>JAZGLO010003090.1:5000-1227500 GCA_036873155.1 Biomphalaria sudanica
CATCTAGACTTCCCCCCCCCCCCCAATGTCACGGCAGGATACACTAACTAAAGAAAACTAATTAACAAGGCTTTTTATTAACAGAATTAATAACTTGTTCAAAGCATCAAAGATTGAAAAGGGAGGGAAGTCTTTGAAAACACTGAGTTTTCTAAGTGACTAATATTCTTGAAGCCATGAAGGATATTGAAGAGCCTACATACATGTGGCCCTTTTACATTTGTATTCGCCGCCTTTAAAGACGCCTTAGGGGGCACCGTTACTCCCTCCCCCAGCTGTATATTTCTAAGATATTCTCCCCCTCATTATCTCTCTCACTCCCCATTATTGGCGCCCTCACCTAGACTCCAGCACACAGTAAAGATAAAAAAAAAAGTCTTCCTAATAAAACTTATCGATTATACTTTCATTTAATTAGATTATTCTTTTATCAGACGTGACCCAGTTTCTTTTAGATGATTCTCTCCCCCTTTTTTTTATATCCCAAACCCCGATTCATCTGACGACGGGACAGTTAGCTACTATTCCGCTTGTTATTAATTAATGAAAGGGCGCTTTGTGCCAGGGCGTGGGCGCCATTGATACAATCTAATGATTAATTAATGTCTTCACTCGTTGCTGCTGAGGATCCAGGGAGGTACCTGCAGGAGACGTCTGGCTCTCTGGATCAATGCTCATAGAAGAAGGTGAGGAGTAAAATAAAAAAAAAAGTGTGATCTCTGTAGACAATGATTTGTCGAGTCAAAGGTCAATGCACAGTTCCCGCGCTATTTCCAAGGGCTTGTACTCAAAAGAAACAATAGCATTGCATCTGTTAGATGCTTTCTTTTTTTTTCTTTTTTTTTATATAGGGCAGAGAGTTTTCGGCCTGACCTAAACGATGCGCATGCGCGGGTGTAATCTAGACCTACGTAATATATGAATATTGCAAATCAAAGCAATTAACCTACTATGGCGTCCTATATTACCTACATTTTAATACAGATACAATAAATCTACAATGCAATACATTTTCATTGGAAATATTTAGGCACATTAAATGCAAGTATTACTAAGAAAGTCTGTAGGCATAACATGATTGTTTCGTCTTCAAGCTAACATAGAGATATGCGGTGGCTGAGTCATAAAGTACTTGACTTCCGAACCGAGGTTCGAATCCTGGTGAAAACTGATATTTTTTATTTCGGTATCTTTAGGGCACCTCCGAGTCCACTCAGCTCTAATCAGTGCCTGACCGTAGTTTGCGAAAGGTAAAAGGCAGTTGGTCGTTATGCTGGCCACATAAAAAGATGACTTATACTGTACTTTTACATAATCTAACCTATAAATAGTATGGTCTGAAAGAAAACTTTGCTTGTAGACATAAGGCATTGGCATTTATTTTTGATGACATTATAGTGTGTTATAAGTAAGATTCTCTTACTATAATTATTAGTATTATATTTTTTTTTCTTTATTTTAAAACAAATATGATTCTTTCTAAATTAATAAGTTACAACCCTTTATTTTTTTTTTTATTGAATATTTACTGTTATATATGTTTACTGTCTCTTGCGTTGCCAAAGCCGCTTCATCCTAGACTTCGATTCTGAAGATTAATGAGGAATGCAATATTTCCCATGGCTACGCAGTCCCAGCTTCGACCTACACATTTTGCCACATCTAGGGCTAGCATAACCATTGTCCACTGGTGGTCGATTAAGATTTTCTTTTCGACGTCTGCGTCTGTCCTCGGCAGCGGATTTTCTTTTGGATTCAAATGTGCATCCCGCGGACTTTGTGAGTGATCTCCAACTGTCTCGTTCTGAGGGCCGCATGCAACCAGGTGCTCTCTTCTAGTTGGCGGATAAGCTGGTCTTTAAACATTTCCTTGGGGCACCTCTGTTACGTCCACCACCTTTCAGCTCACCAAAAAAAGACTGTCTTTGGCATACGTTCGTTCCCCATACGTGATACGTGCCCTGCCCAGCGTAACTGTCTGACCATTAGAAGTCCCTCAATACAGGCGTTCGCAAGGAAATCGCTGTTTGTAGTGCGGTCTTGACACCATATGTCCATGATGAAGCGAAAGCACCTTTGGTGAAAGAGCTCAAGTAATAGTTGCTTTCTGCTTTCTTGTCTCAGATCCATATAGAAGGGTTGAGAGAACCACCGCTTGGTAGACATTGATTTTTGTAGGTAGGCAGAGCGATTTATTCCGCCAAACTCTCAAAATGAATTAATAGTCCTTTTCTGTTATTACCAGAGTCAAAATTCGTTAGAGGTAAACAAATATTCATTGTTGTCTTTTTAACAGTGCCCACTGACCAATTTTCTAATGATGTGACAGTCTGATAGCCCTAGGATACGCAGCAAGAATCTTATTTGGCATGTTTTGGGAAGATTTAGTTAAATTCCTGGAGAGTTGTCAGTAAAATGGAAGAGTTGTCTATAATCTGGGAGAGTTGTCTGTAATCTGGGAGAGTTGTCTGTAATCTGGGAGAGTTGTCTGTAATCTGGGAGAGTTGTCTAGTCCCGCTAATTAAACCGGAAGAAGAATTTCGTCATGTTTCAATAAATTTCTCTTTTTTACATTTGTATAGCTACGCTATGTAAGTTCTGTTCTACTAACTACTACATTTAACTTAAAAATAATGTTTACTTTTTTAAAGAGAAAAAATCTATTTATAGCGGCCCCCGAAAGGGGAAAAGATGCTATTAGTTTTGTAAGAAATGTCTGTCCCGTTTAAATCTCGTAAACTAGAAAAGATAGTGAAAATATGGCATTATAATATTTTAGTCCATTCAAAGTTCTGATGCAACGGCTACTTTTTCTTTTCTATAAGCGAAAAATCTATTTTTTAAATCACTTATGCAAGCAGATTTTTTTCATAAAAATACACCCCTTTTAAAAATATTCACTATTAGTAGTAACAAACATATGAGGCTTTTTAGTAGGGGAGATATCAACCCACCATAATCTGAACACATTTATGCAAATGGTTTTAGATTTTTTTGTCAAATTTTTTTTTTTTTTTACATTTGTATTGCTACGCAACCTAAGCTCCGTCCTAAGAGCATGCATTCTCCTAGAATTCAATACATTTATCTGATAACAAACACAAAAGTTATTGAAGTTTTATCATAACCGGATAGACAAATATACAAATAAGCAATATGAATAGTACTATCGATACGAGGAAAATAATTACGGAGAGAAAGAGTTAATACAGAGAGCTGTTAATGACTACATTCTATCTTTGAAGCGATTGATGATTGAACTTTTGGACTATTCAGTTTGTTTACTGGTTCTTTGGTTGTCCACGTGATTCTACTGGTCTGTGATGTATATGTTTGGGCGATGGTTGTAATGGGCGCGGGGGGGGGGGGAGGAGCTTAAGCAGCGTCATGGAGAGGGTCTCAAAAGGCTCGCTAATGGACTCCCCGGATTACAAGCCAGCGAGCCGCTCTCTTCCCCCACTCCTTGAATCGCGCCCACCCCTGCCTCTGTTTCTCTCAGTTATAATTTTACCAGTAACACTCGTGCGCCCATGTAAACACACACACACACACACACAAGCACAAGCAAAGAGAGACACAGACACAAAGAAGAACACGTGCCTGTTACAGCAATGACCATCTGCCGTAATCTACCAGCCAGAAATTTTGGTCGCCTGCGACACTCAGATAGACAAGGAGAAATTTAAATCAAGGGCCATAATCCAATGTCAACAAACGCGATGAGCCAACTGAGTTATCTTAATATTTTGAATTCAAATCTCGTCTGAATTAGTGGAAAGCCTGGATAAGAATTAAATCATATATATCCGTTTTTTTTTCCCAGTAATGTTTATTGTTTTAGTATTACATATTTTGGAAAACAAGAGTGGCGTAGCTAGAAATTTGCCATCTTTTATTGGCCCCGGGGCTTGACTTCTTTTGGGGGCCCTTGCATTTTGCTTAATATCAAAGATTTAAAATGTAAAAAAAAAATTTGGAGACCCTCTCAAAGGGGGGGGGGGGGGCGGGGGATTTTCTAACTCCCCCCGGCGTCTGAGAGGGGCCCAGCGATTGGATTCCCTGTCATCGTCTGCTTTGAAAACTAGATCCGTTCTCATAAACTAGGATTTGTTAATCTTGGTTGAAGTTGTTTTTTTTGCAAGTGTTATGGCTCAGCGGTAGGCTCTACAGTTGCTTTACGAGACCTGAAGGTTTAGAAGAAATAATTAGTAACTAGTTTGTTGGTTTCTCATCATTTCATATCTGAATCATTAGTTACGTTCACTGACCTTAAAGGCAAAATCTTTCATGCAGAGCAAGTACAATACAGTATGTAATGTAGTCAAACGTCCAATAGTACAGTACTTACGTAAGGTATAATGCTTGCAAGAAAAAAAAAGCGTAAGGGCGGACGAGCCCGTTAGCGGGATGTTGTACGGTTTATATAGTTTACCCTAACGGCTCAGAGCTCCACACATGACACTCGCCCAGGGCCCCGCGCACTGCTAAGAACGCCACTGCCACCCCCCCCCCCCCAATCCAAGCTACGCTGATTTCATAGATGTATTAATTTCTTTATATTTTTTTATTTTTCAAAACTCGATATATTTTATATGTTATGAATTTTTAGAAGTTTCCCCAAAGCGGAACATCCCACTCGTATCCATGTGCTAGTCTAGTCGTGTTAAAGACATCGGTTTTTCTTGCCTGATTCAGGCAACCTATTGCATGGCGTTAGAGAGAACTTTCTATGTATTACTGAGCGCCAAAAGGCAGCAAGGAAAACCAACTCCTAGATACCCCCTCCCCCCCCCCACTGGTCCACAAATGAGATTGGACCAAAAGCGCTCTGAGCATGAAAGTAGCGCTATATAAAAGCGATAATATATATATTGCTATTTACTTTGACCTGAACAATTTCTAAATTTATGAGTTTTAGAAATGTTTTAACTCTTTCTCTCCTAACTGACGATACCAGCGTTGATTCCACCAGAATGTGGTAAATAATTACAGAGAGAAAGAGTTAATGCAGTCAAATTTCAATATACATTTGTGATAGATCTCATGGTTCTGTACATGTGCATATACATTTGTGATAGATCTCATGGTTCTGTACATGTGTATATCCATTTGTGATAGATCTCATGGTTCTGTGAATTCGATTATGCATTTGTGATAGATCTAGTGGTTCTGTAAATTTGAATATTTATTTGTGATAGATCTAGTGGTTCTGTTTTTCGTCTGTTGTAGTCTCTACACGTTCTCTAGTGTTGTTCGTTCTGGAGACTGGGAGTGTGAGCTTGACTAGCAGAGTTCATTGGTTTACTTCATGTTATATATGTTTACTGCACCAGCAAACTGATAAGGTTGTCTAACGGTCTTTTAACACAGAGAAATTTTTAAAATCCCAATTTTAGGATTCTGGATCCATCCTTGGTCTTGTTTCAGTTAATTAGACTAAGTTTCCTGGCCCAGCAAAATGAAGGGGTGCTAGCCTCAGATTACTTCAGAATATGTTCCATCAGTACTTGGACTAGGTTCCAAGCACAAGAAAAGACTAAAAAAATCTTAGAATAGATCCCGCGCAATAAAAAAAAAACAAAAAAAACAGCGGAACATAGATGAGGGCCATAATTAATTCTTTACAATTTTTTTTTTAAAGTGAAAACACCCAGGATACAAAAGTGTACAAAGGGAGGTCATTCAACTGAATGCTTTATGACAAGAATATAATCGGAATTACCTTCCCTTTTAAAGTACCTGTTCGAAATGCCAAACAAAATAATTAATTACCAATAGTTAATAAACTAATTGGTTATTAGCGGCTTCCGAGAGGGGAATACACGCTATTAGTTTTGTGTGGAATGTCTGTCCTCCGCCCGTCCGTCCCGTTTAGATATCCTAAACTAGAAAAGATATTAAAAATCCGAGCATCATGATATTTTAGACCATTCAAATTTTTAATGCAAAGGCTACTTTTGTTCTTTTCTGAAAGCGAAAAAATTAATTTCTTAAATCAACTATGCAAGCAGTTTTTTCATAAAATTACACCATTTGAGTTTCCCGATGATTAAGTATCTATCTCTTCGTATAGGTAGAAATATCGCCATTTAATTCTGTCATGACAGTGGTTCTCAAACTGTGGTCCGCGAGACGAAAATGATGAAAGATAAAAATGTTTACAATTAAAATAATTTCTTTGCTAAAAGCCAGTTGATCCCATCGGACAATTTGAATAATAATCAACTCGCTCTTCAATACTAGGATAACACTTATTCCATTAGGTAGCTTTTTTCACTTAGGGGTCCGTGGGCAAATTTTTTGACTATATTAAGGGGTCCGATGGTCAATAAGTTTGAGAACCTCTGAATCATGACAGCTATTTCTCTAGCGCGATTTTGAATGAAGTCTGACTGCCTGTGAAGCTAGAGCAGTTTCTTTGAACTTCTGTGTGCAGCCACAATGTTTATTTCAGTTCGGGCAGGTTGACCCAATATTGCCGTGAATATATCTACAGAATATACTGCAAAGAGAGTTCAATTAGAAACTAATAGCACACAATCAAGCAGCCATCTTGTGATGATGATAAAATGCCAGAAACAACGACATTTTAAAATTGAAAACCATTTTCGTGTGTTAGCATCAATAAAGTAGATGACAGTTTTAGTGTTCAACATAATGTAACAATTTGTTTCTATAGGGGGAAGGGGGGCTGACACCCCGGGTTTACCGCACCGGGTGACACCGACCCTAGTGACGCCATCTCTTAGTCTTTTGGACAGAAGGGGCACTGCACAGGATCTGATGACCGTCTTCTTCCAATCCTCTCTGTCACTTCTTATCAAGGCTACCCTTTTCATTGGGACACTCTGGTCAGCTGCTGAAAATAAAAATACTTGCAGACATCAGTTGATGACCAGGCACGATACCCATGTTGATGTAATTTCTCGTTCTGGTTTGTTCTCTTTAGCGTTTGTCAAGATGGAGAGACGAGATGCTTTAATGTCAATAAAAGTGCAACAAATTCTTCACGATATATATATATATATATATATATATATATATATATATATATATATATATATATATATATATATAGTTCGTCCATCGTGGTTTGATGATGACCACTTCATGAGAGAGAGAGAAATATATATATATATATAGTTCGTCCATCGTGGTTCGATGGTGACCACTTCACGAGAGAGAGAGAAATATATATATATATTTCGTCCATCGTGGTTCGATTATGACCACCGGGGATTTATGCCTCCTCATATGGCTGGTGAGACCTATGTGAGCCCGGAATGTTCGGCCACACACTGGGCAGGTGATTCCAGCTGGAGCTAGTGTCCTTGACCTTGCTTTTCTTCTCTGGCGTTTTTCTTCTGCCTCATCAAACCTGTGCACCAGTTTTCAGAGCGCGACGCCATGATGCCCTGTCATGTGCCCCGGTCTCCGAGGGAGAGAGAAATAACAACTAACTGTAATACACCTCCCTCCTTCAACCCTCGACGGAATGGGTAGTTCCTTTTTGGTGTTAAAAGTATCAGATCTCTGACACATGACCCAGGTCTTACACTGCACAGAAATTAACAAATCGACGCATTTTTTTTACAGAAATTTTTAACAATATTAGTATTTTACTATATTTTTTTTTACAATTTCTTTAAAATTAATTATTTAATAAAGCACTTTTTTTCTTTTTCTTAGTATTGTAATATTTACTAATTTGTTAAAGTTATCCTAATTTCCTAATACATAATTGAATGTGTGTAACTCTTGTTTTGTTTTTATTAGGTGACATACAAATGAGTTTTCTTTGTGTTACATAATAATCAAATAGTACTATATAGCTATTATATAGCACTACTCTCATGCATAGTGTATTGTTTCAGTGTTATAGTTCAGTCTCGTTTATTATTGAATATTAAATGTTGCATACAATTTACTGTTTGAAGGTACATTAGGGCGTCTATGTGATACGAAGTTCTCCTCACAAGTGCTAGATGTGTTTTAGTGCCATTGACCGTGTTTAATATTAATTTCGTCATATTAAATTATCATTACAATTATTATTATTATCACCAATATTATTCTTTTTTTTTAAAAAAGTAAAGGGAAATAACTCTTTAAATAAATAATTTAATATCTTTTTCTTCTTATGTCCCTTGAATAAAGGGCAAGCCAGCGGTAATTTTCTTTCCAAAGAGAACCTGTAAAAATTAGAGTTATCTATCTTTATATATCAAAAAAAGGTACACGTGTGAAATTCAATTAAGGTCCGAAAAAAATAAAGAAGTATACTGCGTACGTTTTAAAAAGAATATACTGTGAACAAAAAAAAAAAAAGTTCTCTGCTTCCTAGTGACAGCTGACTATTACTAGTAACCCATTTCTTGGTGGCCCTGTGTACCAGAAGTAGTCCTACTTCATCTTGGTCCACAGCCCTTTAGGCAAATAAGCTATTGTTCAGGGCCCCCGACAGATTGGGGGCCCCACCAAAACAAAAAAAATGTCCAAATTATCAATTGTCATGATTGCTTAAATCTAACCAAATGCCTATAATGTCGGTAATTTTAAATATTTTATTATAATTTGTAATTGAAATAGAGCGTGTATTATATAATTTCTATTACTCTTAACAAGGGAGATTATCCATGAATTCCCCTTAGTTGCTCTGTTACATACCACCTTGCCCAGGACCTTTGTGAGCAAGCTGGCAGACGAGACAATATTTCTGACCTTTTATTTAGTATTTACTGTCACAGTGTATTTGCTTTATAATGTGAGTGTTGACATTATTTAGAAAGTTGTTTTTGTAGTAATTTTGTTTATTTATCATATTTTATATCGTCAAGATTGTTCCCCAATGATAGGAGAAACCTATGGCGTTGGCTCATGGAGCCGTGTCTCATGAAAGACGGGTGTGAATAAATGATCACGTTGTTGACGAGACCCTCTTGACAGGGGCGTCATGAAAGAGCTTACAACGGAATAAAAGCTTTTTCAGGGTCAATGAGGCGTACAAGAAAACATTTCTTAATGACACACTTCGCCGGACTCATATACGTTCTCTAAATCTCTTAGAGATAATTAAGCTTCACAGGGAAAAGTATGGCTAACATTGCGCACAGCTAAACTACAGCAGTTTGCAAAATAGATTTTTATAAACGCAGAGGCTAGTCATGTCAACCCAAATATAAGATAATGCAGAGAATGATATTGAAATTTAACAAGTGTGCTAGATCCATTCCATGTGCTGGTCATCTCAGAATCTTGATTGTAGTGCAGCGATTAACTGTAATAAACTTTTTAAAGAATCGTTACAATCATATTAACACTGATATATGATATCTAGACATAAAGCGCCCACTATCTCAAATAGCTTAGGGCCTTTTGAAGTCTAAATCCGGCCCTGCTGATCCATACAATTATATTTATATATATTTATTTTCATATAAAGCGCCCACTATCTCAAATAGCTTAGGGCCTTTTGAAGTCTAAATCCGGCCCTGCTGATCCATACAATTATATTTATATATATTTATTTTCATATAAAGCGCCCACTATCTCAAATAGCTTAGGGCCTTCTGAAGTTTAAATCCGGCCCTGCTGATCCATACAATTATATCTATATATATTTATTTTCATGATGAGTCTTTATTATTGCCTTTTCATTTCGTTGACGCAGAGTCAGGTAATTTGGTCAATTTTCTCATTTGAAGTGCGGAAGGATTTTACTACAAAAAAAAAAAACAGCTGAGATTTATTGGCCTATATTTGTGTTCGGATTTAAAAAGTGAGTAAGTCGGTGAATCAATGCCATGGACAATATTTTGAGTGTTAGCGATGTCTAGAAGAAGGTTAACAAAGTATTACGTTACTGGGGAAGAATAGTTACAATATAGCACCATTTGACAGGGGTGTAAGGATTAACAAGTTATTAGAGTGTTGACTCAGGAAATGTTACGGTGTTATGTTACATTTTGTTACACTTTTTAGTAGGGTTCACTTTTGGTTACAGTATACCTCCCGGGGCCATAGGTTGTTAAAACTATTTATACATTGTTAAATGTGCAGACGTTTTTCCTAATTAGCAATGTCAAGGTCAGTTTGAGACTGTTTCCTGTTTGTTGCCAGGTTTCATCACGATTCTGGAACAAATAAACTAAGTAACTGCGTGAGACATCCAAACCAAAAAAAAAATATATAATAAAATAAAAAAAAACATGTATTACTACAAAGTTAAATTACGTTATTAATATAACAAATTCATTTAGTTCTTTTATTTTATAGACACCTATATTAAAATTAGTCTTCATAAATACTCCCGGTAGTGTTTTCACCAAGGTCACTCTCTCTATTTGTAAGTAGCCTTACAACTTTGGAGACAAAATGACTAAAGTTTGGAAACTGTGCAATTTTATAAGTCTTTATAGAGTAATACCATAGAATAAAAAATGCTTTACTAACTCGATTCTGTCCTTCTGAAAAAGTTTGATAAAGATTTTTTTTCATATCCTATACCATCAAAAGACACAACGTGTGAGTAAATGCCTGTAAATGCCCGTAAAGAGCCATGAGCTAAAAGATGCATTATATTCATTTCAGGCTTGTTTCTCGATATGTATTTTGAGAAAAGGCAACAAAATTCAATTTTCCTTTGCCACCAGATACCACCATAAGATTGTTGTTTTGGTCAGCAATCCTTGAAGGTGAAAAGATATCTTTGACACTGATGGAGCCTACACAGGGCTAGAAATTACATCAGGAACGCTTTGAAAAAGGAGCTTACGCCATGTTTAAAAAGCGTGGTCCTTAATTTCTTGAAACACTGAGTCCTTTCCGAGAAGAAGATATTTTTTTTAAACTGTTGACATATAATTAGAATAAACACGTGACGAAATAAACGCACTCGTGTATGAAAGGCTTACGACATCTCGGACAAACTTCTAGAAAGGTTTACGACATCTCGGACAAACTTCTAGAAAGGTTTACGACATCTCGGACAAACTTCTAGAAAGGTTTACGACATCTCGGACAAACTTCTAGAAAGGTTTACGACATCTCGGACAAACTTCTAGAAAGGTTTACGACATCTCAGAAATACTTGTTGGTTTTTGGGAAGTCCTGAGTTCGTCAGCAGGGTAAGCATAGCTTATGGAACTGGAAGACATTAAGTAATTAGGTTAATGAGCCAACAAGAATGTGGCCAGGCATAATGTTAATCATTGGGGTGATTTGGTCATCTCCTTCCCATAATACCTCTTCCCATTTTATTTTTTCCTAAGAAGATCAAACAGTTAGAGACTTTGTGAAGTCATACAATTATTCATATAAACAAAACCAATCTAAATGTAATAATGTCTACTAAATATACAGAGTCTATTATAGAAACTAATAGTCTGCACATAATATAGACTGCCAAAGTATACATCACAGTGCACTAGTATTTTTTTTTTCTTGTTTTAACTTTATATTTACAAAATATATATATACATATATATTAAATGTTTTTATTATTTTTCATTTCTGGATTCTATATTCTTAGCTACTTAAGCTTTTGTAACTGCAGGCTCTGACTTATATATCAAATTTATACTTTTATACATTCGTTAATTTATGAAAAGATTAATTTTTGTAAATGGAACTCATTCACCTATAAATTATATTATTAAAAATATTTTTTAAAAAAAGGAATAAAATATATGCTGGTATATATTTACTTTAATATCGTATAATATTTTAACACCGTAATAAAATTTGCTATTAAAAGAATTTGATAACAATACTTCAATCAAATCAATCATTAATGTCAAATATTTGTTTTATTGAAACAAAAGCAAGTTTTATAAAATAAGTGTCCAATGACATGGCTCCTAATTTCTTTACTGGACTCCTAGTACATTTTATCTTATCTTATACATTACAGAAGTCCTATTTAATAAGAACAAATGTCATAAAAAAAAGAAAGTTCAGGCCCAAAGAGCCGAAATGATGTTGATGTGACCCCCGTGATAGTTCAAGGGAGCCAACCCTAACCATGCCATTGGATTAAAAGTGCAAATTGACATGTATGTAAAAAAAAATCATGGGAACAAAATGTGTGAAAAGGTAAATTCAAATTTAGTAGCGGAAAATGCTCAACAAATCAAAACGTTATATTTAAGTGTTGCTTTTATAAAGAAACAAAAACAAACAAACAAACAAAACTATATATTAAATGACATGGTTAAACAAGTCAAGTTTAAATGTTGAACATTTAAATCGCAAAACTTACAATATAAAATAAAACCAAAAATTAAATTATAAATGGTAAAAAAAAAATGGGCAGACGTGGTGAATTAATGTTAGCAAACGACCTGTGGTGGCGCTGCATTGTTCTATTTTTTTTTTATTTGGCTGGAACAAAGCATCAGGCAAACTGGAAAGTCTAATGGTTTGGTGCTGCTTAGTGCAGAAGTGGCGATGGCCTGTAGCAGATACTTTTAAAAAGTCTTTAAAACAAGCAAAAAATAAAATAACACAAATCGTTATCCAAAAAAATGGTGCGATTTTGGGGGTTTTCTTTTTTTTTTTAATATTGATTTATTATTTCTAAATTAAGAGAGTTTTGTTTCCAGACGTAGAGACCTCATAGCCTCGTTCTCATCCCATCATCAATTTATAGAACTCTGCGAAATAAAAAATGGTTTAGTGGGTCGAGATTAAAATAGGTCAAGTGAATGATAAATGTAGGTCATGCAAGCATACAGCGTGCTGAGGGTGGTAATAATGGGCGCCAATCACACCACACAACCATGCAGAGAGAAAAAAATGCACACCTTTTGAAAGTTATAAAATGCAACATGCTTTTTTTTTCAGATATATAATAATTAATTACACGTTGATCGTAAGGTATGTTTGCTTGGTCTATGTTTTTGCTAATATGTCAAGGTTGATTTTTATTTTTTTTTTTGGAGTGGGGTAGCTGTTTTTTTGTTGTTGTTTTTTTTGGGGGGAGTAAGGATTTTTTGGATGAAGGCTTTTTGTTGCTTTGCTAATCATCACCTTGAAACAGGGAAGATTAAACTTGATAACTAATTGTTTAATCAATAATCAACAGTTTCATTTGATGGCTGTGCTACAGTGTATATCCCAGTCCTTTCGATTTCCAAAATAATATTTAAAAAGACAGAAACAATTTTAAAACTGGTAAGGTTTTCATTGAATACATTTTATCAAAAAAACGGAAATTGATTTGCATTGGTGACATATATTTGAGTTTGATGCAATGTACCTTCCTTGTTTCCGTCCTAGCATAGTCCCTGTTAGATTGTGAACATTAGAGGGTAGGGGCTGAACTGAAGACTCAGAACCACAACTCAGCTAGATCGAAAATAAAATCATAGCCGCCTTTGAAAGTGAACTTGAAATTCTCATTTCGTTAGCTAGAGTTAGTGCCAGTTAGCCTTTAATATTAATGATTAGTATGCTAGATGGTAACATCGCTTTATTTATTTACTATTATTGCTTTTTCAATTAATTATTAATAGCAGTACCCATTTCATATATACAACTATGGTTATCTGAAACTATATTGTAGGAATTTCCGTTGTTTAATTGGTTTTTATCTCAGAGAATGTTTAATGGCAATATTGAACATTAAAGTTATTGTGAACACGACTTAATGGAGGCATTTGTGTATTTGACTATTTTGTCTTTCTCTAATTATCGCAAAGTATATTTTTAAATAAAGTATTCGTTGGTTATTTATTGGTATACATTTTGACTGATAGATAAATGTATTGGTTTTTATGTGTTATTTTATGGAAGTAATTTAAAATTATTATACGTGTAAATATACATTTAGACAACACTAGTTGTCGTACAATGGCAATACAGAATTTCACATGGAGATATTTTTTTAAAAAGTATATACGTATGTATGCATAAGAAAACAAACTTATATGCAAAACATGTAAACTGAAAGCTGAGTGAGGCACATACACACTAAAAATCATATTTAATTCAAGACAAAGAAAAACATTTTCAAATTAAACTTTCACATACACATTTAATGACCGATTTTCAGAAAATGAAAATAACACCAAAAAAAAAATAATAATTATTCCGTTTTGATATTGAGATAAAATGCGAAATAAAAATTGTATGTTTTGTTTCGATATTAAATGTTAGTCTATGCACGCCACGAGACACAAAGAATCAGGTCAACTTGGTTTGGAGTAAAGAGACGTCATACACAGACATCGGCCAAGGCTTTGGACTTTCAAAAAAAAAAACATATTGTTTTAGCCTTTCCTTGTCTTTAAATATTTTTTTTAAAATAATAAATAGTATCATACATTCATTCTGTCCAACATCGTCCAGAAATTATCACACGTTTAGAATATGTCAAAATGTGTGTTTTGGCGCCATCTTTCTTGTATTGGCGCTATTTATAGCGGTGCAGGGAGGACAGGGGAGTTAATAAATATTCAAGCATCAGACGATTGTGACTTTTTTGTGACACATTTATTTTTTTTAATTTTATTTTAAATGATTTAATTTTATTGATATAATTCAGATACGGTTTGAAACTTAAATGCCAATATTTAAGAAAATAGTCAGTGGGAAGGTCAAGGTTTTACATGAAGGTCAAGGAGATTTTAGGCTTCAATTTGAGCACATCAGGTTTCTGAACTCTGTAAAGAAGAAAAGATAACTCTGTCTGGAACAAGTGGTAACCATAGTAATGTAAAACAAGTGAAATCATTACATTAAAAAAACTAATGGCAGGCCGCAAATTTGTTTGCCCTGGAAACGTAATATTACTTCTAAGATCAACTTTAAAAAATAAAAAAACTCATTACGGATTTGACGTTATAAAAAAATTCGTTTTATGAAGAAAGATTTTGAACTTAAAAAAAGCCTACATGATGGTCAGTTGAAGGCCACACTATCAAATGTGTGGAATTGCATATTCAGCAAGACATTTTTATAAAGTCTTCTCGTCTTTTCCATGTGTATAGAATAGACTCTTCCTTTTAATCAAATATTAAACATGAAAAATCTATAGTCTGGTATGAAGATTTATTACAAAAAAAAAAAAAAAGGGGGGGGGGAAGGAGTAGACATTTTTCATTCAATAAAACGAATGGATATCTAAACTTTTTAAATAAGACCTCTGGAACTGAAGCATCTAGGATCAGTAATTTAGGATCAGTAATCTAGGCTTCCGAACCGGGGGTCCGGGTTCGAATCCTGGTGAAGACTCGGATTTAATTTAATCTTTGAGCGCCTCTGAGTCCACCCAGCTCTGACATTAGTTAACCGTGGGTCACAGAAACAGAGGATCTTTACATCATCTGCCCTATAGATCGCAAGGTTTGATAGGGAAACTTACATTAGAGAGCCGCCTAGGGCCCCACGATTGGTGGAGACCAAACACAGGGCTACTGCCAATTTCTTAGAGAAGAAAAAGCGAAACATGTGACCAGTGTTTTTGTTGGAGTACACTTGGTTTTAAATAAATTGCATAATTTTATTTTTTCGCTGTTTTTTTTTTTTTCATTTTTCTATTTCATTTGGGGGTCACCAAATTCACTTCGCCTAGGGCCTCCAATTCTCATAAGCCGGCACTGAAGGAATTAATGGAAATATAAGTTGAGCTCAAGATCCTACGCTGACACCAGATGTGATGAAATTGAATATCTGGACCGTTAGGATATGTTGCTTTATTTTTACAATCTACTGTCTATTTAGTCTACTTATGGACCAACTGATCACCGAGAAAGATTCGTTTTACTAACACGGTTGCACAAATTTACGGCCATGCCGACTCAACTAAAGTAACACAGCATGCGAGAATCAAGCATAGAACTACTAGATAAAAATAAATACTAAACACAAATAAATTTTGCAACGCATAGACGCGCAAGAACACACCTAAGTTTTAACACCTAATTTGATTTCTAGTTGATGTGTGGGAGGGGAGGACACATGGAGGGAGGAGGGGGGGGGGGAAACAAGGCGAATCAGGGAGTACTTGTGTCAGCCTGCGTGGGCAAATCAAACAATGGGGGCGGGGCTATAAGTACGCATCACACTAAAAAAGTTCAAAATCTTTTCAACTTTTAGATGCGTGCACGTGAGTAGATCCTACATGTGTTTGTGTGTGTGTGTGTGTTTGTGTTAAAGTGTGATGGTATGAGCGTGCCTCCGTAGATGCCTGTGAAGTGTTTGAAGATGAAGCGGTAAGTTCAAATCGAAGGCAAAGTGTTGCTTCCCTTTGAAATGTTAATCAAATAAACAAACGATCAGGTGTCAAGATAAAACCCTGCCTTCTCATTTGATTTCATTCATTGATATTTAGATGTAGATTTCTAGCTAGGGAATGCTTTCATTTCCTATATAATATATACCTAGTCTAAATCAATGTTGAAATGTTCAAATAGTCTACACATAGTCAAACACTATGTCTCACGATGTCATTTGTATTGACAAAGAGGTTAACTAGTAAGTTTTATCCTTAAAAGGACATCCTCTACCCGTTGTCAAGGGAAGTACAGACTCTCCCAAAAGATGACCAGTCCCTTCACTTATCCCTTAGTCTGTCGAACCGCTGGGACAACCCTCAGGATTTGTCAACCGTAATTCTAATTTCCTCTCTGTTCCTCGCCTTGACCTCGAAACCAAAGTCAGAATGATGCGCTCCCTGGTCAAGACCACATTTTTATATGCTTGCGGGTCCTGGACGCTGACTGCAGAGCTAGAGAGGAGGATCCTAGCAATGGAATTGAGATGCTACAGAAAGGATCCTAGGTATCACCTTTAAAGACCGCATCACAAACGAGACAAGGTTACTGCAGCCATTGGACCCCACGGTGACGTGCTAACTATCGTAAACAAAAGCGCAAACTAAAACTCTATGGCCATATTACAAGGCCTTTGGGGCTCGCAAAGGCATTCCTTTAAGGAACAGTACCAGGAAAAAGAAGAAGAGGCAGACAGAAAAAGCGATGGGAAGACAACATAAAAGAATGCTTTATTGGAAGAAGTAAATACAGAATCATCTTCCCGGGTCATGACTATGTGTAGATCTATTTGCTTGTCTGGAACACCAAGCCTTCTCTAAGTGTATATTAAATCAGAACTCTTGTGTATTATTTGAAATTAATGTGTTGTCCAAAGCAAATATGCATTGTACTGAAACATAAGAAAATACACAGGAATAAAACACTTTTAAAGTAGTCAAAGGGCAATAACACAGACAATGTTTACGCAGGAAAAAAATCAATTTTATACTAATGGCGCTAAAACAGTAAGTATATTCATTAAACTTTCATCAAAGGCTACGTTGAAAAAGGTATCGACCACGATATAGACCACATACTTTAGACTTTCAATAAGGACTTCAGGTTTCATTGACTTCGTGTTTCAACATATGTTTTGCAAATGTTATTTCGATTCTTATAAGATATGGCACATACTTAGCACATGTATGGAAAGCATAGGAAACAAGGGTTTTTAGTTTTATTCAAATGTCTAGATCAGTGATGTTCAACCTTATTCGACTCGCGGGCCATTTTAATTTCCGACACTCGTATGGCGGGCCACATTAACAAAAAGGTACAAAAAGTTAAGTAAAATCAACCTGATACAATTTAATTAGAAACCCGTGGGACTAGTACTTACCTTAATTAAGATATTTACAGTTTATCTTTTTTTTTAAGCGTCAGAAAGTGGCTTCATTTCTCTACTTAAAATGTGAGCAACATTGTAGCTGGCTTTACCACCAACTTAATTTCTTGCCTCATTTTGGTAAATATTCCATTGATCCACTAATCTCTAGGCCAGCGGTTCTCAACCTTTTTTGCTCGGCGACCCCTTTTTACAATTTCTCACTATGCCGCGACCCCCCCCCCCCCAAACAGTAAATCTGATTTTCATTGCCAAAGCTTTATGTTTAATCATGAAACAATATGTAATTATATTCTCTTTATAATATCTCTTTAAGATATGCATTTATTTATCTTACTATTTCTAATTCATATTATTCACATTGCATACACATGTAACGTTTTTCTGTATTTAGACATGATAATGAACAGGCTGTTATGCAAATAATGTATTATTCCAAATTAAAGAAGAAAATGCAACACAGACAAATTGGGACATGACTACAAACACTTGATCCAGATGTCTGTAATAAAGAAATTTTTTCGCTGCATCTTTATTAACGAGTTCAATAAACTATTTCTGTTTCCTAAACATTTTCACTTTTGACTTTCATTGGAGTTCTGGCATGTGCAAATGGAATGTTAAGTAATTTGGAAAGTTTGATGAAATTTTGTCCGCAAAGCATTAGCAAATGGCATCACTGATAATTCGACTTAAATAACTTCGCTACAATTGACATACAAACTGATGGGGCAGGCAGAGGAAACATTGGTGAATGTCTTACGAGAGTGTCCAAATGCTGCGGTGAGACAACTGAAGGGTCACTTGAACTCCATGGAGACACTACGTTCAACAACAGAGTTACTTACCAGAGCACTACGAGAGGCCCACAAGAGAGTTACTTACCAGAGCACTACGAGAGGCCCACAACAGAGTAACTTACCAGAGCACTACGACAGACCCACAAGAGAGTTACTTACCAGAGCACTACGAGAGGCCCACAAGAGAGTTACTTACCAGAGCACTACGAGAGACCCACAAGAGAGTTACTTACCAGAGCACTACGAGAGGCCCACAAGAGAGTTACTTACCAGAGCACTACGACAGGCCCACAAGAGAGTTACTTACCAGAGCACTACGAGAGGCCCACAAGAGAGTTACTTACCAGAGCACTACGAGAGACCCACAAGAGAGTTACTTACCAGAGCACTACGAGAGGCCCACAAGAGAGTTACTTACCAGAGCACTACGAGAGGCCCACAAGAGAGTTTCTTACCAGAGCACTATGGGAGGCCCACAACAGAGTTTCCCACAACAGAGTTTCTTATCAGAGCACTATGGGAGGCCCACAACAGAGTTTCTTACCAGAGCACTATGGGAGGCCCACAACAGAGTTTCTTACCAGAGCACTATGGGAGGCCCACAACAGAGTTTCCCACAACAGAGTTTCTTACCAGAGCACTATGGGAGGCCCACAACAGAGTTTCCCACAACAGAGTTTCTTATCAGAGCACTATGGGAGGCCCACAACAGAGTTTCTTACCAGAGCACTATGGGAGGCCCACAACAGAGTTTCTTACCAGAGCACTATGGGAGGCCCACAACAGAGTTTCTTACCAGAGCACTATCGGAGGCCCACAACACAGTTTCTTACCAGAGCACTACTAGAGGCCCACAACAGAGTTTCTTACCAGAGCACTACGAGAGGGCAACAACAGAGTTTCTTACCAGAACACTACGAGAGGCTCATGCTTTTATGCCCTACTACCATTAGAAGTTCATCCAAGGTTCATGTTGTCCAATACGTTATGCATTTCTATCTTATCTTATCTTATATAATACAGACGTTACTTCAAAAAAGAAGATGATTACGTGATTTAAATGGTTTCTAGACAAAGTTTACGTATTAAAATTCAAATTTATGGATGCATTGTTCAACCTTTTTCAAAACGTACACATTTTGGTTCACATATTACAGATTTAACACCTTAGTATTCTAACAAAACCACTATATGAACTTTATAAGTGGCGAACCTTAAACTTCCCTTATATCTTATTATTATTGACGAGTAATAATGACTCTTGACCTTACGTACGACATACCAGAGCTTTACAACACGACCAGGCTTACGCATTAAGCGCATTTACTTAAACTGTTGAAATTTGTTCTGCTGCGACAATTAAAATGTTTGAAATGAATTCTGATTCTCCTGTCTGCTACATCTATCTTCGAATAACAATAAAAATAGTAATTTCCGTTATTACAAAAACATGTATGTGTCAAGTTTTACATTTTAGATTAGGCCATACTTTCGATGGTCTTAAACGAACCCTGACAAATTGTCAATCGACCCCTAAGGGGGTCGCGACCCACAGGTTGAGAACTCCTGCTCTAGACGTAGTTGAACAATCTGTTATAAATTGTTTTTGTTTTTTTAAACAGCAGACTTTCTTTACAAAATAAATATATTGGCTTACTTCCATGTTCTACGAAAAAGATTTGTTCACTTTTACTGGTAGATTCTACATTCAGAATCCCTTTTCATAAACCTGTCAACGCACAATTGTTAAAGGTCATGGTACCTATCCATCAGAGAAAAAAAAAAAGGGGGGGGGGGGGGGTTCTACACTTTGTGACGACGTTTCGGTGGGCCGTATTGAACCACGTCGTGTGCCGGTTCTGGCCTGTGAGCTGTATTTTGGGCATCACTGGTCTAGATCATTTGAAGTGTTTTTCAAAGTGTTTTTTTTTCAATAAACTATTTGATATTTAAAAGGGAGTTCTGTCCCATTAGTTTACTTTTGATAAAATTCTTAAATCTGAGCTCTGTCAGCTACTCCTCTGATTTGTACATACGAGATATAGTTCTTGTATTTGCTTTAATCTGTTCTCAACTACGCTTCGATTCCTTACTCTATTATCTAGCCTGCAGCAGTATAATTGACACTAGGGATCTCACAGACCGATCTATCCCAATGGAAAGAAAAAAAAAAGAGAGGGGGGTTCTCACTGGTACACATTGAAGGGTCTTACAGCCCAGAGTGTCTGATGGGTACACTGAGAGGGTCTCACAAGCCAGTGGGTCTCAAGAAACCACTACCAGGGGGCCCCACAGTCCACCGTGTCTCAAAGGAGCACAGTGAGAGAGGATCTCACAGGACTGTTGTCTCACAAGTACACGGTTTGGTATCACAGCCTAACGGATGACGCTGCCAAATGTTACCTTCGTAATCCACAGTGCCACTGCCATCGGTGTCAGTCTCCTGAATCATATCTTCTATTTCATCATCTGTCAGATCGTCACCTAGAGACCTGAGGATCCATCTAATGGACACAGAACGTGAAATTACTGATTAACATTCTGATTGTGTTAACGCCTAACCAGTAAGGAGACACACACATTAATCAAATGTAACATATCTTACTTTCTATATTTTATTCATATCTTACTTATCATATCTTACTTATCATATCTTACTTATAATATCTTACTAATAGTATCTTACTTATCATATCATAATAATATCTTACTTATCATATCATAATAATATCTTACTTATCATATCATAATAATATCTTACTTATCACAGCATAATAATATCTTACTTATCATATCTTAATTATCATATATTGCTTATAATATCTTACTTATCATATCTATCTTATCTTACTTATATCTACTTATCATGTCTTACTCAACATATATTACTAATTACTTATCATATCTTAATTATCACATCTTACTTATCATATACCAAAGGGGCCCAATCTTTTTCAACATTTTTTCCTAGGCTCATGTCACGGGCCACATCAACATTTAAAAATGAAAACTTTTTCTGCGGAGCCTCGACCCAGTCTATGGTTTCATCGAGTTCTGTAGCCAGAATTTTTTTTTTGGGGGGGGGGGGGCAGAATAGTAGCGCTCAAAGGGCCGGAATGTAGAATCATTTACAAATTAATATTCGTCAAAATAGGCTGTATCCTTTACATGAGTGGCAAATAATTTGTATCAGAAGAACTCAAGGAGTGGGTGACTTTACATCAAGGAGACTAATGTGTGTAGCAAGTACAATGGTCTTGTTGAACGAGTATTCTTTTTACCTAAAAATAAAGGAATTTTGGTAGGGGGAGGGCTAATTATGATAAACAATCTACTACGACCCTATTTTTTTTTTTTTTTTTTTTTGGTTATTCCTTTAGTGAGCAAATCGTTCAAGTTATTTCCTACTCAGGGTACGGTAGAGAAGGTTATAAGGGAAGGTTTCCGTGCTGCCTTTAGGCACTAAGCCAACACACTCTAACTCCAGTCGGGATTTGAACTCACGCTCACTTGATAGCAAAGAGTTGTTGTTTTTCTTCCCACAGGGTTATCTTTGGCCCTTCTTTAAAAACGTTCTTAACTTTATTCGCTGTGATGACCATTGCAGTTCAAAAGAAGATGTTCACCTTTAAGCCATGGATATTTTAGAACAATGTCCATATTGAGACACTGACCACGAAGTGTAGTGTTTCGCCTCTCTTTTATTTTTCGAAATCCCGAAATAAAATTATTCTACTTCTAAAAAAAAAATTAAACCATGAAAGTCCAAATATATTACAGGAATTCTATTCGCAGGCTAAAAAAACTTTAGCAACCTTTTACTGGGCTGCTGAGTTGATCTAGTTTGTTTTTTTTAATCACACTGACAAGGTATTTACGTAGACTGAAAATGTGTTTTTTTAAATCACACGTTTTCTCGGAGTTAAGCTGTCCCACACTAAGTAGACTCAAGCACAAGGATAAATTTAGAGTGTTTGAAATACCCAGATACTAAAAATAAACCAGTCCTCCACTACGTTGTCTGGTCAATTGAACTTCATAATAAACAATGTTACAGACAGGCAGGGGGAAAAAAAACGGGATCGAATACAAAGAAAATGTAACGTATGTACTCACTTCCGGGACATTTGCAAAAGTAAACACTAGAGGGCGTTGCACAGAGAACCAGAGAGACATTAATTGCTCTCTAATACCTTTTTTCTTACCCCCCCCCCCCCCACCCGGCCACCTTATTTTCGAACAACTGTAAAAAAAAAACGCAAACTAAAACTGTATTGTTATATTAAAAGGTCTTCAGTGCTTGCAAAAACCTTCCTTCAGGGAACAGTACCAGGACAAAGAAGAAGAGAAGAAAGTGATGGGAAGACAACATACAAGAATGGACGGGCGTGCCACTGAAAGAGGATCAATCCACAACAAAAGACAGAGAGAATGGAGAAAGGCGGTCGACCAATCTTGTGTGGTGAAGTCCTCATTTGGTGTATTCCTATTCCATGTCAAGATATTTTTTTGAAAGCTTATGTGGAGTTGATTAAATAATAACATGCAACATTAATTTTATTTTATTTTTTTTTTAATTGTAAATTTAATTTAGATTGTAAATAAGTACCCATTAAAGAAAGATAATTACTGAAAACTATCAAACAGCTACAATTTTATGAGCACACGCCTTTAAGATAGTTTCTGTTTAACATTCTACAATCTCATTGGCGTAGCTAGGAATTTGCCAACATTTTGTGGGCCCGTGGGCTTGACCTCTCTAGGGGGCCCCTGCATTTTGACATTCGGCCTCATGACATAAGATAATGGCGTAATATTTAATATTTAATGTAAATAAAATTCTAACACTCATTTGGATGCCCTCCTTAAGTGGGAACCCGGGGGGGGGGGGATTTTCCAATTATACCCCCATCCCCACCATGGCTACGCCCCTAGCACTTCTATACGATATTCACCTCAAGTCTTCTACAGCTATTACTCCCTTGTTACTCTTATCCAACACTCGGAATGCCTCTTTTAATTCCCTCTCGTCCTCATCCTCCTTCAGCTTCAACTCGAAGATTGGTTTGAACTGTTCCCACCGGATGAACCCGCAAGCTGCAAGTAACATGAATGTAAACATTTGCTTCACAATTAGAATTACAAGAGCAGTCTAAAGATAAGTTCATCTGGGAACAAGAGCAGTCTAAAGATAAGTTCATCTGGGAACAAGAGCAGTCTAAAGATAAGTTCATTTAGGAACAAGAGAAGTCTAAAGATAAGTTCATCTAGGAACAAGAGCAGTCTAAAGATAAGTTCATCTAGGAACAAGAGCAGTCTAAAGATAAGTTCATCTGGGAACAAGAGCAGTCTAAAGATAAGTTCATCTAGGAACAAGAGCAGTCTAAAGATAAGTTCATTTAGGAACAAGAGAAGTCTAAAGATAAGTTCATCTAGGAACAAGAGAAGTCTAAAGATAAGTTCATCTGGGAACAAGAGCAGTCTAAAGATAAGTTCATCTGGGAACAAGAGCAGTCTAAAGATAAGTTCATTTAGGAACAAGAGAAGTCTAAAGATAAGTTCATCTAGGAACAAGAGAAGTCTAAAGATAAGTTCATCTGGGAACAAGAGCAGTCTAAAGATAAGTTCATCTGGGAACAAGAGCAGTCTAAAGATAAGTTCATCTGGGAACAAGAGCAGTCTAAAGATAAGTTCATTTAGGAACAAGAGAAGTCTAAAGATAAGTTCATCTAGGAACAAGAGAAGTCTAAAGATAAGTTCATCTGGGAACAAGAGCAGTCTAAAGATAAGTTCATCTGGGAACAAGAGCAGTCTAAAGATAAGTTCATCTGGGAACAAGAGCAGTCTAAAGATAAGTTCATCTAGGAATCCTTAAAATGAAATAAAAATTTAAAAAAAAAAGAAAGAAATGATAAAATAATAATATTCAGTAGGTCATAACAAAACAAAGGCGCCATATTAGTAAGACGAGTAGGGCGTAATTTTTTTTTAAAGTAACGTCTGCAATCTATAAGATAAGATGAGAAGAACATATAGGGGTCAATTGATGCAAATATAGATATTACTATTGGAACAATCGATAATGGATTAGCGTGTAACAAAAGAGAGCTAAAAAGATAGAAAAAAGAGTGATAAATAAAAGAGAGGTAAAAATTTAAACAGAAAGAGAAAGAGAGAGAAAGGGACAAGTGATAATAACAATAAGAAATTTTATTATTAGTTTTATTTGCTATTGTTGGAGTCTGGTAGGTGGAGTCTGGTAGGTGGAGTCTGGTAGGTGGAGTCTGGTAGGTAGAGTCTGGTAGGTGGAGTCTGGTAGGTGGAGTCTGGTAGGTGGAGTCTGGTAGGTGGAGTCTGGTAGGTGGAGTCTGGTAGGTGGAGTCTGGTAGGTAGAGTCTGGTAGGTGGAGTCTGGTAGGTGGAGTCTGGTAGGTGGAGTCTGGTAGGTAGAGTCTGGTAGGTGGAGTCTGGTAGGTGGAGTCTGGTAGGTGGAGTCTGGTAGGTAGAGTCTGGTAGGTGGAGTCTGGTAGGTAGAGTCTGGTAGGTGGAGTCTGGTAGGTGGAGTCTTGTAGGTGGAGTCTGGTAGGTGGAGTCTGGTAGGTAGATTCTGATGGCAAACTGGTCACTGTGTTTCTGTTTAGCGACGTTTCTACTTTACAGGCCCAAAGTTTCAGTTTTCTATTACGTGCTTGATATTGTGTTCTTATATAAGTAGCTATAAATTCAATAAGGATCATTTACAATGGCACAATACCAAATGAAATGGTTGTATTGCCATGTTAAGCATTAAACAGAATTGAATAATATGTGGTGTAGATTCTACAGCATATTTAAATCAAACGATTATAACAAATATAATAGCCAAGTCGTACCTTCTTCGTCGGCCTCATCTGCCCAATCTTTGAGTTTCTGACCATCTACCTGTAGACCTAGACCTTTAAAGACTTGACCCAGGTCTTTTGTACTCACAGTTCCATCCCCTTTCTTGTCGAACAAGTTAAACGTCTGGTTAGCATCTATGAAGGGCACAAACAAAATAGTCACGTTATATCCGAACATCATATGTGAACATTATATACAACTTGACTTATAAACTGTTCACATTATATACAACTTGACTTATAAACTGTTCACATTATATACAACTTGACTTATAAACTGTTCACATTATATACAACTTTACTTATAAACTGTCCACATTATATACACATTTACTTATAAACTGTTCACATTATATACAACTTGACTTATAAACTGTTCACATTATATACACCTTAACTTATAAACTGTTCACATTATATACACCTTAACTTATAAACTGTTCACATTATATACAACTTTACTTATAAACTGTTCACATTATATACAACTTTACTTATAAACTGTTCACATTATATACAACTTTACTTATAAACTGTTCACATTATATACAACTTAACTTATGAACTGTTCACATTATATACAACTTAACTTATAAACTGTTCACATTATAGTCACACCACTTCATGTGGTATTTCAAAGAAGATGTGAAGAAACATGAAACCAACGAGGCAGTGGGGAGAGGATGGAGGAGCTGAACACGTGAATAGAGAACTTCAGAACTTTAGAACTTCAGAACTTTAGAACTTTAGAACTTTAGAACTTTAGAACTTCAGAACTTTAGAACTTCAGAACTTTAGAACTTTAGAGCTTTAGAACTTTAGAACTTTAGAACTTTAGAACTTCATTGCAATAATAGAGTCTGAAAAACAACAGACCTTATACGTAGAATGCAGCTTTGGATTTCTAAATTGTTTTTACTGAGCCTATCAAGTATCATATTAGGAGCTTATTAAGAGTGTGTCAAGATTGTATTGAATATCGTATTCAGGAGCGTATCAAGAGTGTTTCACGAGTGTATCAAGAGTGTATCAAGAGTGTATTGAATAGCGTATTAAGGAGAGTACCAAGAGTGTTTCACGAGTGTATCAAGAGTGTATTGAATAGCGTATTAAGGAGAGTATCAAGAGTGTATCAAGAGCGTATCAAGAGCGTATCAAGAGCATATAAAAAGCGTTCCAATAGCATCTCAAAGAGTATATCATTTACATAGTCAAAACAACGTTTTTCCCAAGAAAATTTTTTTCCATTAGTTTCTCTGTACTATATCACACAGCCTTAAAGTGTGTCTAAAACGATATCGATGTGGGTTTTTTTTTTAAAAAAAAGCTTTATCTTTTATCACTTGCTAGTTTGGGTTTCAGGATGCATTCATTTGTTTTTTAATTTCGGATTCTCAGTGTCAAAAATTCAACTTAAAACCTCGTCGACTTCTTTAAACTCATATCTCGCTCTAACACCGATAACTCTAAATCTCAAACTAGCACCGATAACTCTAAATCTCAAACTAGCACCGATAACTCTGAATATCAAAATATGTCAAAGATATAACAAGGGTAAACTAACTGATAACTTTTGTGCGTTTATCAAAAGTGTAAAGCAATAACATAATATAAGAAGAAGAAGAAGTAAAGAGTTAAAGCTTTCATTTGAACTTAAATATCCTGTCAGTCGGTGCGGGTTGCGGGTTTAAACTGTAATGTTTCCACTAGGTCAATTTTACCCTTATTTTAAGACTAATCTTATGACTTATCAGAAGACTTATCTAAGGACTTATCGTAAGACTTATTGTAAGATTTATTGTAAGATTTATTGTAAGACATATCATAAGACTTATTTTAAGACGTAAAAAATTTTAATTTTTTATATATTACCAGCGCCGAAACAAAATGGACAGCGTCAATTTTCTCCTTGCAAAGAGCATTCTACAATCTTTCAACAGGATACACATCGTTCAATGTTCACCTTAACAGAATTAAACCAACTCACCCACGCCCCATCCAACTCACCAACGCCCCTGTAGATAATAAGCCCAGCCTTAAGAACTGTAAATCAAAACTTCTTTGAAAGCCCCAATCTAATTCAACTTAAGCAAACCATATTATCTTATCTTATATAATACAGACGTTACTTCAAAAAAGAAGATGATTACGTCCTACGCGTCATGCATTTAGTCATGTATATTAACCAATGACTTAAATTCTGCCAAGTCACTGGTTTTCCTGGCTAGCTCAGGTAACCCATTCCATGCTCTAATAGCACTAGGGAAGAAGGAGTATTTGTACAAATTCGTCCTAGCATATGGGACAAGGAATGTGCCTTTATCTTTGTGTCTTTCAGAGTATTTTTATTAAATTTTGTTTTGTATTTGAAGATCATGGTTCAGTGTTTTATGTATAATTGCTACTTTACTTTTGAGTCTTCTGTCCTAAAGGCTTTCTAAATTTAGTGATTTTACTATAGGTGTTACTCTAGTCAAATGTGAATATTCATTTGTTATGAATCTCACTGCTCTATTTTGTGTCTGTTCCAGTTTCTTAATGTTTTCTTGAGTTGAGGGGTTCCATATGGAGGATGCATATTCTATTATTGGCCTAACCAAGGTTAAATAACATTTTAGTTTTATGTTCTTATTTGATTTATAGAAATTTCTTTTAATAAATCCTAATGCTTTGTTTGATTTTGTATAGTTTCATCAATATATGGATTCCATGACAGTTTTTCATTTATTATAACACCTAGTCATTTTGCGTTCTTAGTCTGGGTTACTGGTTTGCCATGAATAAGATAAGTGGAATAAATTTGTTTTAGTTTTTTTTGTTACTCTTAACAACTGACATTTTTCTGGGTGGAAAGACATGCTCCAATTTGATTCCCATTTCTGTAATTCATCTAATTCTCTTTGTAAAATATCTCTGTCTTGTATTGTTTTTATTGTTCTATATATTATGCAATCGTCTGCAAATAATCTGACTTTTGTTCCTGAAGTAATGCAATTTGGTAAATCATTTATGTAAATTAGAAATAGTAGTGGACCCAAGACTGTTCCTTGAGGTACACCTGAGTTTACTGTTATCGGTGTTGATTTAGAGCCATTTATTATTATAGTTTGTTCTCTACCTATCAGAAAATCTTTAATCCACTGATGCAGTGGACCATTAATGCCAAAATATTTTAATATTTTAAGCAAACTATGGTCGTGAACTTTGTCAAAAGCCTTAGAAAAATCTAGTAAGATAGCATCTATTTGTTCACTATTATCTAAACCTTTAGAAAAATCATCAATTAGCAATTAGTCCTATTAGTTGTGTTTCACATGATCTATATTTCCTAAAGCCATGTTGGTATAGTGTGAGGACATTTTGTTTGTCTAAGTGGTTTATGATGTTGCTACATATTATGTGTTCTAGGATTTTACATGTGATGCTGGTAAGTGATTCTGGTCTGTAGTTTCCTGGGTCAATTTCTTTCTCCTTTTTTAAATAGGGGGTGACATTAGCTTCTTTCCAGTCCTTAGGTACTCTGCCCTGGTTAAGTGAAGCCTGAAAGAGTATTTTGAACACTGGGGCTAGCTCATTGCTTAATTCTTTGAGTAATCTAGCTGGAATACCATTAGGTCCAGACGCTTTATTTGGTTTGGTGTTGGCTAATAGTTTTTGAATTCCATTTTCTTGTACTACTATATCTTCTATATTGTCTACTTGGTTCAAATTCAGTAATATGTCTTTGTCTCCTGGGGCTGAGAATGCTGATGCAAAGTATTTGTTTAGGATGTTTGCTTTAGTTTCATTATCATTATGTATTATGTTATGTTCATCTTTTAATGGCGCTATGCCTGTTGTTTCCATTTTCTTAGACTTAATGTATGATCATAGGTTTTTGTTGTATTACCTCCACAACCCAACATAACAAACGGTATTACGGCAGTGCTGAACAACGGAAAAAAAAGCAGCGCACTATTTTTCCTTGGCACAGACTTCAAACCAACTTACAGCTCTAGCAGCCAAAAACCTGGCCTGAATGAAGAAGAGTAGCAGACTGTTAAAAAGTGTTCCCAGTTTATTCCGAGAGTTCATCACGCTATACTCTCAATTTTGTGTGATGATAATAATTGATTTCTTAAAGATCATAAAAACAAGCTTTATTTAATAGCGCATTAATCTCTTAAGGAATGTACTACATTATCTCCAAGTAGTTCCTATACTTTGTACTAATGTTATTGATTAGTTCTAGCAGACGTAGAAACTCGGTCAGAACGAGCAAGCTGTAACTCACTTCACATCTCAATTAGAGGAGTTCCAGGTACAAAATTTTCCAATTTATTGTACTTCTAAATTATGTGTAAAGCAAAGTTCAAGGTTGAACGAATGGTCAATGTTTCATGAAGGGCCAAGGTAAGTAAGGGTCAGGGTTTGGTCAAGTCAAAGAATTTCATGACTCTGATTGTTGAATTAATTAGTAATGTTTTACCCGTGTTACAAATTCTTCACTAATCTAGTTAGCTGAAAAGATATGGACTTGAGTTTTACCACTTTTAAAACTTTGATGATTACTATAAATTTGTAATAGTACAGACTATAAGACTATATGTGTCCTTAATAATAATAATAATAATCTTTATTGTCCGTATGGAAATTTGTCTTACAATTTGTGCATTACACCAAACAAAAAACATTATAACTGATCCTTTTCAAGAGATTAAGCTAAAAGAGTTCCATTCCAACATTCTATGTGTATTTGGTCAATGAGTCTGGCTTTATTTAATGAAACGCTATAGGAATATTAAGGCAGTCCAACTATATGGTTCTGAAACAACAAGAAAAAAGTACAGACCTTCATCAACAGATGCTTGAGAAATATCTTAAAAATACACTGGTATGACAAAATAGAAAACACCGAACTGTGGGAGATGGGTGGACAGAGAAATATAGACGTGCAGATCTTAGAAAGAAAGGGGGATGCTAGGTCATGTTCCCAAGAAAAGATACCAACAACAAGAGCTAGACAGGCCTTAGATTTGAAACTACTGGACACAATAGACAGCGGAAGACCGAAAACAATCAGTGTTTCCCAAGCCCTAGTGTTCCGGGTGGCCTGAATAGGTGTTCCATGAACTACTGGAATAATTAACTAGTAGAACTTCACGTGATTTAATCTCTATAATAAAAATTAAGTAAAGTGTTACGCTAAATACTCAGAATGTGCCAATTGTTCCGGAAAAAGTTTGGGAAACACTGGCCTAGATAAAGCAGAGAGGACAGGAAACAGCTGGGAAGCCATTAAAAAAAAAAACTAAATAAGAGACTGTAGAGAGAGGCGTGGCTTTTACTGAGGCCCGATGTCCCATTAAATGATGAAATCAGAAAATCTGGATTTTTTTTTTTCATCAAAACACTTTGTAAAATATATTTAATTCAAAAGCGCTATAACTTATCTATTTAATTTATTACAAATGAACTTTTCTCTCTCTCTCTCGCTCAACAGAATTGTTCAACTTACAAATTAAAAGTTTCTCTTCATGTTTGGATACTTATAAATAGAAACGCTTTTTAAAAATGTTTCAATGTCTATTTTTAGAGACAGATAGTTTCATCAGTAGTAGGCACATCGTAGGTGTGCGGAGTTTAAAAAAAAAAAAAAGATCTGTTAGAAGGCTTGTGAAGGAATGGTCTAGGAGTGGTACATTAATTGTTACATATTTCCTCGGAGTTGCTGAAACTGGGTGACAAAGAAACGAGAACAAAATCTTTGTTTTGTATTTTGTTTTTTTTTTGTTTGTTTGGGGGGGGGGGGGGGAGAAAACAGAAGATAACAGAAGCACACAACTCTGGCTGTCATCGACACCTTTACTCGCAGTGCTTCCCCCTTTTTTCATGTTTTCTTCTCCCACAAGATGACTTGACTTGCGACTGCCGAGTGATTACTATGGCGCGCACGCGTGTTTACGTACATAGGTAGGTGCATATCTATACTCTGTGTGTAAGGAAAAAAAAAAAAAAAAAAACAGCCTTGGCTGACATTACCACTATCTGTTTGGAGGCTATTTTCAGCGGTAATTGGTCGGTAGTTATGACGTCATCCGTCTTAACAACGCCGAAGGTTTGGAGATTACACACACACACATAAAATCACAGAAACGCGCGGAAGAGTCAAGTGTTACTTAGAGAGGTCTGTGAACCTCAGACAAAAGCACACCGGAAGAGAACAAAAGAGGAGGGTGCGATGACGGTGTACAATTACCCTCTTCCAGAGTTGGCAGAGTAAATCTATTTTAGCACACATTCTCTCCTCCTTCGTTCTATTACAAAAACAAAGTTGTAGGGCCTGACAGCTGCATGTGAATTGGCGTACTAGCAATTATGGATTATTTATTTATTTTTACGATGCCTCTATTCAAGTTCCGAACTCCATGGAAATTGGCAGAAGGAACCGTGACGCGGATCTCAAAAACGGCTCTAACGATTTTCCTAGAAATTTAACAGTGGATGTATTTCGCTGAGAAAAGAATGACTTGCTCGTTGGCCACTCGGAGAAAACTCTAGTTTGACCGTTATCATTTTAAAAAAATAATTAAAAAAATACATGATATAGTCAAACGTAGTGTACCAATAACCGATCTGTTGACTAAATTTGAAGTTTCTCTCAGTTTATTGACAGATAAGTTCTGCTTATATTTTTACGTAAATCTGATATAGATTACATCTAGATTCTAGAAGTTGATTCTAGAAGTTGATCTAGACCTAAATCTAGACTAGATCTTAAGATGTCTAAATCAGAAGTCTAAATGTACATCAAGTTCTATATGTCTATTTAATGAAAGTATTGAAAATTTAATGAAATTTTTTTAAAATTCACAATAGAGCTCTGGCTTAATGGGGAGTGTCGATGGTATATCGAGCTCACGGTACCAGGATACGAGCTCAATAACAGGTTTCAGCTTTGTCAGTATGTTTTTTGTTATATTTTTTAAAAATTATTTTTATATTTTATTAGTTGTATAATGGATGTATTGTAATTTTTAAAAACAATATGTATTTTTTTAGTGTTTTTCTTGATTTGTTTTTCTGTTGTTTTTTTCTGTTTTTTTTTTTTTTTTTTTTTTTTTTGTTATTGTTGTTTTGCACTCAGGGTCGTGAAAACGGATTCAGATTTGAAGATTGTACAAGCCAAGCCCAGCCCTCCCGCCAGACGATGGTTGATGGGGGGGGGGAGGGACGGGTGAGGCAGGGCAGGTTTCGCCCCCTACACCATTGAGACGACAGTCCAGGGAGCACACCACACGATGCGTTAAATAGACATAACCGGGGTAAAAAGGGGAGAAAAGGGATACTAGAATTCACGGGTCCAAAGTAAGTGTGTGTGTGTCGGTGTGTGCGTTATAAATTGGTCGTTCCAATCCATCGTAACATACTAGAATTCACGGGTCCAAAGTAAGTGTGTGTGTGTCGGTGTGTGCGTTATAAATTGGTCGTTCCAATCCATCGTAACATACTAGAATTCACGGGTCCAAAGTAAGTGTGTGTGTGTCGGTGTGTGCGTTATAAATTGGTCGTTCCAATCCATCGTAACATACTAGAATTCACGGGTCCAAAGTAAGTGTGTGTGTGTCGGTGTGTGCGTTATAAATTGGTCGTTCCAATCCATCGTAACATACTAGAATTCACGGGCCAGAAGGTATGTTACGGTAGCAGGTTTTGAACACGGCACCATCGATACAATAATTCAGAGCGACTACCACACGACCAAGAAGCCATCCTTATCAGCTCCTTTTTCTTGGTCCATTTCTGACGCGCCATCTCTTATATCTGGTTGCGATAGTATTTTAGTCTTTACCAACCCCACAATTGTAGTTTGATTTTGACGCTACTGTAGACTGCTGTAGGGCAAGAATTCAAGAAATCGCAATGTAAAGTGTTGGGATTTCACATGACTAAATATACATGAAAAAACAAATCGCCTATATTGATTTATAATCATCATTCATTTAAGGCTTTGTTTTTTCATTTTTACGTTAAGGCAATCCTGTACGTGAGGGTGCGGTGGTTGAGTGGTTAAGCACTTGGCTTCTGGGGTCCTGGGTTCTAATCTTGGTGAAGGTTGCGTACCTGAATTATAGTTGGGGAAAGTAAAGGCGTTGGTTGTTTTGCAGGTCACGTGGCACCCTGCTACCTTGGTTATGATAAGAGAACTGTGAAGAAGCAATTAAATCCTTCTTTTTGTGATTCAGCCTTTTGCTGCTGAACTGTTGGCGTCTGCGCCTTGGAAAAGCATCGAAGTGTTATCAGCTGACCTACGGGATGTTGGTTTGACTGCTTGACTGAGGTAATAGGCTCTTGAATATTCCCATTTAAGTAATTTTGTATATGATCAGGTGTCAGTGCAAAGGGAAAGACTTACACAAATTTTAAGCATGCATGCAAAGTTGTTTGTTTTTCAGGGGGGGGGGGAGAGAAAGGGAGAGAATTGGTGAGGGGTAAAAAATATTATTAAGAGCAAAGTAATTATTCTTTATCGTTGATTTGTGATTTCAAAAAAAACAAACTTATTTAAATGTTACTTGTTAAGGTAATAATGAATGTCTTGGTTGATTAATTGAGACTAATTGAGATTAATTGATTTATTGACGTTGATTGATTTAGATCAAGGTTTCCCAAACTTTTTCCTTAACTGAACACTTTGCACATTCTGAGTACTTAGCGGAACACTTTGCACATTCTGAGTACTTAGCGGAACACTTTGCACATTCTGAGTACTTAGCGGAACACTTTGCTTGTTTTTTGTTTTTTTATAGAGATTAATTCACCTAGTGACCTACTAGTTGATTATTTCAGCAGTTAGTGGAACACCCTTTCAGGCCTCGCGGAACAATAGGGTTCCGCGGAACACTGTTTGGGAAACACTGATTTATATGATAAGTTAATAGTTGTACTACATTAATTGGTATTGAATAAAGTAAAATAACAATTTATAAATACTTTTGTACACATTATTATAATTAAGAAATCATTCGCGGCTTAACTTTATTCAGCGCGTCAACTTTTTATTTGCTCATCAGATAAACTATTGTGAGAGTTCCCAGCAGACGATATTAAATATAGACGAAATGATTCCCATCAGAAATCGCAAATTTCCTGCAGCGCCTCTCCGGCACATGTTTAACCGGCATGTGCCTATCATCTGTTCCTATCTCTGATGATCCACAGCTTATCTGGCAACACTATCGAACGAAAGAGTGGCTGAAAATGTCGTCATCTGGTTGGAATCTACTTCCTGACAAAATCTCTTGACCCTGGGACATGTTTTTATCTTCATTGACGTGACCTCGACCTTCTGGTACGGGAGGTCGAGGGAAACAAAATCCAATAATATTTGCATTCAACCCTTCCCGAAGTTTTACGGCAGCACAATTGATGCCAGGTTTTTGTTTCATCATTTCTCATCTTAAAAATATGCGCGAGATTTTTATTTGAAGTCTAGACACTAACTTTCACTTTTCTCATGTTCGAAGTTATAAATTTGAACAATGTAATTAGGCGACTTCTGTTTTTATTGTTACGATCATCAATAGTGCTAGATGCTACGATCAAACTTGATGCCAAGATAGATGTCACATTGAAGATTATCTTGATCCTAACAGCACAATCAATGATTACAATTGCCGAGGATTCAGAAATCGTCAGTTGATAAGATGATCATCTAGAAGTTGCCAGTTGATAAGAGGATCATCTAGAAGTTACTAGTTGACAAGACGATCTAAGTATATTATTATATATTCAATGAAGAAACTTCTCTTCGTCTAAAACAAATACTTTAATTCAGAACTTGGAAAAGCTATTCACAAATAATTACAATGGTTAAATGTACTTGAATAGAATAAATGATCTACACAATAATATAATTATGTCTTCTTTCTTGAGTTCTAACACTAGACTCTAGTACATGTTCTCTCTAACACATTCCGCACAAGACTGGGGGTATTATCTCTCAGCTTACAAAGCTTTGGGCGTTTTGTCATGTGACTAAATATCTCTTTGCCGCTTGGTCAAAATCTGGCCAATAAATGCAGCTCAATGTACAATAATTAATATTTCAAACCAATCACATTTATTTCAATACATAATTTAGTTGCGTGATAGAAAATCCCGAGGTGGCTGAAGTTCTGGCTGGTAACCTTGAGCTAAATATAGATGCAGTGTACGTGATATTTATCTATCGAGCTGAAATTTCGCACATTAACTCTTGTACTGCTTGACAAACAAATTTTATTAAAATTTCAGAAAAATCATTTAATTAATTATTGAATTATTTTTTTAATTATTACAATTTTTTACGATTAATAGTAAGTAGTGATATGTTTCGGTGGTATGTCCATTCTCCGTTTGTTTAGATATTGACAGTGACGTAGCAACCATGGCGCGAAGGGGTTCATTGCGCCCGGGCCCACAACCACTAGGGGCCCAAACGTGGTTATTTAATGTGTTCATCCTAAGAGTTTAAATGCATCACATTCTGACATTATTTTAATAAAATCGCGTTCATTATTCTTAAATACTGTCTGTTGTCCGAGCGAAAAAACAAATTCATGTAAGTAAATCTTATTAACGTAGTATGTAATGCATTAAAGGGAGGTAACTCTTAAGCGTTGTATTTAAATCTAACGTGTTACATTTTTTTTATTTAATAATGTTATAACCCTATTGGCAGTGCAATGTGTCATATTGGCTGTTTTAATCGACCATTATTAAAGTACCAGATTATTTGGAGCTCTTGTTGTCAGGTTCTTGTGTTGTGTTGTGTGTTTAGCAGTGTTTACAGAACGCCAGATTAGGAGAAATCGTAACAATAATAATAATAACAATAACTACCTGTAAGTCTATTCATTGTGAAAGTGCTATATGTGATGTATAATATTCGCTTCTGTTTTGGTCCCAGTGTTATTTATTTCTTTAATATTACAATACATATTGACTAGTTAAAATACTTGAATTAATTGTATGAGTATACAGAATTATTAAAATTATATATTCCAATAGTGAATAGTGAAGAGCTATTCACACACTCTTCTTTATAAATGACTACATGAAATCTTATTAAAATGTACACGAATCACCCACATATCGACAATGTGTCTTCCCATAATCCGTATTAACAAATAATAACAAACATTTGTGCAAGGAAACCAAGCTTGAGCTAACAATCGACTTTCTACTCAGTAGGTTGAACATTCATTTCTTGAAAAAAGGTGCTTTAAAAACTAACTAGACGAAGCTGATGCAAAACAGGACTATTGCGTTGCGGTAAGCCCTCAAGTTCAAGTGGCGACCAATACACATTCACAATATCTGAAGATCCAGCATGTGACTCGGAGTCCCAAAATGTTACATGGATGACCAATGACATTGGCCTTTCAAATGATCTGCAGTCACCTAGTTTAGTTTAGAGATTATGTTAGTTTTGTAAATAATTATATTGGGCATTATTTTTAGTGACGGTCAAAGTAGTGACGTAGTCAGACAGACGAATGACGTTGCAGATTACGGGTACATGACAGGAGAAGAAAATGGCTAGGGCTTGTAGAAAGATGTATATTGAATAGACGCTAATTAAAACGACAGATAGAGAGACAAGACGATCATCCCCATCTGTAAATAAACATCAGTTGAAGTCTTCACAAGTTTTATCAAGTATTGTCACGTACACAGTATCTATTTTTAGCTCGTCAGTTACCTCGGGTTTTTTCTCACGCGGAGATATGTTAATTAGTGTAACTTGGGCTGCATTTATTGGTTGGCACTGCAATGAGCTGCCTGGGAGACGCGACAGAGCTGGAGCCCGGGAAAAGATTCTGGTTTTTTAGTCAGTCATTGTATGGAACTTGGAAGTGAAACATCTACTAAAGCTTTGTATTAGAACTCAATTATATTTTTGTGTAGATCTATCATTTTATTCAAGTACGTTTAACCATTGTAATTATTTGTGAATAGCTTTTTCAAGTTCTGAATTAAAGTAATTGTTTTAGACGAAGAGAAGTTTCTTCATTGAATATAGTAACATACTTAGATCGACTTAGCGAATGACAACTTCTAGATGATCAATCGGCAATCACGATCATCGTTAGTGTGATATAGGTCAAGATAATCTTCAACGTGACATCTATCATTGCATCTTCATAGATCTTGACATCTGACATTCACATTAATTGATGATTGTGATAAGTATGTTATAATTAGTTGTTGTGCCCCTTGGATGTGTTCGGACTCACATTAGAGTATGTGAAATAGTGTAAGACAAGACACACAAACCAAGACAGGACAGATCCAAAGCTTGAAGAAATTGTTCTCTTTTACCCCATTAGGAACAGGTGTAGGCTACCTTGTATACTGTCTGGCGTAGAAGCTTGTCTCCATTGACATGTACCCTCTCATTAGATATAGTAGAGCCCAGCTTAGGTTCAGTCACAGGTACCAGACAGACAGAATGAATTGATACAAGATTTGTACCAGACAGACAGAATGAGTTGATACAAGATTTGTACCAGACAGGCAGAATGAGTTGATACAAGATTTGTACCAGACAGACAGAGTGAGTTGATACAGATTTGTACTAGACAGGCAGAATGAATTGATACAAGATTTGTACCAGACAGACAGAATGAGTTGATACAAGATTTGTGCCAGACAGACAGAATGAGTTGATACAAGATTTGTACCAGACAGACAGAATGAGTTGATACAAGCTTTGAAAAAAAAAGTTAATTAGAAAGGTTTCTGCAGCAATGTCAAAAGTCTCTAAGCGTATCTAGGAAAATGTCAAATTAATTACGGCAGCCAAAATGCTAGTCTACTACGCCTGTATAGTGAGCAGTCTTCTTTATGGTAGTGAGAGCTGGTCTACATACATGCATCAAGAGCTTAGAATAAACAGCTTTCACTTGCGCTGACTTCATTGCCTACTGTGCCTCCAATCATGTTTTGAAATGCGCCTATGCGCCCTTTGTGTTTTTCCCCACAGAGAAAACTACGTTGGACATATCAACCTCATGCCAGATGGAAGAATTCCTAAGAACGGCCGAGTCTCAGAAGAAATCACAAAAGAGATACAAACACTCTTTTGTTCCCCTGGCAATCAAACCATTAAATAGGAACAATCTGATATAAACTTTTATGTCACATGTAAATTGTGAGTGAGTCTGGTGTGAATGTACACTTTGTTTTTTTCTAGTTACAATGTTTTGTTTGGTGTAATGCACACATTATAAAACAAATTTCCATATGGACAATAAAGATTATTATTATTATTACATCCTCTATACATACACCCCCAAAGGATGTCTGTAAGCGAGCTCTGAGATCTAAAGGCATCAATAAAAGTTTGTGGGATAGACAGTGCGAACTCTTACGCACCTTGCCAAGAGAGAAAAAGATAAGGTGGCCTTGGACAAATGAAAGAGCAAGAAAGCTGTGCCCTATCAGCCATAAAAGCAGGTGCGAACTAGGGTAATCTTTCCTGCTCCAGAATCGGCTTGATTAGTCAAATTAGATTCATCCCCGACTCAAGAAATAACTAAAACCAGTGACTTATCTGGGCGCATCCATTGTCTTTTGAGACAGAAGGAACATAAATTAAAAAAAAAACAGATCTTGCCACTAAAGTTTGGGAAGCTGGAATCTAATGCTTTCACGAAAAGTTAGTTCATTTTATACCATAGTGTTGTGAACTTATTGGTAATGTCTTAAAAAGGAACATTAATAACATTAAATATGCCGTAAACCTGCGTTTCTTATCAAGCTGTTTTAAAATGGATCATTAATACCATTGGCAATAACGTAATCCTGTTTTGATTAAATGTACAATTGTTAATTTTAAGAATTCATTATCAAGTTATTTCGGATACTTTTCCTATCTAAAGTAATTTTAATTTAGCACAGTACATTTAATGTGAACAAAGAACGATCGGCATATAAGCTTTATATGTTTACCATTAATTGCTATGTTTGATTGGTTTGAATAATTTGAATATAAAAATCAATACTATTTTAAACGGACAAAGATTCGATAAATATGTACACTTAGGCCAGCGCTTCTCAACCTTTTATGCTCGGCGAGCCCTTTTTACAATCCCCCACTTAGCCGCGACCCCCCCCCCTCCCCAGCACACACACAGCAATTGAAGAAGAGACAATAACAATCCATTTTTTCAATGGTCTTTGGCGACCCCTGGCAAATGGTCAATCGACCCCCAAGGGGGGTCGCGAACCACAGGTTGAGAACCCCTGACTTAGGCGATCAAGTGTTTCGCGGAAACATAAGAAACATGTTTCATCCACTTACCGTTATATTGTTTCTCTGTTATTTTAAACTCTGAACCCTGCAATAAAATAAATAGTGAATTAGAGACATGTGTACACTGTGTAGAGTTAACAATCATTCTGACTATTTTATTAATATGATGTAGTTTTGAGTAGGCGGATATAACTAAGGATTGTCAACATATTTTACATTGTCTACACATTTGTTTTATTTTGCCATTAGAAATGTATCCTTTTGAAGCTAATAACTAGAATTTATTAAAGTTCAAATTAAAAATATTAAACTATGCATGTTTTTATCAGGGCCGGACTTAAGAAATTGGAGGCCCCTAGGTAAAGTGAATAGGGTGGCCGCAAATGAAAAATCAAAAAAAGAGACCGAAAAATATACAATGAATTAAAAATCTTTCTTATCTTATCTTGTAAATTTCAGACGCTACCTCGAAAAAGAAGATGATTACATCCTATAAATGTATCTATCTAACTCAACTAATAAGTTAAATTCATAAAACAAATGTGCTTCATTGGCGAGTCATGATCGACAGACTAGAAAATAACATTTCGATATTTCACCAAAAGAAAGAAACAATGGTCTTCAAACAGATGTAGTCTTACAAGTAGATCGAAACATTGGTGAATGTTACGATCATCAACAGTGCTAGATGTTACAATCAAACTTGATGTCAAGATGTCACGTTGAAGCACAATCAATGATCGTAATTGCCGAGGATCTTAAAATCGTCTTTTAATAAGATGTTCGTATAGAAGTAGATGGATCTAGTTGATAATACGATCATTCAGAATGTTGCCAGTTGATAAGAGGATCATTTAGAAGTTGCCAATCGCTAAGTCGATCTAAGTATGTTACTATATTCAATGAAGAAACTTCTCTTCGTCTAAAACAGTGGTTCCCAAACTTTTTTGTCTCGTAGACCCCTTGCCATGTTTTCTGGTTTTCGGTAGACCCCCTGCTTAACTTGCTCAACTTGCACATTTGTACAAATTTATTAACATTTTTTAAAAACAAATTTCTAACTGTAGTGAGTTGAAGAGTGAAAAAGTAATTTAAAACTGCACAACTATGGATGTTGTGTTTCATATACGAATTTGTCGTTTTATGAAGTAGTCTTTCCAACATTAAATACGATTTTTATTAATTAATTAACTAATATGCCTTAAGTATCATTGTAAAAGGTTTCACAAAGAGCAGTTTTTCGTGTATTTCTTGATCTTTCACGTGTGGCTCAAATATTGAATCTGCGGAACTGTTTTCATTAACAGGAGAAGGGTCGAAGGCGAGTAACTGAAACCTTAACCAGTAAGCTTCGAGCGGGAAGGGCTCATTTACCTTGGCTTTCTACTCACCTAGCAGAAGGAAAACTTAATTCAAACCTCTGCTGCCTTGCTACTATACTCAAACATGGGAAAGGTCTCGTGGGTCAACCCTAAAGAAATATAAGGAGACGGTGACCATTAGCACCAGGTATTCATGGGCCGTCACCTCTTTCTCTTTCCTTGGGGGTGACAGCTTAGGTCTTGCCTTGTTATGTTGGATGGAGGCTCGCGGAAGGTGTGGCCTATCCATCTGAAGCGTCTCTGAAGGATATCTACTTCAATGGGCTGCTGATTTGTTCTTTGCCACAGTTCCTCATTCAAGATCTTGTCTGGCCAGTGGATTATAAGAATTTTCCTCAGGCAGGTATTGATGAATACCTGGATTTATTTCATGGTGGTGATGATGGTTCTCCAGGTCACCGCGATTTGGAAGCAGATGCCTAGCAGATGGGCAAGACATGGGGACAGTTGGAGAGATTCGCCCAGAACCGAGATGCCTGGAGGAAGCTGTATAGTGGCTTATGCCCAGAAAGGACAATAGGCATAGATGAGATAAGATGGTGACCATTAGACAGTTTGTAGCACACAGCGCTGCACCTTGTCAGACCAAACTGTATTTATGTCTTTTGCAAAGATTTATATAAGAAGCTTTTAATTTTATAACTCATGCCACCTTGAATTGTATTGTTGCTTAAAGCAATTCTTTTGATAAAAGCAGATGTAGGTTTGTGTAAAACGGCTGGTAAATTTAATGTTTGACTTTTGCTGTTTTCCGTATTTTTCTATAAGTAAAGAAATCTTGTAAGACTCTCACAAACCATCATCTTCTCTATATGATGTCGAACAGAGATTTTGTGGGTCTATTCTGAACTTTGAGTGTTCAAAAGTTTTTCTAATCTTTATTGTTATCAGGGTGCATTGTCTCAAATGATCTTCCAGCGTAACTGGTTCATATCGTCATAAAAAAAGTCACTTAGGCAACTGCTTGTTTGACAAGGAAGGAAGGAATCTCAATTTTAAATAATTAGTGCTGTACTGTCTATATTTCTTTTTTTTTTTAAATATTAGTTACTTGTAGACAAAATTAAGCCATTTAAATAAGTATTGAAATTGATTACAACAATTTTTCGTTTGAATAGCAGGATAAATATTGAAAAGATTAACGAAGGTACAAATCATATATGAGTGTATAAAATAATTACATTAATGGAATGTGAACGTTAAGTAACTCGACCTGCTTAAATGAAATCTATTATCGTAGACCCCCGAGGACATCTCATAGACCCCCAATTTATTTTTTTTTACTTTCGTAGACCCCTGGGGGTCTATATAGACCACTTTGGGAATCACTGGTCTAAAACAAATGCTTTAATTCAAAACTTGGAAAAGCTATTCACAAATAATTACAATGGTTAAATGTACTTGAATAGAACAGAATAAATATAATTCTGCTGAATAAATGATCTACACAATAATGTAAAATATACATCTGAATCCTAACACGTTCCGCACGACACTGACTAAAAATCTAGAATCTTTTCCCGGGTATAGCGTTGTCACGTGTCTAACATCCCCTCGTTGCAATGCCAACCAATAAATGCAGCTCAACGTACAATAATTAATATTTCAAAACCAATCACATTTATTCTGACACATAGCCCTGCCGCGTGATGGAATTACCCGAGCTAACAAGTTCTGTCTGGTAACCTTGGGCGGCTAAATATAGATACAGTGTACGTGACAGTGAATATGGTGATTCCTTGAATCAAGTAGATCTAAACATTGGTGAATACCTTGAATCGTAGTAGAAGCCTAAGAGCTCTGGCAGCAGACACAGAGCCTTACAGTTCTGTTATGTTTGAGATTTCATCCATGTTTCGCAATTTTTTCTTTAATTTTCTTTTCTTTGAGTCCTCTGCAAAGCCCCGACCCATTGGAGGGCCCTAGGCGACTGCCTCGTTAGCCTCTGCGTAAGTCGACCCTGTTTTTTGTTATGAAGACATCTATATGAGGTTTGAAATTTGTAACGATTCGTATTCGTCGGTGGGATCATTTCATCTATAAAGACTCCATCCAATGTATATATATTATTATTATTATTTTTATTATATATATATATATATATATATATATATATATATATATATATATATATATATATATATATATATATATATATATATATATATTACAATTATCTAAGTGTATTCAAGTGTATGTCGCATGTATTAGATAATTTGAGTCTATACTTTCCAAACATAGAACTGTAAAGTTCCTCTTTCAGACCATGCGGTCTTTAGGGCAGATGGTGTTAAGGTCATCTGTTTCTGTGGCCTACAATTAACGAGGGTGTCATGTGATCAGCACAACGCCCATCCCCCTTTATTTCACCCAACTAATGTCAGGTGCCCATTAGAGCTGGGTGGATTCAGAAACGCCAAGAGATCCCGAAATAAAAAATCATAGTCTTCACCAGATTCAAACCAGGGACCCCCGTTTCAGAAGCGAAGCGCTTTACCGCTCAGCCACCGCGCCTCTATTATTTAAATTCTTCTAGAATAAAGACATAAAGACACTGCCGTAATCAGTATATCGCTAGCAATGCAGCTAAAAATTATTTCTTTTCAATGTCAGTAACATGATTCTGAATCCAGTGTTTATAGCCCGTTCTAAGACTGTTTTGCGCCTTCTTCTATTTCCATCCACGTATCTTTGAACAACAGGTTTCTTCAGTTTGTTAGCTATCAAGTATAAAATCAGAAGAAGACTGAATTCAGAAGATGACATTCGTTGTGATCTTACAATGTCTGTCCCGAGAATTCCTGTTCCGATGAAACAGGAACAAGCTCAACCTTTGTACTGACATTGGAGTGTTTGCAAATACTGTCGCAACAATATTTTTGTAGCACTGCAGGTTTACTGTATCAACGACTGTACATTTTCCATGCTTAGCCCTACTTTTCAAATTGACGTAACTGTGCCACATGAATACAATAAACATGCAATAGAAAAGTAAATGAATGAGTAATGAGAATAAACTTTTTTTTTATTAATTTGAGCAAAATAATATTTTTTACACAAATACAATAATTATTTTTTTTTATTAGACTTTAAAAACATCAGCAAAATCAAATTTATCTTGGCCTATGAACGAACAAACTTTTAGGGCAGGGAGTCGCAGTCTAGTGGGGTAATCGTATTCGGGGTTGCCGAGATAAAAAGGTTAAGAACCGCTGATCTAGATGTAATCTTTTATTTTAGACGAGCGGAGCCGCGGAGTAGCATACGCTTCCCCCCCCCCCCCCCCATTATTTTTCTGAGCCGCGCTCACTGTCGCCGCGAAAATTACGTGGGGTATCCTAGTCCGACTTGCAGAAATAAAAGAGTTATCTTTCCATGAGGATTAGGGAGTCGGCGTGCGTGCGTAGTGTCCTGCATGGTTGGGCGACGTAGAGAATTATATATACAAATTAGAGACTTTCCTTTCAACAGAACATAGCCGTAATAACATAGTACTTCATGTCCCAAAGACTTCTAGGTCTAAATGTGTACAACAAAAATGAGCCCTATAAGCTGGAACGAACTGGAAGTGCTGATTTTGATTTACGTAGGTTTTCAACAAAATTTGGATCGAAATTGCGACTAAAGAATCGTTTTCGGTAAGTTTAACTGCTGCGGTTTCTATCGTAAAAGGCACTTAGTTGTTACAGGCACACAGAAAGTAGTAACGGGTTAAATTTTCTTTTTTTTTTTTTTTGTTCACAGCAAGTGGTAGCATTAGTGATATGCAAGTCAGTGTATCAGGGCTATTTGCGCTTATAATATAGAATAGGATTGAATAGTTCAGACAGAACAGGATAAAGTAGCCTAATAGGCTCTAAATAAAGATGATTTTTTCTTGCTGGTTCAAGTCGGTATTTAGAGAAGCCTTTTAGACGAAAACAAAAGTCAAGATGTAAGACTAATAAACGAGAAAATGTCTATTTGCCAAGCGCGCAGTTGAGCTATATACTTATATGCGCATATATTTAGCTGCCTGGTCGTGCGGTTTGCGCGCTGGACTGTCGTTCGGATTTATCGACGGTCGAGGGTTCAAACCCTGCCCGCTCCCATCCCCCGTCGTCCTGCGGGAGGTTTGGACTAGGAAGTAAACTATCTTCAACTCTGAAGGAACATCCGAAATATGTAAAACATTTTACAAACAAACAAACATGTTTTTACTAGACAAATACAAAATCCCTATAGCCATGCAGGTAATTGCCTGACCACGTTTTCATGTCTGTCACGGGATAAGAGGATAATCTTTGAACTTGGAATCAAGACATTTCATTTGTCATCACTGGCGATCTACCTGGGCAGTCCCGACACGCCTTAGTATAGGTCAGAGGTTAGGGTTACCTTCCATAACCCGTAGGATTTAGTACATCTTAAATACCTGTATCTCAACCATACGACAATCAACAGACACACTAAATATTTGTGGAGAGATACACAAAACCAAATGATACATTATAACTAAATATTTCCGGAGAGGTACTTAGAATAAAATTAACAGCTGTTACAGATTTTATTTTATTTTATGAGTTCTCTATCGATCTTTTTGACCAGTGTATGTCAGTGATGTGAGTATCTCGCTTTGTAACGAAAACAACCATGACAGCCAGAGACTCAAAGACAGAAAACGAGTCTCAGAGTTTGTACGTCCCTTTTTACCACAAAGCTTATATCAACCCTGTCTGTCTGTCTGTCTGTCTGTCTGTCTGTCTGTCTGTCTGTCAGGTAAGAAGTTAGATTTTGTTTCTCCCCTTTCTCATTCTCGGATCAAGTTAAAACTTTGCACAATTATTTACTGAACCTGACAAGACATGAATCAAGCAAAAGAAATAATTAATTATCGTTGGTTAATCTTTATGTTTACTTTCAAAACAAGGGGAATAAATGCTAATTAATGTATATATATATATGCAGTGCTTTTTTTTTAAAAAAAGGTGCCGGTACTCATTGATTAGGCGCCGGTACTCAGTAGTTGATTGCCCAACTTTTAACTACTAAAAATTAATAATATACGTTAAAATACAAGAGAAGTAATACATTTTTTTACCGTCACAAAAAATAGCCTTGTGTATATATATACACTGATTTGGTCCCTCTTATTACAGTTTGACACGTTTTGTTTCCCCACTTCTCATTCTAGGATCGAGTTGAAAATTTTGCATAAATTATTCCTACTCCTCGATAACAATACATGAAACACTCCAAAATTAAATCAATTAGTTAATCATTTATGTTTGGTTGGTCTTTGTGGTGTCCACACAACACCGTTTTAAACCGATGTTCTGAAAAAATTTTTAAAAAAAAAGGGGGGGGGGGCTATAAGCTTACGAGCCAAATGTGAAGTTAAAAGTTGACAATTAATTTGAAATGAATATTATGGAATCGGTGTAGATATGTAGGTGTGTAGGTGTGTAGATGTGTAGGTGTGTAGATGTGTAGGTAGATGTGTTAGGTGTGTAGTTGTGTAGATGTGTAGGTAGATGTGTTATGTGTGTAGGTGTGTAGATGTGTTAGGTGTGTAGATGTGTAGATGTGTAGGTGTGTTGGTAGATGTGTTAGGTGTGTAGGTGTGTAGATGTGTTAGGTGTGTAGGTGTGTAGATGTGTAGGTAGATGTGTTAGGTGTGTAGGTGTCTAGATGTGTTAGGTGTGTTAGGTGTGTAGGTGTGTAGATGTGTTAGGTGTGTAGGTGTGTAGATGTGTTAGGTGTGTAGGTGTGTAGATGTGTAGGTGTGTAGATGTGTAGGTGTGTAGATGTCTATCTCTTCTTTTTTTTTCTCTTCCTCTTCTTCCACCCCCCTCCACTCCCACAGCTTCAAAGATGACAGATCAAAAGGTAATGATCCTAGGCGCTTGCCAGAACTCTCTACTGCACTAAACATCTCCTCCCATTTCTGCACCGCGAGTTTTAAAACCCTCTGCTCCGATAAATAAAATCCAATTAACCAACTTTAACCGTGTTGTGCCAGTCTTAAAGTGAGGTAGATATATATCTACTCGACACAGGTGTACCCTTGACTACAGGTCGGTAACAGGGTCACGGGGGTAGAGAACATGAAGTGCAGTCTCTGGGTGTGTGTTTGTCTCCACACACTGTGTTGGTTGATGAAGACGGAGAAAACATTCACACAGAAGTGCTACGGAGTGACATCCCCTTGCACACAAATTTAGAATTTCTGACTAAAATAAAACTCGCGAAATCAATAATTTTTTGTCTTTTTTAGCGGCCTACAAAAAATGAGAAGCCGCTATTAGCTTTGTGTGGTCTGTCCTTCCTTTCGTTCTTTAATTTTGCAGCTAAAATGCTTGAAAAATTATTGAAAATCCGATTTCACATTTCGAAACAGTGGCGTAGCTAGGGCGGGGTAGTGGTTTCCTGATTTTGAAAATCCCCATTTCAGGGGATCCCAAATGAGTGTCCGAAATTTGTTTTTCCATTAAATACTACGCCATTATCTCATGTCAGGATGTCGAAATGCAGGGGCCCCTAAAGAGGTCAAGTCCCACAACAAAGAAGGGAGGTAATTATTTTAAATATTTCTATAACATTAATGATTGTACAACATTTTAATTAAGCATACGATTTCGTATTTTGCCAAAGCAAAAGTTTTTTAAAATATAGTAGTAATCAATGTGTATAGTCTTGTACTAGAAATACACCAGTCACATAAAGTATTGTTTTTTGAAAAGAAAAAATCATTATTGTATATACACAAAAAATACATCTGATCTTAAAAACAATAATGCAATCAATCTTTAGAGAATAGATTAAATGGAATTAATCTCATTAGCCACTATTATCTCAAAGAGAACCAAATGATGGAATACTATAGGCCCCAAGCGCAGACCACGAAAAGTAAAGGATATTGCTTCAAATTTACATTGTCTTAGTTATAAAGTCTATCATGGCCCAACCATGCGGAACACCACGAAAAAAATCATGGAAAAAAAGCTCTTCTATTTCTGCGAGTCGAACTAGAGTTACCCCACGTAACTTTCGCGGCGACAGAGATCATGGCTCAGAAAAATAAAAGAAGGGGGGGGGGGAGAGAACGAATAATCTTTCTCTTTATACATTCTATATATTTGACTACATTTATGTGTGTATCTTTCTCTTTATACATTCGATATATTTGACTATATTTATGTGTGCATTTTTTACACACGTCAATATCTGGTGTCATTCAAATAGTTGCATGTTTTTTCTGTAACTTTGTTTTGATTTTGCCCCTTCGTATTTCCCTTCGTTTCCTAACCATGGCCACCGCTTCACATATATTTCGTGGAGTCTACAGGTCTTTCAATGTAGTCGAAATTCCTGCATCAGGTAACTGTTTAATTTCTATCAGTCGCATATTTCTGAAAAAATGTCATCGACGAAACTGTTGCTCTCGAATTTCGCAAGATGGCTGTAAGCTGTGTTAGGAAACATTGGGATAACTATGGCGACGCCCTGTCCGTTGTTCTTACCCACGGAAGCACAGTCATACACTCTTCTCGACAATACGCTGCCTACATGAATACTTCGGCCATAGCGGCATATGCTACGCCGCGGGTCGACTAGTAATTAATAAACTTTTTTTTTTATTTTATTTTATATTATCCATTGTCTTTTGTTGTAGACAAACGAAGTTTTTGTGATTCTTTCGGAAGGATCTGTCATTATGTCCTATGGAAGCCCAAAGATTCCAAGAAATATAGAATGGTTATTCAATACTGAAGAGATTACCTTGCCAACAACACATTAGACACTAATATAAGTTTACGGTTTACACAACAGTTCACGTTAAAATTGTTCATAAACTGTCCAAACTTGACAATCTGTCCTTATTTCCTATGGAAGCCCAAAAGCTCCACGAAGTATAAATGTTTTGTTGGAGCGATTGAATTCCTGAAACTGTTGTTATGTACCACAAAGCGGGCTAATCAACACACAAAAAATTGTTCGTGTACATCACTCAGTCATAAGTCCCAAGCCATTGTTTACAGGCTGAACTCTTTTACTATGACCGCTTTCCCAAATCACTAGTAGAGAAGCCTCCACAAGTTGACAGACCGGTACCGGTTTCCAGATGTTATCTTCTCGTCAACCCAAGATTCAGGACACACAGCGTCATCAACTTTTTTTATTTATTTAAAATACCTACGGAGATGTTCAATTTGTAACTAAATAAAGATTTTTGTTTTTTCCAAAGTATATTACAGTTAGATAAACTTATATTTGGTAATTTGGTTTTTGAATGCGTTTGTCATTCCTAAGATTAAAATAAAAAAGTTACATTACATACTTTGATGTAATTAAAAAAAGAACTGCTGGAACGCTTTATAAGTAATAGTCTTTCCAGTTAAAACAATGAAAAAAATGAAATAAAATGAAATAAAATACAGGATGCTTCTACTCGGAAATGACCAAATATTTCCAACCTTTTAAACAATAGTGGTGAGTGCCCAGAACATGACAATCTTATTAATGCAATTTAAAACACGTCTATGTTAGGTTATTTCCCTTTCTTCCATCAACAATACAGGAGCAAGAACAAAAATAAAGGCAGAAAGTACATGTAATAGCAAGCGTCAGTTTAATCAAATGTGGGGAAATCAATTATTTTACATTGCGACGAAAACCATTATCAACTAGTTGACCTAGGCGTAGCTAGTGACATGTGAACACTTCCTGAAAGACACAGTTGTCCAAATGTGGTGGTTTCGGGCAAGAGACTGTGTGCGCATGCCTGTCGAGCTAGGACGGCGTGCGTACGTGTTCCGCATGGTTGGGCGACGTAGAGAATTATCTATATATAGATTGTTATCGTTTGTGAGAGCAATTTCTCGACTAGAAGATATAATCTTTGCATCCACTATATAGTACATTTAGATTATCTCCCTTCAGTCTAGAGGATTTTGGCAAAAAATGTGTGGTAAAACAAGAATAGGATTTAAAAGAGGTGAAGACTCCTGGTCATGAGAAGTTGTGAAGCAATACATGAAGTAATGAAGCATCCTACGAGATCGTGTTTGTCTTCAATCAAAAGTGATACAAGTTTTGAAAATAAAGTCAATAAAATCACTCAATGCAGACACAAGAAACATTGAGGAACTTTCTCAAATATCTGGGCATATTCTTTCTTTTCATTGTCCTTGAACGAATCTGCTGATGTTTGTGATGTTGTCCAGGTAAGCATTTTAGAAGAGGGATAGATAATAATTTTAATATATCTTTGAAGGACTTATTGACCTCATTCACTCCACACACAAAAAAAAAACACAACAAGAGACAACAGAAAACAGAGTCATGTTTAGCAAATTATCAATTAAATTTGTTGAAACTCAAAGTGTCTGTACTGATGGAACACCGCCAATGATAGTTAGAGCTACTTGAACAGTAACCAAAGTTAGGCCTGTCAATTCGGACCAACATAAAAGATTCGAGCAAACATTTTCATCCATGAACATAATCGAAAACAAAGTTTAGGTCCCGACTGTCCGATTGAAATGTCAATTGATTTCAGATGCGAATATAACTAATAACATTTAAGATTTATTGATAACAAAAAAAGTCAAATCTCATTTAAGCTAATTAACTTGCCAGCATAAGAATTTTTTTTTAATTTAAAACTGCGAAGTGTTCATATGTCATTAGTAGCATGTTCAGAAATATTCAATTAAAATGATCAATGCTAATTCAGAAATGTCTATAGAGTAAACAAACACTTGTTTCTGTGTGTATGGTATCCCTTCCTCTACAACGGCTCTACATTTGACCGTATTATCATAAAAATTGATATGATTTTGATAGAAACGATTCCACTGGGTATATAGAACTGCTCAAAGTATTACATTTCAAGCGTGTAAAAAGGGATTATAAGTTTGTGTGGCGCATCTGAATTAAAATTGGCCCATGGAAGCAAAAGGTTGTCCACCTTTTGTGTTACATAATCAAACATATTGGGATGCATATCAAAGACAGAGAACTTCTTCCAAAGGACATGAAGAAGAGATGGGACATTCAACACTCTCTGTGTCTGTGGTTCAACCATCTATTAGATATTTAATAATTCACATTCACTAAGCCAGGCTCACACTGAACCTTCATTACAATCAGTTCAATCAAAACATATGAACATTAACACTATGAACTAATAATATTAACTTCGGCTGGCCACGCAATACAACCACAATCATTGTCACCACGCTCATGTCTATTTTGTAGGGAGATAGGATTGTTGTTGATGATAGTTTGTAGGCCTGCGTCATAGCTTATTATATTCGTGCTGAAAATTATTATTATAGCTTTTATACAGCGCTACTTTCATGCTTATAGCATGCTCAGAGCGCTTTGGGTCCAATCTCATTTATGTTCGGTGCGGGGGAGGGGGTATCTAGGAGTTGGTTTTCCGTGCTGCCTTTAGGCGCTCAGTAAACACAACTCTGCCCGAGTCGGGTGTCGAACCTAGAGAGCCCCCTTCTAGGTAGCCAAGCCAAGTTCAAGCGCACTTGGCCTCTCGACCACGCTTCCCAATATTGAAACCTCCCTTTTAACCTGTTTTGCTTACCAAACAGATGGCCCATTGACTGGAACCGCATCTTCGTAAGCAATGTTGTGTACGAAAAAATGAATTATTTGACCGAGGATGAGTGTAAGATTTTATGTTTTTACGAAGGCCCAGATTTGACAACTCTCTCATTTAATATCTTGTTAAGTAAGAACAGCTGCTGACCGGGAAAAGTGGAAGGAATATGTTACGCCGCACCGCTACGAGGGACCACCCTCGTACCACCGCTACGAGGGAAGGACGATGATGAGATGAGATAGGACGTACGAATTTGGGCCCTTCTGACGCAGATTAAGCCGTAATCTGCTGTTGGTCAATTGGCTTATTGTCCAGCATTCTATTCCAATGAAACTTCAACGGACATCAAATAACTATACTATTATTGTTATAATATTTATACCATAGAAGCAACATTGTAAAGGTGTGTTTACATCTGTTAAAGGAGATCTCTTGGTCAGGAATAATTTCCTTTTTACAAATCTTATAACAATTCACTCTGTCTGTCTGTCCGTCTGTCGGGTAAAAAATGTGTATACTTTTATTTTTCTAATATTGGACGATTGTCTTGTGCGGAGCCCTGAGCCGAAAGGGTAATTTATTTATATATACCGTACACATCACGCTAACGGGTTAATCCGTCTCCAACGCTGTAACAATAACAATACAGTATGTCCGCCTCTAACGCTGTGGGCCTTATTTTTGTTCCAAAACATAGAACATTACGTAGGTACTGTTGGCCTACTAGGCTACTATTGGCCGCTGAAGTGTATTATATACTGTATTGTAATTGTTCTTCATAAAAGATTTTCCTTTCAAATTAAAAAAGTTTTTAAAATACTCCCATGGCCTCACGATGTCTACGCACAGTAGCCTATAAAACAGCTAGGCGGGAAAAGCCAATCCAAAGAGTTTATTTTGTGTTTAAACATCGACGTCAAATAGGATTTTATTAGGAAAATGTGTAGTAATCAAGTTTGTAACAATAAAATCTCAGATCGCGGGTCCTCGGTCGGTTGTCCCGCTTGCCACCCCCTAAGGCCGCTACTGGATACAATGTTGCAGGTCAGTGTTGAGGCCTTTTATAATGATTTGTGTCTTCTCCTGATGATGTGCCGTGAATGCAATAGAATCAAACTAGCAGGCAATACTGCAATAGAATCAAACTAACAAGAAATACTGCAGTAGAATCAAACTAACAAGCAATACTGTAGTAGGATTAAACTAACAAGCAATACTGCAATTATTATTATTATATATATTATATTATAGTTCGTCCATCGTGGTTCGATGATGACCACTTTGTCATCCAGTGGGCTGAGGGCTTTGCAATAGAATCAAACTAACAGGCAATGCTGCAATAGATCCAAACTACCCATTTATTCGACTTTTCAAAGCGAAGATCGGACTTCACAACTATAGTCTTCATACCAAGAAGCAAGACCTTATTTGTCAAGTATATGTTGAAAGAAACAAAATCTAATAAAATACTCAGAAAGACACAGAGATAAGGGTACATTCCTCGTTCCATATGCTAGGACAAATTTGTACAAATGCTCCTTCTTCTCTAATGCTATTAGAGCATGGAATGGGTCACCCGAGCCAGCCAGGAAAACTAGTGACTTGACAGAATTTATGTCATTGATAAACATGCATGACTAGATGCCTGACACGTAGGACGTAGTCATCTTCTTTTATTAAATAACGTCTGTATTTTATAAGATAAGATAAGAATTGGAATTACCATAATGATATCATAATGATAATAGAGGTGGTTGTCCCTTTCTATATTCTATGCTATGCCGAAAAAAATAGATGGTTGTCCTAATCGTATTGATAATATAGGTGGTAGTTACACAAACGCAAACAATATTTCTGAGTTCCCCCTGATAAAATCTAGTTTGCAGATGAAGCGACTGCTAGAGGCCTCTGCCGAGCCAGGTGCAAGAAAACTCTTTCCCAGTCTAGACTAGAATGCCAAGAAATATTCCAATCAGTAGATGAATGCTATGATAAACACTGAGGTATAATTTCATACTTGCAGACTAAGAATGAAAATCAGGTTTCTCAAGCATAAATAGCGTGTTTCGGTAATTGGAATTTAAAGGTAATGCTATTCTTCCTTTTTTTTTTGTGTCGGCTTCTCACATTCTCATGGATCGAGCTGGTTCTACATCATACTAGATCTAGATCTCCTTGCCAAGAATGCAAAGCTGCCAGCGAGGTGACTGGCTCAGAAATTAGGTTATTTCCCCCTTAATATTTTTACAACATAGATAATAATAATAACAGCAATATACTAAGGCATAACAAGTGAGTCTCTTCTCCCATGTTCTTTTTACAAAGCTTACATTAGATCACTCTGGCTGTCTGGTACAAAATCTGGTACACGTTAGTTCTTGCAGTGAAGGCCATGAGTTTAGATCTAGCCACGTGTTTTTGAGAGTTCACAGTATCAATCAGTGTTTTTTTGTCTCTCTAAGTAATGTAACATTTGCAGGTTCAGAAGACAATTTGTTTAGAGATTAATATTCTGAAACTCAGTCCAATGAAATTTATGATATGCCCCACTATTTATCTACAATTAACACAAATTGCTTGTATAAATTGTAAAAGAAGTAAAATGGCTTGTTGAACTAAACACATTGATCGAATAATAATGACATGGAATATAGGCCTACTAATTACTTCTTTACTGAGCAAATATTATGTCGAATGTCCCCGATATATTGCCTCGTTTTCATTTTAATAGCCCTCATTCTTAAAACCTTCCGTGGCACGCTTATATGTAATGTACACAAATATAGCTCTTCAATGATTTTCCTATGTTTTGATTGCCGTTACACATACACAATAGACTAAATATACATTGACGGTTTGACCTCTAATATAGTCAGTGCCAACAGGCTTGGAATCAGGTCTGGCCTTAGGCCACTGAAACCAATGCGGCCGCAGTGGGTTCGCACTTTTCATAGGCCCTGCGATTTTTCTAGGTGTAAATTATTAAATTAAAACATTATAACTTATATATAATAACAGGGTTTCTGTGGCCTCCCGATGTACCAGGGCCTCCTGGAAATCTGCTGATATTGCAAAATGCACGAAAAAAATGCTGGAAATCTGAAATTATGAAAATCTTATGAAAAACTCACAAAAATATCCTGAAAAATAGACGAAATTGTCGTTTTGGAGTGCCAATCGTACGAGCGAAAAAAAAAACCGGCTTATTTATTGCAAAGGACATTTCCTGTTTCCGCCCACATTTTCCAGGCCTATATATAAGGTAGATTAAATCAAGCCAGAATCTCTCATTTCTCATTCTATCTGAGCAATCGAGTCTGGACTATACCATTTATTCTCACTCCTAGAGGAATACCTGGTGCCTCCCTCAGGTGTCTGCCTATTTGCTGTTCAGTGTCTACTCGACGCTACCCATTTATTTATCGGACTATTTACCTGCCTATCCATCGGATTATTTACCTGCCTATTTATTTGGCATTGTCTGCCTAGTCAATTGCCTATTTGATATTGGGATCCCCTCAACTATTTATTTGGCGCTATCGGCTCTAATTGCCCTCCTATTCGACAGCCCACCTGTCAGCTTATTAGGTGCGACGTCCCTATAGACCCAGATCTGTGCAAGACGTCATAGCTACGCCAAACCCTCTGCAACTCACTGGACTTATCCTGTTAACTACGCTGCCCACGGCAGATCCGCTCTGCCCGCAGTACACTTGTGCCCACGGTAGCCGGCCACCCACCCTACTGTGCCCGCCACAGATATCAGAACTTTGGATTGAGACTCCACAAGAACTGAATCACCGGCGTCCCTCTATCCGCTAAAGCGCCACCTCCAGCTGCAGAACTTCAAGTAGGACACAGCCAGCTGCGACATCAACAGGACAACCAGCTAAGTTCAGAAGACAAAGTGACATACTCTCTTATTAAGTGCAAGAGTGATCAAAATTAGTATCAATTAGAGATAGATGCAAACCCTCCCCCTTTTTATTCTTTTATGTAAATATTTATGTTAATAAATATTCTTCATTTTTAACTTTGTATCTATCTTTCATTGCTTGTCTCGTTGCGTGCCTGCTCCCGATTTATATGCTGATAGGTTGGTGAGTGATCTTATCTTATCTTATATAATACAGACGTTACTTCAAAAAAGAAGATGATTACGTCCTACGCGTCATGCCTTTAGTCATGCATATTAACCAATGACTTAAATTCTGCCAAGTCACTGGTTTTTCTCAGGCAACCCATTCCATGCTCTAATAGCACTAGGGAAGAAGGAGTATTTGTACAAATTTGTCCTAGCATATGGGACGAGGAATGTGCCTTTATTTTTGTGTCTTTCAGAGTATTTTATTAGATTTTGTTTTTGTATTTGAAGATTATGGTTCAGTGTTTTATGTATAAAAACATGTGATAGTTTCAAAAATAATCATTCCCTAGACATTAAACGTGCACAACACACATCACTTTCCCCAACCTGTCACATATCTTATCCAAAGTATAAGTGCCAAGAATGTTTTGAAATTTACAATTCTATTATAAAGAACAAGGGTTAGTTCTTAGCAGGGTGTAAAACAATGCCCCTACTGCCTACTGTATAGCATTAAATGTGTACAAGTATTTTAGGTATTGTGGTAACTGAAGGGAGGCAACTCAACGAGATATAGATGTTTATTTACACGATGACATCGCACATACATAAGACCACGTCTGCCATGAACACGGCATCTTCATATCGGTTCTAGACTTAGGCGGAAATCGTTCTCTCTTCTCTATGTCAACATCCTTCTCAGTCTAGTCACTAATAGTGCGCACCTTCTGCACTAGCTTGGATGACGGTGTGCATGGCAGGGTTATAACAGTATGATAATAAATGTATAGAGCGACACTAAATGGGTGTTGGTCATTGTAAGCATAACGAATGCAGGTGGGTTTGGGTTTAACTCCCAAGGCTAAAGGTTTGATTCTCTGTTCATATTCAACACGAAGGAGATGCCACCGCGGTCAATTCTCCTATATTACTTATTTGTTATTATGGATCACACTCAACAAAGGAAAAATTGAACAGCGCGAGAAATAATAAACCGAATTGATTTTTTTTCAAACAAGAAAAACATTTTAAATTATTTAAAAAAAAAACAAAGCTTATATAAAGTGTAACAATAAAAAGCATTTATAAATATTTTAAGAAGGGGTGGGGGAACAACCTAATACTTCTCATGCTTCTCATGCCAACACGGTAACCACTTTGCTAGCGGAGAACTTATGAACATGGAAGTTTCTATATTTATCTATTGTTTCTATAGTCTTGACCTATTTTTCAGGTTGTGTTCACTAAGACGCAGACGGCGATGTTTAAAGGGGACTAACTCACTTTTAATTATAGTTAATTAGTTAATTAACCCATTAATTATTTTTTAAATTGATTCTTGTGTTGTCAGGTAAAGGAAATACTTGTGAAAAATTTCAGCTTGATCCAAGATTGGGTGTGGGATGAAATAATGTGTACAAACGTATGACAAGACAGACAGACAGAGTTGATATAATAAGCTTTGTAATTATGTTGCTTGTCTTATACTGGTGTCTGGAAAGTTCTCTGATGTGTATTGATTTATTTCACTAAGTCTATTATGTTTGTTTGTCATTGAAGTTATACATTCTATGAGCCTACGCAGTAGGCTCTTAATTCACAATCCTCCCTAGATCTTTACCATGCTTCACGAATCGCCATTCGATGTCCAATAGTGCCTCTAACTGGTACCTGTGTTAAGCGATAAGAGAATGGGAGAAAACTCGTGTTATGGATGTTCAAATAGTTATGCGTTAGTTCTTGTCCTTGTTTGTATTGCTAGGATTCCGACATTTGGCTCCAGCGTGTCTTGGAGTGTGGATATAAGTTTACGGACGTGACTCCCGTTGACCTGCGTACACCAAGGTTTGTATCCAAGAACGTAAAACACCTTCCATTGCTGGTTAGCTTGATGTGTATGTTACTAGTCTTAGCAGTGCAGCATTAGAGGATTCTCCCCCCAGCCCGTTTTCTTTTTAGATGTTTTAAAATATTGATCTATACTATAAAGTAGAAAGTAAGGCGTATGTATGTATGTTACGGATAGAAATCAAAACCGCTTGACCAATCTTGATAAAACTTGGCAGAAATATTCATTGGGGACTAACTTAGACCTTAGTGTATGTATTGTAGCCCTAAAACAAACTTAAGACCCTCAAAAAAAAGTTGACCGACTCAATTTCTATAGTATTATATGGATCTAGGTTTTGTTTACAATGTTGACATGAGAAAAGATCGAAAGGATTTAGATCTAGATCTAATTTTAAGAACTACACTTTGTACATATAGTTTATTACTTTGACACATGAAAATACAAAATATAGTCTATTGATTTCATTATTTAATAAAATTAACCTTTAAATTTGTGTTTCAAAAGCATTTTTACATAAATTCGTTCCTTATATCTGTGAATTCAGAACGTCCTGACTTACTTATGATACCATTCATTGAACAAATCGGGTAAACCCGTTTTAATTTACTTTATATCCTATTCATCTATCGCTCCTTTCGTTTTTAATAGATATGAATGTATCGGCTTCGGGTAAACCCATTATCGCAAAACTAATTTTATTTTCGTAGCGAAGAGAAAAACATGAAAGGATCATTAGCTAGGTTTAACATACATCTAAATCCAATCCACTAGATTAGTAAACACAAACTTAGACCCGCAGGTCGCGGGTAATGTCAGGTTAGTATAAGATAAATGTTAGCTGTGAAGACTCACTTTAACAGCGAATGAACTGAGAGAAAAAAAAGGTTTTAGCGACATGTGTTCATATCAACTTGTTCGTAAATAAAGATTAAGCCTATAATTATGAACTTATTCCCAACGGAGGACGTGCATGACGTCCAAATAGCTGCTTGGATGAACAAGATTGCCCATGTCTATATTCTAGCATTCAAAGTGGTTGTCCTCTTTTATAACATGTATAACCCTATTTCCTTCAAGTTGATTGCCTTTTTTACAAAGCTTTTATCAACTCACTCTGTCTGTCTGTCTGTCTGGTAAAAAGTTTGAACATGTTTTTTCTCCCATTTCCCATTCTCGTATAAAGTTAAGACTTTGCACAATTATTCATTGAGCCTGACAAGACATGAATCAATTTTTAAAAAATCAATTAGTTAATTAATTGTTGGTGATTAATTAGTTTGTTTATAAAGGAGTAAGGGGAATAACTGCTACTTAATGAAAGATGTGGATGTATATTTGGATTTAATCCCTTGATTACGTTTTGACACGGTTTTTTTTTCTCTCCCACTTCCCATTCTCGGATCAAGTTGAAATTTGGCATAATTATTCACAGTCGATGACAGCACATGAATCAATCCGAATATTAACCAATTAGTTACTCGTTTAGTACTAATTAATTATTTAGCAGAAAGAAAACTAAACCATGTAACTTTCATATAAATGACAGTAATTAGCGGTTCTTTTGCTTATATAAGCTTTTTTTTTTTAATATTCTTATTTTCTATTGCTTGTTTTCTGTTTATTTGTCCATCTGTCTGTCATGTTTAGATCTCAAAAATTGAAGATTGAAAATCTGATTCACTCTGGCCTATACAGTGATTAAATAAGGTACGACCATTACTTATAGACCTCTGATAGGGAATCCTGTTGTTTTGTATATTAAATTTGTGACCTGTCTTGGTTTTTCACATCTAAATATGTTTAAAAATATGTTTAAAAAAGATTTTATAAGTGTTACATTGTCATATTAGGTTTGCTTTCTGTAACGTGGTTTTAATTTAGGCGTATTAACATAAGGTATGTCTCAAATGAATATTGAAAACAAGAAAATTTATTAAAAATGCTTTTTTTAAATTCGAACTCGAGGGTTCTAGCCTACGCAAGCCAACACACTAATCTCTGTGCCAGCAAATTGCTAATGAAAATTGAAGGATTCAAAGCTATCTCTTATTATTTTCAAACTTTTAAGCGACGACATAATTCTCTACACAAAGTGTAAAGGGAACTAATCAACTTAAACCTCCACATCTGTCGAGTACAATTTCTTTAACTTGTTCGATACCAAACAAAATCAAAATTATTACTTAATTAATTGGTTAACTAATTGTTTAATTTTTTTTATGGATTCTTGTTTTGTCATGTGCAAGAAATAATTGTGGGAAATTTCAATTTGATTCGAGATTAGATGTGAGAAATATTCACGTGTACAAAAATTGCACCAGACAGACAGAGAAACTGCGTAAGGGAGGGAACTGATTGACAGTTCAGAACGGTCCAACAAATTCACCATGATTAAAGGTGAAGGCATATAACAAATAGTGAAGTAACACAGTAACTGAAGTTTTGATAGGTTAAGTTGCTCTTTATATACGAAGCATTAAACATCAATACATTTTCAAAAAAAAAGTCAAAATTCTTAAAGTACGTAACTGTGAGGTTGTTCTGAAGTCGTCTAATTAATAGTACTCAATTCTATTTTGCTGGGATGTACCTATACCCATTTAGTAATGAAATTGTATGACAAATTGACGGTCTACAGCTCACGTAGTCGTAAAACCAGCATTGTAAGCTGTCAGGGGCGTAGCTAGGAATTTTTCATCATTTGGGGGCCCGGGGGTTTGACCTCTTTGGGGGCCCCTTCATTTTTAATATCTAATGTAAAAAACACTCATTTAGGGACGCCCCTGAAGTGGGTCCCCGGAGGAATTTTCAAATTCTCCCCCCTCCTTCCCCACCCTAGCTACGCCACTGTAAGCTGTATTTAAGCTACGTTTATTATGACTGTTTAACTTTGGTTTGATTTAGAGATAGGAAATAAAGAAATAATTTTGTGTGTGTGATAGAAAATGTGAGATAGAATATATATCGTATAATGTGAATATATACTGTAAGCATGTTTGTATGCCGTTGGTCAGGGTGACTACGTCAAGTATACTATAGGACCTGTGGCATTCACACTAGCCCCCAAATGTAATAATATAATCAACCTATTGATATCGAGGGGTGGGGGAGAGGGCAAGGTAGTTAAGTGGCTTACAAACTGGAGTCATAGGTTCGAATCTCGCTGAAGACTGGGATTTTGAATTTCGGGATTTTTTGGGCGCCCAGCTCTAATGGGTACCTGACTTAATTGGGGAAAGTAAAGTATGTTGGTCGTTGTGCTGGCCACATGCCACCCTGTTCGTTTACCGTTGGCCAAAGAAACAGATAAACTTAACATCATCTGCAAGGGGTATTTCACTTCAATGATATCAGGCTGGGTGTTATGCATTATAATCCATGATCATACACATCCATCTCTTTCTCTCTCTCTCTCTCTCTCTCCTCTCCTCTCCTCTCTTTCTTTCTCTCTTCCCTCTCTCCTTCTCTCTGTCTCATTCTCTTTTTACTCTTTCTTTTCTCTCCTCTCTTTCTCCCTCTTTATTTCCCCCCCCCCCTTAGTCTTTCACACTTTCTCTCTCTCTCTCTCTCTCATTCCTCTACTCTACAAGCCCCTGCTAGATGACTCCAAATGCTGATCAGAAATATTTCATTCTATTTAGACTCCCCCCCCCCCCCCATTATATTTGTTAGGGAACAAGATCATCAAAGATAGCTGCCATCTGTTTTTATTTTCTGCCCTTAGGGGCCCGCCAGGTATTTTTCAGGTGAACTCAGGTAGCCGCCAAGTTCAAGTACAACATCCTACATCAACATTCTCCCCCTCCCCCACCACCCTGTAAAATAAATAAAAAAGTCACTTTAATCGTGTGTACCGGTACTGTGTTCTACTTGTTATGTTTAATGAGATGCAAAACAAGATGGAAGATTGAAACTGCTAGATGCCTGGCACTCATTCTAGTTCTGAAACTATGTCAGCACTAAGTATTATAGTTTAACATTATGAACTCGTAATTTATTTTTTCTTTTCTTGACAAGGTTCCGAAACGTTGTTATTGCTGCAGTGGGTCATGGATATAAGCTCTCCACTACCTATGAAATTGTTCCAATGACTCAAATAGCCTCTGCTCTTACAACCAGACTATCACCTGGTCTTCACTTTTGACTCAGATATTGGGTTCTGGCAGAACTGTCAACACTTACAGGAGAGGTGGCAGAGTAACTGGCGACTAAACCAGTCCGATCTGGCAGGAGGGACTCATTAACCTTGGCAGGCTAACCATCTAGGCCATCTAGGAGAAGGAAAACTCTGAATTAAAACCTCTGCTGTCTTGAAGCTATACCCAGAAATGGGAAAAGCTCTGAGAGTCAACCCTGAGGTAAAGAACCTTTAGGCAGTCTGCGGCACATAGTGCTATACACTGGCAGAGCCTGCGACGCCGATGATCCCAAACTAGCTGCGTTCCGTTGGATAGGTGCTTGAAGAGAGGGGCGGGGAAACTGCTGATTGGGCGACATCGTTCTAACCTAGGCCAACGGCCATATAAGGCTTCAACACTGACCTGCAACGTCACAACCTGTGGGCACAAGAGGCCAACAGATTGTTGCCACGTGAAGCTCTGTGCGACGAGATTTTGGTCTCCGCTGCTTCAGGTTGTGACGTCGCAGGTCAGTGTTGAGGCCTTATAACAATTAGTTTCGTTGCAACCATAGGAAACGCCCCAGGCATTCATCTTGGCGACAAGACGAGACCCTAGCAAGACAAGGCATTTACTGAAGTCACGTTTTTTTTTGTGATCATGAGACGCTTTGGGCTGAAGTTCATTCAATCATTTTAAAGCTTAATCAATTAGGATTACGAATCTACGCTTATATTTAGATTGTCTACAGCAAAAACAAATTAATATTTACCAGAAAAATGTTTGGGCCACACGTTCATGGTCAGAGTTCAAGGCCATACAGTCGTGACCTCCTTATCGAAGGTGCCGATCCAGTCTCCAACAAATATTTCTAACACTATATCCTTTTAAAATCGTGTTTAGTTTCAGAAAATATGGAAATGAGATTTAATTTTGAATTGTAAAATCGTTCATTCACAAATTTAATTAGCCTTCACCTATCATTTAGTCTGTTGAACCGTTGGGGCAAAGCACAAGATCTGTCGACCGTCTTTCTCCATTCCTCTCTGTCTTTTGCCTTGGATAGAATTTCATTCATTGACAGGCCCGTCCATTCTTGTATGTTTTCTTCCCATCGCTTTCTTTGTCCACCTCTTCTTCTTTTTCCTGATAATGTTCCCTGTAGGAAGGTCTTTGCGAGCCCTTAGGACGTTGTGATGTGGCCATAGAGCTTACTTCTAATATTTTTGACAGTGGTTATGACATGCGTTAGGTGCCTTTGCTATTCAATGTTCTTGATGGTTTTTTGACCTTTCACATAGTCCAATTTGGTTGGAGACTTATGCTAGGAAATAATCAAAGTTGTTTCCACCTGTTTATAGATCTATTCCTAAGTAGTTTAAATGCTAGTCCAATATAAAAGTAAATAGATCACACAGTGGGGAATAAGACAACTCACTTACAAAAGTCTTTCTTTCAGTGACTTTTAAAGATCAGGTAAGAAAAACATGACAGTAAAATCTACAATAAAATCATTTCTTAAAACATTTTCTACAAACTAACCCCCTTCCATCCACGCAAACACACACGCGCGCGCATACACACCAGGTAGATAGAGTGTTTGACTAGAGAGTCTAGTAAGATTTATGTAAGAGATATCAGTTACACGGGAAGTCTATTTATAGCTACAGCACAATCAGTTACATTCAATGATGAACTCAAGCGTGAGTCAATTTCACAGGCACAAAATAGTCGAGAAAGTGTTTCACAGGCACAAAATAGTCGAGAAAGTGTTTCACAGGCACAAACTAGTCGAGAAAGTGTTTCACAGCACAAAATAGTCGAAAATGTGTTGCTAGATGTTGAGCTATATCTAACTTAATTTCTCTTAGTCTGTCTCTCTTAATGTATGCCTCTCTTTTTTTCCTCTTTCTCTCCATCACACACACTGAGTATTGAAGGTTATTCATAGAGAAACATCAATTCCTTTTATTACACAACTAAAATTAAATGCTCGGAAAACTAACTTTAGAACTTGTGAAAACAAGTCCTGTTATTCTGGCAGCATATTTTTTTTTGATACTTGAAAACTTGATTAGAACTAAAAGGTCTTATAGTTCATGTTAGTTCATCGATGGGAGCGTGGTCGAGAGGGTAAGTGCGTTTGAACTTGGCTTGGCTATGAAAGGGGCCTCGAGGTTCGACACCCGACTCGAGTAGAGTTGTTTTTACCTACAGTCAGCACAGAACCCCCCCCCACACACACACACTGTTCCACTAACAACTGAGATTGGATCAAAGCGCTCTGAGCATGCCATGAGCATGAAAGTAGCGCTATATAAAAGCCATAATTTATTTAGACACTGTTAGAACATTATCTTTATGTTGCTGTTTTTTTCTTCTAATAAAAACATGGAAATAATGCTTGAAGACAAAGAAATCTATTGACTTATCAACGAAACGATTTTTAATCTCTCCTTTTTGTAATTTATTTCGATAGTGAAGAAATGAACAACAGTCATTAAAGAATCTGTAAGTTCGTTCTTCTTCCCCACCCCTCTTTCCCCCCCCACCAAAAAAAAAAACCACAACTTGTGATTTATTTTTTAAAAATCTAATTACAACCCAATCCCCATAGTTCCAAGATAATGAATCAGTACATTACAAATGAGTTATGCAGACCTAACAACATTCTACTTCCGTTTTGGTTTCGGGGTAATCGTTAAAAAAAAAACATTACCTGATTGTTAGATCTATTTCTTAGTCGAAATCTGTGAGGCAATTGATCTTAATGAGCTATCTCGTTCATTTTCGCGTTGCGCAAATCAAACTCTACAAAGATTGAAAGAGTTACTTTACACCTTTACGTTTTGTTATTATTATATTTTTGTCTTTGTAGATATAGGTTACTCGTTGTTACGTAATACAAGTGAGTTGATTATATCAGAATACAATAACAAACGATCTGAAAGGCATGAGAAACAGCCTGTAGAACATCAACTATGTTTCACAAAGAGGGAGGATCGTCTAACTGTCTTCGTCTGACTACAAAAATCCATATCAAAGCTTGCACTCCTACTACATGTCTACAATTTTGCCTTGTTAAAAGCGAAGTGCATTCCGTTATTTCTGCGTGTTCGCTTTGGTACGATGGCTGGGATTCTTCTAAAGGCCGTGAGCTCCATAGGGCAATGAGTAGACCAGATAAAAGAGATGCGTGGTGGCAACTGAAGCGTGCGGAACAGGCCGTCCTGGCCCAGTTTCGAGTCGGGCACTGTCCAATTGGTGTTTACTTTGGACGGTGGAGGGAACATTACGACACAGGGTGCAGCCACTGCATGGAGGACGACGAGACCATAGAACACATTCTTTTTGAATGCCAAGTTCCGCATGAAAGACGATCGGGACGAGGATATGATAGAAAGCTGGTACATGCCCGACACTAGGGCTGCCCTTGTACGGGGACAAGGCAACCTTAAAACTCACTGCTCGATTCCTCTCACTTGCTCTAAGGGAGTAATTCCCAGCCTGGTTCGTTACTAATGTGGTTCCTGATTCGGCCTAATCAACATAACTCTATGTGGCATGTCACTATTTTGACTGTCTCTAATCTTAAGTGCGCATTTCTATATTCAAAGTACCATAACATTTAATCATTGGTCACTTATTTCTATACAAAAGCGTGGAGTATAGCTTTAGATAGAAATTTAACATTTATTGAATATTTTTATAGGCCTCTGCTATGTCTTACGGGAAAAAAAAATAAAGTTCTATAAATTTGAAACAATATTTTTTATATATATTATTCGACGATCTTTTTCTATTTCATCAGCAACTTAATTGGCTTCTCGACCAAAACTATTTTTCTGAAACATTGTTTATCAGTTGAATTAAGGGTCTAATAGCGCAACGATTATAATTTGTATACGTAGTTTGTTGTCGTAGACAACCCTCGAAATCTACGCGCCACCTTTTGCCCCCCCCCCCTTCTTGTTTAGCCTCACTTGCAAGGTTTGAGGCTCGTGAAGCGAGTTAGAATTTAAACAAGCACGTTAGAAAGAAGCTTATCTAAGGGTAAGAGGAGGGAGGGATTGAGACGGTAGACGAGTCTTGCGTGGTGCCCCAACGGCCCAACAGACTAAGGGATAGATTAAGGTAATGGTAAAAAAGGGTTAGAACCTCAATATAACTGCCTTATATCTTATAAGTGTTGGAATAAGCTCCCTTTTTTTTCTATACGAAACTAAATTAATTAATTACTTCTAATGGATTAACTAATTGGTTAATTTTTTATTTATTCATGTGTTGTCATTAACTATAAAACATTATTTGAAATTTTCTACTTGATCGAAGAATGGAAAATGGGAGAAAAAAAATTTTAAAACTAATAATCGGAATAACTCCATATATACAGTCTTATCTCTCAATAAGTAGCATTTATTTCCCTTATTCAATATCAAACAAAAAAAAATAAATAATAACCATTACTAATTGGTAATTTTTTTGTATTTATTCATGTTTTGTTAGGTACAGTAATAAATGTGTCAAGTTTCAATTTGATCCGAGAATGGGTGTGGGAGAAATAACGCGAACGAAAATTAGCCCCAGACAGACAGAGTGAGCTGATATAAGCTTTGTTTTTTTTGTTAAAGTTCACTTAACATGATCATCAATTCACTTCTATGGAATAAAAGACAAAATCTGCTATCGTTTATCGTCATTCTCTCGAAGCCCACCTTCCTTGCAACCTCCGCCTTCTCGTCAAGTTTCTTCTACTTTTGTGATAACTCAGCACTTACACCTTCCACCTTATTCCCCCCCCCCAAACCACCACCCAAAAATAAATAATACGGTACGATGTATTCTCCTCCCCCCCCCACCAGATATGGAGGCATGCGGAGTGCTTAAGTCAGTTGTTGTTTCTCTGTTTCAATGTCGGCCCCAGAGGAACAGTAAGTGAGTCTGTCATGGCCGAGTGCCGAAGATACCCATGTGTCGGATGCAATGCCGGCGTCACCGAGCTCACACCGAGGCGAACTCATTTATACATGTTCAGGGGTCCTGTTTTGCGCGTGTGTTTGCTGGAGTAGGACATAATTGTCTGCGTGTTTGTACTTATGTTTGTAACAATAGGACATCGTGCGTGTGTGTGTTAGAACGTATGCTTACGATCTCAGGACGTGATATATCCGTATTCGCATGCTTTGCGAGGATGTAGCTGACTGAATTAGAATGTGTTTTGCGGTTATTTTCGGAAAACAAATGCACTTTCGTTCTATTTAGGTCTCTGATATGCGTCACGCTTGTTCGGATGCTATTTAGACTCCTGCTGGCTGTAATCTATAATATAAAGCAGAAAGTAAGGCGTATGTATGTATGCATGTCCCGAATAAAAATCAAAACCGTTTGACCAATCTTGATAAAACTTGGCATAAATGTTCCTTAGATCATGACGGAGACCGAAGTGTACGTTTAATGCCCATCCCACAAACGGAGGGCCCTAAAATAGACAAAAAGTACCTAATTGTGTCTCTGTTAAGAATTAAACTTTTTAACAAATCGGGTAAACCCGATTTCACAGTATTTTATATGGAATATGAATGTTTTGGGTAAACTGGTAAACCCATTTTCACACTCTACTTTTATTTTCGTGGCAAAATTTTAAAAAATATGTAGGGAACATTCTCCATGTTTGATATAGATTTAAATTCAATCCAGTAGATCAGTAATACCCAAACTAAGGCCCGCGGGCCGGCTAGTAAGTGTACATAAAACTTTGGTTGTTGGTATGAACGTGTTCATCACAGGGCTATACATATTAGATCCCACAGGATGGCCCAAAAGTAGGTTCTCATCTAGTGGACTACCTTTTATATACGTAAACTACTTTTAATATGGCTATAAAATGTTGCGTTGTTGAAAGAGAACATTTTGAGCCTCTTGAGAGATTCAATTGTTTATATTAACAGGTACAAAGAATTTCCCGCTGTTCTAGTGTCGAATTTCCAAATAATAGTCTACGTCAGTGATGCCCAAAATACGGCCCGTGGGCCAGATCCGACCAGCGACGTGATTCTATCAGGCCAGCCGAAACATCGGCACTGAGTATAGAAAATCCATCCTTCATACAAAAAGATGTTTTAAAAAATGTATCTTTAAGTGAGGGCCCCTTCACTAGTTCTGTAATGGTACCATGACCATTAACATTTGTGCGTTTATGAAATGGGACTCTGAACGTAGAATCTACCAGGAAAAGAGGATGGATCATTAATTTTTTGTGGAACATGATAATAAGCCAGTATATTTGTTTTATAAAAATATTTAGGCTGTTTAAAAAAAAACAACATATAAACGGCATTATGAAACCGCATTCTTAGCTTGAGCCGCGAATAAAAGATTGTTAAACTACGTCTAGTGATTGGAGGATTTAGTAGAATATTTACCAAAAGTAGACAAGAAAATGAGTCGGTGGTAAAGCTAGCTACAGTGTTTCTCCCATATTAAGTACAGAAATTAAACCGTTTTCCAACGCGTAAAAATAAAGATAAACTTCCAATATCTCATTCATCAATGTAAGTTTCTAAGCAGATAGTTTCAGGCCGATTTCATTTCGTTTTAGTACCTTTTCGTTGATGTGGCCCGCGATACGAGTGTTGGAAAATAAAATGTCCCTAGGGCCTAATTGGGTTGGCATCAGTGTTCTACGTGATAACTGTAAATCTACTTTAGGGCCACCCTGTATAGCAGGGGTTCTCAACCTGTCGGTCGCGACCCACTTGGGGGTCGATTGACGATTTGTCAGGGGTCGCCTAAGACCATCGAAAATATGGATTGTTATTTGGTTGGTTTTTTTATGGAGATACAAATAAAAATAACTTTTTTTTTTACTTGTGGTCCATTTTTGTTTATTTCAAGCTAAGTGGCTTCTTTTCTCATAACTTTTACTACAATCCTTGATAAATCCAACTTTTACGCCTATGCAGGATGGCTGCCTGGTCGTGCGGTTTGCACGCTGGACTGTCGTTCGGATTTATCGACGGTCGAGGGTTCAAACCCTGCCCGCTCCCGTCGTCCTGCGGGAGGTTTGGACTAGGTACTAAACTATCTTCAACTCTGAAGGAACATCCGCATTATGTAAAACATAAAATAAAACCGAGATTATAAGATTTTTAGTGATTTTAATGTTTTACAGAATTTTTTGATGGCAAGTAATAGGAAACAAAAAGTAGCGCTTAGGATGAATTAATACATTAAAGGTTCTGATTTATAGGAGAAAAGAAAAGTAAAGTATGGGGATGGAACCCACGACCTTCACACATTAGCGCAACGCTCTATTAATTTATCTGATCCCTCATACAATTGGAGGTGTGGTAGCTGAGTGGTTAAGCGCTTGGCTTCCGAACCTGGGGCCCTGGGTTCGAATCTCGCTGAAGACTGGGATTTTGAAGTTTTGGATTTTTAGGGCACTTCTGAGTCCACCCAACTCTAATGGGTACCTGACTTTAGTTGGGAAAAGTAAAGCGGGTTGGTCGTTGTGCTGGCCACATGACACCCTGCTCGTTGGAAATGAAAAATATCTAGTCTTCGCCAGGATCGGAACTGGGAACCATTCGGTTTGGAAGCCAAGTGCGATACCACTCAGCCACCGGGCCATAATTATAAAGATTAGCCAAGCTATAATGACGAGAACACGATTAAGAAAGCGAAGTATTCTTCAAACTACAATACGGGGATATAGGACACTAGGATCATTTTAATAGTAGTGTTATTGATAACTTCAACAGCAGATGTTTCAGGCTTAAAGGCTCTCCTTAAATAATTAATAGATTTAAGGATTTGAAATACACGTTAGCCCTGAAATGAAAATATGTCATCTAAACAAGCTCTTATAAGTTCTTTATAAGTTTACTTTGTTGGTTTTAGTCACATCGAATAAGCAGAAGTTAAACTGTTTTTTTCTGATGTTAAAAGTTATACAGTTGTTCCATCTGATTATTCGTCTTAGCTGATTACGTGTAGGTTTTACTTAAAGACCGAGTATGACACATACAGTGTATGTACCGAGTAGGACACAGATAATATATGTAGGTGATATAAGTAACGCTAATATCTGATCTTATCTTATGACAGACGTCTTTGTGGTCGTGTGGTTCGCGCACTGGACTGTCGTCTCGACGGTCCCTGATTCGAACCCCGTCATCTTCCGCACGTCTTGTGGGAAGTTTCGGTTAGGATGAAAAAGCCTTCAATTTTAAACGTCCCGCCCAAAACATGTAGAAAAAATCCTTTCAATTAAGAAGTTTATTGCATTATACGCCTATCCATGTAATAACCTAGTCTCAAGTGACAATTTGAGTCTTTCCTTGGCTGATTCAAGCAACCCGCTCTAAGTTCTACGTTAATGGGAAAGCTTGTATTTTGTGTGACAGTGTTAGAGAGGATAGGACATTTATATATAATCGTCAGAAAGAAAATTAAATCATTTTGTACTAGTTAAAATACCCGTCATTGTAAAGGATACTTGGTTAGACAGAGTCATAGTTCGTTAACCTATTTCCGTGGCACATACATGCATATAAACCCAGATTTCAAAACTAAAGAAAAACAAAAAACCTAGCCTCAACGCATGACTAAACAGGTAATGTGATTACAACATACAGCAAGAATCCTGAGAGACACCTGTGTTATTTTTTTTTTTTTTTCAAACCAGCACTAATTAGTTTTTCCGAAGCTGACAAAAAAAGGCAGACAAAAATGAAGTTTGCCTAATGACATAAAGACTAATAAACTATATTGGTTAGTGTTGAAAGTGTTACGGGATTGCTTTTTTTTTTTCATTCCGGTTATATTAGTTAAAAGTTGTTTTTTTTATTTCCATAACCTTTTTTTTACTCTCTTCTCTAGCCCTTCCTCTCTCTCTCTCTTTCTCTCTTTGTCTCTCTATTTCTCTCTTTCTCTTTCTCTCTGTCTATGTCTTTCTCTTTCTCTCTGTCTGTCTCTTTCTCTCTGTCTGTCTCTTTCACTCGGTCTCTGTCTCTCTCTATCTCTTTCTCGCTCTTCCTCTTTCTCTCTCTATCCCTTTCACTTTCTCTCTCACTCTCCCTCTTTCTTTCACTTTCTCTCTCTCTCTTTTTTCACTTTCTTTCTCGCTCTTCCTCTTCTCTCTTTCCCTCTCACTTTCTCTCTCGCTCTCCCTCTCTCTCCTTCACTTTCTCACTTTCTCTCTCGCTCTCCCTCTCTCTCCTTCACTTTCTCACTTTCTCTCTCGCTCTCCCTCTCTCTCCTTCACTTTCTCACTTTCTCTCTCGCTCTCTTCTCACTTTCTCTCTCGCTCTCCCTCTCTCTCCTTCACTTTCTCCCTCTCTCTCCCCACGTTCTCTTTCTCTCTTCTCTCTTCTTTGGTGGTAATGAAATTCCTCCTAAAATGTTGTTGGGTTTCATTTTGAACTAGATGGAGACAGGAGTAGCAGAAAACTTGAACAATTCAAAAATGAACCTAAAAACATTGACCTTAAAATTCACATTCAGAATATTAGGATATATGCTTTAATGATGAGAGTCCAGAACAGATCATTGAACTTTAAATGTAGGTTTACTAATATACGTACGTACTAAAACTGACATTCAATTATGACTTTTATAATTTGACATGTTATGGTTCATAATTGTAATAACAGAAAAGATTGTAAATATATTCTTAAGTGTAACATCAATTCTAAAAAAAAATTGTGATACAAACAAGCAGTAAACATGATTTGGTGTTACAAAACATAATACGATCACATACTCTTGTTACTAACAGCCCTAAGATAATTCAAAAAAGATTAGACATTCTTCTAATATCAGCGCAATACTAATTGAAATAAGATCAGGGCGACTCAAAACAATTTACTCATCTGCAATGCAGTCATGCGGAGGAAGGCAATTGTAGTCAAACCGAATTTCTACCTGTCAAATCCATCAATAAGATTGTCTAATCTTATCAAATAATTCTGACCAAAGACTAAACGGAAGTATCATTTACCACCACAATCTTAAGGTTCAATAAATCCAATAGCCCCCCTCTCCCCGACATGCCTTCGCTGTTCTAGTAAAGTGATTGCGTCTTATCGCCATCACATTTGAACGTTGAACATTTGAACGTTGAACATTTAAACCCATTGAAGCAAGGTCCTCAAAAAAAAAAAGCTTAAAATTATATTTATTTGCAGACAATATGCAAACTTGTTTTAACACACACACACACAAACAGCAAAAGTGCATCTTTCGGAAAAACACTGAAAGCTGAAAAAAAAAATGTTACTTTAAATTTTTTTAGTTTAAAGGCCAGAATACATTTTCAAGACAAGAGCAGACAGAAAGCCACGAGACAGCAGCACACCATCAGTGCGTCACAAGAACGAGGTCTTCAGACATGATCGCTGGAAAGTTACGGTCATTGGTCTGCGGCTTTACACAAGACGTTTTTGTCTTTGGCGTTAATGTATTGCATTGTGTCACAATCGTATTTGAAGATCCTTGTATTGTCTCCGCAGCGGTTGACAGATCTTGTGTGGTGCCCCAACGCAGATGAACAAAAGTAACTTTCACACCTGTTCAAATCACGATGATGAAATCGGATTTTCAATAGCAAATTTAGCTTTTGAGCTCCGTACATGACAGACAGATGGACACAAGAACAGCGAAAATACAAATAATAAAAAGGATTTTTCTCAAGAGGACTGATATTTCAAACAAAAACACATTGTACGTCAAAAAGGGAAAAAAACTGAAACAAATCCTTTTTCGTAGCTCAAGTAAATTTTAATCATAACATTATTTCATGTCGACAACAAAGTTTCACACACACAATGAACAAACGATATTTGTTGACAGTTGAACTGTGAAACTTCGGGAAAACCCGAAATGTTATCAGAGACTCTAGCACGAGAAGAGACTTCTTTATTTCCTTATTTTAACAGTTTCTCTTATTTATTTCTGGCGTATTTTCTTGTCCACAGTAATGTTGCGCAAATGACTCATAAAATCTCAGACGCCATTGTTTTATAGCTTGTCGGTTTACCCCCACAAGATTCAGGGGTAGAAACCTCTAACAAAGAATTGAAACAACTCAAATAAAAACATTTTAAAAATTACTTTAAAAAAACAAAAACAAAGTGTAATTCTATCAATTAGTTTGGATCAGTCCTAACTGTATGAAATATTCCCCAAGACATAATAAATCTGTGCGATTAGAAATATTTTACCAATTGTTTTTATCTAGCATTTAGCATTCTCGATGCGCTATTATTCTATCACTTGTCTGGACCAGTTATGAAAGGGGGAGGGAAGATGTGGATATCTTGTGAATGTTTACATGATCGTTTTTCAAAAGCATAAAAAAAAATGTTCACTCAGGACTCAAGAGTTCTCATGGGGACTAATTCAATTTATACCACCCTTGTTCAAGGTACCAAACAAAATAATTAATTACAAATAGTTAATTCACAATTGGTTAATTGTTTAAATTCATTGTTGTGTTGTCATGTAAAAGAAATAATTGTGCGAAGTTTCAGCTTAATCCGAGACTAGGTGTGGGAGAAATAACGTGTACACACTTTTTACCAGACAGTCAGAGTGAGTTGATATAAGCTTTGTAACAAGGCAACATTTCAACTATAAATAAAATATAGACAAACATGTTGCCTGAACATTTATGTAGAATAGGGTACATTTCCAAAGTGTTTATTTATTAATGTTATGAAGTAGTTTAGAGGTATAAGTCTTTCTAGTTATTGCTGTTGTTTTATTCGCTCTATTTATTTCCAAACGCTTTTCAAGATAAGAAGAGATAGTCTCAACTAGCCAATAAAACAACACAATTTGAATTTTAAGCTAACATAGATAAGGAGTTACAAATTTTTTGACCAGGAAATGTTCATATAAACCTAGTAAATTATAAGTAGTGGAGGTTACATATAATCAATATTTATCAATGTCACAATGTAGCCTTGAGAAAGAGGGGGCCTATCCAGTTGTATTGCAACCAAGTTCGTCCAGGTTGACCTGCTCGTTTCCAGACTGTTTGCAATACTTCCTAAATGAGACGCCCTTGATTGTTTCGTTTCTGTATTTCTGAGACAGTGAATCAGTTGAATCTAAACTCATTAACTCAGAGTACCTCGTGACTGAAAGATAATATGTCAGGGAAAGGTGAGGTCATTGTGAGACATTGTGGAACATGTTTGGGATGCCAAATCTGGGCAAACAATGTCACATTGATACAAATTGAACTTTGAACTAATCTCAACGTTGTAATATTGTTTTTTTATGATAGCAATAGTAACTAGGACAATTTTGTAGAAATACTCCTTCTTCCCTAGTTCTATTAGAGCATGGGATGGGTTGCCTGAATCAGCCAGGAAAACCAATGATTTGGCAGAATTCAAGTCATCGGTTAATATGCATGACTAGATGCATGGCGCTTAGGACGTAATCATCTTCTTTTTTGAAAAAAACGTCTGTATTATATAAGATAAGATAAAAGTAAAGCATCCCTGTCCATTTAATGTTGAGATCCTCTGGCTCTGTGGCCCGCGATTTACGACCGACCGCCTTTTTTTTTGCCACAACTCAGATACCCTGAGCTCGGTGGACTCAGGGCCCCCTAAAAATCCCGAAACTCCAAGTTTTCATCAAGACTTGAACTCGAAACCCAGCACTTGATAAGGCCCTAAGCTATCTGAGATACGGGGCCCCATGTAATCAACATAAGGCTTTTTTTTTTCTTACACTTTCTTCAAATTGATTGTAAAAATATCCCTAGAACACTTTTTTTTATTGGGAGGAAGGGGGGGGGGGGAAGGGAAGCAAGTGAGGGCCCTAAGCTATAGGTTAAGTTGCTTATAGGTAAATCCAAACAGTCGAGACACCCTCGGTTCGGAAGCCACGCCCTTTACCGCTCAGACACCACGCCTCCAACAATAAAATGTAGGAATGAATGGTGCTAGAAAAGAATGTGAAACAATAATTCCTGAGAGTTGTCGTGAAATAATGTCGTGAAAGTTGAACGATGTAGTGACAAGCGGTGGTAAAGAACGTTGACAAGACCTTCTGAATGGTTTACGACATTAGTAAAAAAAAAAAAAGCTACTGATAAGTTTCAAAGAAGCATCCCTCTCTGTGTTAAAAGTTTCTGTTCTCGTAACCATAGTGACAGTAAAGAGGGGGGAAAAAACATCAAAGAAAACACTGGCCTATAAAACAGTGAGACTTAGTAACGCCAGGCACTAAAAATAAATGGAATTCACCAAATAGTTGATACTATCATAATGGCAGTGTGTCACGTGGTACACGTTTTTGCGTGTACCTGTACCGGTTGGCAAGTTGCCGAAAATAACCGCAAAAAAAAAATAGATAAATAAAAAATTTCGGAACGTATAAGAATTTTTACTTTTTATTTTTATGCATGAAAAAGTATAAAAAGTTTAACTGGAAAAATGTTTGCAAAACAAAAATGAAATAGAGGTGTCAGATGAAGAGAGGCCACGACAGGTAAAATAGATTTTTTGTTAATTTTGTTTTGTGTATACAGATTGTCGATGAGTGATTTAGCAAATTTGGTGAAAATCGAGCACCATACTTTTTTTTTTTCAACATTTCTCTACCAACTGGTTTTGGCTTTCGCTATAGAGAGTGATGTCCCATTTTATTGTTTCTTGAACGCAATTTTAAAAGTTTGTTTGCATTCAATTAACTTTTTCTAACAGACTTTTAAGTGCTGCGAAAAGTGTTTTTTAAAGCCATTTTATTGTTTTTGTGAAGTTGTTATTTGAAGACGAGGAACACGATGAATTTGTAGTCAGCGACCTGAACAATACACTATGTTTGTAAAATGTTTTACATGTTTCGGATGTTCCTTCAGAGTTGAAGATAGTTTACTTCCTAGTCCAAACCTCCCGCAGGACGACGGGGGATGGGAGCGGGGCAGGATTTGAACCCTCGACCATCGATAAATCCGAACGACAGTCCAGCGCGCAAACCGCACGACCAGGCAGCCATCTAAGCTATAAGACAGAGGAGGACTCTATACCACATTTTTTCTCTCTCCCGCTTACTATTCTCGGATCAAGATGAAACTTTGCATAATTATTTCATTGTCGCAAACAAAACCACGAAGTAATCAAAATATTAACCCATTTCATTAATTAATTTGCGCTAATCAGCTCATTGTGTTTGGTATAGAAAGGGAGATAAATGTTACAGTATTGAGATGTGTGGCTGCAAGTGTGTAGTTCTTCCCCTTACACAAAGATGATATCAACTCTGTCTGTCTGTCCATCTGTCTTTTAAAAAAGTTTGTACACGTTATTTTTCAGACACACAACCTCGGATCAAGCTGAAATCAATTTTAAAAAAAAATAACCAATTAGTTAATTGACTTTTGGTAATTAATTATTTTGTTTGGTATCTAGGACAAGGGAAAGAATTTGAACTTGACTGAAGTGGTGGTGTAAGCTAGTCCCCCTTTAAAGGTGGACGCTCTAAATTGAAACAAACAATATATAACTATACAATCTTCTCTATACCTAAGTATATCATTAGCAGAGTGGTTAGCACGTCGTGAGTTACGAGTACCTTTTTTTTTTTTTTTTTTTTTTTGTAAATGTTGAAAACCAATTACGGTAAAATTCCAACCCAGAAATCCATTTCTTTCTTCCCCCTCTCTCCCATTTCCTCAGATAAATCATAGAGTATTGAGACAGCTAAAAAGTATAAAATAGTGCTAAACAACAACAAATGGTTACAAATATTATTAATCGCACAGATGTATTGTTGTTGGTTTAGATCTAGATGTATTACACATTTAATAATATGAGTGTGATCTAAACTAATTGATACAATGACACCTTCGTATACATTTTTGTTTCTCGTTGATGGTCTTTTTTTTTTTTTTCAAAAACGTATTTTTTTATAATGTTCTTGTTTTGTTTTGTTTTTTAAAGTATTTTTATACTTTGCTTATTATTGTCTAGTAACACTTTTGTTAGTTCAACTCTATGTCTCTGTTTCATGCACAGTTACGGAAAGATTTATTTCCTGTCTTTGTGCTATGTACTGGCCACGTGGTGGCTAATCAAAGGTAGAACAAGAGGGCAGGGTGGGGGGAGAGGGAACGCCAGGCACGTATGGCCTCACCATGTCCAGGTATGTTTAGATAGACGTACACGATTGTGGAACAGGGAGAAATGGTTGTTATGTGGACGAAGGGGCGCCAGGGGGGGGGGGGTCGGCCAGGCTTGTCCAGGTTTAATTACGGCCGAAAGTATTCCATTCACATGAGTATGTGTGTCGGTTCGCGTGAGTAGATAAGTCATTTTCTACGTACGTTAAGGTGTACATGGGTTTGCAAAATACATGTATAAGTATAGATTTATAAGTTCTAACAGACTGGGTCTACACTCAGGCTGGAGACAAGGGAAAGTAACTAAACTCTTCTCTAATGGGAAATAATCGGCGCTACAGGTGTAAGAAAGCCCCCAAGGATGAAAACAAAAACAAAAAAAGAAAATGGCGAAGGTATAAAGCAAACCACCAGCACTGAGTCAACACAGAACAATAAAATAAGTTCCGAATGGCAGGGTCAATAACCAAAAACAAAGGGGATGAATAAAGGCAAGGGAAGTAATTTGTGAAAGGGAAGTAACTTCATAGGAAACGAGAGTTCATTGTTTATGCAACGCGTGGATCTTGAAACAAAAAGGAGACTTTTGATTAGAATTTATATTTTGGGTTTTTTGTTGTAATACTTAGCTCTAGAATTTATATTTTGGGTTTTTTGTTGTAATACTTAGCTCTATCAGGCATCCTACAACAGAAACAGACCGATTGTTAATTTTAAAAAAATACAGGTGATTAAATCATGTTTGCAAAATATTTTCCATGTTTCGGATGTTCCTTCAGAGCTGAATATAGTTAACTTCCTAGTCCAAGCCTCCCGCAGGTAGGCAGGGGATAGGTGCGGACAGGGTTTGAACCCGGCACAATCGATAAGTCCAAACGACAGTCCAGCGCGCAAACCACACGACCTGGCAACCATCCTGGGGTGTAGGTGTAGTCAGGTGTACATAGAATGTCCAGAATTTTGACGTATGTTTGGCCAATTGTAACATATTTATGCAATTTGTGTATTTGTTTGATTTTCAATGACGGTTTGTGTATGATCTTTAATGACGGTTTGTGTATGATCGTTCATGATGGTTTGTGTATGACCTTTAATGATGGTTTGTGTATGATCTTTAATGACGGTTTATGTATGATCTTTAATGATGGTTTGTGTATGATCTTTAATGATGGTTTGTGTATCTGTGGCTGTTTATTGTAAATTGCGTGCACAAGTTTTTATTGTTTAATAATGTGATTGGTATAGCAAAATGTGTATCAGCATTGAATGCGTGTTCTGTGTCGTGATCATCTCAGTAGTATATTGCTTGGGTACTAATAGACAGACCCCACACTTTTCATTAAGCTTATTATTTAAAATCAATACTTTAAAGAAAATGTATGGAACGAACACCTGACTGACCCACGCATATAACTGCCTTGGACACACACAAAAAACATATATCGGCTCAATGGACAAGTTAACGATACTAATATTTATTGCTAAATGGTTAGAGTCTTGACCTGCCATAAATTGTGATGAGTCGCGTCACTGTTATGTAGTGTGTGTGTGTGTTTCTATGCACTGGCGGATCCAGAGGGGGGCGGACGAATTTAGTATAGAATTCACACAATTTGTATACGAATGTATTACTTATGTTAATAATATATACTAATTATTTATATTTCACCCCTTTTTTTAGATTACTTCGCCCCCCCCCACTTCTAGTATTTTGGCCGATTTGGTAGGGTCGGGAGGGGGCGATGGCATCAATCCGCCCCCCCCACCATAAACTTTTGAGTGGGGGGGCGGTCCTATTTATTTGCAGAAATCACAGCTTGCTAACAGAATCAATTAAATATCTATATGATTAAAACTTGTTATTGGTATTTTAACCGGTCTTTATATTATGTCGTTCACCTGTTGGAAGGGGAGGAGCGAATACCTCTACTGCCCTTCCCATCTAAACCCTTTGAGTGGGGGGGGGCGGTCCTACTTTTTTTGGAGAAATCATAGTATGTGAACAATTTCACATGAATTTATCATAACTATTTTAAGAAAGACTATGCTTTGGAAAAGTTATAATTCAAACGAAATTTTTCAATATAACAGTCACGGTTAAGATGTGTTCAAAAGCCAGACAATCCTAGTCGACTTTTTCCAACCTTTACTCTATCTCATATTTTTCTAGTTAAATAAATTTAGGACTATAATTCAAAATTTATGCTTGCATTTTATTTAATATTATAAATCGAATTTTTTTTTTCGGCGGCTATCCTCAAAGCCTTAATCTAAATCTGTGGGGTATCTTATCTTTTTAAAGAACAAATCGGTTGTAGTTGCAATGTATTAAGCCACTATAAATTCATATAAAAGGTCCTTTGTAATAGAATGAATAATCAGGTCAGGAGAATGCGTTACTGCAGTTAAGAATGCCAAAAAACGCTTTTAGCGTTGAGGCTTCGCCCCGAACCTCACTGATCAATAATAAGCTGTAGATGTCAGGAGATAGCGTTTCTGCAGTGTAGAATGCAAGAAAACGCTTTTGAAGTCGGGGCTTCGCCCCGAACCCCATTAATAAATAATGAGCTGTAGATGTCAGGAGAATGCCTTTCAGCCGTGAAAAATGCAAGGAAACGCTTTTGGCGTCGGGGCATCGCCCCGAACCCCACTGATAAAGAATGAGCTGTAGATGTCAGGAGAATGCGTTTCTGCAGTAAAACATGCAAGAAAACGCTTTGGGTGTCGGGGCTTAGCCCCGAACCCCACTGAGGAAACTTACAGCGCTTTCCCAGACCCCCCAAGCTTGCAAGAGAAAGGCCTCAACATGACTGTTTTTTTTTCTGTTGTTTTTTTTTGCCAAATATATATATAGTTTATGCATAGGGTTAGGGTTTACTGGGCGTTAGCGTTAGGGTTAGGGTTTGGAAAAAAAATCGCCCCCCCTACTCCAAAGTTCTGGATCAGCTAGTGTTTCTATGGGGACTTTGGGAAGATGTAAGCGATAGGTTCTGAATTATGCAAGATATGTGGCATTGTCGTCAGCGGTCTTAGTCAGGACAGACGACTCCAGAACGTGAGGCTGAAAAGACGTGTTATCTAGTCAGTTAGAGTTTGTTTAAAATACCATTTTATATTATTACTAAAGTCTACTATATTTATTGTTTTTCATCACAGATTGATTTAGCCTAATTTTTAATAAAAAAACGTATATTTAGCTTTGTTCATAAACAAGTTATTCAAGTTATTTTCAAGTTTTATTACTTAAGAAATATTCTGTTTACATTAGTTTGGTTGCCTATTAGCATTTTTGTTGCTGCAAGTTAAAGACGGTCCACTTTAGTCACTAGGTATCGTAGGAGAGGTGCTGACTGCACCGGGTGACACCGATCAGAAGTTCAGACGCAAGTCACACAACCAAGTCATTAAAATGTCAGAAATAACGATAAATGTATTGTAAATGAAGCAGCAGACATTGTACAGCTGTGAACCAATCACTGAATGTTGTTGATTGGATCTTTGTATTATGTTTAAAATAAAAGAAAATAAACCTACGACAGAGTTTTCAATTATTTTTTTTCAGGAAGACTAGGATAAGTTAAAAGTTGGAGGAGAGGGGGGTGGGGTGGACATCATATTAGCACCGGGCGACACTAACCCTAGTGACGCCACTGTGTAAGCTCATGACAGGATTTTCTTTCACTAATTACTTAAGTAACGTAACACTTAGTATATTTCCTTTATTGAGAATATTTTTAGCAAAACAACATATCCCTTCTTAAAACCGAAGTTGGTGAACACTACGTGTCTGACATTTTGAAAAGACTCCTGTCTTTAGTTCTAAACCATTTAAATATGGACTTTACTTAAAATGAGATATATCTTTTAAAATTGATATAATCATTCATTCTGTATTGAGAAATGTTTTCTAGAGTTTGTTTCGTTTCACAGCTAGTTGACTTTTTTATTTGGTTGTAAAACACGAAGAAGGCCTTCGTTTTTTGTAGTTTATTTATAGCCTACCACTTTTTGGAGAACCATGGCGTCTTCCAGAACGTTCCTCCTCGTCAGACTATTTTAAGTTATACTTTGACATAACTTTGTGAGAGAGAGAGAGAGAGGAGGGGGATTATAACTTATCTTCTTATAAACTGCAGACATTTCTTACTGAGATTAAGATTGTTTGACTTGCGACCTCTTCCTCTATGTTTTAACATAGCCGTACATTGCACATTTATTTCAAAACAATGTAACATCAAAGATGTTTAAAAATAGACAGAAAGAGATGTTTCAACTCTCCCTATTCAGCAGACAAATGTATTTCTAGCATTTTGAATTTTAAACGATGCGGCTTTTATGCGCAGAGATTAAGACCTTTATTTCTACTCTTTTTTTATATATAAATTAATGATAACTCATGTTTTATATCATACACCGCAACTGAATTAGCCGTTGATACACATAATATATGAATTAATTTTTCATGTAAAAAAAACGAATTTCGACTAAGCTTATCCAATTAGCATTCATTTTTATCTTTATCTGGCCACTTCAACAACAACGCCGAGTACTTAATGAAGGAAGATGTGAGTTGAACAAAAAATGTACTCACCATTTGATATCTATGGAATAGTCCGAAACGGAGTTTTTTAAAAAAGAAAGAAAAGAACCAAGTCCTCAGCTATATCTACAGTTAGGTGTGGGACACGTTTTGGAAGAAAGAGGGGCTTTCTTTCACTCGATTTTTGTTTTATATTCCGTCTGTCTGTCTTCCCCTCTTTTCTCTCACTCTTCAATGCTCGTGTCCGTGCCACAAGAAACACAAGAGGGAATGAGAACTAGACGTACAGTAGATGAGTTAGAGAGAGAGAAGTACTCACGCTCACACAGCTACACACACTCACGCGTGTATACTGAGAAACACATACATAGGGTAGTGTGCACACGTCTTTCTCCAGTGTTTAGGAGGGGGAGGGGGGGGAGATATCGGAACTGTTGTAAAGGCGGAGAGTGAAAGGGGGGGGTGAGAAAAAGTTGGGAGGGGGTGCAAGATGTCTAAGCAGGTTTAAGGTGAGAGTGGATGAGGAGGGCTGTAGTATATCAAACTAAACAGAATATATACGAAGAAAGTTAAGGTTATGTGATTGTATATGTGTGTGGGGGATTTGTGGTTGGTGGTGGTGGGGGGAATGGGCCTTGACATCCATTTAAGGCAATGCCACCACGTGACATGAGTACTTTTGATAATTAGTGAATCCTATAGTCATGGCAGACACCTCGGTTCAGGTAGATCAGCTGCTTAATCAAGCGTGGCATGTTTTGATGGTACCATTTTCATTTAATTTTTATTTCTTTCAAAAAGTCAATAAACTATTTAATGAATCTCCTTCTGGTGAGAGGGAGAGAGTGACAGCGAGAGACAGAGAGAAAGAAAGAGAAAGAGAGAGCAAGAGAGAGAAAAAGAGCTGGAGAGATAGATTGAGAGAGAGAGTGTGTGAGAGAGAGAGAAAAGAGAGAGAGAGTGTGTGATTGACAGAGATAGAGAGAAATATAGAGATAGTTAGATAGAGACTGATAGATAGATGGAGAGAGTGAGAGAGATAGAGAGTGCAAAAAAAGAGAGAGTGATGGAGAGAGTGCGAGACTGAGAGTGTGAGAGAGAGAGAGAGAGTGAGGGAGAGAAAAAGAGGGTGCGAGAGAGAGAGAGAGAGGAATCAGCGTATTTATCTTCATGTTGTTCTCAAGAATAAAATATTTTCTAATTGTTTCCTTCAGAAGTAAAGATGATCACCTCCCAGCCCAAACTTCAACAGGACGGAAGGGGGGGGGGACAGACAGGGTTCGAACCTAAGATTTTCGATACGACAGTCCATAGGGGAGGAGACCAGGCAGCCATCCAACAAATGTATGCTTTATGTATCCCTTGTGACCGGGCAGCCAGCGGCGAGACCATTCAACCCTATTTCATTAGACAACATCTCGATGCTTTTTACTCCATTAGTTGTTCCCACTAAGTTCCTCCTCATGCTAGAACTCAAAATGCCCGACTTTAAGTTCCCGCTCTAGGTCAACAAGCAAAATTTAAAAAAAACTAATTTTATAAAACAAAGCTTATCTAATGGGAAGAACTCCGCACTTACAACTATATCACCCAAGACTATAGAAGTTATCCTTCCTTTTCGAAATCAAATAAAATAATTAATTACCAATAATTAATTGACTAATTGGTTGATTTTTTATTTATTTATTGATGTTTTGTTATGTTCAATAAATAATTGTTTAAAGTTTCAACAGGTTTCAACTTGATCTGAGAATGGTGTGGGATAAATAATTTATAAATTATTTAATGGGACAAAACCCGACATATTCAACCATATCTAAAAAAAAAAAAAATGTTTCCCCTTTCAGCCCTTGCTATTTATGGGGCAGATGAATCTTTCAAACCACATAGCAATGGATGTACGCTTTTCAGCACTGTAAAAACACAATTATTGTATCCTTTTGTTTGTTGCAAAAATAATTTTTATTATGTAGTTGGCAACAGTGATCTTTCAATGTGGCGTTCTTGACCTTGTTTTTCAAATTTTGTCTACTTTTTTCACAATCTCTCCCAATATTTCATCTTCTTTATTTTCTTGCTCTTTCTTTTGGTTCCATAATCTCGCCACTACATTCCTTAACATCTGTTTATCTTCTTTTTTTTTTTATGCTTGCTGCATTTTATTGATTACAAAACGTGAACGGGATTATTTGTACAGAACTTATATCAACTCACTCTGTCTGTTTGTACACTTTATTTCACGAAACCTAATCTCGGATCAAGCTGAAATTTTGCATAATTACTTCTATTACCTGACAACACAAGGATAAAAAAAAATTAGCCAATTATCTAATTAACGATATGTAATGAATTATTTTGTTTGGTATCTCAAACAAGGGAAAGAATTTGTATTGGACTGAAGTGGTGGTATAAGCTGAATTAGTGCCCTTTATAGGTCTTCGTCTGAGTCTTAGTGAACACAGAATAAAAAATAGGACGAGGCTATAGAAACAATAGATAACTCTTCAATCTTCCATGCTAAAAGGCTCTACACTAGCAGAGTGGTTAGCGTGTTGGCTTAAGAAGCTTGAGAAGGCTTGAGCCATGAACTCGAATTAAGATTGTTCATCACGTCCCCTTTTTTATTATTTTTTATTTTTCCAAATGCTTTTTTATTGTTAGCCTAGATCTATAACAAATTTAATGACATGACTGATCCAAATTAATTGATTGGTTAATATAAACTTTGTTGTTTTGTTATTGTTTGTTTTTTTAAGTTGTTTTTTTTTTCGTGTTAAAAACATCAAAGTGTAATCAAAGAACAGACCACTCTGATTAGCTTTTAGTGTGAAAATTCCAAATACAGAATTTTAATCCAATTTCTGTCTATTTTCGACCTCCTTCCACCCCCCCCCTGAAGTTAACTAGCCCCCTCACTTCCTCCCCAACCACATCGTACTGGACTGACGTGCAAGGAACAGAGTGCTGCACACTGGCCAGTGATGTCATGTCCTTTCAAGAGATCTTCACCACTGTACACTGGGCAGACATTCAGAGCAGGAGACTGTGCCCCGCAGGTAACTCACAAAGTTTGAGTGCATTCTCTCGACAAACCAATTAAGTTCCATTTTTTTTTTTTGGGGGGGGGGGGTCTCTCGCGTATTTTATTTCAGTTTGCACCTCATCTTCAAAGACGCTTTTAGACCGGAAGTCAAATATAAAATGAGTTCAAGCTAAGCAGACGATGTACGGACGTAATGGCTAGATCGAAGAATGAAATATGTAGCTTCTAAATGTTGGCGTCTGCTCAACACACAATCAATCATTAGAGCTACATTTTTTTTTACTATTTCTCTTATCAGCTTGCTAATTCTTCATAGGGTCAAAAAATTGGAACCATTGTGTACACCGGCTGTAACGATTTTTCTAGTTATTTGATAGTTTAAGTATTTCTTTGGGAAAGGAACAACTAGCTAATTGGCCACACTCTGAAAACTCTGGCTTGGTTTTTTTGAAATATAATAATCTTTGAAGTTCTAAAATTCATTCATTAGTTATTAAGGGAAAAATAAATGTGCTTACGTGTCATCAGCTTCATAAAGGAGGGATCGTCTTTAAAAAGAAAACTTATGGTACTTTTTTGTATTAAGGCAGTATTAATATGTACGTGCGATTACACCAAGTTTAAGCTTCATAAAGCTAACTTAATTTTTTTTGGTTAGTCTGAACGGCACAGGTTACGACCGTCGGCAAAACTAAAGCGTAGGAGCTAGTGTTGCTGCCTGGTGTGAGTTTTATGATTCTTGTCACGGTGATCCCTCCACACAGTGATCTCTGACGTCTTGCGGGAAGATTGGAACGTCCGAAACTTATAATACAAGCGTACAATACACTTTAGAAAAAAGTAAATGTTGAGACATATTCTGTGTTAATAAAATTAGAAATGTCTATTCAATTGTTAGTTTGATGTTTTGAGAGCTAAATGTGGAGGCAGTTTGAGCTAAATGTTGAAGTAATTTGAGCTAAAGGCTGAAGTAATTAAAGCTAAATGTTGAGTAAATTTGAGCTAAAGGTTGAAGTAATTTGAGCTAAAGGTTGAAGTAATTTGAGCTAAGGTTGAAGTAATTTGAGCTAAAGGCTGAAGTAATTTGAGCTAAAGGTTGAAGTAATTTGAGCTAAAGGTTAAAGTAATTTGAGCTAAAGATTGAAGTAATTTAAGCTAAAGGTTGAAGTAATTTGAGCTAAAGGTTGAAGTAATTAGAGCTAAAGATTGAAGTAATTAGAGCTAAAGGTTGAAGTAATTAGAGCTAAAGGTTGAAGTAATTAGAGCTAAAGGTTGAAGTAACGAGAATCAGAACCAAATGTTTAAGTGCTATATTTGATTTGGTAAACCATGTGACCAAAGTATTTTTGGCTTCAATATTTCCCGTTGTTTCTTCATAGCTGCTTCATTAATTGCACTTTTTGCTTAAATCTACTGGAATAATTGACTTGTAGGCTACCACTTGAAATAATCTCTCTAGAAAATGTGCAAAGTGTTCCGCTAAACACTCAGAATGTGCGAAGTGTTCCGCTAAACACTCAGAATGTGCGAAGTGTTCCGCTAAACACTCAGAATGTGCGAAGTGTTCCGCTAAACACTCAGAATGTGCGAAGTGTTCCGCTAAACACTCAGAATGTGCGAAGTGTTCCGCTAAACACTCAGAATGTGCGAAGTGTTCCGCTAAACACTCAGAATGTGCGAAGTGTTCCGCTAAACACTCAGAATGTGCAAAAGGTTCCGCTAAACACTCAGAATGTGCGAAGTGTTCCGCTAAACACTCAGAATGTGCGAAGTGTTCCGCTAAACACTCAGAATGTGCGAAGTGTTCCGTTAAGGAAAAAAGTTTGGGAAACGCTGGAACAGAAAGTAGAAATCTCTACAAAGATCCTGTCCAAGGTCTCCACTTATTTAAATCCAACTTTTTTTTTTGTAATAATTTTTGTGTAGTCGTATATCTTCCCGAGTTTGTATCTTTAAATATTTTATTGTTGCCCTTTTTGTGTTCATCAAAATTGTTGTGACATCGCTAAGTCTCTATTCTAGTTGATGTATATTTCGTAACAACCAAAGTTCTAATCACAGTGAACGTATTATGCTAAGAATTCTGTTTGAAACTGCTGCTCACGTTAAAGCTAACAGTAGACTGCTGTCGACTTTAGGTTCTCATTAAATTTGCGCTGACAAAGGAAAAAAGGTGAAGGATTTCTTCATTGAATAAACAAGCTGGAAGTCTGCAAGCAAAGAAAACGATGGTAATCCTTATCTCAGGCTAATCTGAGGTATATCTCCAGCACCTCACTTCTGCTAGACCAGCGCTGCAACCAGCGAGATAAAAATAAACAATTTATTGTTATGAGTCACGTGTCACGGAAATAACATTGCACTCTCATTCAGATTGTCAAGTTTGCCAAATGTTACGGGTGTACTTTCGATAGAAAAAAACAACATATTATCTCCCCTGACCAAGACTATTTCTCTTACTAAGTTATAGTTATGATTTCTCTACTGTCGTTACCTAACAGTTACTGTTGCAGTCTGATCTGATGCCTCAATCAGTGCCGGTCCTAGCGGAATGTGGGGCATTCTGCGCACAAGATACGTGGATATATTCTTTACGCATAGTAATTTATACTCTCCTTCGTAATCTGTCACCCGATTTCTGTGCCCCCTTCTCCCAACAGCCCCATTTCTTGGCTCAGTTATTTGTAAATAATTGACTGACGTTTGCATAAGTGCAACCAGTGTAAGAATAGGATTACGTAGATCTATTGATAGAGTGATAGATTGTACTGCAGATCTATTGATAGAGTGATAGATTGCACTGTAGATCTATTGATAGAGTGATAGATTGCACTGTAGATCTATTGATAGTAATAGATTGTACTGTACATCTATTGATAGAGTGATAGATTGTTCTGTAGATCTATTGATAGAGTGATAGATTGTACTGTAGATCTATTGATAGAGTGATAGATTGTACTGTAGATCTATTGATAGAGTGATAAATTGTACTGTAGATCTATTGATAGAGTGATAGATTGTACTGTAGATCTATTGATAGAGTGATAAATTGTACTGTATATCTACTGATAGAGTGATAGATTGTACTGTAGATCTACTGATAGAGTGATAGATTGTACTGTAGATCTATTGATAGAGTGATAGATTGTATTGTAGATCTATTGATAGAGTGATAGATTGTACTGTAGATCTATTGATAGAGTGATAGATTGTACTGTAGATCTACTGATAGAGTGATAGATTGTACTGTAGATCTATTGATAGAGTGATAGATTGTATTGTAGATCTATTGATAGAGTGATAGATTGTACTGTAGATCTATTGATAGAGTGATAGATTGTACTGTAGATCTACTGATAGAGTGATAGATTGTATTGTAGATCTATTGATAGAGTGATAGATTGTACTGTAGATCTATTGATAGAGTGATAGATTGTACTGTAGATCTACAACTAGATACTTTCACTTGGTCTTATGCAGTTCTGAAGGGTCACCTTAGAGATACATCTTCAAAGCTCTACAAAAACAATTCTGAAAAGTGCTGTCCAACAAATTTTTAAAAATATTTGCACATTTTAAAGATATAGATTTCAGCAAACAAAAACGATTTATTTATAAAATGAAGCCTGGGGAAACACTTTGAAATGGCAAACTTTTTGGTTTATCCGGTGTACACAGTACAGAAGTATTGATAAACTTTATCTTTAAACACGTTAGACAATTGGTTTACTAACAAATGGTTCACAGATAAACGGGTTCATACGACAAATGGTTCACAGATAAACGGGTTCATACGACAAATGGTTCACAGATAAACGGGTTCATACGACAAATGGTTCACAGACAATTGGTTCACAGAAAACTGGTTCACGACAAGCGGTTCATACGACAAAAGACACATAGAAAACTGGTTCACAGACTTTTGGTTCACTGACAAATTGTTGACCGGTTAGTAACATATTGTTACGAATCTCACTATCCTGGCTCTCTGAAAACTGCACCATACACCAACGTAAAGAACTTGACAACTCAGGGCTCCAGAGTAACGTAACACTTTTAATAGTTGAATAAATAACAGCCAATACTGTACAATTGGCAACACGTACACTGTACAAATACCTCTCCGATAACACCGTACCGCCGTATCAACTCTTGCACTTGCCCTTTCCGTCTCGTTCCGGGCTTGCACTGGGTTCAACAGTTCAGGACTGACTTCACACACTAGGTTCGTTGTGTCGGACTCGATCACAGACCAAGATCAAGACGCCAGTCGTCTCAGCTGTACTTGACAGCACTCCGCACTGAACCGTCGTAATGCTCCGTACAGAACCACACCGCTGAACTGTGCTGTTGTCGACCGTGTTCTGAGCTCTGTCGTGAACCTTCTGTCGTGAACCTTGCTGTATTGAGCCCCTTTTCTCGACCGTCTTGACTGCGACACCTCCGCTTTTATATAGGGTCCCTACTGGCCTTCTCGAACCGGACAGAACGCCGCTCGACGTTTCTAGGTGGTCAGATGACTACAATTCTCGTGACGCTCCTGAGCTCTGTTCACGACGCGATCCTTCCCGAACCACCATGTTGACACTCGTCTCGGCCGACCGTCGTAACTCGTCACGGTTGACCGCTCGTCTAGCGCTGGCCTGGGGCGATTTGCGTCGGCTGACTACACTCACACCACTACCCCTCTCTGTGCCACCACCAGGTTTTTAACAATATTAATATTCTCGCGACATAAGTAGAAGCTTAAGAAACTTTGCATTCAATATAATCTACTGTAGGGAAATTGTTAAATTGTTTCGTTTTTAGCGGCCCCCGAAAGCTATTAGTTTTGTGTGAAACGCCTGTCCGTCCGTCCCGTTTAGATCTCGTAAACTAGAAAATTTAGTGAAAATCCGACATCATAATATTTTAGTCCATTCAAAGTTCTGAAGCAACAGCTACTTTTTTCTTTTCTAAAAGCGAAAAAAATCTCATTTTTTAAATCACTTATACAAGCAGGCTCTTTAGTAGGTGAGGCCACAATTTGAACACATTTATGCAAATGGTTGTAGATTTTTCGTAAAAAAAAATATTTTTTTTTACATTTTTTTGCTACGTTATGTAAGTTCTGTACTATTAAGTGCTACATTTACCCCAAAAAATGTTTACTTTTTTTAAAGAAAAAAAATCTATTTTGTATGCATATAAGTTAAAAATAATTTAAAACAATAATTAATAAGAAGTTTTTCGTATTATCGCGTGAACTGCAGCGCCATTCTGCAACCATAGAACACTTCATTAAAAGAAATAAGAATTTTTTATTTTTTTTACTTTTGTGACGAAATGGGTTTTTTTTTTTTTTGTTTGAGGATTTGAATAAGAGATTGACCCTTTACAAAACAATTAGATCAATTAGATATTCATTATAGACATCAGGTTCGCATTTAACTTCACATTCACTTTCACCAATCCTTAGGTCTGCTGGACCGCTGGAGCACCACACAAGATCTGTCAACATTCTTTCTCCTTTCTTCTCTGACATTTGTCTTGGATATAATTTAATTCTGATATTCTTTCTGTAAATATTGATACCTGCGTTTGTACCTGCCTGGGTGCACCACTTCGGGGGCCGATTTTGAGTTTGTGTTTCCACACAAACTGTCTTTGTAACCTTGTTTTTTTTTGTGTTTTTTTTATGTTTAGGTAACGTAATGACAATGAATTCTTAACAACGATGCAGTGTGTTCGCCTTTGTCTGAGTACATTTGTCACTCAATGCGTCGTTCGAGCATAAAAGAAGCCTTAAATCTTATCTTATCTTACATTTCTATGACTTTTTTACAGTAATCCTAATTACTGCATTAGTGGCATTCCTTGCAGATATTTACTTTTTTGCTTAGAAGAGTTACACCTTTCCCCTTGAATTAATCAAATTAGCAATGACAAATTATAAGCATATATATCTTTCAAAGCAAGCCTCGTTACAAATAATTAGCATTAACGCCTTGCTGAACATATTGTTATGCAGTATACAATTACAGTAGAGCGTCGTTTATCCGACTCATTTGGGACCGGACACCGTTCGGATACGCGATTGTTCGGATAACCGAAAACCGAAGCGATCCATGCAGTATATGCAACCGGACACTATACGAATATTGAAAATCATCACATGCGGGACACGTGCGTGAAGAACGAGCAAAATAGGTGACAAATGTCGCAATTTTACCTTTATTGTGGAAAATAATCACTTATTTTTCGTATTCATACAGTGTATGTGCATCACAGTACATGTGGTTGATAAAAAAAAAACAAAAAAAAACTGGTCCGGATATTTGACGCTCCGGATAATAAACGTTCGGATAAACGACGTTCTACTGTATATTCTGATCCTTTTAAATGCTGTATTGTCAATTGTTTGTAATGAATAACACAGTGTACTGAGTATCTCGGGGAAACAAACAGCTAGCCACGGCTAACGTAGAAGAAGAATGCCCAGACAGACAGACAGACAGATAGATAGATAGACAGACGGACAGACAGACAGATAGATAGATAGATAGATAGATAGATAGATAGATAGATAGATAGACACAGACAGACAGACAAATCGATAGATAGATAGATAGATAGATAGATAGATAGATAGATAGATAGATAGATAGATAGATAGATAGATAGATAGATAGACACAGACAGACAGACAGACAGACAGACAAATCGATAGATAGATAGATAGATAGATGGATAGATAGATAGATAGATAGAAATGGTTAATTAAAATACCTTGCCAATCAATACTTCCGTATTCTGTCCACCGGATACACCTAAAGCTTGCTATTTATAGATTTGCCTTCATGTATGAAATCTCCCATACATTAAGATTTTAACCTAGATCTCTAGAATCATTAATGATACGTTGATTAACTCTTGAACTCTAGGCGACTTAGGAACTATTCTTTATGTTAGTTCTTCCGCTATTTTAGGCCAGATTTCTCTCACAAGGGAAACCATAGTACATTTGCAGGCGTTTAGTCAGTACACAAATATTCGCCATGACTCCAAAAGTTCAAGGCTTACCACGTGCCATTTTAGAAAGGGGTGAAAAAGAAAGGTGGCTAGACAAAAACTAAAGGGAAATATTCCCAGGAGACAGAACAAACAAACAAAGACAAAGGAAAGCTTTCTTATTGGTACCACGAGAATTGTGAACCTAGTGTTTCTCCGTGCAACACCCTCTTTTTGTAGGTTTTAGTACTATGGCCTGGCCCTTTTTTTTTTTTTTTTTTTTGTAGTCAATATAGTAAACGCCCTTTTCCGACAATATTTTGGGGGAGAGAGAGAGAGAAGTGAAATAGTCTGCAGATTTGTAAGGTTAAAAATAAATCGGGGGACATGTTGACCTCTGTGGTCTTACTAGCAAATAAAGTTCATGAAGTCTTGTTAGTTTAATGGTACAGTTCCTGCGAGTGTTCGAACGTGTGTGTGTGTTTCTTTTTTTTTTTTTTAAATATTGTAAAGGTGTGTAGTCTTCGTGCACACAACGGCACTTACACATAAAGGCTTACATAGGAGCTAGCAGAAAGGACTCGTTTAATACGTCGTTAGCAGTCGAAGTTAAATGTCACTTGACGTGATTGGATTAGGTCTCTTCTCACTCATCAATTCAATTGGGAAAGGGGAGAGAATTCCATCCTAAGCTAAATCCAATAATTCGCGTGTAGTTCTGAGATAAGAAAGCGCAACTTTTTTTGGCAAACAAACACAACGCGAAGCATGTAAGCACCATCTTCTGACCTTTCAAGTCTGACATGGTTGAGAACAAAAGTACAAGGGCAATAATACGCTGTGCAATTTGTGTGGCACTGTCTCTCTAGTAGGGCATCACGTGACAAGTTCAGCTTCTTTGTTGAAAGTAAAAAGTCTTTGAAGTCACTGAAACATGTCGGGCTAAACTTAACACTGTCACTGGCAATGTCTGAAGCCTTTTCCCAGCCGGTGTCCACTACTCTGAGGTCCTCCATGAAAGTGTGGCGCCAAGTTATACAATGACGTACCTGTTTGCGCTTTCCTCGTATTGGGCTCCGTGTGGCTAAAATTAGCTAGCTGTTATAGATATGTTCATAATATTGATATAGTTGTCTTGCTTCAGATATAGTTGTCTTGCTTCAGATATAGTTGTCTTGCTTCAGATATAGTTGGCTTGCTTCAGATATAGTTGTCTTGCTTCAGATATAGTTGTCTTGCTTCAGATATAGTTGGCTTACTTCAGATATAGTTGTCTTGCTTCAGATATAGTTGTCTTGCTTCAGATATAGTTGGCTTACTTCAGATATAGTTGGCTTGCTTCAGATATAGTTGGCTTGCTTCAGATATAGTTGGCTTGCTTCAGATATAGTTGGCTTGCTTCAGATATAGTTGGCTTGCTTCAGATATAGTTGTCTTGCTTCAGATATAGTTGGCTTGCTTCAGATATAGTTGGCTTGCTTCAGATATAGTTGGCTTGCTTCAGATATAGTTGGCTTGCTTCAGATATAGTTGGCTTGCTTCAGATATAGTTGGCTTGCTTCAGATATAGTTGGCTTACTTCAGATAAAGTTGGCTTGCTTCAGATATAGTTGGCTTGCTTCAGATATAGTTGTCTTGCTTCAGATATAGTTGGCTTACTTCAGATATAGTTGGCTTGCTTCAGATATAGTTGGCTTGCTTCAGATATAGTTGTCTTGCTTCAGATATAGTTGGCTTGCTTCAGATATAGTTGGCTTGCTTCAGATATAGTTGTCTTGCTTCAGATATAGTTGTCTTGCTTCAGATATAGTTGGCTTGCTTCAGATATAGTTGGCTTGCTTCAGATATAGTTGGCTTGCTTCAGATATAGTTGGCTTGCTTCAGATATAGTTGGCTTGCTTCAGATATAGTTGTCTTGCTTCAGATATAGTTGGCTTGCTTCAGATATAGTTGGCTTGCTTCAGATATAGTTGGCTTGCTTCAGATATAGTTGGCTTGCTTCAGATATAGCTGGCTTGCTTCAGATACAGTTGGCTTGCTTTAGATATAGTTGGCTTGCTTCAGATATAGTTGGCTTGCTTCAGATATAGTTGGCTTGCTTCAGATATAGTTGGCTTGCTTCAGATATAGTTGGCTTGCTTCAGATATAGTTGGCTTGCTTCAGATATAGTTGGCTTGCTTCAGATATAGTTGGCTTGCTTCAGATATAGTTGGCTTGCTTCAGATATAGTTGGCTTGCTTCAGATATAGTTGGCTTGCTTCAGATATAGTTGGCTTGCTTCAGATATAGCTGGCTTGCTTCAGATACAGTTGGCTTGCTTTAGATATAGTTGGCTTGCTTCAGATATAGTTGGCTTGCTTCAGATATAGTTGGCTTGCTTCAGATATAGTTGGCTTGCTTCAGATATAGTTGGCTTGCTTCAGATATAGTTGTCTTGCTTCAGATATAGTTGTCTTGCTTCAGATATAGTTGGCTTACTTCAGATATAGTTGGCTTGCTTCAGATATAGCTGGCTTGCTTCAGATACAGTTGGCTTGCTTTAGATATAGTTGGCTTGCTTCAGATATAGTTGGCTTGCTTCAGATATAGTTGGCTTGCTTCAGATATAGTTGGCTTGCTTCAGATATAGTTGGCTTGCTTCAGATATAGTTGTCTTGCTTCAGATATAGTTGGCTTGCTTCAGATATAGTTGGCTTGCTTCAGATATAGTTGGCTTGCTTCAGATATAGTTGGCTTGCTTCAGATATAGTTGGCTTGCTTCAGATATAGTTGGCTTGCTTCAGATATAGTTGGCTTGCTTCAGATATAGTTGGCTTGCTTCAGATATAGTTGGCTTGCTTCAGATATAGTTGGCTTGCTTCAGATATAGCTGGCTTGCTTCAGATACAGTTGGCTTGCTTTAGATATAGTTGGCTTGCTTCAGATATAGTTGGCTTGCTTCAGATATAGTTGGCTTGCTTCAGATATAGTTGGCTTGCTTCAGATATAGTTGGCTTGCTTCAGATATAGTTGGCTTGCTTCAGATATAGTTGGCTTGCTTCAGATATAGTTGGCTTGCTTCAGATATAGTTGGCTTGCTTCAGATATAGTTGGCTTGCTTCAGATATAGTTGGCTTGCTTCAGATATAGCTGGCTTGCTTCAGATACAGTTGGCTTGCTTTAGATATAGTTGGCTTGCTTCAGATATAGTTGGCTTGCTTCAGATATAGTTGGCTTGCTTCAGATATAGTTGGCTTGCTTCAGATATAGTTGGCTTGCTTCAGATATAGTTGTCTTGCTTCAGATATAGTTGTCTTGCTTCAGATATAGTTGGCTTACTTCAGATATAGTTGTCTTGCTTCAGATATAGTTGGCTTGCTTCAGATATAGTTGGCTTGCTTCAGATATAGTTGTCTTGCTTCAGATATAGTTGGCTTGCTTCAGATATAGTTGGCTTGCTTCAGATATAGTTGGCTTGCTTCAGATATAGTTGGCTTGCTTCAGATATAGTTGGCTTGCTTCAGATATAGTTGGCTTGCTTCAGATATAGTTGGCTTGCTTCAGTCGTAGAATGAACATGGTTCATCTTGTAGAGCTCTTGTGATTTGTAGAGTCAGATTTTATAAATGGGGGTGAGGGGATGGTTTGTAATTCTCAAGCCTTGCCATGTAATGGGGCGATGGGGGTTTCGGGATGGTTAGCAAGCCTTTTTCACAACCCACCACGTGCAGGTACACTCGCTAGAGCATACAGTGGTAGCTCACTGGGAGCTCGTTCTTGGCCTATCCACTTCCCCGGGCGGACGTTTCCACGGAGGTGCCACCATGAGGCGACGGGAGCTGGTAATCCTCCGAGATTGGCCTGAAGATTCTTCCTTAACTACTGTTTTTTTCTGCTGATTTTTCCTAAGCTACTGGCTTTGTCTGCTGATTCTGATTCTATCTAAGCCACCGACTGTGTCTGATTACTTTACCTATACCACTGGCTGTGACTAATGTCTAAAATACTGGCTGTTTCTTGTAATTCTAGCTAAGTAACTGTTAGTGTATCATAATTCTGATCATATCAGCGATTGTGTCTGATGACTGCCTGGGAGAATGATATTCGCGCTGACCTGTCGATCAGTGGTCTCATTGGTTCCGGATTTGAACCTCCAACCGGCTAGGTTGTAAGTATCTTCAAACCTGAAGGAACATCCGAAACATGGAAAAAAAAAAACATTGGTGCCTGGTGCTTCCACATAAGTCGCTGGCTGTGTCTTGAGCGTCTACCTGTGTCTGTTGACTTATGCTCTCTGTCAAAATTAAATCAATTTTAATTTGGACCAGGCAGTAAGTTATTCAATCAGACTTTAGTTTTCTTTATTGTTAATATCCAGGATATTGTTTTTGGTTTTCTAAAACTCTCTATGGCTCGCAGTATGAAGGCAACGCATCAAATAGTGACTTTACTTAATTTAGAGAAATCGGTCCATTAAGAAAATTACTTTTAGAGTCTCGCCGTTGACGGGGTGGATTTTTGTATTGCCAATGATTCTCAAACAGATGCACAAAGACTTTTTTCCCCTTCTTACTCGGTTTTATTGCTGGCTCACACTTCGATTAGGCACAAATCGTCTGCTAACTCTTAAATGTGACCATGAAAACGAAATGAATGCATGCTATTCTATTTTGAAAGTTAAATTAGCATTGACTAAAATGATTTGCCAATCTGGCAGTAAAATAAATCATTACAAAAACAAAACCTGAATCAACCGAGAAAACCAACGACAAGGTAGATTTTAAATCTCTGATTAACATGCTTGACACAAGGATAGGCGTAGGATGTAATTATCTTCTCTTTTGAAGTAATGTCAGTAATTTATAAGATAAGATAAAATATAAGTTCAATTTTTAGTGTCAAGTAAAATTACTCAACATTTGAGAATCTTCTTCGCGTCCAATGCTATTGCGCATGCGTGTTGAGTGTCCAATACTTGAGTCGGTCTTAAAAAAAAAAAAAGAAGTTACCGGAAGTTATCTGCTCCCTCTTAAGATTTCAAGAAAGGTAAGAGAGTAATGGCTTATCAGCATCTGTCATAAAAATTAAATGCCGGCTTGATATAAACATTGTGTCTCAGGGAGGATGGGTTTGGGCATATGAATTTCATTTCTATAAAACAACTGATCTTGCCGTCTGCTCTCTAGGTCTCGTAAAAGTATTAGGCTGGAATTAGATCTACACACGTGCTCCCTCTCTCTCTCTCTCTTTCTCTCTCTCTCCCCTCGTGAGCACCAACACATCGCAACTTAAAAGAGCAGATATCAAGGGGGGGGGGGGGGGAGGGAATGGAAGGGAAGTAGCACTGTCGTCATTTGCCGAACTCTTGTGCAGCAGACGTGGCACAACACTGGTTCCAAACCACGTATATGTGTGTAGCCCTGTGATGTGCGCGCTGCGTGCTTGTGTGAGTGAAAAAAAAATGAGCGAATAACCGGTGAGAGGTGGGTTAGTACCAAAAAGTAGTTCCTTGAATCCAGAAATACTCAGCAAGTTTGGAGCAGACTTCTGCCGTTGGATTGTAAAAGAAAATATTTAAATAAAAAAACAACAACATCAGTCCACCAATGCAAAACCATGTATCATACAATGATAATATTAGTTCCTATTTCTGTATCATACAATGATAATACTGGTTCCCAGTTCATCCCTTTGTATGAATCTTTTTTTTCTTTTTATCTCCATTACCGAAGCATCTATCTTATGGCCACTACTGTTTGCGGCAAATATTGAGTAATATTGAGTAATACAATATTAAGCTTACGGTATAACGATAATAATAATTCAGACACATGCAAAATAATGATGATAATAATAAGGACTCAGGTCCTTTCCCCGTCAGACTTAGGTCTGTTAGACTCGGGTCTGTTAGACTCCGGTCTGTTAGACTGGGGGGTTTGATGAGCTTTCAAAATAAACCAGGCACGTGCGACGCGCTCGCGCTGTCTCGAGGCATGAGTTCGGCATTTCCTCTTTTTCCTTCTCTGTTCCTCCTTCTCTCCCCCCCCCTCTCATGGAGCACAGCACACCGTGTTATGTGTGAATCCAGGTGAACGCCGGTACACCCCTATGATCCCACTGTACATTGCGTATAAATAGATCTGCATAAACTATGTCACTACATAATTTGAAAAGAAAATATTCCCCTATACCCAATAGATCACTTGATCCCAACGCGCCTACAGGGGAGATGTCGCGCAGAACAGAAACAGGCGATTTGTGGCAAGGTGTGATTCCCGCTGAAGCATAAGACATGCTTCAAGCATTGCTTGATCGATACGCATATTTTGTGGCCTTCCACTTGTTCAGTATCCTAAGTGTATGGAATTGTTTGCACTCGTTGTTGAGTGATTGGTAAGTGCTCTGACCAGGTGGCCAAAGGGAAGTCTTAAATTCGTAAAGCGCTATAGCCACCAATCTTCGCCCAGAAATCATCGTTCTTTGTGTGATTTTGATTACTTTGTACTTCTTCTCTTTATTGGCCCGCTTATTTCAAAAGTCGATTACTTTCACCTTTATTGCGATTTAAAAACAAAATGTGCTGCTGGTATCGGTACCAGGATTCAAGGGAGAAGATAAAGGGCATCCGTTACAGAAGGCCTGAGCACTAGCCAGCAACTTCACAACTTGTGGGCATTTTAGACCAATAGCTCGTTGCAGCGTCGTACAGGCCTGTGACGTGGCAACAAGCTATTGGTTTAAACTGCCCACAGATTGAGACGTTGCAAGTCAGTGTTCAGGCCTTCCATTATGATTGGTCTCGATTCGTCCCGGATTAGATAGAAAGAAAGAGATAGAGAGAGAGAGAGGGGGGGGGAGAGAAATAGGATGTATTTCTTACTATGATGTTTGGTAGTGTGTGAACATATGTCTATGACAGATTCTATTAACTGTGACTTTGACATTCAGTCGGATCTAGTTAGCTGTGACACAACATCAACACCATAGCTGCCACACATTTATACCCAGAAAACCACATGTGTGATTCCTTGAAAGGGGGGGGGGTGGAACCTACTCTTCAAACACAGAGGAACGGAACACGCATACACATAGGACTCAAACAGGTCTGAAACTGTTGACTTCTAGGTCTTTTTATATAAGATACAGGACAACAGTAGGTTTAAACGTATAGAATACTAGGTCTTTTATATAAGATACAGTACAACAGTAGGTTTAAACCTATAGAATACTAGGTCTTTTTATATAAAATACAGGACAACAGTAGGTTTAAACCTATAGAATACTAGGTCTTTTATATAAGATACAGGACAACAGTAGGTTTAAACCTATAGAATACTAGGTCTTTTATATAAGATACAGTACAACAGTAGGTTTAAACCTATAGAATACTAGGTCTTTTATATAAGATACAGTACAACAATAGGTTTAAACCTATAGAATACTAGGTCTTTTATATAAGATACAGGACAACAGTAGGTTTAAACCTATAGAATACTAGGTCTTTTATATAAGATACAGTACAACAGTAGGTTTAAACCTATAGAATACTAGGTCTTTTATATAAGATACAGTACAACAGTAGGTTTAAACCTATAGAATACTAGGTCTTTTATATAAGATACAGGACAACAGTAGGTTTAAACCTATAGAATACTAGGTCTTTTATATAAGATACAGTACAACAGTATGTTTAAACCTATAGAATACTAGGTCTTTTATATAAGATACAGGACAACAGTAGGTTTAAACCTATAGAAAACTAGGTCTTTTATATAAGATACAGGACAACAGTAGGTTTAAACCTATAGAATACTAGGTCTTTTATATAAGATACAGGACAACAGTAGGTTTAAACCTATAGAATACTAGGTCTTTTATATAAGATACAGGACAACAGTAGGTTTAAACCTATAGAATACTAGGTCTTTTATATAAGATACAGTACAACAGTATGTTTAAACCTATAGAATACTAGGTCTTTTATATAAGATACAGGACAACAGTAGGTTTAAACCTATAGAATACTAGGTCTTTTATATAAGTTACAGGACAACAGTAGGTTTAAACCTATAGAATACTAGGTCTTTTATATAAGATACAGTACAACAGTAGGTTTAAACCTATAGAATACTAGGTCTTTTTATATAAAATACAGGACAACAGTAGGTTTAAACCTATAGAATACTAGGTCTTTTATATAAGATACAGGACAACAGTAGGTTTAAACCTATAGAATACTAGGTCTTTTATATAAGATACAGTACAACAGTAGGTTTAAACCTATAGAATACTAGGTCTTTTATATAAGATACAGTACAACAGTAGGTTTAAACCTATAGAATACTAGGTCTTTTATATAAGATACAGGACAACAGTAGGTTTAAACCTATAGAATACTAGGTCTTTTATATAAGATACAGGACAACAGTAGGTTTAAACCTATAGAATACTAGGTCTTTTATATAAGATACAGTACAACAGTAGGTTTAAACCTATAGAATACTAGGTCTTTTATATAAGATACAGTACAACAGTAGGTTTAAACCTATAGAATACTAGGTCTTTTATATAAGATACAGTACAACAGTAGGTTTAAACCTATAGAATACTAGGTCTTTTATATAAGATACAGTACAACAGTAGGTTTAAACCTATAGAATACTAGGTCTTTTATATAAGATACAGGACAACAGTAGGTTTAAACCTATAGAATACTAGGTCTTTTATATAAGATACAGTACAACAGTATGTTTAAACCTATAGAATACTAGGTCTTTTATATAAGATACAGGACAACAGTAGGTTTAAACCTATAGAATACTAGGTCTTTTATATAAGATACAGGACAACAGTAGGTTTAAACCTATAGAATACTAGGTCTTTTATATAAGATACAGGACAACAGTAGGTTTAAACCTATAGAATACTAGGTCTTTTATATAAGATACAGGACAACAGTAGGTTTAAACCTATAGAATACTAGGTCTTTTATATAAGACACAGCACCAATACATACATTATTTTAGCTTGTTAAGTTCTTTGCAAATTGATGTTCACTAGATGTAAAGCTGCAAATTGATGTTCACTAGATGTAAAGCTGCAAATTGATGTTCACTAGATGTAAAGCTATTCGCAAGTTCCCGCATAGAAAGTTTTCATTTGTACAACGATTAAAGATCAACCTTGATCTAGTGCTAAGCTACAAAATGTCAAGTTTGGTTAATATCACTAAATCATGTCAAGATGTGGCGCCAATGTTTCCATTGGCTACTTTTCTGATCACGTGACTGTTCAGACGTATAAACAGCTTGTTTGTCTTCAAAAAAAGAAGAGCATTATGATAATGTAAGTAGCACTTTCGCTAATTAAAAACACATTTGTGTTTCCACTGGGCGGCCAGACAAAATGGCACAGGTCTGAGGAGGGCTACAGGTACCTACTCAAACTGAGATGCGATGTACATAAGTAACAGATCTATAAAGTATCTGGAGCAGTAAGACTGAAGAAGACAGGAGTTACACAATTTAGTGCAGATATTGCAAATGTAGGCCTTATATTTCATGACCTGACAACAAAGAATTCCGTCCGATTAAGCAAAAGATATATGAATATTTAGTATAGGTATTTAGCCGGGAATAATTCTCTCCGCATTGTTTTCAACTTTGTTATCGTGAAGATCTTTATTACAAGAACTTTAACCAGGACGACTAGAGTCGTGTCTTCTTATCTTATACATTTCAGACGTTCATTCAAATTAGATAATAATTAATTACTTTCTACTCGTATCCATGTGTTAATCTAGTGCATGTTAATCAGAGACATAAACTCTACTTAATCATTGGTTTTCCTGGCTGATTCAGGCAACCCATTCCATGTTCTAAAGGCACTAGGGAAGAAGGAGCACTTGTATGAACTTGTTCCACCATATGGAATAAGAAATGTACTTCTCCGAGTATTTTATTAGAGTGTTTTGTATTTGTAAGTTATAGTTAAGTGTTTCATGTGTTATAGCTACTTTACCTTTTAGCCTTCTGTCCTGAAGTGTCTCTAACTTTAGTTTTATTAATGACGTCACTTTAGGCCAACGTGTATATTCATTTCTTATAAACCTCACGGCTTTCTTGTTTCTTGTTGAAGGTTACACTAACTAAGGTTAAATAGCATGTGGTTTATATTTTTGCAGAATTTGTAAACATTTCCGTGAATAAAACCTAATGCTTTAACCAGGTTATGTAGCTCGCTGACGATTTCTTTAATTAACTCCAGTCAAGTTGTTTAAAGCTGGGGGGTAAAGGGTTAACTAAATAGATTTAAACTTTGAAATGTATCAATATCTCTTTCCATAACATTTTATACAAGTCTAAAAAAAATAATGCAACTTGGCATATAGGTTAGTGCTATTGCTACCCATGAACTCAAGCATACTTTGTATAGACACTTCTCTCCCTTGTCACACGCATCACATGACTGAGCATTAAATTAAATACCAATTTCTTTGGTAGTCATTTTATTGGTTACAGCTTGCATCCAAACATATTTGCATATATTAACATTCTGGTAACAAAATCCTCAAAGAAAACTTCAACAGGCTGAAATAAATCATCTGTAGTCCTGGGTTCTACACAGTAACAGATTGGTACAATACAAGGAAATAATACTGAGTGTATTTATATAAGTACTTCTGCCATTACTAACACCCTGTTTACACTGGCAACATATTTCTCAACATTAATTCTCTGTTTACAAGGGGTAGACTAGAAAAGTCTTACAAATTACTTGATAGTTACACAACTCAATGACAGTAATCTGCTCAAACAGAAAGTACAAGTCTTGTAAGTGCTTATATAGAGAACACACCTGTAGGTGTGGGTATGTGTATGTGGGTATGGTTCAATTCAACTAAAAATAGTTGAGAATAATTAAACATGAGAGAGAAGTCTGGAATAAAATGTTTTATGAGGAGGCTGATGGGATGTGTGAAATGGTAACTTACAAATGATGATGAAATATTCTTGAATGCTGATCTGCAATAATTAAAAATGTGTTTTATAATCAGTACAAAACAAATATTAACTCACTAATTATTTTTCTTTCTAAAAAAGAAACTTTCAGTGTTTTTGATCATATTGCTCAGTCGTTACCAAAACTAACAGGAAATCAAAACTAATTGGACATTGCCTGAAATCAAAACATAACATCGAGTCAATATTGACTGGACTTGACACCAGATCAAAACTGAATCAACAGGACATGTAGTCAATACTGAGTAGACAAGGCAAGAAATAAAAGCAGAGTCTACATGACATGGAGTCAACATTGACTGGACCTGACACGAGATCAAAACTGAATCAACAAGACATGGAGTCCATACTGAGTGGACATGACATGGAGTCAATACTGAGTGGACATGACATGGAGTCAATACTGAGTGGACATGATATGGAGTCCATACTGAGTGGACATGACATGGAGTCAATACTGAGTGGTCATGACATGGAGTCCATACTGAGTGGACATGACATGGAGTCCATACTGAGTGGACATGACATGGAGTCCACACTGAGTGGACATGACATGGAGTCCATACTGAGTGGACATGACATGGAGTTCATACTGAGTGGACAAGACATGGAGTCAATACTGAGTGAACAAGATGTGAAGCCTTAACACAGACCAGACATGACTACAAAACTTCTGACACCAAACATTACCCAACAAGCCTGAAAACAATTATGTGTTTACATCACTCCTGAGCCCAAACAATTTGTAAGATTTAAAATGCTCCCAGACTGTTAAAAAAAAAATTTTTAAGATGACATTGTATATATTTTTATGTTTTTTTCTCTTCTTTCAAATTATCTTTAGCCAATGTCTGGTCATGTAACATAAAGTCAAAATGATCAGCTTCTTGTGTGCTCAGATATTCTATCTAAAAAAATAATAATTTTAAAAATAAAAATGGACACCAGGTCTGAAGATAAATATAGTGTTGCATATTGATCTAATAAAGATTTAAAATTATTTCATTTACAAATAATTTTTGAGACACAGTAAAAAAAAATGTTTCCCATAGCCTCTGGGTTTTATCTGAAGCGTCATTGGAAAAATATTTGTATCCATTCCTAACAATGATTCATCACAAGTGAATAACTTGAGACCAGAGGGATAACTAAAGGTCGCTGCATTACATTACAAGATCCAGAAATTTGAAAAGACATAAAGTTATCTCTGTTAATATTGCAATAGCCACAAAGCATGACAGTTTATTCGTTTGTTTCCCTCTGTGATAAAGCCACTTAAAAAGAAAAGTTTACAAGCTTGTTGCAATGCAATATCAGCCAATAAAGTGTTTGCAATGATATAAGTCTCAAAAGACAATTAATGTGCCCAGATGAATCCAATGTAATGAGGAATGAATGCAATGGTTGGTTTTTATAAGAACACATTGGAAGGTTATCCCCCCCCCACCCAGTGATACTACACATCCTACAACTGTATGAATAATGAAACAATGTGTAGACATAAGAGCAACAGATAATAACAAAACTTGAGAATCCATATTTGAGACAGTAGACAAGAGTCAATCATTAACATTTTGTGTACATTTCAAAATGAAATAATTGATATACTATAAGGCAAATAAGAAAATCTAAATAAAGCAACCAACTTCTAGACTTCCTCAATAGTTAGAAAATAACTGCGTCTCAACATGAACAGAAGCACAAAGTTATAAAACTCTCGTAAAAATGTCAAACTAGATATGGAATAACAGATAGATACAGAGGAGCATAAATATATTTTAGAATCAAATCGACTAGATTTACATCCAATTTTGTGATACTTAGTAAAAAGCCAACCATTCATTTCGCACCTTCACAATATATGTGTAGGTGCAACCATAACAGAGGGCAAAAAAAAGTTTAAGGCTGTGACAAAGTTTTGAAAGTATCTTTTTTCTTTTTTTTCAAAGAGGTCATAATTTCCAGGCTGATATCCACTAACAAAAATGTACTATTTTCCAGCACCAAAAATTATGTTTCCTAGCTTCTTATGCAGCTAATTGGTACGTCAACAAATTTCTAGAGCAGTTGCACTTTAGTTTAGCATGCGATGTCCCATTACGAGTGTTCTTTTAAAAAATATTACAGGAATGTTTGATTAGATTTTAAAAATTGTATTGAAAAATAAATACTGCAACAAATAAATGGAGAGTTGCACTGGCCTAAACAACTTGAACCCATTAGGTTCAAAGTGAATCACAATAAAAATATCAGATAAATATCTAAATCAAATAGAACAATAAATTATCATTTTAAAAATTTGCACTTAAGAGAATAATAATGTCACATTGTTATGTTACCATAGTAATATCATTGTTAAAAAATGTTTTGTTTGGTTTGGCTTCAATGCAATTTATAAATAAAGCAGTCAGCAGCATTTATTGTCTTCTATTTAAGCTTTTTTATTCTTCTCAGCTGTATATAAGCCAGTATCAAATAACCAGCTATCATAATTCCAAGTGCTGCCTCATTTTGCCACAAGTCCCATGGATTTTCGTATGAAATCTTTTGTAGTTTTAGGTAGACCTCGCCTTTTATACTGGAGAAATAATGGTGAAATGAAATAATTAAATTTTGAAATAAAATATTTGGTGAAAAGTTACTTTTAAGCTGAACAAATTTGTGTTTTTTAGTTGAAAACAAAAAGATCACATGACAGCGACTCAATGAGTAAGGAATAACTTTGCAGTTCTACAATAATTTGATTATTGTTCCTCTTTTAAACAGGCTTTTGTAGCTGGCAGGAATCTTGGGCTGCCCTCTTTAATTACACGTAAGTTAAGTATTTTATCTAATCTTATAAATACAGATGTTACTTCAAAAAGAAAATGATTACGCTTGTCCCTTGGTCAATCTTGTCATGCATGTTAATATATGACCTAAACTCTGCCAACTCACTGGTTTTCCTGGCTGACTCAGGCAACTCATTCCATGCTCCAATAGCCAATTCTATACATTTGTCTTAGCATATGGAACAAGAAAAGTGTCTTTACCTTTGTGTCTTTCTGAGTATTTAATTAGGTTTTGTTTTTGTATTTGAAGATTATGGTTCAGTGTTTTATGTATAACACTATAGTAAAGTCCACTGCAGATAGTTATTGTGATGGCCATACGACACAATTATTGGCATCGGCCACAGAAACAATTTTACTTCACCTGCACTGAGATGCATAAGAATTAGTGGATCTATTTTAAAACTTGGCAGGTAAAAGTTTTGATCTTTATAACAGCTTTTTTTTTCTAGTCCTAAAGTGCTATGTTGTTTAAATAAATTAAAATTAAATTACAGCTTTTATATAGCGTTACTTCCATGCTTATAGCATGCTTTGAGTGCTATTTTCCAATCTTATTGTGGAGAGGGGGTATCTGGGAGAAGATCTTTCTGTGCTGCCTTTAGGCGCTCAGTAAACCTAACTCTGATCGAGTCAGAGTCAAACCTCAAGCCCCCTTCATAGGTAGCCAAGACAAGTTTAACCATACTTAGCCTCTTGACCACGCATCCCACTACTACTAGCACTTAGCATCTTTAATTGAGCTCATTAACTCAATAGAACATTTGGTGGGAAGCGTGGTCGGGAGGTCAAGTGCGCTTGAACTTGGCTTGGCTACCTACCAACCAACCAACATGGAAAACCAACTCCTAGATACCCCCTCCCTTCCACTGGTCCACAAATGAGATAGGACCAAAAGCGCTCTGAGCATGCTATAAGCATGAAAGTAGCGCTATATAAAAGCTATAATAATAATGGATTCAGGCTGCAAGTAGCAATGGCCACTGATCTTCACAGCTAACTTAACAGACAAAAAATGTAAACCCTCAATGATGAAGTACCATCAGAAAGAAAATCCTAATCAGCTAAAACATATTACAGTTTCAAGGCACTCACCAGTCTGTGGAATTGGTACTGGAACAGAACTCTTGACCTTTCAGTTCATTGATCTCTAGAGCCTAGTCATAAAGTGGAAAGGGAAAATAACTCATACAAAACATGGCTTCATGAATAGTGTTCAAATGGTCGAATCATAAATGATAGATATTTACAAATCCCATTTTGGCTTTTTTTTTTTTTTATAAGACAAATATTCTGAGTCACTTTCATTTCACGTTTCTTTTCATTGGGTTAACAACTAATAACAGTTTGGAAAATACAAATGTGTCGATGCATCCTTTTCATTAATTTGATGTGGGCCAATGAATGAAACTTCTTTTCATTTACCTCAACAAAACATTTAGCCACACAATTATTCAGCCCTGGAGGAAAATTTTTAAAACATTTTCTGATAGGAGTTAAATCTATAGAAATTTTATTTTGTTTTTAATTAAAGCATTAAAAAAAAAAAAAACTATTTACATTTACTTACATTTAAACTATATCTGAACACACTCAAGTATTTAATCCAACTGATCCAATCACCAAGGTCACCGACATTGATCAAGAGTCCACTGAATAACTAAAGACGATTTAAATATTGATACATTATTATATCAACAAATACAATTTGGTTTTACTGCATTTAAAATGATATGGAATGCAAGATGTGATATGAAACATCCTCTATAGCATATGATGTCATAAGAGAAGCACCAACACACACTGTGATAACATAATAACAATTTCTATAATAACTTTATAGCACGTCACTGCAACACATATAAACACAACCTACCATCATAAAAATTTAACCTATCAAACAAACATAAAACCTACTATCATACAAAACATAACACATTCTACTAACATGCAAACATAAAAAACCTACTATAACATAAACATAACACAACCTACTATCATGCAAACTTACCCCAACCTACCATCATAAAAACGTAACAGCCTATCATAAAAACGTAACAGCCTATCATAAAAATGTAACACGACCCATCATCATAAAAATGTTACACTACCTACCATCATAAAGACATAACAGAGAGCCAGACACAAGTTGGCCAAAGCAAATATCCTGACGGTTGAACTGATAGCAAAGGAAAGGGCTGATGCAGACATGGCAGTCAGGAACAGATTCAAGGCAAAGAAGAAAAAATGGTCCACACCACTTCTCAGGCCTGTATAACATACAAGAAATTCTTTTTTAAAGTCATACTGAAAAGATATCAAAATTTAGGGTTAATAATATGTGATTATAATAATAATCTTTATTACCCATAAGGAAATTTGTCTTACAATTTGTGCATTACATCAAACAAAACATTACAAAATGTATGTTGCCACAGAAGATTAACACAGCCTACACAAATATATAGTTAGTGTGACATGAAAGTATTCTTCCATTGGGAAAACTAGTTCTAGTTTCCAAGCAAAAAGATTTTGTTGATGTTTCCTTCCCAATTAGAAAAACATGAAGTCAAACAATTTAGTCTTTAGCTACCAGTCTAAAGAACTCAAGTTTAAAACCTGAGAAGTTTTTATTTATCTTATCTTATATAATACAGACGTTACTTCAAAAAAGAAGATGATTACATCCTACGTGTCATGCATTTAGTCATGCATATTAACCAATGACTTAAATTCTGCCAAGTCACTAGTTTTCCTGGCTAGCTCAGGCAACCCATTCCATGCTCTTATAGCACTAGGGAAGAAAGAGCATCTGTACAAATTTGTCCTAGCATATGGAATGAGGAATGTGCCTTTATCTGTGTGTCTTTCTGAGTATTTTATTAAATTTTGTGTTTGTATTTGAAGATTATGGTTTAAATGTTTTATGTATAATTGCTACTTTACTTTGGAGTCTTCTATGCTGAAGGTTTTCTAAATTTAGTGATTTTACTAAAGGTGTTACTCTAGTAAAATGTGAATATTCGTTTGTTATGAATCTCACTGCTCTATTTTGTGTCTGTAATTTTACTTCAGAATATCAGTTCAGGAACTTCTCAACTCTTAATGGGCACTGGTAATAAAAAATTAAGAGCAGGTCAAACTTAGTCTATTTATTAAATATAGATTAGGACAAGTTGTAATGGGAATGTCACAGTAATTTGTTTTTTAAACAAAAGTTAGAAAAACTATACAATTATTTTAAAAAAGAATTCAGTCACCTGTCAGTGTTACAAACTGTGCCTTGTCAGGAAAAAAATGTGCTTTATTTAATTTGTGTATGATTGGATAGTCTCTTATAAGTAATGAAATCCATCTAGTTTACTAGTCATGATATAACTGATATAAAGTATGTAATATCAATAACATACAACTTACCCAGCATAAAGTAACTAATACAGGAGAAAATGGCAGCTGGAATCAACCTGAGTGGTATGACATCACAGAAAACTTTGGCAAGGAAATAAGCAGAGACACGATAAAATCCACCTACATTCTCATGACTGAAATAGCAACAGAAAATTGTATTTCCTTAGGTTAATTATAAAATTAAATACAGCAATGCATTAAATGACAACACTTTCATGTCTGTGTGAGCTAGAAATCATACAGAAGAATATCTCAACCAATGGGCCAAACAAACTGAACAGTATCAAGTTCATATCTCAACCAATGGGCCAAACAAACTGAACAGTATCAAGTTCATATCTCAACCAATGGGCCAAACAAACTGAACAGTATCAAGTTCATATCTCAACCAATGGGCCAAACAAACTGAACAGTATCAAGTTCATATCTCAACCAATGGGCCAAACAAACTGAACAGTATCAAGTTCATCCCTCACAATTTTTCAACGAAGAACAAGGCATGCAGCTTAAAATGTTCATCTCAACAGAATGAAACCCACACACCAACCTCACAGAAAACACTATGTTCACTTTTACAAAGCTATCAATCGTATCTTTTTAAAATGCCCCATTTTAATAGCCCTCAGAAAAGACCCTATCACCCCTAAACCCAGCATAACCAAAACTCTACATGGTACAGCTGAGAAGAACAGCAATTTACTTTTCCACTGAAGCTTAAGTAAACAAGCTATAAGAAGGGAATGGATATAATGTTGGAAAATAATTCAAAACGAAAATTCACAAAGCCTTATCGTCATCATCAGTCTGATGACATGAGGTATTGGGACGTTGTGACAATTAAAGTAACCAAATCCCTTCACTCTTCCTGGTCATTGATTATCCTTAAGCAGAATATCCCTTTATGCAGCCAGCTTTTCTTTGGGCGACCATTTTTTCCTGTTCCTTCCTAAGTACCTTGAAATAAGCCTTTTCAAAGTGAGTCATGTCTCACAATATGACCAAACCATCTCAGATTTGTTTCTTCACAATTTTGAGTTTCTTTTTTTTGCCGGCCAGAGTGTTGACTTCAGACATTACAAACACATTTATTTTATTTTATTGACTGCTACTTCCTAGCAGTTTTCTGTGGCCTTTAAAGGTTTGAATTCTTCTTTCAGCCTCAGCCTTCAGCCCCCAACTTACCCAACCAAAGCCTAGATACAGAGAAAAAAACTTACATAAATATTGCTCTTTCCTTGATGAAGAGTTCCACTGCAGACATGTTGCCAAACACTTGGTTCATGATGATGAAGAAAAAGGCACCAGCTCTAAAAAGAAAAATGAAAATAAAATATTTAAAAAAAACAATAGCAGAAATATATGCTCAATATAATAAACTTAAGCAATTTGGAGGTAAAGTTTTTAAACATTTATCTTAATATATTCTAATCTTTGTGTTACAATTTGTAAGATTCAAAACTAATATCCTGACCTGTTTTGTATTCCAGATTCTTTTGATTTGTTGATTTGGAAGTACACACCACCAACAATCAATGCAAAGATGGCAATGACCACAAACTTCAAAACAGAATTTAGTTTCAGTGAATGTTTGTATTTGTGGAATTACAAAAGAATGTTTCATTTTGTATACAGTGATTATCAACAAGCTACACATTGATTTCGACCAGACTTCAGAAACTGTTTATTACTTTTTTATATCACAAAACACTGACTCTAAAAAATCAATAATAATATGAGACCCTGTGATAGCATAAATTTAAGTGGCTATGAAATCCAGCTATGATCTACTTGGCCTCTGTTGTAGATGAAGCCATTATCAATTGTAAGTCATCTATTTATCATCTCCAACTTTATGGATTCTAGCATTTCTTTGATCTATTGTCTTAAAGGTATGTGCTGTGAGATTTCTCCACTTGTCCCTATGCTGTCAAGTGTTCTCCTCTATGCCAGTAGGAGTGGGCTGGTATTCTGAAACTTGGGTTCCCTAGTGAAGGTATTTAACTCTTTCTCTCCTAACGATAGCAACATTGATTCCATCAGAACGTGTTAAATAATAACCGAGAGAAAGAGTTAAAAGACTCCTTGAAAAACTCCATCAAAAATGCCTTCGCTCCATAATGGGTATACTCTGGCAAGGCTACATTACAAATAACTATGTTCTGCTAGAGGCTGGTAATGACGGTATAGAAGCAATAATTACCATTCAACAGATGTACTTGGTCGGACACTTATCCCATTGGAAACAAACTGCATGCCTAAGTCAATCTTCAAGGAGGGCAACTAAAAAGATGCCCCCATGTAATCACTATAACAATCAAATCTGGCGCTATTTCGCCATCACTGGCAAAGTAAATTGCTGTTCTTCTCATAAGTAGCTGGCAGCAGATGGAGAGCTCTCACAAATGCCGCGGGGCATACATTTGAGACCCAAAGAAAACACTGCACTCATCCTTGATCTTCAGAATCAAAAACATTGCCATTACTTTAAGCTCAACACATAGGATTGCTTTTGGCAAGTTACCAAATAATATAGGTACCCCACTTAGTTCAGCTACTTTACAGTAAGTATGGATGGGCCACTTCACACTCATGCGTTTTCATTTATTTTGCTTTTAATTATTTTTTTTTTGTAAATTAAAAATTTTCTGATTTCTGTCAGTTTCATGGCCACACAGTTAAAGATCAAAGTTTACTGAATCATGACCCCAAGAGTCAGTACCCCATAGCATCTGTTGAATTGATATCATAGAAAACTATGATCAGATCACAACTTTTATAGGATTTAAATAAAAGTTTACCTGCATAATGGAAACATGTGGATTTCTAGAAATATTTTTTATGCATCTTTTAGACACTGTTAGTAGCTGGAACCAAAACAAAAACAAAACTTTACCTATGCATTGCAAAATTTTCCTGAACATTTTTTTATTTAAAGAAGTATTCACTAATTTTAAAACCTTCAAAATACGTGTTTGGATGATATGATAAATTTATCTTCTTAATAAATGAGACAATGTGAAGAGAATTCTAGTTAGAGACTTGCCTGAGTAAAGAATGAAGTATTATATTCAATTTTGGTCCTTTTTATGCGAACATTGTTGCTGAATTGTTTGTGTGCATCTATTATAGGTTTCAACTCATTTTGTACTCTGTAGATATAAATTACTCACACTTAATTTATAATGAGCAATGAATGTGAATTACAATATAGTTATCATAAAGGGGGGGGGGGGAACATTTAAGATTAAATCATATAAAGCATTAGCTTGCAGTTTACATTTTTATGTACAGCTGAGCCTTAATACTCTAACACTTGATAATCCAACAAAATGAATAATCACAGGTGGTGACAATGTATGCATAGCATATTTTTTAGCATAATAATATTATTATCTTTATTATCCATAAGGAAATTTGTCTTACAATTTGTGCATTACACCAAACAAAACATTACAATGTAGACTTAAATTGTAATGTATAATAGTAAGTGTATTGTATTTTTTTAAATCAATACATTTTTCTTTCGTCTATTGTATGTTGTACCCTTGTAGGTAAGAGAATATCTTGGTACAAGATAAATAAAAAAAATTTTGACATGTACAATAAAATTCTTTTGTAGTGCAGCGACTATCTGACCTTTTTGAGCAACCCGATCATGCCTCTCCCAACCCAGCTGCCGAAACAATGACTATCTAAAATCAACTGTATTTTTTTTAACTTACGATGTGTGCCATTTTGAATTTCTAAACAAGTCACGAAGAGACCGGCTTGATTCTGTGAAAAATTTGTAAAAGCCATTACAAAAATTCGATTAATTTTATTCCTGGAATGTAAAGCGTCTGCTTTAAAAATTGTTTAATAAATCAGAATTTTTGAAAGAGTAGTATACCTTATATGTGCATTTTGAAGACCTTTCAGATTTAAGTGCATGTAAAAAAAAGACCTATCAGAATTAAGTACATTTTAAAGAACTATAAGCTTAGCTAAGCTCGTGTGGCTTAGATATTAAGCCCGGCGAAACTGCTCTTACTAACAGGTGAAGGGGTGAAGGCGGATACCTGGCGCCACAAAACCAGGAGCTTCAGGCAGGTGGAGCTCGTCAGCCTAGTAGGGCAATTCATCTAGGAGAGGGGTACTCTGACTTCAAACCCCCGTTGCCTTGCCGTTTTAAGGCTTCAGGAGACAACCTTGAGGATAAATCAGGAGTGAAGCCCCTTAGGTGTTGAGAGTATCAGCTACGAAATTCCCTCCGGCAGCTTCTGCAACTGAGTTGGTGCCAAATGTAACGTGATGCGCTCCTTTGTATCATATCAGCAAGGTCAAGAGAGGGATCATGACGCATGGGCCACCCATGACCCCTTTATCTAAGGCCCAGGAAAGCGCCCCGGAGAGGAAACTCTGGTGCTGCTGCAAAGCGGCTAAAACAACACGGGAGACAACAGTTACAGGTTATAAGTCCAACTTGATTGGTGTAATGTATGGACGCCACGGGTTGTCTCTGTCGGTGGGAGAGGTCTTCGCGCCTCACTGATCAGCTACCGCCCGCCTCAACCTGGGCAGCCCCCAGACAGTTAGGTGCTGATCCGCCACAGCCTGCCTGCTCTAATGGGTGCTTAGAGCTTAGTTTAAAACGACAAGTAGGCTGTAAACCTGCACCAAGCAACAAAAGAAGAAAAATGAAAAAGAAAATTCCTATTATGCGACTGGCCACATGGAACGTCAGGACAATGTGTCCTGGTCTTACAGATGACCTAAGGCAGGTTGACGATGCAAGGAAGACGGCAGTCATAAACAACGAGCTGAAAAGACTACGCATTGACATTGCAGCTCTCCAAGAAACCCGACTAGCCGAAGACAGCATGCTCCGCGAGGCTGATTACACTTTCTTTTGGAAAGGAAAAGCACAGGAACAGACGCGAATGCATTGTGTGGGCTTTGCTGTCAAGAACAGTCTACTTCCCACAATAGTCCCTCCAGTTGGTGGCTTGGAAAGGCTACTAAGCATAAGTATGATGACTACATCTGGAAAAGTCACTCTAATCAGTGCCTATGCCCCTACACTATGTTCAGTCCAAGAGGACAAAGACAAGTTCTACGAAGACCTAAGGGAAGCCATTGAGACTATTCCTCAAAAAGAGCACATGGTTATTCTAGGTGACTTCAATGCAAGAGTAGGAGCAGACCACACTACCTGGCCAGACTTCCTCTGGCTTTTTGGAATTGGCAGGATGAATGAGAACGGACAAAGACTTCTTGAATTCTGCACATACCATAAGCTCTGCACATACTTCAAGACAAAACCGCAGCATTGTGTCTCATGGAGACATCCTAGGTCTAGACACTGGCACCAGCTGGATATGATACTGACACGGAAAAGGGACATTGGAAACATACTGCTCACACGTAGCTTTCAAAGTGCAGACTGTGATACTGATCACACTTTAGTGTCCTGCCGGACAAGACTGCTGCCTACTAAGATCCACTCATCACAGGGAAAAAGAAAAGCACGCCTGAATACTGCAAACACTAACAATGCTGATCTTTGCATCAAATTCACAAAGAAATTAGAGGAAGCTTTCAAACACTTCTCAGTGACTGAGATAGAAAAAACCTGGACGCTCATACGTGATACTATGTACCAAACATCATCACTGGTCTTTGGTAACAAAACAAAGAATAATGAAGACTGGTTTGCAAGTCTGCAAGAAATGGAAACTGCCACTAAAAGCAAGAGAGTAGCCATGCTAAACTACAAGAAGGAGCCCACCCCTAGCAACTTACAAGCTCTCAGATCTACTCGAAATGATGCCCAAAGAATAGCAAGACAGTGCGCAAACAAATACTGGCAGGACCTATGTGAAAACATCCAATCTTGTGCCGACTGTGGTAACATCAAAGGACTATACGAGGGCATGAAAAATGCCTTTGGACCTCACGCCAGCAAGTGTGCCCCACTTAAGTCAAAAGATGGCTCAATCATCACTGATCGTGCACTGCAAATGGAACGATGGGTAGAACACTATGCAGAACTTTACCAGATTGAAAATGCCATCTCGACAACTGCTTTGTCTAACTTCCCACCACTTTCAGTTTTGAGCAAATTAGATGAAACACCTTCTGTAAGGAACTGAGCACAGCCATTGACATGCTTGCACACGGGAAAGCACCCGGAGGAGATGGTATTCCTGCTGAAGTCATTCAGGCTGGAAAGCATGGCCTAATCAAGCCACTCCATGAACTGCTAAGTCTATGCTGGGAGCAAGGAATAGTCCCCCAAGAATTGAAGATGCCAACATAGTAACGATTTACAAAAATAAGGGTGACTGCACGGATTGTAACAGCTATAGAGGCATTTCACTTCTTAGCATAGTTGGGAAGGCTTATGCCAGAGTAGTACTGAAGCGACTACAGATCTTGGCAGAACGAGTTTACCCAGAATCGCAGTGTGGCTTTAGGGCCGGTAGATCCCCAACAGATATGATCTTCTCCCTGCGACAGCTACAGGAGAAAAGCAGAGAACAAAGGCAGCTCTTTTTAAAGCTTTTATTGACTTGACCAAGGCGTTTGACCTTGTCAGCAGAACCGGCTTGTTTGCCGTATTAGAGAGAATCGGCTGTCCAAACAAGCTATGGAAACTAGTGTCAGCTTTTCATGAAAACATGCAGGGCACCGTACAGTTTGACAGCTCCGCCTCTAGGCCATTCTCCATCAAGAGCGCAGTAAAACAAGGATGTGTTCTGGCTCCAACACTATTCGGCATCTTCTTTTCAGTTGTACTCACCAGCGCATTCAAATCCCTGGAAGATGGAATATATATCCACAGTAGATCCGATGGAAAGCTATTTAATCTGGCACGCCTTAAAGCCAAAACGAAGAGACGGCGTATCTTGATTAGAGACCTGCTGTTCGCAGACGATGCCGCACTAATATCTCATTCACAAGAAGGATTACAGAGGCTTGCGAATGCACTGGCAGCTGCTTGTCAAGAGTTTGGCCTCATAATTAGCCTCTCCAAGACTGAAATCATGGCACAAGATGTTGCAGAAATACCAGTGATACACATTGGAAATCACACACTTACGGTGGTGCAGGAATTCACATACTTGGGAGCAACAATAGCCAGCAACCTAAACTTAGACACTGAGTTGACCAAAAGAATAGGGAAGGCTTCTGCAGCAATGGCAAAACTCTCTAAGCGTGTGTGGGAAAATACCAAATTGACCACGGCAACAAAAATCCTTGTCTACAATGCCTGCATTCTGAGCACACTTCTCTATGGCATTGAGAGCTGGGCAACTTACATGCGTCAAGAGCACAGATTAAATAGCTTCTACCTACGCTGCCTGCGACGCATACTGTGCATCTCCTGGAGGGATCGTGTCACCAACCAGGAAGTTTTGACAAGGGCCAACATACACAGCATCTATGCTCTCCTTCAACAGAGAAGACTACGCTGGCTCGGTCATGTCACTCGCATTCCAGATGGAAGAGCTAGCAGAGGGAGCCAGACCCAAGGGCCGCCCAAGACTAACTTACAGAGATGTCTGCAAGCGAGACATGAGAGCATGGGCATCGACCAAAGTGTGTGGGAAGATATAGCCCAAGACCGGACAGCATGGAGACAGAGTGTACGTGCTGGTACAAACTTTGCTGAATGCAAAAGAAATGAAGCTGCATCGGTCAAGAGAAAGAAAAAGAAAGCTGCCCTGTCAGTGAGCCCTAGGACAGATGAATATAAATGCTCAAACTGTGGCAAACTCTGCCGATCCAGAATTGGCTTGATCAGCCACTCCAGATTCTGCCCCGTCTCAAGACGTAACCAAAGCCAGTGACTCATCTGGGCGCATCCATTGTCTTACAAGACAAAAGGACCCATATATAAGCTTAAAGTGCATGTTTGAGAACTATCGTTTTAAATGCATGTTTAAGAACTAATATCTAAATTAAATAAATTAAACAAATAAAATATACAACCTTCAACTGTAACTATAGCATCTTCAGCTGCACCAGAGGCTGTTTAAGAGTAACAGAAAACAAATGGTCAGCACAAAAAACATTCTTACTGAATTTTACTTTGAAACAAAAACAGACTCTACAAACTCTCAGGTGGTCAACCACCAAAACAAAATTTTATTTCTTTAGATTCTATACAGATTTGTCTACATTGATAGCCTAATTTATACCCAACATTTATGTTTTAATATAGGTGAACAGTATGTCTCTTCAATTATGTTGAAAGTATATTTACAGGCACTGTTTACAACAGCAGTTGACTTTAACTTTTTTCTCTCTGATAAACCACATAAATCTATCTCAGGTCTCGCTGATGTCAGTAAAAAAAAAAAGATGTCTTCCAACACAATTGTAACCCAGTCATGCCAATCTGTTGTTTATGCCTAAAGCCCTATGTTCCTACAATACAAGTACCTTGGCAATGTACTGTAATGCCATTATGAAACAAAGTTTTGTACTCTATCATACTGTCATAAGATATTGCAGATGGTATACTTCAGCTAGGTAGCATCACACTGTCAATGTTAACAAACATATACTCAAACTTACCACTAGTTTTCTTCTCAGTTTGGTTGGAGTCTCCAACAGTGCCATTAGCTTCAGCAGCTTGAGTTGAGGACACAGCAGTAGAGTCTCCATTGATGACGTCCAGGAAAAAGTCTGGAGGATTGTTGTGCTCTTCACAAATGTAACCTTTTAGATGCAGTCATTTAATAGTAACATGTGTAAAGATGTACACAAATAATGTAATATATACATTACAGAAGATGTAGAAAACTACTGTTCTATTTACATTACAACTAATTATACATCATAAGGTGTAGAATTTTTATCATATATCATTGAAGTTTTTTTTTTATTATCATTTTTGAGATGCACAGCTTTTAAGCCATTAAGCAAAGAGGCAAGTGAAAATCTAAGATAAAAAAACAAAAATGTAAAAAGTAACTAAACTCATCTTATCTTATCTTATATAATACAGACGTTACTTCAAAAAAGAACATGATTACGTTCTACGTAACTCAACTCAAGAAAACATTAAGAAACTGGAACAGACACAAAATAGAGCAGTGAGATTCATAACAAATGAATATTCACATTTGACTAGAGTAACACCTATAGTAAAATCACTAAATTTAGGAAGCCTTCAGGACAGAAGACTCAAAAGTAAAGTAGCAATTATACATAAAACACTGAACCATATACTTCAAATACAAAAACAAAATTTAATAAAATACTCTGAAAGACACAAAAATAAAGGCACATTCCTCGTCCCATATGCTAGGACAAATTTGTACAAATACTCCTTCTTCCCTAGTGCTATTAGAGCATGGAATGGGTTGCCTGAGCTAGCCAGAAAAACCAGTGACTTGGCAGAATTTAAGTCATTGGTTAATATGCATGACTAAATGCATGACGCGTAGGATGTAATCATCTTCTTTTTTATATAAGATAAGATAAGAATAAGATAAGTGGAATTAATTTGTTTTAGTTTTTTTGTTACTCTTAACAACTGACATTTTTCTGGGTGGAAAGACATGCTCCAATTTGATTCCCATTTCTGTAATTCATCTAATTCTATTTGTAAAATATCTGTGTCTTGTGTTGTTTTTATTGTTCTATATATTATGCAATCATCTGTAAATAATCTGACTTTTGTTCCTGAAGTAATGCAATTTGGTAAATCATTTATGTAAATTAAAAATAGTAGTGGACCCAAGACCTTGAGGTACACCTGAGTTTACTGTTATCGGTGTTGATTTAGAGCCATTTATTATTACAGTTTGTTCTCTCCCTATCAGAAAATCTTTAATCCACTGATGAGGTGGACCATTATTGCCAAAATATTTAAATTTTTTAAGCAAACTATGGTGGTGAACTTTGTCAAAAGCCTTAGAAAAATCTAGTAAGATAGCATCTATTTGTTCACTATTATCTAAACCTTTAGAAAAATCATCAATTAGTCCTATTGTGTTTCACATGATCTATATTTCCTAAAGCCATGTTGGTATGGTGTGAGGACATTTTGTTTGTCTAAGTGGTTTATGATGTTGCTACATATTATGTGTTCTAGGATTTTACATGTGATGCTGGTAAGTGATACTGGTCTGTAGTTTCCTGGGTCAGATTTTTCTCCTTTTTTAAAATAGGGGGGTGACATTAGCTTCTTTCCAGTCCTTTGGTACTCTGCCCTGGTAAAGTGAAGCCTGAAAGAGTATTTTGAACACTGGGGCTAGCTCATTGCTTAGTTCTTTGAGTAATCTAGCTGGAATACCATCAGGTCCAGACCCTTTATTTGGTTTGGTGTTGGCTAATAGTTTTTTAATTCCATTTTCTTGTACTACTATATCTTCTATGTTGTCTACTTGGTTCAAATTCAGTAATATGTCTTTGTTTCCTGGGGCTGAGAATGCTGATGCAAAGTATTTGTTTAGGATGTTTGCTTTAGTTTCATTATCATTACGTATTATGTTATGTTCATCTTTTAATGGCACTATGCCTGTTGTTTCCATTTTCTTAGACTTAATGTATGACCATAGGTTTTTGTTGTTATCTTTAGATATTACAATGTTTATGTATTCACTCTGCAGCTGTCTGCTTACTTTTTGGGTTAAGTGTTTAATTTTTATATACTTTTTGTAAACTCTTTCTGCCTTAGTTTCTTTAAATTTTCTATATAGGTTTTCCTTCTGTTTACAAAGCTTCTTTAGTCTATTATTAAACCAGCATTTATTTATTTTGTTTGATGTGTATTTAGTTGGTATATGATTTTCTATAATGCTTTTAAGATGGTTTTTAATGAACTTCCAGAGGTCATCGACTGGTTGGTTAATGTCTTTTTCTAATAAGAATGTTTGTTGAAAGTTTAATGCAGCTTGGTGTAGTTGTGTTAGGTTACATTTATTCCAGAGTAAGGTTTTTCTTTTGGGTTTTGAATTGGCTACTGCTTTTATCTGACTGTGTATTTTTATGATCTCATGGTCTGATAGACCAGGGATAATATCATAATCAACTACTAATCCAGGTCTGTTGGTTAAGAAGAGATCTAATGTGTTGTTTAATCTAGTTGGCTTTTTAATGATTTGATCTAAACTTAGGTTGTGTAAAGTTTCTGTGTAAAGTTTCTATGAAAAGCTCATTTATGTCCTTAAGGTTTTGGTGTTTATCTATGGTTAGTGTTTTCCAATTTATATCAGGTAGGGTGAAGTCACCCATAATCCAAAACACTGCATTTTTATTTGTCTCTTTAAGTGTAGTAATCTGATTACATAGTTCCTGCATGTATTCTAAACTAGAATTTGGTGGTCTGTAAATGCTGCCTATTATTAGGGATGTTGAGGTGGTATTAATTTTACAAAATGTTGATTCTATATTTTTTGAGTTAGGTAAGGTAATTTCTTCAGTTATAAGAGTGTTTTTTATTGCTAGAAGAACTCCTCCATGATTATCAGCCCTATCTTTTCTAAAAATTTCATAATTACTATTGAAAATTTCTGCATTATAAATTTCAGGATGTAGCCAAGTTTCTATTCCTGCAATTATGTCTGGTTTCTCACATTCTAATAAAATTTCTAAGTCTGCTGTTTTGTTCCTAATGCTTTGAAAATTTATTACTAAGGTTTTAAGGTATTTTGGTATTACTTCTTTTAGCGTTTATGTAACATAAAGCAGATACAACAAAACATTTCTTCTTAGTGAAACATTATGTTTGATCAAAACAAGTATGAATTCATTTAAGGAGCCTCTATATTTAATAAGTAAATAGGCTGACAACTATTTAAACTTTAACATTAAATCACTATTTCAGCTTCAAGATCAAAATCAAAGTCCTTGGAATTAAAAATAGGAAAGAAACTTCATACAAAGCTGTTGTTTCTAGCAGACACACAAAACAGATTGCTTTTACATTAAACTATCCAACTAGGGTATTTCTTCTTCTTCTTCGTTCTCATTTTTATGTTGGAGCGTTCAGATGAGTAGACCAATATATGAGATGAACAGCGCAGTGGTTTCCAAATCAGAGAGCTCTGCATATAGTTTTCTCTCTAGGGTATGAATTTAGTGCTATGTAAACGTACCGGTATTGCATCTTAAAGGAAAATTTATAAAAAAAACTACTGGCATATTTTATATGTAAGATATTCCAAACTTGCTGAACTGACCGACTGAAGCAAAGTAGTCCAGAGCCTCACAAGCTCTTCCATGGTAGGCAACATCCCCGTGAGATAGCAGCATTAAAGAATCAAAAAGTCTGTAAATGGAGTAACGAGGCTGGTGGATGGAGAAGATGATGTTACGTCCTCGATCTGCCAATCTAGACGAGATGTAGAAAGTAAAATTATGAATTTGGCGAGACTAGACAAGTGAAATTATGACTTTGGTGAGACTAGACAAGTGAAATTATGACTTTGGCGAGACTAGACAAGTGAAATTATGACTTTGGCGAGACTAGACAAGTGAAATTATGACTTTGGCGAGACTAGACAAGTAAAATTATGACTTTGGTGAGACTAGACAAGTGAAATTATGACTTTGGCGAGACTAGACAAGTGAAATTATGACTTTGGCGAGACTAGACAAGTGAAATTATGACTTTGGCGAGACTAGACAAGTAAAATTATGACTTTGGTGAGACTAGACAAGTGAAATTATGACTTTGGTGAGACTAGACAAGTGAAATTATGACTTTGGCGAGACTAGACAAGTAAAATTATGACTTTGGTGAGACTAGACAAGTTAAATTATGACTTGGTGAGACTAGACAAGTTAAATTGATTTGATTACAAATATTCTAGAAAAACAAAGCTTAACAAAGTGTCTTTTCAACTTATCAGACCAAAAATAAGAAAATTTGAAAAACATTATTTAAAAGACAAGATGGAACAATAGGAATGGAAACAAATAATTGTTAAGATCAATTAATTGAAGAAATGTTATATCCGTCTCTTCAAGCTAAGTAAAGTTTGGAAATTTTATGAGCAGATCACTTCAACTCAGAATTAAGGGAATTCAATTTTTTAAATCCAATTTAAAAGCTTAAAATATTTCAGAAGTGTTATTAGAATATTAGAAGAATATTACTAATTTAAAACTTAATTAACTTTCCACTTCAGCTTTATATCAAAACCGATGTAATAAATTAGAAAAATACTTTTATCCCTGTCAAATAAGAATCCTCCTGTGAAAACTGATCAAGTAGAGAAAGATCGACTTCTCACTCAATTAAATTATATTTCTTAAATTTATGAAACAATGTTTAGTACATTTACTTACCTTTTTAACAGCAACATGACTGCATTAGCAGTGCTGGCATCAAGCCCTGTGGTTGGCTCATCCAAGAACAGGACAGGAGGGGAGATAATCAACTCCATGCCTATGTTACAACGTTTTCTTTCACCTCCAGATACACCTCGTATAAATTCAGTTCCAACCTGGCAATAAGGAAACAATACTGACAACAAAATTCAATATAAATGACCCTCCTGTCTTCAGGAGGTGTGGGAGCAACTTCTCTATCCATACAAAATATTTGCTATTGTTTCTCAAAGATGAAGGCATTTCATGCAAGGCCACCAAGACAGAAAGGTTTAGAATTTTTTTTTAAAACCTAGCAGGGCTATTTGTGCCATTAAATCAAGAATATGAAAGATGAAGCTATCACCCAACATCTGTAGCACTAAGTACAAATCAACTCATTTTTAAAAAGGAGAAATCAGCAAGATAAAACTACTAAAAATAAAGTTTTGTATAATGTTTCAAAAACGTTTAACAAAATATTTTTAAAAATACTTTTAAAGTCTCAAATTAAATTTAGAATATTCTAATTGACTAAAAATGCTACTCAATGACTGTATAATCTAATATAAAAAAAATTGTACACTTGCCTTTGAGTCTGCCACTTCTGTTAATCCAAGTTCATAGATGACCTGGTCAATTCTCTCTTTCCTTTCATGTTTTTTAATATTGGAAGGAAGACGAAGTGTAGCCGAGAATTCAAAGTTTTCACGTATTGTCAAAGTTCCCATGACGACATCATCCTGACAACAAAGATAATATCCAAAATTAGCTGAATTGAGTGGGCTAAGGGAATGGATGTCAAAACATTCTGAATTGAAAAGGCAAGTCTTGACATAGATTTGAAATTCTTAGTTATGGAAACAAGTGCTTTACAATTCAGTCAGAAAAATCCTGAATCCTTTCATATGGAATTAGAAAATTTTCTGTATTTCTTTTTAAGAATTTTCCATTTTAATGAGGAAGATTCTAAACAATGCTATTACCATATTTAATTTCATTTAAACGCTATGGTCTGTGATAATTCTCTTTACAATTTTAAACCAATGCAAGTCAATTATAAAGAATTAAATGAATTACAAATAGTTGTACTCCCTTTTCACAGATAATTTGATTCAAAACAATATGTGCAAGGAAGTGAAGACATGATGAAGAATCAATTTTTTTTAATTATAAAAGTAATACCTGTACAACATATCCCACGAGGCATTTAAAGTTATCAGGAAGTGGGGCTCCATCTAACAAAATAGTTCCTGTCAAACCTTTTGGATCTTTCCTGCCAGCTAAAACATCCAAAAGCCTGGGAAAAGAGTTATGTTTCCCAAATTAAAAAACATTTAGAATGACTTTCCAGTTTGTGTTCTACATATCTGCAGATAGTTTAGGAATGTCCACAAGTATAAACAAGCAAAAGTCCTTTTTTAAAAAAAAAAACGAAACAAAAGCTTATTTAGGGGAAAGAACTATGCACTTTAAATTATATCTCTCAATAATGTAGAGGTTATTTCCCTCATTTGATCTTAAACTAATTGGTTAATTTTTTCATTGATTCATGTTTAGTTAGGTAGAAGTAATAACTGTTTTAAGTTTCACATTGACCCAAGAATGGGTGAGTGAGAAATAACGTGGTCTATTATCTAAGGGGATGAAACCCTACATATTTAGCCATATCCGTGAATACTAATTAATTATCAGTGTTGGCATGAAACATAATAATTAATGAACAAGTCTTGACATTAATTGACTAATTGGTTATTTTTTTATTTTTTTTATTTATTATTTTTAATTGATTTATGTCTTGTCTATGCCAATGAATAATTGTGCAAACTTTTAATTTTATCCAAGAATGGGTGAGGGAGACTTACAAGACAGACAAAGTAAGTAGAAATAAGCTTTATAAATATTCGAAAACTTTTTAACAATAACTCTATACCTTTTAGCAATGATTGTAAGAGACAGAACCTCTATTTTAAATCACATGTTTAAAAACAGTAAATAAAATAAAATAAAAATTGAAATAAAAAACAGACTTATCAGTTTCACAACAATCAAATTGTATTTGATTGACAAGAAACTTAGAATTTACAATTTCTACTTACGAAGACTTGCCACTGCCAGTTGGGCCAAGAATTGCATTCATACCTGGTCGAAAAATGCCACTGAAATGATAGAATAAGAAAAAAAAAATCATCTATTTTATTTACATATAGCCTCATGTATTCTGAACCATTTCATAGCAAGTAAACTGCATTTTTTTTTGTTCTGGAACAAAAGTTGTTCAACAGGATGGTTTATCACACGTCAAATTTAACCATCAGGCTTAGTCTTAACAATAAGGAAAAAAATAAATGGGAAAAATTTTCTTTACAGATTTAAAAGGAAAGTGAATAAGTTACCTAAATTGAAGAGGTTGAAATATAAAGAAAGGTCACAAGGACATAGCAATCAGATGTTTTCATTCATTGGATTAGAAAGGTAAAAACACTAATGAGTAAAAAAAAAAAACAACATTTTATTTATTTTGTAGGTGGTTAGGGGCTTATTGATTTATTGAATTTATGATTTAGATATTCTAAATGCAATCCAGCATTCTCAACCCAAGTTATCTCTGATTAGACCCTCTCAGCTTCATCTCAAGTCCCTTATTTCAACACATTCTTCTTATACATATGCTCACTTAACACTGTACTGTTTCATCAAGAAATTCTTAGGTCAAGAGGACGTGTTAAGATAAGCTTTTTGTTTTCTCTAAGTTTTTTTGAGATAAAAATAGCTTGAGCTTTGTTATAAAAGTTAAATATAACTTAGAACAATGGTTCTCAAGCAACCCTAACAAATACAACCTTTGTAACTCAGACTACACTTGATCCATTGCCAGCAGTGGTGTCGCAATCTCTGCAATCATATAAATTATGACTTCATACAAGTAAATGGATCATTTAATCCTGTATTCAATTCAGTTGTGACTTCTAACAAATAATATTCACTACACTCCATACTTTAATATCTTCATAAAAGTAATTAAAGAATGTCAGGTGTTTAATATTAAACAAATATGTTTCTTATACTGAAATTCACATTTTGAATTAAAAAATATATATGTGTTTGTTTTACGTGCTTCAGATGTTCCTTCAGAGTTAAAGATAATGTACTTCCTAATCCAAACCTCCCGCAAGACAACGGGGGATGGCAACGGGCAGGGTATGAACCCGGGATAATCAAGATGACAGTCCAGTGGGCATACCAGTCAGCCCAAAGTATGAGAACTGATGAACATTGACGAAATATTTTTCTATTCAACAGCTTTTTTTTTAGTAGTTTTAAGGTTTTAGAAAATTTATATTTTTTTCAAATAATTGATTTAATTAGGAAAGTATAGAAGAAAGTCAATGCTTGACTATGAAATACACATGGAGGAATGAGAGGTCCTAACAACTAAAAAGCTGTTAGCTATTTAAGACCTGTAAGAAGTTCACTTATAAATAGTGCTTAGGAATGCATACAAAATAAAATACACACAAAATTAAACTAAAACAAACAAAAGTTTCTGAAAAAAAAAAGGTATAAAATTTTAGAAAGATACAGTGCACCATGCTCAACAACTTTAAACATATTGTAAATTGTCTTTTATCCCCAATGATGTCATTGATACAGCAATTCAAAGAGATGAAGCTACACGAGGCAAGAATAGCATTAGGGTTGATATGACTCTAATTAAAGTTTTTAAAACTAAGAAAGTATCTGTGTCAATACTAAATCTTAAGACTATAAGTGGTACCATTGATTACTTACTTAACATCTTTTAAGATTTGTTTCTTGACTTTTTTGCCGCAGGCTGATTTCTTCACATCTACTTCATAGTTGATGTCATGGAATGAGAGTATGCTGGAGCCGTGAGTGACACTTGACAGCCTGGCTGCTCTGACTTTGGCTGACTCCTGTCCTGAGGTGGAGCCATAGTTGTCTCGGACACCCTGGCTACTGGTTTCGGCTGAAATGCTGTCTTGATGGCTCAGTAGTCTATCCTGTTGAAAGTATAAAATGTTGAGAAATGATTGCTAAATGGCTGTTCCAATACAAACAAAAATGTGACAAGCGTTTTCTACATTCTGAGCTGAAACAAAGGCAGGCATTAAAAGACATTAAGCAACAAGTTTTCAACTGATGCAATTAGGCTCATTAGTGACAATTATGTCAATATAAAGTAGTTTCACATGTTAATACAAGTCATAGAAAAGTGAAGCATGTTCCCCATTAAGACTTTGTGATCTATCGGGCAGAAGATATAAAGGTCATCTGTTTCTGTGGCCAATGCTTAACGAGAGTATCATGTGGCCAGCACAATGACCAACCATCTTTACTTTTCCCCAACTAATGTCCTGTACCAATTAGAGCTGTGTGGACTCAGAGGCGCCCTAAAGATCCCAAAATTGAAAATCCCAGTCTTCACCAGGATTAAAACCCGTAACGCCTTGGAAGCCAAGTACTTTACCATTCAGACACCGCCCACTTGATACAAGTTTAGATTTAGATTTTATGGCACAGTCAGCACAATTTAGGCCATGTTGTGCCCTCTGACTGATACAAGTCATATGAAATTTGTATTTCATGTAGACTCTGGACACCGGATATAATTAGATGGAAACTCAATCTGAGCTATAGACAAATCAATCAACACTGCAAGGGTCGATAAGCTTGTGTGGTCTGAACACATGAAAAAATCTGAAAGATTTTGTAAAAGTGACCTGCAATATTAGGCAGTATTAGGGGGAAACAAAATATAGTAGATAAAATACTTTTTGAGAAACTGCCTGAATATATTTGTACTATTTCCACCTGGTAAAACAGAACTGAGACAGATGATGAAACATAGTCAAAAAGTCATCAGTGGTGCCTCCGAGATTTAAGGGTTAAAGGAAGTAAAGGGGACACCACTAAAAATCATCTTAGGATAATTTTGTTTTGTCATGATAAGAAAATATAGTTCTATTGCTGTGGGGAAAAAAAAAACAACAACACTAGAACCTCTATAATAAAAAAATTTTTCTTACTTTTGAGTGCAGGGGAACTAAACATTTAGGTCATCATTCTTTATCAGGCTTCCTACACACATTGATGGCTTAAAATATTATCTCTATTTCATTTTTTCTTGTACGTAGTGCACCAGCTGATTGAGATGGAAATACCACTCTCACAAGCGTGATTATTACAGCCTAGTTCAAACCTCCCCAGTGGGGGATGGGGGTGGGCAGGATTTATACAGGGGACCAATGAGGTAGCAGTCCAGAGTGCATACCACATGACCAGGCAGTAGTAATGACCAGACCAGTAATGTAAGATGAAACATTAACATGATCTAGATACTTTGTAGAATACATGTTTGTCCTGACAATGGAAATATTTTTTAAAACATTTCAGTAAAAAAAAACAGCTTTCAGGTAATTAAATAAATATCATTTAACTGTAACTAGAAATACAGATCAATAACAAAATGAAAGAATGAGAAAGATTCCATACAAGATTTTTTTGTTCAAAAGAAAAACATGAAAGGTTTTGTTTTAGTTACAAATATTTGAACTGGGATGCTAGGAAAACGTAAGACTACAGAACAACAAAGAATGGATTGTTGACTGTACTGACATTGACTTTCTCATTCATGAATGGAATTATGGATGAGATGCTTAAGATAACAAGAATCAGTGAGGAATGGATGGTACTGATGAACAGATCACCTATAGTGCCCCAATAGAATCAGTGAGGAATGGATAGTACTGATTAACAGATCACCTATAGACCTCAATAGAATCAGTGAGGAATGGGTATTTCTGATTAACAGATCACCTATAGCGCCCCAATAGAATCCTTGAAGAATGAATAGTACTGATTAACAGATCACATTTAGTGCCATAATAGATACTTCAGGAAACTATCTGATCTTATAAATTACAGAGATTCCTTCAACAAGAAGGTAATTACATGCAATGTGTCTCCATCTGTTTATCTAGTCTGTCAAGTACTTTATTATTTGGAGATATCTTAGTGCAATTGTTCTCACATGCATATATAAGATCTGACAACTCCAGTTCATTGGCATTATATATAATTTCTTTACAAACAATAATGATGAAAAGGGAATGAGAATAACTATGACATCTGGACCATGATATCATCCCACAATGCTAACAACAGATCAGTAATAAAAAAAAAACATTAACAACTAGAATTACACATATATCTACTTTTAGAATAAAAATGATAGATCTACTTAAGTGAAAACATTTAGAAACCTTAATAGAAGGAAAGAGTTTTATTTAAAAATAACAATCTTGATAAAGCATCAAAAAAAAAAAAGGCTCCAACACAAAGTCTATAAAAGGTCTTATTTAACACTATGATGAAACAAATTAGCATTTATTTGCAAGCAAAGCAATTGTCATTCTAATAGTAATAAAGCTACTTACAGGAAATGACTGTGTGGTTCTATTATCAATGTTAATTGCAAACACTTCAATATTGCCCTTATTATTCACATAAGATAAAGGAATAGTTTTTTGTTCCATTTGCCACCTATAGTTAACACAAAGGCACTACTAAATGTTCAAACTGTTTATTAGCAGTTGACAAAGTGGTTAGATATAATTCTGAAGATGTATCATTGCTGAATTTAATAAAACATACATCTCTCTGGATGACAAACCTATTCAATTTTGTACACACATTTTAATCAAACAAGAAGGCACTGAATGACAGACCTCAACAATGAAAACTTACACACAAGTTAGACAGGGAAAAAAACTAGAACCCTTGGGGGTCATTGTAAAATAGCAATGAGATAAGATAATCTCAAAGATGTTCATTTTTGTGTGTGATGTGCTCTAAGACAAACCTCAACTTTTTTATTTAAAAAAAAAGTCTGCTGGTTTTTATCTCGGTATAAAATTCTACGGTCATGTTAAAAAAATTGTATCATCTGCATATCATCGTGTAATCTCAATTTTATTCACACTATCAAAGTGTTATGTAATTTGTTCAATAATAAGGCCTAGAGTAACACTAAGAAGTCCATTGATATAGTGGTGATAACAAGGGAAAAAAAAAGGTTATGTAAGGAAAAGAACTGCATATTTACATCCATGTTTCTTGATAATGTAAGGGTTATTTCCTGTTTTCTAAATCAAATTAATTATCACAACTTAATTAATTGATTGGTTTAATTTTGTTTTGTTAGGTACAATGAATTATTGTGCAATGTTTCAACTTGATCTGAGAATGGGAAGTGCACAATTTGTACCAAACAGACAGACAGACAGATAGACAAAATGAGTTGATACAAGTTGCATACAGAAAAGAGGAACAGGACAGAGATTCTTGGTTCTAGGTGCACATTCTCTACACTTTTTTTATATAGAAGTAGTAAATGAGCATTGTACTGTAAGTTTTTAATAATAATAGGTACATACAATCATATTAAACTCTATGGGTTTTCTATACGTTTCCATGTGTCAAAGATTTTATTTTTATACAACAGAATGATAAACTTTACTTTAAAACAAAAATCCAGGTAAACAAATAAATAAATTCCAAGAAGTCTTCTTTTTTTTTTAAATAACTTTACTATTCAACCATGTTTTTTCTTTAAAGGGAGCTAAATGGACTAGAAAAGAAGGACGATAAGGAAAAGCAACTAGATTATTAAATTTATTGAACTTGTTCATAAGAAAACATAAAGAAAGTTTAATGTGTTGGAATCCTGAACATAACATTTTTTAGTCAATCGCTGTTTGCATATACTGGGACTCACAATTTCTTGAGTTAGTTAAAGGGTGTACAGCACAACAGGTGACAAATGACAAAGAGAGAGAACTGGGTCATGTCATGGGTCAGACTTTTCCTTGTCAAGGGATAAAGTTACCTGAAAAAAACAAGAAAAACACCGCTTGGATTCCTTCCATGTGTTTTGAGGACTAGTCCCAGCATGTTCATCATGCAAGGGATTTCAAATAAGATTGAAAAGAGGAACATCTAAAGCAGTGTTTCCCAAACATTTTCCTTAACCCTTAAAGTGCTGAGCCATTTTACAATTAGTGCATACAAAATGGAATTACAATTCTAACTACCACATGCGCCTTAAGGGTTAATGGAACACTAAGTACATTCTGAGTATTTAGTGAAACACTTTGCTTATTTTTTGGAGAGATTAATTCACGTGGTGCATCTAGTTACTTATTCCAGTGGTTCTTGGAACATTTATTCAGGGCTTGTGGAACACTAGGGAAACACTGATCAAAAGCATTATTTGAAAGAGAGTGACTTGGGGAGATCGATAATAACTTTTTAAGAGAATGTCGGCCAGGAGATTAAGTGCTTGGCTACAGAAGTATTTAACTTACAATGATGGTATATGTTTAGGATTTTAATGATCTAGCTGGTTAAAATGGACAAATAAAATTGGCTGCGAAAAAGAAATCTGGTTAGTCATTGGTCAGGTCATGATATAGCAGCCCCTATATAAGCTGTTTGCCACATGCAGCACCTGCTATATGTATTGCCTTAAGTCTTAGAAGTGAACTTCATTAAACTTTTACTAAGACAAATATTTAGTATATATATATATTCATGATGCAGGAAAACTTGTACAGCAATAAGTGATCTTAAAGAATACTGTCCCATTCCTTTCAATGATTTGAATGAAGGGGGAACTAAACAGTTTACTATAATGTATAATATATTTAGTCTAAAGGGATTCTTACATTATTAAATGTGGCTAGAACATAAAGGGGTCTTAAGTCCAAGTTGTCAGTGTGATAGTAAGTGTATGTGTTTTGAGTGTCTGGTAGTGCAGTGTGTGTGCCTGTGTATGAAATGACTTTTTTTATGACACTTGTGACAGGTTTCCCCATAAGCTGGGCACTGATGTGGTCTGTGTTCCTTGCCACAATAGCTACAACTCACATTTCCTTTTGTTCTTTTAAAGCTATTGGTAGCTGAATTCACAACTTGTACCCCACTTTCTTCATTCATGAGCTTAAGCTGCCATTCAGTTGCCTCAGCTTCCCGACATATATTTTCTGCCTTGTTAAGGTCTAGATCTGGTTCTCTCAAAAGTCTTGCTCGGGTGTTCTCATTCCTTATGCCTCCAACTATCCTATCCTTTATTAGGGAATCTTTAAGCAAATCAAACTAACATGTCTTTGCCTTGAGTTTGATGTCAGTGACAAAACTGTCAAATGACTCTCCTTCATGTTGAGATAGCTGGAAAAAAACATGTCTTTCAATGGTAACATTTTTTCTTTGTAGACAGTACTTCTCGAACTTATTAAGAATGCAGTGAAGTGTATGGAAGCACTTACTAATCTCACATTCATTACATTCATTATCCGTCCATTGGAAAGTGTTATAGACTTGCACTGCTTCTTGGCCGATCACATGCAATAATGTCATAGACTGTACTTCTCTGCTTTTTGTATCCAGTCCACTTGCTATCGAATATATCTGAAAGGATTGTTTGAACCTTTTCCAAATTTCTGCTACGTTGCCGTTTAATTCCAGCGGTTGTGGGGGGTGGAGTCTGTCCATCTGACACCATGTGATAGACACACTAAAACAACATGAGCTTCAATAAACACAATGATTTTATTAGTCTCTATTTATGTTCTTCACTCCAGCCACTTGTTCTCTAAACTGACTTCCTTTTACACACAGTCCTGACACACTGCTGTTCACTCAACCATGTAAACTCAAGGTCCACTGGTCATACACAGGCACACACACTGCACTACCAGACACTCAAAACACATACACTTACTATCACAGTCAGGGAACAGTGTATTTTTTTTTTCTAAAGTCTTATTAATAGTCTACTGGTTTTCTTTTTTTTTTTTAGAATAATTTATGAATTTGAACATAATGACCAGATGTTTGGTGACAATCAAGAAACATAGGGTGTGCGTGTGTATTTCATCTTCACACATCCTATAGTCTGTTGGACCATTGGGGCACAACACAAGATTTGTTGACTGCCTTTCTCCATTCCTCTCTGTCTTTTGCCTTGATGTGTGTATTTGTGAGGCTATAATTGTATACTCGATTAGAACTCTGTTGTTTTCAGGACGCCTAAAGGCAGCAAGGAAACTTCTCCCACATATCCCCTGCCCTCACATGTCCACAAAAGAGATTTGACCAAAGCACATCGAGCATGTTAAAGCATGAAACATGTGCTATACAAAAGCAACTCAAAAAAAAAAATTATTATTAAATCATATCACCATAAGTTGACATAAGACAATAATAAGTCATAATCAGATTTAGTGATTATCATTATCTATTAGAAGTCTAGAAAAGATCTAGTTATATATATATATATAGTCAATATATATCTAGAAGTCTCATTTTACTGTAATTTTATATCTTGACCTATAATATAGATCTAAATCTATAAATTATAGATCATTATAGATTCTAGGATCTAGACCCTATTGGATCTATAGGCCTATCATTAAATATATATATATATGGTATATGCCTATAGATGCCATCATAAAATTTTAAGAGCTATAGGTCTAGAATCTAGATAGATGCAATCTAAATAAAAATCCACCTATAAAATTAAAAATGTTTCCTTTACATCAGTCAATGATCAGTCACATGTAGGACTAATAATAATCACTAATACTACTAATAGAATTATAGATTTATTAGATAACTAGATGATGATTATAATATATATAGGGCCTAGATCTATAGATCATTGATCTATCTATATTATAGACTATGATGATACACTACTTTACTTACTACTAGATTCTATTAGTATTACTTTCAAAGTGACACTGACAGTCATAAACATTCATAATGATTTACCATAATTTTGTTTAGGCTTGTTGGTAGGCCCGCTAATGTTCTGAATATCACACAACAAAGTTGTCAAAGTTCAAAGTGTGACTGTGACTATAATGTCACTATACTATGGACTATAGTATAGGGGTAATAGTAGGAATAGTACTCTAGTCAACACTCACAGTGCAGCTAATAACTTTAGTCTAACTTAAAGTTAAAGTTAAGTTACTTTTATAAAGTCGTTCTTGGTTACTTATTTAGTAGTGGCTAAACATTACAATACGAGATGAATACATAGTGACATCATAGTCAACTCAAACTCATGACATGATCATACTCATGACTCAAACTCAAAGTGAGTCAAAGACATGTTTTTTTCATAATAAATTAAAGTAGATTCTATTATTATAATTATTCTATAAAGATCTAGAGTGTTAGGAATAAATCTATATAGATTAAATTTAAAATTTAGAACGTCTAGATCAAGAAACAACAAGGTAATCATGTGATGACATTTAGATTCTAGATCTAGCTAGTCAGAGTTATAACTTTTTATAAGATAAGACAAACACACCATGACAATGACTATTTTTAAGTGTGAGTAGTGTCACTGTGGTACTCGTTTGTCTCGAAGTTAGTGATTGTGGTGGATTCTTTGTTTAGGTCAGTGGGAGAATTCCACGGTATAAAGTTCTCCGACCTAACTATAACAAATAGATTACTTTAAAAAAAAAAAAGATTATCTAAGAGGATAACCGCAGATCACTGCATATCCCTCAATAATTCAAGGTTTAACTGATTGGTGAATTTTATTTTATTGATTCATGTATTTTCATCGGTAATGAATAATTGTGCAAAATGACAAACTTTTAAAAATAATAATAGGACCTAATAAGGCTTGCAAAATATAAATGTATGTGTTTTAGCTCGTTGTCTACTGATACCAGTGGCGTAGCATCATGGGCGTAGCCAGGAGTTCAACCCCCCCCCCCCCCCGAAATGAAAATCCCCCCCTCGCAGTGTTCAGTGACCTATCTTTTGCTTTAATTTTGCTTATTTTAGGTGAAATTTTAATACTAAACCATCACTTACCCTAGCACAGCCAATGGGGTTTTGAGTTGGAAACCCCCTACCAGGGGGTTTTGAGGGGTTTTGAGTTTGAAACCTCATACCAGTGGTTTTGAGTTTCAAAACCCCTACCAAGGGTTTTTGAGTTTGAAACCCACTACTAAGGGGTTTTGAGTTTAAAACCCCTTACCAGGGGGGTTTGCATTTAAATCCCCCTCTTCTATAAAACAACAAAAAAATGCAAAAGACAATCCCCAAATTCCAAGAGCACATCTAAGGAAGATTTTGATTTTAAACCCCTCTCCAAAATTTACGTTAAACCCCTCTTCAATATAAAAAAGCAAATTACACACTCAAAATTGTATGAGCGTAGCCAAACGGGTTTTGAGTTTAAACCCTACTTCAGCTGGGTTTGAAGTTAAAAATACCTCTTCAATATAAAACAAAAGTAAATTACGCACTCAAAATGTTATGAGCATAGCCAAAGTTTTTTTTTAGTTTAAACCTCCCGCCAGCGGGGTTCGAAGCTAAAAAATAAAACTTCAAAATAAAAAAATAACAAATTTCGCAATCAAAATGCTATGAGCGTAGCCAAGCCTATTAGGTGTTTTGAGTTTAAATTTCCCTTCAGACGAGTTTGATGCTAAAAAATACCTCTTCAATATAAAAAAAAAGCAAATAACACACTAAAATTCTTTGATCGTAGCCAAGCCACATTGTTGAGTTTCAAACCCTCTCCTCCAGATGGCTTTTTTTAAAGTTTAAAACCACTCAAGATAGTTTTGAGTTTAAAATCGCCCTACAGATCGTTTAAAGGTTGAAAGCCTCTCTCTTCAATATTATTTCTAAAGCAAACTAGTCACCAAATTCTATGACCGTAGCTAAATGTATTTTTAAATTTAAAAAAAAATAACTCCAGATATATTTTAGTTTAAAACCCCCCAACAGATGATTTTTACGATAAAACTTCTCTTTTCGATATAACATCTAAAGCGAAATAGTCACCTAATTCCAAGATCGTAGTCAAGAGAAGTTACACATGTCTACCAGTGGCTGGGCTCCATTAATAAAGTGCAATGAAATTGAAAAGCACTAAATGTGGCTCTACAAAGATGGCTAAGACGGATTTTAGGAGTCACTTATAGGGATCGGGTCTAAATCAAGGAAATCCTATGCCGAAGTGGGATTCGATCCCTTAGTAAGGTTGTGACAGAGCGTTGCATGAGGTTTGCGGGACATGTTCTCCGACAAAATGAATTACGCATAATTGCGATGACATCCTAGTACAACTTGGCGCCACACTTTCATGGAGGTCCTCAGAGCAGGTGGGAAGAGGCTTCAGGTAATGCCAGTGACAGATTTTTGTGGAAACAGCTTGCCTGCAAATGCGCCGAACTGCGCGGGAGGGTCTAAGTGAGTAAGAATAGCACATTAGGTTTTTGAAATAAAACTTTCTTAATAGCAGGAAAATGCACTGTAGATAACTCAGAATATGCATTTTGTTGGCTTTTAATACCAGAAATAGTGCTTGGCGGCGGGGCTCCCCCCCCCCCGCGCTGGGGGAGCTCTCAGCGCTCCCCCAGACCCCTTGCTGGCAAGGGCGAGGAGTCTACAATTTTTTCACTAACTCCATGAAGAATCTATTCTAGGGCACAATAAACGTCTTCCAAAAGAAGGAAGGGTCAGAATGTAATAGAGAAAAATTATGTACACACACACACACATCCATACATACAAACATATATATATATACAAAAAAAAAATACAAACTACTCGATTTTTCTTTTGGCACACACTATATTTGTGTAATGGGAGGGGGCAGGGGCACCAACATATTATATTCTTGAACCCGGGCCTTCGCGTACCTTGCTACGCCACTGACTGATACCCTAACATGATTGAGATCCGTGCACGTAGATCTATTACATAAGTGATTAGCTAGAATAGGCCAATAAAATGCTATGGTATTGTATTCGAGTACGAAAATTAATGAGGAGTGCATTATTACCCGTGGCTACGCAGCCCCAGCTGTGACCGACATATTTTGCCACATCCAGGGCAAGCATAACCATTGTCCACCGGTGGATGATTAAGATTTTCTTTTATCCGTCTGCGTCTGTCCTCGGCAGAGGATTTACTTTTGGTTTCAAATGTGTATCCCGCGGCCTTTGTGAGTGACCTCTAGCTGTCTCGTTCTGAAGCCGCATGCAACCAGGTGCTCTCTTCTATGTCAGCTAAGGGGAGTTGGCGCCTAAGCTGGTCTTTGAAGCATTTCCGCGGGACACCTCTGTTACGTCGACCACCTTTTAGCAGTGGCGTAGCAAGGTACCCGTGGGCCAGTGTTCAAGAACATCTTGGTGGGCCCACCTAAAGCTAACGAGTTCCTCCAGCCCGAGGGAGAAGGAAAACTCAGAATTCAAACCTCTGCTGCCTCCAGATAAATATAATTTTTAGTTCAAGGCATATTTTATATAAGACACAGTCCGCGCTTTTTTTTTTCCTCTGCGCTTTTTTAAAGACACCATTTTGTCAGCGCTACTTTGTTGTACGCAATTTCAGTTTATGTGTGCTTCTTAAAACAAGATTAATTCTAAGCATCTATTTATTATTCAAGTCTATCTTTGTTCGTCCATCCTCGGTATGAGCGTGAATAGAACACGTAATGTTGCTGTCTCTTCGTTTAAAGTATAAAACTATAAAATCATATAGGTCATGTTCACGTCAGATCTATTCAGACAAGGGTTAGCAGGCAGGATCTTTTGCTTTGATTGTAAGCTATCGCAGCAGGGCCGGATATAAGGGAGGGCAGAATAGAGACGCTTTGAGTAGAAGACTCGACGACCATTTTCCCTGTAAATAAACGTTTGAACGGTTGACTAAAGCGATATCCAGTTCTTTCAAGAGCGTCTGAAAGGCTGTGCGGACTCGCATGTGTGTTATAACTCTTGATTGGAGCATAACAATTTATCCAATGTGATAGCAGTCTGGATGAAAGCACAAACATTAGAGACTGAATTAGACATAGCTTAATTAAGGAACTATAAAGACAGGCTCGAGCTAAATAGGAGATGGCATAAATACGGCTTGGCGTTGGACCGAATTGATGTTGGAAATCAAGTGCCAGTGCTTCTTGTGACTGAATTAGAGACAGTATTATAATCGCACATTCTTAAAAGCACGGGATAAAGCGATATTATTAATTAATATCTATTCGTTTTAAGACACATTAGGAAGTAATATGTAGGCATGTAGTTTAAATATTGGACTATTAGTGTTAGGTTAAATTTTAATTTAGGTGATGGCCAGAGACGGTAGATCTATACGACGTAACCACTGCCTGCTACACAAGTAAATATCACACCAGTACTGCGAGGACTATATACGACGTAACCACTGCCTGCTACACAAGTAAATATCACACCAGTACTGCGAGGACTATATACGACGTAACCACTGCCTGCTACACAAGTAAATATCACACCAGTACTGCGAGGACTATATACGACGTAACCACTGCCTGCTACACAAGTAAATATCACACCAGTACTGCGAGGACTATAGGACGTAACCACTGCCTGCTAACACAAGTAAATATCACACCAGTACTGTGAAGACTATATGACGTAACCACTGCCTGCTACACAAGTAAATATCACACCAGTACTGTGAAGACTATAGGACGTAACCACTGCCTGCTACACAAGTAAATATCACACTAGTACTGCGAGGACTATAGGACGTAACCACTACCTGCTACACAAGTAGATATCACACTAGTACTGCGAGGACTATAGGACGTAACCACTGCCTGCTACACAAGTAAATATCACACCAGTACTGCGAGGACTATATGACGTAACCACTGCCTGCTACACAAGTAAATATCACACCAGTACTGTGAAGACTATAGGACGTAACCACTGCCTGCTACACAAGTAAATATCACACTAGTACTGCGAGGACTATAGGACGTAACCACTACCTGCTACACAAGTAAATATCACACTAGTACTGCGAGGACTATAGGACGTAACCACTGCCTGCTACACAAGTAAATATCACACCAGTACTGCGAGGACTATAGGACCTAACCACTGCCTGCTACACAAGTAAATATCACACCAGTACTGCGAGGACTATAGGACGTAACCACTGCCTGCTACACAAGTAAATATCACACCAGTACTGCGAGGACTATAGGACGTAACCACTGCCTGCTATACAAGTAAATATCACACTAGTACTGCGAGGACTATAGGACGTAACCACTGCCTGCTACACAATTAAATATCACACCAGTACTGCGAGGACTATAGGACGTAACCACTGCCTGCTGCACAATTAAATATCACACTAGTACTGCGAGGACTATAGGACGTAACCACTGCCTGCTATACAAGTAAATATCACACTAGTACTGCGAGGACTATAGGACGTAACCACTGCCTGCTACACAAGTACATATCACACTAGTACTGTGAGGACTATAGGACGTTACCACTACCTGCTACACAAGTAAATATCACACCAGTACTGTGAGGACTATAGGACCTAACCACTGCCTGCTACACAAGTAAATATCACACCAGTACTGCGAGGACTATAGGACGTAACCACTGCTTGCTACACAAGTAAATATCACACCAGTACTGCGAGGACTATAGGACGTAACCACTGCTTGCTACACAAGTAAATATCACACCAGTACTTCGGGTTCAAGAACATCTTGATGGGCTTCTCTCCAGCCAATAAGACAAATTTAGTGTGTGACAAAAAATGAGTAAACTAAATGTAAAGACATTCCAATGTAAAGATCGTACCTTTTTCTTTAAAAAGTAATTATGTCATAACGTTTGATTCAGTGAAGACTGCATATAAGTAATAGTGTCTTAAAAGTCAATGTTTTTACAACTTCTTAACAGATTTCAACGACTTAAAAGTGTTTCAAATGAACAAACAAATGTTCTACCTAAGTTCTAATGAGGGCTCCAGCTGGCCTTGAGGCATGGGCCCAAGCGTAATGAGCTCCTTCGCGCCATGGTTGTTACGCCAAAGCTGTGGGCCCCTATTGCTTGTGGACCCGGGTTCATTGAACCCCTTCGCGCCATGGATGCTACGCCACTGCCTTTTAGCTCACCAAAAGGACTGCTTTAGGCATACGTTCGTCTCCCATACGAGATACGTGCCCTGCCCAGCTATACAGTCCCAGCTGCGACCTACACATTTTGCCACATTCAGCGCAGACATGTCGATTGTTTTGTATTCTCTCTCTCTAATCACTATTCATTTTTTTTAAATTGTATTTGGTTTCAAATATCTAACGTAGGAACGTTCCCTGTATAAGAGTATAAGTTTGTATATGAAATCGTTTCAGTTTCAGTTGTACCTCTTATACAATGTAGGCCTAAGGATATTAATTAAACACGGCAATGAGGTCTTATAAATCTTTATACTCAGTTAGACCATTGCGATTGAGAGGGCCTCGTATCACACAGAACTGCCTTTAGTTAAACACCTTGTTGGGGGAGGAGTCTGTGAATCACCCTATTAAATGTTACAATGACCTGGACACCTGTTTGTAATGTACACTTTGCTAACTTTATTTACCAGTGTATTGCAGGAAAGTTGAAAAAAAAAAGGCACGGTTAGACCCATTTTAAAACTCAGATTATATATACATAGTTTTTCTTCTTTTTATTTTTAACTCTCTCCAATAGTCAGTCCGTCGGGATTCTTGTATACGTTGTTTTTTATCCGACGTTCCATTCTCGAATCAAGTTGAAACTTTGGACAATCACTCATTGTCTATGACAACATACGAATCAAGAAAAACAAAACAATAATCAATAATGTAATTAGTGGTAATTAATTAATGTTAATTAATGTTGTTATATAAAGAAAAAAAAATTCTTGCTGTATTGAGATGTATGACAGTAAATGTGCAGTTCTTTCCTATAATTTTTCTAATACTGACTTTGTTTTTTTATAAGTGTTTTTTTTCTTGCTTAAACTGGCTGTCCCCCCCCCTTCTCTCTTCTCTCTCTCCCACTCACACACACATTTTGTTTTCCTTGATTGATGTAGACCTACACGGTACACCACAATATCACCGTCACGGTCGAGAGTCTAAAGCAAACCTGTTTGGGAGGGGGGGGGGGGTGTACCTCATGGTAAAACTGTCTGTGCAGTGTGTAGACACACGGATAACGACTCCTCTGTCAATACACTTCAGCAGTGACCACATTGTTACACATCTGAACAATGACCACATTGCCAACCCATCTGAACAATGACTATATTGTTACATAGCCTACCAATCGTATTCCCACCAAGACCTTAAATTATTTCAATTTGTCTGGTGTACAATTTAGTCCAGTAAAAATAAATGCCCGAGGATTTAGTAAAAGGTAGGGGGGGGGGGGGGGCAACAGGAATTATAGAATTTGTTAAACTCCAGAAATTTCTCACGCGTTGACCTAAATAAGAGTGAAATTGCAAACTTTCTGGAAAAAAAATGTAGGCCCCTAATCGTGCGTATTACCATTTAAGTTAATTAGTCATATCTGGATGTTTAAAGGTATGATAATATATGACGTTAAATGACCGAGCATTACATAAGGCTCAAGATTCCACTTGATTTTCTTGAATCAATTCAAATAAGTAGACCGAAGTCTAGCGGGAGGCTCACTAAAGTTACTATTGTATGCTAACTGCAGAACTGTATTCGTGAAGTAGACCCACTGTGTTAGTTTAGTAGGCTTATAGTTACATAAAACAAAAAGTGTATTTCAAATGCAAGGTTTGCACCGAATATAGGTCGATAAAAGGTATATTGGAAGTTTTGGAAGAGTGAGACACATGAGAAGATAATCAAGTAGGCCAATATGTTAGATCCATGCATGTAAGAGCAGGTGTTGCGAGTAACCGGACTTACCCTGTTTACAAATATAAGCTAAGAAGAAAAACACATGTGTAGACCTAGTCCTTGTTGTTTTAACAAGAAAGTTAAGCTTCCAAAAATAACTCGGTTTATAAGTCTATATTTAGAAAACTAGATCTATATGAGTAATAGATCTATTAAAACTACGTTGTGTGTCTAACAAAAGTTTCCAGGCAAATATTCTTAAAATAGTAAAATAACATAGGCCCACTTAACATACGCTTACTTTAGTTCACGAGTACAATTACCGAAAACCAGGCCCCAGAGTGCACTAGCGAGTCACAAAGTACACTAAAAGCGAGTACATATAGTTCACTAACGATAAAACTAAGTATTACAGAAAAGTAAAATCCAAACCTTTTCGGAAGACATTTCACTGTGCGCCTCTTCGTCACAAATAAGCTTCTGTTCTCCTGTCCTGTTGATAAGTAGATCTAGAGATCTATATCCGGTTGGTTGGCTTAGTGCGATTAAAAACCAACCGTTGGGAGCGTGGGCTCTCACTTTGTCGACACGCTACTGTGGACAACATCAATGTGTTTCGCGAGGTAGAAAGTACATCTAGATCCCACTATTAGGCAGGCCTAGAATAGGGGTCGTCAAACTAATAGGCTACCGTAGTAGCCTTACCGATATGCTCCAATCAGACCTAAACGCTGAGATTAGTGATTTCTTTCTAATCATAATTAGGCTACTCATTTACTGGCACCTCTCCAAAAAGTTCTGATTGGTAACTATCTCAATATGTTGATCTAATGGCTAATACAAAGCTCAGACATAACTGTCTTCTAGTCCCAAAGACAGACACGATTTATTCTTCTAGTCCTAAACACAGACATGACTTTGTTTTCTAGTCCTAAACACAGACATGACTTTGTCCTCTAGTCCCAAAGACAGACATGACTTTGTTTTCTAGTCCTAAACACAGACATGACTTTGTCTTCTAGTTCCAAAGACAGACACGATTTAGTCGTTTAGTCCTAAACACAGACATGACTTTGTTTTCTAGTCCTAAACACAGACATGACTTTGTCTTCTAGTCCCAAAGACAGACACGATTTAGTCGTTTAGTCCTAAACACAGACATGACTTTGTTTTCTAGTCCTAAACACAGACATGACTTTGTCTTCTAGTCCCAAAGACAGACGATTTAGTCATCTAGTCCTAAACACAGACATGATTTTTTTTTTGTAGTCCGAATATTATTGAGGAAGATTGTAGTATTTCACATGTATACGCTTGTGGGGAAAAAAGCCTGTGACCACGCGCTTATTTCAGTGCTTGGTAAAACGAATAGGCCCTCTATCCCTTCATAGCCTAAATTGGATGAATTAAAGATTCCTCATTTGAGTTGATTGTAGCCTAAATACCCCCAGGCTAAATTTAGGCCTACATATACGTAATACAAGCCCCCACTTTCTTGTGCTGTGCGATAAGTTCGTCAAGTTCGTTTAAATATGGGGTATTGTTGTGGGTGTAGTTTTTTATGCTCTTTTTAATGTTGTTTCAGCGGCGCAACAGTCTAGATGAAACGTCGCCTCGTTAACAAGTTATTCCATATTTTGTTAGCAGAATTTGCAATGTCGCACATAAAAAATAATCCCAGATCTTGAGAAGTTTAAAACTGATAAGTTTGTATGGGAAAAATAGTGCTCTTCTCACGAAAGCTGCCTGGTCGTGCGGTTTGCGCGCTGGACTGTCGTTTGGAATTATCGGTGATCCCGGGTTCAAACCCTGCCCGCTTCCATCCCCCGTCGTCCTGCGGGAGGTTTGGACTAGGAAGTAAACTATCTTCAAATCTGAAGGAACATCCGAAACATGTAAAACATTTTACAAACAACAAACATTTTACAAGCTTGTTGTCAACAATGACACCTAGATCTTTGTATGAGTTCACTAGTTATATCGGTATAGTGTTTATCTGCAGCTCATATACCAGTTGTTTGTTCCTTCTGAAATCTATTATAAGTTCTTTAATTTTTGTGACATTCAGTTCTAAAAAGTTGTCAGTGCACGTCCTAGGGTTAGGGTTAGGGTTGCGTATTTATCGGTCTTAATTTTTTGTTTTCTATTTCATTTGGGGCCCGCCCTATTCACTTCGACTTGGGCCTTCAATTACCTAAGGCCGGCCCTGATTGAGAGTTGCACCCCCCCCCCCACTTTCAACCTCCTTTGACCTTTAAGTTTAAATGTCACAGCGCGGTCTAGTGCCCTACATATATTTCATGACGCAAAGAGAGGACTGGCGAATGAAAGAATGGTTGACGTAAAGCTAGAGAGAGAATGGACGATGGTCGCCATTTTGTTTCATTGGCTTAGCGCCACTTCCACCCCACTCGACTTGTTTTATTCTTTGTGGATAAACTACACAGTATTGTGAACCACTGGCGGATCTGAAAGGGGGGGGGGCGTAGGGGCGATCCCCATCCCCCAAATTATATCATTAGTAAATTTAAATGAAAAAGGGTTGTACCAGGTTGGAGGGGCGATACATGCAATCGCATTTCCCCCATCGGACAAATCAATACTTTTTCTTTTTGTATTATTGTTAGGAAATTACAAAATTTAAAAAAAATCTGTCACTAATATAACTTATATATACTATAAATTAAATTCTTATATCGAGTCGCCCCACCCCTTTTCTTTAATGCCAAGTGCAATCTTTAGCAGAAATTATTAAAGGAGCGAGGATTAATCTTTTTCACTCTACCACCCCTCCCATTTCCAGACAGAGTTTATGTAATTTCACATGGATTTATCATAATTATTTTAAGAAAGACTTTGCATTGGAAAAGTTAGAATTCAAACGAAATTTTTCAGTATAAGAGTCATGATTGAGATGAGTTCTAAACTCAAATAAAATTACATAGTCGCCTTTTCCCAACCTTTACTCAATCTGATATTTTTCTAGTTAAATAAATTTGGGACTATAACTCACAATTTATACTTACATTTTCTTGAACACTATTTATCGATTTTTTTTTTCGGCGGCGATCCTGAAAGCCAAAATCTAAATAAGTGGGGTATCTTATCTTTTCAAGGAACAAATCGGTTTTATTTGCAATGTATTAAGGGCCTGTAAATTCATATTAAAATATTTTTCAAGTACAACATTATTCAAAAGTTCCTTTTTTAATAGTATGAATAATGAGCTTTAGGTCAGGAGAATGCGTTTCTTTAGTGAAGAATGCGAGAAAACGCTTAAGGCGTCGGGGCTTCGACCCGAACTCCATTGATAAATAATGAGCTGTACTTATCAGGCGAATGCGTTTCTTTAGTAAAGAATGCAAGAAAACGCTTATGGCGTCGGGGCTTCGCCCCGAACTCCATTGATGAATAATGAGTTGTAGATGTCAAGACAATGCGTTTCTGCAGTAAAAAAAGCAAAAAAAAACGCTTTTGTCGTCGAACTCCATTGATGAATAATGAACTATACTTGTCAGGAGAATGCGTTTCTGCAGTGAAAAAAGCAAAAAAACGATTTTGTCGTCGGGGCTTCGCCCCGAACCCCACAAGAGAACTTTCTAGCGCTGCCCCAGTTGTTTTGTTTTTTGCCGAAGGTTGCGAAATGCTGCTTTTTTTATTCTCATATATATATATATATATATATATATATATATATATATATATATATATATATATATATATGTATTATGTATGTATGTGTGTGTATGTGTGTGCGCGCGCGCGCTGTACTCACGTTTATGCATAGGGTTAGGGTTTACTGGGCGTTAGGGTTAGGGTTTGGACAAAAAATCGCCCCCCCCCCCACTTCAAAGTTCTGGATCCGCTAGTGTTGTGAACTGGTCCGTTAGATCGTCTAAGAGCTGAGCCGATGGCTCTTCGAGCTCTAAAGTTTGAAAAAAAAAAACCTGTTTGAGCGTCAAACAGTAAAAAAAAAAACCTGTGTGAACACACAGTTATGTCTGGAAGAGACCCACGTCAATGCCTATGTAAAGCATTGCTATTTCCGATGTATCTGGTCCCCGAGCGCATGGGCTAGACATGGCCGAAGACCGAGTGCACCGGTACTCCGCCATTTTCCTATGTTGTACCAAGCTAACCGTGGAGGACTCGCCATTAGTATAACGGCCCCTTGAGGAACGGCGCATGGATTATCGACAGGGTCGTGAGGGCTCTCTTTCAACCCCGCTCCGTGCAATGGGTGGGCTCTCGCCAACCCGTGATCACCCCCACGGGAGTTTTGTTTTGCTACTCATTTAGCCTAATCACTTCCTCTAATGGTCGTTTCCACACGGGTGCCACGTTAAGGCAGAACAAAACTCAAGATCTTCCATCGTAATTATCTGTGTAATTTAAATACATCGTAATTATCTGAGCTATTTTTGGTTTCTTTTGGGAACTCATCTCAATGAGGTAGTTCCGGAGATCTTCTCAGTCACGTGGTTGTGTTGTTTACATTAATAACCTCATTGATTTCATTGTAATTTAAACATGAAAATAGTCTAGATCTATACATCTTTAAGTAATAAAAAGTATGTTACAATAATTCACTAATTCTAGATCTACATCTTATCATAGGAAGATATTGCCATGTATAAGACCAGTCACGTGACTTTTTATATAAAGTAGGTCAGAGATTCGAAACTACCTCATTTGTTGTAGCATGCAACTAAAAAAAAGTTACTCAAAATTAGCTGCACAATTATACATTTCATCATCATGAGAGTTTCACTTAATGAATGATGTTGCAGTTGTTTCTTCATGAGGACAGCTTTCAGCAACAATATTCAATTGGATCAACCATAGAAACGAACAGAATTAAGTGAGCAAAATGTATGAAACGATGATCTGCTCTTGTAGCAAAGGTACCATACTCTCGTCCAATTGCGAAATAGGATCTCAAAGTTAACCAGCACAACTCCCAGATATGAAGTCAGTTGGTTCTTGTGCTGGTTACTCACTACTTTCATGAGCCACCGAGCTTTGAAAAGAATGAACCCTAACAGATTTAGAATACAAACAGGTAGTTATCATTTTCAAAATGACCAATGCAAAGATAAGAGTGAAGTATTTAATTTTATTATCATATAAAAACTAAAAGTATTAGTATTCAAAGTAAGTTTTTAAAAAAAAAAAAAGTAATGTAAAAATATATAGACACAATGCTTAATGCAATAAGATCAGATTATACAATTGAAGTATCAGGTACTCTTAAGTATACTTATAGATAATATAATAACTTGTTTGACAATATTACCATAATTGGCAGCTCTACATCAAACACAATAGTGTTGAGTTGCCAACTCTTAAAAAGTTTACAGTTGAGGACTTAATTCACATTAGATTGCTTATTTTTATTGCAAAATGTTCACATTGTTTCACATGTTTTGTATACTCCTTCAGAATTGAAGATTTCTACATGCTAGCCCAAACCTCCACGAGGACGGTGACTGAGAGGCCTCAAACCTCAGATCATCAAGACGACAGCTCAGAGCACATACCATGCGACCAATGAACTAATTTTGTAACCTTAAAAGTTACAGGCTGTAGTTGCTATGGAACCTAGGTTTGAAATTATCTCCAGCTTTATATTAAAACAAAATTCTGCAACTGGATAAATTCTTATTCTCACTGAAGTTGGGCTTTCCTGGAATTAAATGGCATCATCTTTGTTCCATCTAGTGAACATTTTAGTAAGTAGGCCAACATCTATATCAGTTAGTGCTTAGATATACAAATGTTACTTTAGTTCTGTTTAAACATTGCATAAAAAAATGAAAAGAAAGAAATAAAGACAATGGACAATAAGGCAATGGCCAGGAGGTTTAAAAAAGTCATTCAAATATATAAACTAGTGAAATATACAAGAAAGATTTCAAGGACAAAAAAAAGTAAAACAAATAATGCTGTCTCCAAGTTTTAAGAATAAAAAAAATAAAACTCCTTGACTTAAAAAAAAAAAATTTTAAATTTGGGACTGTCAATATTACAATACTCAAGAGACATCAAAAATTCTTTTTTTTTCTAACATACAAAAAAAGAAATGTTAAAACATTATACTGGGCTATACACCAATGTATATGACTCAATGAGCAAATAGACCATAGTATGAGCAAAAAGAAACATCAAATATTTTTATTTTTTTTCTATCTTTAAGACCAAGTGTATACATTGTATACCTTATAGTCTTTGTTAAAAGCAGGACAGGAAATACATTATAGTCTTGTCAATAGCAGGACAGGAAATACATTATAGTCTTGTCAATAGCAGGACAGGAAATACATTATAGTCTTGTCAATAGCAGGACAGGAAATACATTATAGTCTTGTCAATAGCAGGACAGGAAATACATTATAGTCTTGTCAATAGCAGGACAGGAAATACATTATAGTCTTGTCAATAGCAGGACAGGAAATACATTATAGTCTTGTCAATAGCAGGACAGGAAATACATTATAGTCTTGTCAATAGCAGGACAGGAAATACATTATAGTCTTGTCAATAGCAGGACAGGAAATACATTATAGTCTTGTCAATAGCAGGACAGGAAATACATTATAGTCTTGTCAATAGCAGGACAGGAAATACATTATAGTCTTGTCAATAGCAGGACAGGAAATACATTATAGTCTTGTCAATAGCAGGACAGGAAATACATTATAGTCTTGTCAATAGCAGGACAGGAAATACATTATAGTCTTGTCAATAGCAGGACAGGAAATAAAGTGCTTTCAACCTGAAATTATCCTGCATGCTTATGTACTTAGTGACACTGAAAATAAGTTAATAATTACAATCAATATTAATACCACATACTTTCTTTTTTTTTAAATAATAAATTTGTAATGTAATAGAAAAATATTTAAAGCTACTGGAACCAATTTGCATTTTTATTTTATTAATAAGGGTTAAAACCAATTTGTTTTATATTAGCATTGACTAAAGCTTGATTAAAATCTAACCACTTGTAGCATGCGGTCGTAATAATCCATTAATAAATAAAAACTTTAAGAAATATCAACATAATCAACTAGTTCTACTGGACTAGTCATTTACAACTAACCACTATGCGTGCCAATCAACACCCCCCCCCCTTTTTTTTTTCATAGCACACATCACCCCAATCATGTCACATGTACAAGAGTAAAACAATGACAGGCCTTGATAGAAGATCACCAAATTGTCAAAAGCTAAAATATCTGGTTAGTTATATTGATACATTATAATCTCTATGTAACAGAACTGTTGGTGCACAGCAGTAACAAGCAAAACAGAAAAAAAAAATATACTTTTTTAAAAAACAAAGCTTATATATGTAATTAAATTTGTAATAGATCTAGACCAACACGAATCAATGTGTGATTAGAAATATTGTTTTTAACTATTGATTTATATGTTATAATGTGTTTTTTTTGGTGTAATGCACAAATTTTTTTTTTTTTTTAGCCCAATTTTATGCTTTTAGCTTTTTCAATATGCCAAGATCCTTTTACTTGCTTGGACCAGTTGGAAAGGGGGGGGGGGGGGGGGGAAGAGAAAGAGCGGGGTATCTTTTTCATGGACTAAAGCCTTCTCTGGCTTCTCAAGCCAACACGGTAACCACTCTGCTAGCAAAGAGCTTGTGAATATGGAAGATCGTACAGTTGTTTCTATTTAATTCATTAAGTCTCAGTTGATAACCTATAAAGGGGACTAATTCAGTTTATACTACCACTTCAGTCAAGTACAATTTCTTTCCCTTGTTCGAGATACCAAACAAAATAATTAATTACCAATAGTTAAATAACTAAATGGTTAATTATTTTTTTTATTGATTCTTGTTTTGTCAGGCAAAATTTCAACTTGATCCGAGATTGGGTGTGGGAGAAATAGCATGTACAAACTTTTTACCAGACAGACAGAGTTGATATAAGCATTGTAAAAAAAAAAAAGTCCCTGATAGAAGATAACCGAAATGCCAAAAGTTAAAATGTCTGTTTAGTTATATTGGTACATTATAACAATGGTTTAATACCATCCAAACTCATTAGAATCAATAAATGGCATGCTTATGAAATGTGTAAGGGAAGATAAAAAATATTGGAACATAAACCATTCTGAAGCAAAGGCAATATATTCAAAACAAAAACTATCTAAGACTTTACATGGATCCACAGGCAAATATATAGGTATATAGAGCAAAATCTTGAACATCGTGATAAGTTAAAAAAGGCAAAATGAAATAATACTTGAGAAATGATATATAGATAACACTACATGTGTTTTAAAAACAACAAAAAAAAACAATTATGATTAGATAGTACTGATAATATCATTGTGATAAAACAAAATGTAGACTTTCATTAAAGACATGCAAAACTGTGGAAAAGGCAATGTTAAGGCACAAATAAAAAAAGCAGTCAAGTGTATCATTTGGTACATGAAATAGCACCTATAGACTTGGTGGCGCCAAACAGCACACATATTGAACCAAACAAAAATTACTTAAATTTTGTTGTCCGTTGAATGATATGTTTTAGAAACAGCTATCTAGCCTTACCAAATAAATGGCCATGCTCTTTGTGTCATATATTTCTTTACATATCTGGGACCACCATCACCTGCCTGTTGAACCATTGGGCCACCACACATGATCTGTCGATCATCTTTTTCCATTTCTCTCTGTCTTCTGAGATGCGTAGTACCAAATGAGCATCACTTCAAAGAAATGCATAACCACCCATCTAAAGCTAGCAAGGCTTGAAATCAAACGTCGGATGGAATGTCTTGGCATCTCTCCCGAGAGAGACTTTCACCATACTTTCACTTAGAGCAGGAAAATATAAGTGAGCATTTCAAGTTATCAGCATGAAAATATAAACAAGTCTAACCAAAAGTGTAGGAACAGAGGTAGAGTTGACTGTTTGGTGACTACGCTAGCTTGGAGATGTAAAGAAAAAAGTAGCGTTCTCCTTTCAGACATTGTGATCTATAGGGCAGATGATGTTAAGGTCATCTGTTTCTTTGGCCAACAGTTTAAAAGCAGGGTGTCATGTGGCTGGCACATCGACCAACCGTCTTTACTTTCCCCAACAAGACTCAGGGGTGCCCTGAAAATCCCAAAGTTCAAAATCCCAGTCTTCACAGAGATTCAAATCCAAGACCCCAGGTTTAGAAGCCAAGCGCTTAACCACTCAGTCACCACACCTCCTAGGTTGGACATGACTGCCTGCCAAATGTAACCTATTTGATGAGGTGGATGGCAGAACAGAGAAATTTACTACTGGCACTTAAAGACCAGCTTAGATATTCACTTACTATTACTACTAGCATAAAAAAAGAACTTGCCTTTCTCTTTAAAACTCAAGGACAACGTCTTTGCTTACTTTGATTGATATGATTGACAGAAACACATGAACACAGTATATAATGTGTTTACAAAAGGCAAGGGAGCAAGCTGAAACCAAGATATAAACTCAAAAATCTTGTATGGATTCAAAATCATTATAAAAAAAAGTTAATACTTTTGCGAATATAAAAATTATAATTTGACCAGATCTATAAATGCTTTCTTGACTAGGACTAGTACATCAGATATTTGTGTGTGTGTGGAGAGGCTAGTCAGGGTACATGTGATATTTGTGTATTCTCTAGGTCAGAAGTCAAGCATAAATAAGAGCACTTGATTTCAGTCTAAGTAAATACCAAGTTTGTATTTGTGCTGAGTTAGACTGGAAAAATATCTGAAGAATATATAATAGTATAAAGTACTGCCCAAGTAGCAGAGACAGTACTCCTGGTTAATAGATACATAAATAAAAAGAACATTGCCAGATAAGAAATGTTATCAATAAAGATATGAAACAACAAGTTACCATTAAAAACCTAAAGATTCTGTTTCAAATAAAGACTCTACAAAAATACATGTTTTTCTTCGTATATGGAAATTTACTTTGTAGCTAGTTAATACAGAATTTTATAAAGCCATTCAACGTATCAATAGTACAGTTTAAGAAGACTAGCAAAGAAATGTAAATCTATTTCTTTACATGGTAGAGCAGGAAAACTGCCTTTATATCTTCAAAATAAAATTATTTTAATAATAATAATATTTAAATTGATTTTTCATGTAATTTTAAAAGAAAGAATCAGGAATTGTAAAAAAAGTACATCAAAATTAGCTCCCCTATTTGAGTATAATCCCATTTCTTAAAAGTTATATTAAGATTTCTACGTGCCTTTGAGAACCAGTCTTACAGATATAACTTGCAAAACTAAATACAGTAGACATATGTTAGACATAAGGCTGTAGAAAAAAATTTCCAACTGAGGCATTAAAAATTCAAACATTTTTTAAAATGTGGTTTGAGATAAACCTAAACAGTTTTTGAGCATATCAATAAGGCTGACATCTGCTCTAGCTTTCAACAATCTTGACAAGTTTGAAAACCCCACAACCATGAATCATTGTACAGTTGATTTGCCATAAAAACAAGGGACATAATAATATAAACAGATATATATTGAAGAATAATATTTTTCACATTTATTAAACGATTTTCAGAATTTTTTTAAAAGAAAATTTTAATTACTTTTGTATTAAAAAAAAATGAAACTAATTTTAGCATTAAAAAAAACATTTCAATTAAGCCTAGACTCTTTTAAAAAAACACACCAATACAGATAAGATTGTCAAATTTTCATTTGCAATGGTCTAAATACATACATTATAAACATACCAGTATTTTTTTTTTGTATTATACAATCATTTTAACCAATACAAATACAATTGAATCAGACCACAGCTGAATTGGACCAGCCACTTACTCTTAGCAAAGCCAAGATTCAATTACATTTCATAGTAATGTATAATTTCATAGTAATGCATAATTAAAGCTTCTGTATCTCCCCCATATTGTTAATACTACAACATAATTCTCTCTACAACATGTGAGGAATGTGGACACTTCTTTAAACATAAAGGCAAATTTTAAATTATAAAAATAAAGTGTCAGGACTATGAATCTTAACATTTTAAAAAATCTATTTTGATTGCAATGTCCGTAGAACAAGTATCTTCTCAACGAACTAGCCAAATGATGTTATAGACAATAGAAGTATATGCTATTTTCCAAAAAAAAGCAAAATGTATCCCTTTCAGACCTTTAATATCTATGGGGGCTGATTATGTAAAGCTCATCTATTTCTATGACCAATTGTTAACATGAGTATCATGTGGCCAACCCCATTTCTTCCTCAGTGAATGCCAGGTGCTCATTAGAGTTGCCTGCTAAATATTACCAAGTTCAAAAATGTAGTTTGCAACCCAAACTTGAGACCCCTTAGTTCAGAAGCCCCCCAGCATCAAATGTAGCATTAATTAACTGGATAATTACTTTAGGTTCTTTCAGAAGCCCCCCAGCATCAAATGTAGCATTAATTAACGGAATAATTACTTTAGGTTCTTAACAGTGAAAAACAATTTCCTTCTTTAGAAGAACCTTATTCATTGCTAGTTTTTTGTTCTTGATCAACATTTGTTCAGAAAAATGATTGGTGTTTAGTACATTGTTCACATTCAAATGTTTGCTTTTTTTAACTTCTTTAAAACAATATTATTGCAGACCATAAGATATTTTTTAAAAATATATATTGAGATGATATGGCACTTTGGCCATAAAACTCATCCGTCACTTTAACATTCAAAGAAAATTACAATAAAAAGACATGTGACAAAAGAATCTCAGCAGAGCCAAAGTTAAAAATCTCTGGTGAAGTAATACTTTGCATCCAAACTATGAAACAAACAACAACAATTAAAAAAAAAAAAAGATGTTTACAGTAAACATTGGCCATGTTCTATTTGAGCTTTTGAATTCTTCTTAGTTGTACATAAGCCAATATCAAGAAGATGACAGTCATAATGACCAGTGCTACCTCATTCTGCCACAAGTGCCACTTTGTCTCAAAAGAAATCTTTTGATTGGTGAGGTGATCATTGCCAGATATGCTATAAAATCAGAAAAAAATTCTATGAAAGAAGCATATGAACAAACTTTATATGAACAAGATGAATATCTTAGCATTGTAGCAATTGTAAAAAAAAAATAAAAAAATAAAATAAAACTCTTTGAGTTTTTGCAAATTCATTTAATTTCTAAAGACAATTCTAAATTTATTTTTTTTTAACTGACACAATTAAACTTTTATTTTTCTCAAAAATATCAGACATCCATTTGAGTAGATGCCAGAGAATCAATCCTCATTTACATTTATATTTGAACAAGCTCAGAAACCAAGGTTCTCTCGATCTCTGTCAACAGTTTAATAGAAGATCTATAGAAACCAAGGTTCTCTAGCTCTCTGTCAACAGTTTTATGGAAGATCTGTAGATACCAAGGTTCTCTAGCTCTCAGTCAATAGTTTTATAGAAGATCTATAAATCGTTGCTAAATAAATGAAGCATGTCATGATCATGTAACAGTCGCCCAAACTTTCGGTGTTTAAATTTCTTTTAAAAAATATTATAACAAACTTCTTAAATCCTAAACTAGTTACAAGCGCTGGCACACACATATAAATGTTATGGCAAATGCTTAACTTGGCCAAAGGGTGAAGCGGCTGGCCAAATCAGGAACTGGTAAGAAACGATATAAATTGGCCGGCCAAAGTCAGTTTTATCTTCATTTTGGCAAAACGGACAGGGGGGGGGGGATCAGCCCATGTTGGAAGAAAAAAATCACCAGTACGCTCTGATGCTAAAAAAAAATGCCAATTTAAGTTTTTTCTGAGACAGAACAAATAAGGAGAGAAACATGAAAAATTTGAAAGAGGAAAATGATCATTGCAAGCATCAAATGACTGCCTAGTTGTGAGGTTTGCATGCTCGACTGTTGTAAAAACTTATAGATGATCCCAGGTTCAAACCCTGCCAGCTCCCATCCCCGTTTTCCTGAAAAGGGTTTGGACTAGGAAGTAAATTATATTCAACTCTGTAGAAACATCCGAAACATGTAAAACAATAAAAAAATATTATGTTATCCCAATAACAATAAAGGAATGTTAAGTCTCAGTTCTTATTTTAACATAATTTGTGATGCGTGAGTCATCACTAAGTTCTTAGACTTTAATAGCTATGTGAATGTGTACAATTTTTTTAGAGATTTAAAAGATTCCAAAGTGTACAACTTACCAATCTGTGCCATTGGAACAGAACATCTGACCTTGTAGCTCATTAATTTCAAGAGCCTAAAATAAAAATTATTTTGACTTGCAAACAAGAAATGTATCACTTGATAAAAAAAAATAAAAAAATTCAACCTCTTTTATATACATATATATATAATAATAAGGCTTGTCTTCAAGTCTGAATATTATTTCCATGATTACACAGCCCCAGTTGTGACCTACATATTTTGCCATACCCAGCAAAGGTATAACCATTGTCTGCCGGTGATCCATTTAGATGTTATTTTCGTCACAAATGTGCATTCCACTGCACTATAAATGAGCCTATGAATATGAACTATTAAAAATGTCCACAGAAGACAATAAAATATTGCTGACATATTCATAACTACCACATGTGTAAATATGAGGTCTGGTGGCTGAATGGTTAAGTGCTTCCGAACCGAGGGGTCCTGGGCTCGATTTTGGTGAAGACTGGGTTTTAAATTTTGGGATTTTAAGGATGCCTCTGAGTCCTCCCAACTCTTATTAAAGTTACCTAACATTAGCTGGGGAAAAGTGGTTGGTCGTAGACATGAAACACAAGTTAACCATCATAGAAAGAAACAGATGACCTTTTATCTGCCCTATGGATCATAATGTCTGAAAGGGCTACTTTCTTTTTTCTTTTTTACAAGTGTAAATGTCGAACCATTCAGCTACAACTCATAATGAACACACAATTGACCAATACAATACATTTAAAAAGAAAATATATCCAGATGATTTGAACTTACATTTAAACTGTATCTGAATATACTTAGGTACTTGACCCAACTGATCCAATGACCAAGGTCACCAACATTGATCAAGAGTCCACCAAATAACTAGACAAGGGAAGAAAAGAACAACATGTTTGAGTAACAATTAGTATGAAAAATCAAAAAGTACTATCTTACTTTATATACATTCACTGACAATCATAAAGACAACACTAAATACATTACTTACCATCCTAAAGACAACACTAAATACATTGACTTACCATCATAAAGACATAACACATTGCCAGAAATAAATTGGCTAAGCCCAGAATCTTGACCGATGAGCTGATAAAGAAGCAAAGAGTTGAAGCAGTTATAGCCGTCAGGAACATGTTGAGCGTGAAAAAGAAGAAATGGTCTGCACCGTCTCTGAGACCTGTTCATGTCATAAGTGAAACAATAAACAATTAGAAAACCAAGCTCATAATTCCATAAGCAAACATATTTTCTATTACAATCTATGATAACTATGGAGAGGAAATAGGAAGGGTATTTCTAGTATGTATATTTATTATGAAAAGAAAAGGTATAAACAGACGACACAACAGTTTTATGGAAGTGACAAAACAGTAGTTCCAAGAATAAGCTGAGGCTTTTGCGCTACACAGGACAGAACAATCTTCTTCCCACATTGTGAGTTAACCTTGTTCTTTTAAAGGATCCCTTCACAGTATCAATTTCTAATTATTTTAATCAAATGGAGTGTGAGTTAACAAGATTTTCTATGGCTTCCTTCAGAAGCAAAACTGTGTCAGCGGCATCGCAGGTTCTGCCAGGTGTAGATATGTGTGTCAAAAGCCGCCTAAAGTTCACCCCCTCATGACCATTCCTTAAGGTTGACACCAAAAGCCTTTTCCATGTTTGGGTGTCAAGGCAACAGAGATTCGGATTCAGAGTATTCCTTCTGCTAGAAGGTAGCCAGTTCAGGCATAAAGTTTAAATCTCAACACTGGGACATTTAATGACTAGGATTGACACCATTAGCCAATGGTCACATTTTCAAATGAAAATTTTATAACAGAATTGCCGATAAGAAGCTTTAGCCATACAGCCGAATGACTTTTAAGATACATTTCCACTGCTATGATCTGATCATAGCATCTCAAAAAACTTTCACGTCTGACTTAAAAAGAGAATTCAATGATTTCTAATGTTTGAAAATACTTACCAAACATAAAATAAACTATAACTGAGAACAAGATCACTGGAATCATTCTGAGAGGTATGACATCACAGAAAACTTTAGCAAGGAAATAAGCTGATACACGATAGTAACCGCTCACATTTTCATGTCTGTCAAATACAAAGGGAAAAAACAATGGCACATTTAGGACTACTCAAGATATCTAGAACATGATGAATTTTATTGTAATTATTTCATAAATGAATCTCACTTTTTTCCTGGAAATGATCAGATATAAAAAAGTCAAACTGTACTCAAAGTGCTGTGTTTTTTTTTTCTTCAAAAATTTAACTTAGTTCAATCAAGATTAAAATTGACATATTAAGTTAAAAATACTTATCCTTATCCTCTACTTTATTTAAATCATTAAATTTGCGCAAAACGTAATCTTTGAAATCTGTCATTGTTGCAAAACTTGATCAGTTCATGGCTACTAATTTAAATATTTCCAAGAGCATGTACAAATATTTATCAGAAAATGATAAAACATATTAATGTAAATATGTAGATGGCATCTGCAAAATGACCAACTTTCTTGTCAAGTATTTGCAAAAAAAGACAGTTTTGGGAGTGAGCATGGTAGAAATGTAAACAATTATAACAATACAACAAAAGTCAAATTGAACTTTATTAATACATTCTAAGATGTTATTACAATAAACAAAAATGTTCAAGTTTTCATTTACTATGTTCAATGTTCACAGGTTTTCCATTTATTTTCTATTGAAATTATTACTGATCTGCTTGATAAAATAATAAACTTTTCACTATGTGTGACATTTTATGTTAAATCTAAAAATTTCTAACTCATTAGATGCTAAATCTAAATATTTCGAACACATTAACCTTTTTTTTTTTTTTTTTTTTGTGTTTTAAAACTTGCAACATTCAATAAAGCTAACAAGATTTGACCAAAAAAGAGTTACCTAAAATGAACAGGTTAAAACAAAATTAAAATTGGAAAGTTGTTGAAGTGGGTAGTTTGGAAAACTTTCTTAAGTTTGTATGTGAAAATCATTTAATGCATTTCTTGATAAAGATTGTTTTTTACAGGAGACCTCTGTAACATGACTATATTATTGTTCAAATGGCTGTGTTACAGCTTCTAATTAAGCAATGGTAATTAATTTTGTTTGATATCATTAAATAAATATTACGGCATTGAGACATGGCTGTAAATGTGGAGTTCTTCACTGGATAGGTTTTGCTTTTTTTTAAGTATTTTTTTTTAATATTACAAAGAGGACCCAAACAGGCCTTAGTGTAAAGTTTGTTACATAACAGAGAATCGAGTCCAAATATGAAGTTTGTTACATTACTGACATTGACTTAGCACATCAATAAGTTCTAAACTAGCGTCTTACTAACCTTTAAGTTTTAATATTTCTAACAATAAGAAGCGAGAAAAAAAAAGAACATTTTAGAAAGTGTAATTAGATTTTTTAAATTTAAAAAAATGCAAAAACATTATGAAAATATAAGCATAAAATAAAGAACTCAATTTCACAACATATACTACCAGAACAAATAACTTACATAAATATTGCTCTCTCTTTGATGAAGAGTTCTACCGCAGACATGTTGCCAAACACTTGGTTCATGATAATGAAGAAAAATGCCCCTTCCCTAAATAAATGTTCCAATATACAGTAAATAAATAAAAGATTTGTAGCAACACAAAAAAATAGCATTAAAGATAGTAGATAAACAAATTATAATAATAATAATCATCTTTATTATCCATGAGGATATATACATATCAGTAACACATTTTTTGAAATTAGTTATATATTTAAAAAAACGAACTATAAAACAAAATAACCAGGAGGAACAAACCTGTTTTGTATTCCAGAAATTTTGGATTTGTTCATTTGGAAATAGATGCCACCAACAATCAGAGCATAGATAATTATTGTTTTGATCTTAAAAAAGAATAGATTTTTTTTTAAAATAATAGCATATACAAATTTTACAGTCATAAAAAGTATTTTGTCTTTTCTATTTTCTACAGCAACAGCATTTAGCTTAGAGCCATACATTATTTTACAGTACCAAAAATATGACTATGTAAATTATATATATATTTTACTTGTGTGCTCGTCTTGCAAAGAAAAAATGTAAAATGTTAGTTTACTTCAATACCAAAATTACCTAAATACAGGTGTCATAAAGTTTAACTGTTTCTATGGCCAACAAGGATGTGTGGCACTGAAGATAAAACGACTTAGCTCCCTATCAAGAGCTCGATTTCAAAGCCCAACTCAAGCTGTGTTGGGTTTTCTGAGAGCCTCAAGGCAGCACAGAAACCTTCTCCCAGATACCCCCTGCCATCCCACTGGTTCACAAAAGGACTATAGCACACAGAGCATGATATAAACATGAAAGTTGCGCTACACAAAGCAATTAAAACCAAAAAAATAGGATGAAATGGCTGAAACAAACCCCATCTTTATGTTCTCAAAGAGTTACAAGCAACCGTATCCAAAAGTCTTAATTTTAACTTCCTGTTGCCACTAGGAAATCTAAACTCCATACTTTCCTTTAGCAGTCAAGCACTTTACTGTTCTATCACATTATCTCTTTTCAATTAACATAAAATGCTATTAGAAAACTAAAAACTTACCTGCATAATTGTGACTTGTGGATTCCTAACAATATTTTTAACACATCTTTTAGACACTGTTAGTAACTGAAATGCACAAGTTTGTTGAAGTGAAAGTCAAATACAAGTTTATAAGAAGTAGAAGTAAAATAGAAGTTTGTTGAAGTGAAAGTCAAATACAAGTTTATAAGAAGTAGAAGTAAAATAGAAGTTTGTTGAAGTGAAAGTCAAATACAAGTTTATAAGAAGTAGAAGTAAAATAGAAGTTTGTTGAACAGTAAGTTAGATTCAGGTTTCCCACAGCGTAAGTGAGAGATTCAAGTTCATCTTTCAATACAAATTTAATGTAACAAAACATTGGCTGTAACAGTGAGAGACATTGAGGAAGAAAGCCCATGAATAAGAAATTGAAATTAATTCATCCTTTCCTTTTTAACACGTACAGGAAAGAGTATCTTATCTTATAAATCACTGATGTCCTTCAAATGAGAAGTTAGTTGAAGTCCTATGTTAATCTAGTCATGCATATTAATTAGAGACTTTTTGCTTTTAATTGTCTTCCTGTTTATTGAAATGAGCAAAAATTTAAGTTTGAGTTAAACTTACACATGCATTCACAAATTTACACTGACCTGCATACCAAAGGAAGACTTATAATCTACTTTCTTTATTTCGACTGCAGCGCCATCTTTTTGGTGTGCACTCATAATAGGTTTCAATTCTTCTTGAACGCTGTCAACAAGACACAAAAACAAAAAATCAAAAACATTTTTTCATTCATTTTCTCAATAATTTATAATCTAAACTGAAACACATTCTCACTTCAAAATGTACTACTTTGTACTTTGTGCTTGACGGTTAGTGTACAACTACACTGCTAAATATAAGCCAATCATACGCACATTAATCATTTTCCTTTAAGTCATTAAAAAAAAAGGAAAAAGATATACTTTTGAGTGATTTGATAACTAATTAGAATATAATCTATCACCTTACTATTACAATGGGGACTCTGTGACCAAGTGTTGAAGCGCTTGACTCTGAACTTAAGGTCTTAGGTTCCAATCTCTGTTATGACTGGGATTTTAAACTTTAGGATTTTTACGGCGCCCCTGAGTCTAATGGGTACCTGACTTTAGTTGGGGTAGTAAAGGTGGTCGGTTGTTGGCCAAAGAAGCAGAGATGACATTAACATTAACTGCCCTATAGACCACATGTTCTGCTTTAATTTATTACAATCAATTTAGCTAACTTCAACACCTTGACCTTTGAACTTATTCCATCAAACCACTTGCCCATATACAAAAGCTCTGTAGTAATATTGCCTAACATTATTGAAACAAAACTAGACAAGAGTTGTGATTTAGTCCACCACTCTACACTCTGTCTACAATGCACAAATGGAATGATGGCCAAGGAATGTTAACCAAATGAAACATAGTGTTCAAGCAGGGGTTCTCAACCTGTGGGTCGCGACCTCCCTTGGGGGTCGATTGGCGATTTTCCAGGGGTCGCCTAAGACCATCGAAAATATGGATTGTTATTGTCTATTCTTCTATTGCTGTATGTGTGTGTGTGGGGGGGGGGGGGGCAGAGTGGGGGATTGTAAAAAGGGGTCGCCGAGCATAAAAGGTTGAGAACCGCTGTGTTAAACTTTAAAAGTAAATAAATTTTACTAAGCTTCAAATGGAAGAAGCTTTCTTAAGTATGTATGAAAAAAAAATATATAAATAAATAAATATTCATTTGCATTTTTTTTCTCCTTAAATATACTATTCAAGTAATTTTGTAGCAAATCATTTAATTTCAAAGCGCATGGCTATATCTGAAATTAAATGTCTCTAAATTAATCACAACTTTAAAAAAAACAACATTATGCCCTTTTTACAGTGAACTTTGCTTCCTAGCTGGAGCTTTCTGAATCATCATAAGAATTGTTTGTTTCCTTTCTAAATTAATAGCATCATAAATTTGATTCCTACATTTTGTTTTTGATTCCTACATTTTGTTTTTGATTCCTACATTTTGTAACATTTTTTTTTGACAATTAAAATAAATGTTACAAAATAAACAGTAGTACATGAGTCAAAAGAAAAGAACTTACCTTGAGTACCAGTTAGAGTTTCTAAACAACTCACGAAGTGATGAGTTTTTTTCTGAAGGGACAAATATTTGAAATAAAACAACAATACAACCAGAATATTTGAACTAAGCATACTTAAAGAAATATTAGACATTATAAGACACTTGCATTTATCTATTTCAAGTATAAGGTATGGTAAACACACACACAAAATCTCACTAGAGATAATATTTGTCTTAATATATGTCAGTGATTATTTTTATGGTAAGTTTTTACAAGCGAATGAGGACCATATCACTTTGATTTTGAAAATCAAATTCTTTAAATTTCCAAACTTTCTTTGATGTAATAAAAAACTCAAAGAAAGACCAAGCCGAATCAAAGATGAACAAAATGTTTAGACTTGCCGAAAAAAAACAAAAAAACTTGTGTACTTTAACATCTTCACAATTTTTTAAAGAAACTAGATGCTTCAAATTTAAATTTATTGTGTATACTTTTTTTGTGTATAATAATAACTTACCTTCAACTGTAATGACAATATCTTTACTTTTCTCAGAATCTGTTCAATTGACAAAAAAAAGTAAAATAATTTTAACAAAACACATTCAATAGAGCATTACTTAAACTTTTCATGAATAGAAAACAAAAAAAAAAAATAAAAACATAATTGAGATTATTTTTGGCATATTAGCTCTGACTTGTCGAGCCGCTATATTAAAACTGGTCGTGGTCATTGTTTAACAATTAAAACTGTAAGTGGTCATTGCTAACAATTAAGACTGGTCGTGGTCATTGTTAACAATTAAGACTAGTTGTGATCATTGTTTAACAATTAAAACTGGTAGTGGTCATTGTTTAACAACTAAAACAGGTAGTGGTCATTGTTTAACAATTAAAACTGGTTGTGGTCATTGTTAACAATTAAAACAGGTTGTGGTCATTGTTTAACAATTAAAACAGGTTGTGGTCATTGTTAACAATTAAAACTGGTTGTTGTCATTGTTAACAATTAAAACTGGTTGTGGTCATTGTTAACAATTAAAACTGGTAGTGGTCATTGTTTAACAATTAAAACAGGTTGTGGTCATTGTTAACAATTAAAACTGGTAGTGGTAATTGTTTAACAATTAAAACAGGTTGTGGTCATTGTTAACAATTAAAACTGGTTGTTGTCATTGTTAACAATTAAAACTGGTAGTCTTTAACAACTTAAACAGGTAGTGGTCATTATTTAACAATTAAAACTGGTTGTGGTCATTGTTAACAATTAAAACTGGTTGTGGTCATTGTTAACAATTAAAACTGGTTGTGGTCATTGTTAACAATTAAAACTGGTTGTGGTCATTGTTAACAATTAAAACTGGTAGTGGTCATTGTTTAAAAACTAAAACAGGTCGTGGTCATTGTTAACAATTAAAACTGGTTGTTGTCATTGTTAACAATTAAAACTGGTTGTTGTCATTGTTAACAATTAAAACTTTGTGGTCATTGTTAACAATTAAAACTGGTTGTGGTCGTTGTTAACATGTTTACCTCTATTAATTATATGAATTTCATTGGAATCACCAATTAGTCCGTTGACTTTCTTAGTTGAGGTTGACTGTACAGCAGTAGAGTCTCCATTGATGACGTCCAGGAAAAAGTCTGGTGGATTGTTGTGCTCTTCACAAAAATAGCCTTTTAGATATTGAAACATAGTCATGAAATATTCATAAGAGTATTTCTATGGTTTAGTTAAGTTATATCAAGTAGCAAAAAACTCCACCAAAGACAACACTGCCTATCATGTCCCAAGTCAGGATAAAGGAGGAGGCCCAGTCATGTGGCCTAGCAACCACACCCTGGGCATTCCATAACTACAAAAAGCAAAAAAAAAAAAAACCTAGAAAACTTTGTCATGAGATAAGAAGGCTAATCAACAAGAAGAATCATAAAGAAAAGTAGTAAAAGCTGAAAGCCACTGAGCTGAAAAAGCCAATAATGACAACAACAAAAAATTTAAGTAGCAACTGGCAGCACAAATTATAGGCAGACATCTTTAAGTTTGGTAACACCTAAAACAAAAAGGAAAGGATGGTCCAGGTCAGGGGATTTAGGAGATCTATTGTTGACTGCCCATACTCTAATCGGGGTGACAGGCTGTAAATATGTTAGTAAAAGACTGCAAAGTCTGGCACACACACACAAAAAAACATCACCATATACAAATCTGGTTGGAAAAGTGGAAAAAAGAGGAACAAGCTTCTCTCAGGGTAGACTCAGCCAGGAGAAATGGAGAGCTTTGGTTGCGCTCACTTTCACAGCACCTGCATAACTGAAGCCAAAGAGAACAGATTTAACATTAAACAGTGTCACTCTTTGTTCAGGAAAAACAAAATTCTTGTCTAATTTGTTTAACTTCACCTCCAATAAGTCAACTTTGCAGTTTGTCCTGGAAGGTATCAAAAAGAAAGAATTCCAACTTGCTTTTAAACCAATACTTATTTCAAAACAAAGGCTCTTGACAACACATTTTAAATGAGTACAAGACTATACAGACTAATTTGTACATTTCAAGACAAAAAAAAATGAGATATGAAAAAAGGTTTAGTATTGAAGTATGTTAACAGAGTAAACATAAGAATACTAACCAACAGAAGCAAAGTAGTCCAATGACTCACTAGCCTTCCCATGGTAGGCTACATCACCATGAGATAACAACATGAGGGAATCAAACAGACGGTAGATTGAATATCGAGGCTGATGGATTGAGAAGATGATATTACGTCCACCTACTGCCAATCTAAAAAAAAAAAAAGACTTTTAGCTGTACCAAAAATTTTAAAAAATGATAAATAAATTTTAAAAATATGAAAAAATACAATTTTGCATATATCTGACATTATTTTAGTTGTTTAATTATTAATAAAAGACAACTAATTTCAGATTTTACCATAAACAAAAAATTAAAAAAATGTATGTCCTCACTTTTTGAGCAGCAACATGACAGCCATTGCAGTGCTGGCATCAAGTCCTGTGGTTGGCTCATCTAGAAACAGGACAGGAGGGGAAATAATCAGCTCCATGCCTATACTACAACGTTTTCTTTCCCCTCCAGATACACCTCGTATATATTCTGTTCCAACCTGGCAACAAGATTTTAAAATAACTTTCATTCTTCTAAGTATTAAAATAACGTAGTAAATGGAATGTTTGGAAATGTGAAATGTTTTTATTTTAAAGTGTGAAAACAAGGAAAATACAATTTAATTGTTGGGCCAATGCCATAAATAAAAAGAATAACTTTGCAACAGTTTAGATACTTCACTATAAGTTTGGCAAAGACTTTCAATAGCCCAACACACCTAATAAACATTGGGTTTGTTAGAAGTGTAAAAAAAAAAACACAGCAGGTATAATAGCAGATTTCTTTCAATAATAAGCAAATAATGATTAGTGTTTTTTAATTGTACAGTAATTTGATATCTTCCAATATATAAATGACAAGTGTTCATGGAAACTGAACAGGCATTATTTGTAGATCATTTCTGTAAAAACTGAAAGTTTCTCATTGACACCAACAAGAAATAGTCAATGAACTTTATTTAGCAATGTTATTAAAGAAAAAAATTTAGTTTTCCAGTTCCTAACACCAATGAATCATGGCCAACATTGCAAGTAGTAGCACACTGCCATCATTTGAACATTTTCTACATGTACCTTCGAGTCTGCCACTTCTGTTAATCCAAGTTCATAGATGACCTGGTCAATTCTCTCTTTCCTTTCATGTTTTTTAATATTGGAAGGAAGACGAAGTGTAGCAGAGAATTCAAAGTTTTCACGTATTGTCAAAGTTCCCATGACGACATCATCCTGACAAACAGCAAAGGTATTTAGTTTTTTTATTTCTAAATAAATCATTGCATGACAGTTATTTCCTAAAAATATTCATCGAAAATAGTAAAAAGAGGATTTTAAAAAAAATGAAATAAAACTTGTAAATGCATACACTAACAAGTTTTACCTGCACAACATAGCCAACGAGACACTTAAAGTTATGGGGAGTAGGTGATCCATCCAACAATATGGTTCCAGTCAGCCCTTTAGGATCCTTCCTCCCAGCTAATACATCTAAAAGACTGTAAACATAGTTTTGGTTCTTAGAAAGTTCATGAGAGCCTTTTTTCTTTTAATTATGAATTTTTTTTTCCAAGATGAATTATAATAATGGTGCTATTCAAGTTCTTTCCTTAATAAAATATTTAATTTTCTTTTTTTTTTTTTTTTTTAGGTTTTACCACACACACACACACAATCAAAAATTAAGAAAACATTTCAACATAAACAGTTTATTATCACCAACTAAATTAGTTATATATTAAAAGTTTACCCCCCAAAAAAAAGATTTTTGAAAGTTTCTGCAGCTATTAGAAGAAACAAGTTTCTTTTAATTAAAGAAAAAACATAGGATAATATAATTGTTTTTTTAAACTTACGAAGACTTTCCACTTCCTGTAGGACCAAGTATGGCATTCATACCAGGTCGAAATATACCACTGAAATAAGAAAAAGGGTTGAATTTATTTTAATTAAAATAATTTCAACAGAAATGAAATATAAAATATTTGTTTGTATGTTTTAGGTTTTTTTTTATTTCTTTTTTTTTTTGGTATTCAATAATCAAAGCCAAGAATGTTACTAAAATAAAATATTAATAGAAATCTAATTCTCACTATTGAATCATAACATAGTAAAATATTGAATTTATTCAGATTAGTAACTAAGCTAAATATCTCAAAGCTGATCAAGCACTTTATTTTTATGAGGTGGCAATTACATAAATAAGTAATAATATGATTACAAAAGTTTTACAAAACTTCTATCAACTTACTTTGTCTGACTGGTACAATTTTTGTGCATGTTATTTTTCCCATACCCATTCTCGGATCAAGTTGTAACTTTATACAATTATTTGCTGTACCTAACAAAACATGAATCTATAATGAATAAAACAATGGGGTAGTTCCGGATCTCTTCTTATTGATTTCATGTGTAATTTAAAAATGAAAATAGTCTAGATCTAGACATCTTTAAGTAATAAAAACTATGTTACAATAATTCACAAATTTTTATGATTATTTAGTTGGTCTACTAGATCTAGCGCTAAATCTAGATCTGCATCTTATCATAGGAAGATATTGCCATTATTGCCATGTATAAGACCACAGTCACATGACTTTTTATAAAGTAGGTCAGAAATTCTAAACTACCTCATTAGTTAAAGTTAAAAAATAAGTAGTAATTAATTATTTTGTCCGGTATTGAAAAAGGGAAATTAATTATACTTATTGAGAAATGTGGCTGTACATGCGGAGTTATTTCCCCTACAATGAATGCTTTGTACAAGTTTTTCTCGAATGAAGTTGACATTTTGCATAATTATTCATAGTCGAGACAACACATGAATCAATTTTTTTTTAATTATATATATATTTGGAAGTGATTTTGCAGTTCTTTCTCTTATATAAGCTTTGTTTAAAAATAAATTTAAAAAATTTATTACTTTGGTTTTCTCTAACAGTGAACAAAGGCACATTAAACTGTACTTTAAACTGTGACATGAAATAAGTGTTCCTTATCTCTCTAGCAAATACTTTTATCAACTGTGACATGTTCATAAAGTGCTTTGATTGTTAAACTAACACTTTGGTCTAACAAGACACGACTAGATAATAAACACTACATTTGTAGGTCAAGAAGACTCAATTTTATCTCATGTTTTTCTGATTTATTTTATCAAAACAATAAATGCGGGGCATGTAAATGCTAACTGTGCTAAAAGCCTCTTGGTGTTAGTCAAGCTAAATGATAACTCACTTGATAAACACTATGCTAGGTAAGTTCAATAAATAAGACTGAAAAGTCACTAGTATAATTTTGTTCTAATTCACCTTTATTGCCAGAGATTCAAGTAATGTATTACAGTTTGTATTTCACTTGTTCTTGCTATTACTAGATAACCATTTCAAAAATTATACATTCCAAATTTTTTAAATAAAATTTTCTTAAAATACATTGTCTAACTTGAATTACTTTATTTGAAATAACTGCTTTGCAATGTGTTATTATTTAATAATATAAAGAAAAAAATTTATAAAGGAGCATAACTATACATATAGTTAGTATGAGTTAGCGATGGACTAGAAGAAGTGACTGTTTGAATAATATGGCCTTTTAAATTAGATCTAAATTTGATAAAGTTTGTCATTACATTTTTTTTATATTTAAATGAAAATATTAAAAATATTAAACAATAATGAACATGAAAAAAAGACATGCCATGACTAACTATATTTTAACATTTTATGCATAGAATATATTAGGCAGATTTTTTTTGTTTGTTTTTTTGTTATTTTGATTTTGTAGTGCCAAATTTTGGAAGAAGTGAATAGTCTAGGATTTATTGCAGACATCATTTCTAAAACTATCAGTCTGTGGGAAACAAACCAGCAAATGCCAACAGAGCAAGAAATCCAAAGATACAAATGGAAAGGGCTGGGCTGGACATACAATGCTTAAAGAACGACAGAAAATAGTTCAAAACAGGATATGCACTGGAACCCACACGGAAAGAGAAAGGCTGGGAGACAAAAGAAGCAAAGACTGCAGGACAGACCCAACTGGGGGGAATAGCTTAGAACAAAGGCTAATGATGAAGTCCTGTTGTGGCCTTACACTCCACTGGGAGTCAAATGGATCAAGTCTAGTAAGTCATCATCTCTACCTGATAAAAATCCACAAAGATTATAAATTCAGTCTACTAGCATGTACAAGTAATAATGCTACCAATCGTAAAAGCTTTGACATTATTCATCCTAATATTTCTCTTTGATTTTTTAAAAGAACGCAATTAATGGGACTGGGAATTTAAAATCACACCACTATTGCTGTTTGTTTACTTTTAGTCTAATTAACTCCACTATTGCTGTTTGTTTATTTTTAGTCTAATTAATTCCACTATTGCTGTTTGTTTACTTTTAGTCTAATTAATTCCACTATTGCTGTATGTTTACTTTTAGTCTAATTAATTTATCCATAAATTAAAAATGTATAACATAATTATCATATAGTCTTAGTCAAGAAGTTCATTATTTTCAATTCAGATAGTTTATATGAAAAAAAAATTTAATGATTAAGAAAATACTCAAAAAATTATATTTTTCCAATTCAACTTTAGTCAATACCTTTTTTGGAGCTAGCGTTTTAGTTCTGCATGTTTTAATAATATTTTTAGGGTCTTATAATTTTGGCTTTATTAATGTCTTGAGCAGGGTTTATAGATCAGAAAAAAAAAAAAAACTACTCTGATCTAAATTGTTTATTATATACATTGGGACTAGATGTCCTTCAGTGTTCTGCTGTCCCCATTTAGGGCAAGTCTTTAGATTCTGGGAGCTTTACTAAATTGTAATGTATAATAGAAAGCCTAGTCTATGCTGTAACATACCTGACATCTTTCAAAATATGTTTCAGTGTTTTTTTCCTGCAAATGGATGCTCTAGTTTCAACTTCATAATTGATGTCATGAAAACTCAGTACGCTGGACCCTTCCGTTTCATTTGTGATCCTGGCTGCTCTCTCTTTGACAGATTCTAGGTGACCTGGGTTGGAGTTGATGTTGTCACTCAGAAGCCTAGTTTTGACTTCTGATGATGTGCTTTCTTGATGGTTATCCTGAAAGATAAAAGTAAAATAAAAATAATTAGTGAGTAGTACTATTAGAGTGTAACTTTTAACAATTACATGGCTGATTCATTAAGTGTAATATTAGCACAAGATTTTCTACCTTTGATTTCATTTGTAAAATTTTTTTTAAAAGGGGGGAAGTGTCTAATAGCTATATGCTTTTATTTTAAGCAACATTTCCATCTTTGACCTCTCATAAAAAAAGTTTTTTTTCTTTAAATTCTTCTGATCTAAAAGCTCACACCAGAAACACCACAAAAAACAATCGCATTGAGAGAGGCATCAAGCAAGATGATGAACCATTCATGATTCAGGCAGTGAAAACAGTGAATGGAATTCGCAAGGCAAGTAGCGACCATAGTCTAAACATATTTTTACTTCATAGAAAAGAAGGCCTTTTTTTTACAGATTTCACGGCTCTAAAAATATCAATTTAGCTAGAGATGAGTTGCTTAGACTTGACTAGAGTGTAATTTCTAAGTAGAGTCTTAGATTTAAAATTAACAATATAAATAACCTAGATATAATTTCTAGAATAAATATAAATAAATGAATCTGGAAAGCAAAAAAGGAAAGCCTGTGGGATGATGAAAAGAAATAAAAAGTAATATACACGAACATTAGTCTTGAAACAATATTACAATTTATATAAAGTCCTGCTCTGTTAAGAATTCTTAATATTATATAGAGACATTAGGTATTGTCTACATTGACTATAGAGACCTGTGACTACTCTAGTCTAGATGAACACAGTAAGGCTAAGCTAAATTTAAATTTAACATAATCTAGTGAAGTCTAGTCTTCAACTTTTTAACATTATTATAGTAAAAGTCAATGGATTATAGTTTTTCGTTTGTAAAATGTTTTACAGTATTCGGATGTTCCATCAGAGTTCAAGATAATCTACATCCTAACCTAAACCTTCTGCAGGCAGTGGACCCAAGACCATCCAGACAATCACACGATAATTCAGCAAATAATGCTTGACCTATAGAGATGTAATAGGACTATCCTCTAACTAGACTAGAGATCAAGATTAGATCTTTTTAGAAGTAAATATAAGTAACAGTAATCTTAATTTCTAGACTCTAGATCGAGAATCATCTCTTAGTTATTCCTAGTATTAGATCATTAGTAAAAATATAATATTAGTCCTAGATTCTATAATGCCTGGAATGGCAACCTGGTCTTGTGCTATTAGTAATATAAGCTCTAGACTGTTGTATGGGTGGTCCCAGGTTCAAACCCTGCCTACAGCCATTTTAAACCATCCTGGGGAAGGTTTGACTAGGATATATAGCATTGTAGCTATTCTAATTATCTTCAGGAGGCGCAGTGGCTGAGCTGTAAAGCGCTTAGCTTCTGAACTGGGGGTCCCGGGTTTCAATCCTGGGATTTTTAATTTCTGGATCTTTGGGTGCCTCCAAGTCCAACTGACATTAGTTGGGGAAAAGTAAAGGCGGTTGGTCATTGTGCTGGCCACGTGACGCTCTCATAAACCGTAGGTCAAAGACACAGATGACATCATCTGCCCTATAGACCATAAAATAGATAGATGTTGCTGAAGGCATGTACAAAACATGTAGAACAAATAAACAAATGACTCTAGCTTTGGCTTTAGAAAGAGATCTATCTATAATAATATATATATAGAATAGATTTGAGTAGATGTATTCTACAGTCTAATCTAAATCTAGTGGTGGGGGGGGGGGGACATCTTTAGAAGACTCATCATCTCATGCAGTTGAGTTGCACTTGCATTTTCAACATTTTTTTTCCCTCTTTGTAAACTTTGTTACTCTGAACAGTTTGAAACTGAAGTCTGATAGTAGGTCTAATCAGCTAGCCTAGATCTAATCTAATTATTATATTATTAATAGTAATACTTAATACTATTCTATATTAGACATTAGTATTACATTACTAGTGACTAGTCAAGACTCTTTTATTTTAGATCTAGAACTCTAGAATAGATTATAAACATAGTTCTAATTATTAAAACAATCATTGATATTTGAATCATTTTTATGATTTTATTGCAAATCTAAAACAACCCTAAATCAAATATTTAAAACTATAAAAGTGCACAAGTTTACTATTATAGAAACTGTTTCCATTTGCAATTTTACGTTCTCCGCCATTATAACAATACTTTGAACTCGGTATAAAAGTCCAGCTTCTTTGTGTCTAATTAGTAAGTCTAATCATGTGATGACCACTGAGAGAGTCTAGCTAGACAGTGTCTTTATAGTCACAGTGCTAGGGCTTACTAACACATCGGACTCTAGCACTGACACTCATTCTGCGTGGAGCACACAGTTAGTGTGCTCAAGTTTTGCTATTCAGCAAAGTATCGATTCCATTGTTTACAAGAAGAATAACTCAGTTTTGATTGAAGAAATTTCTGATTTCAATTATTTTTCTTATTATCTTTGTGTTTCTATGCTTTAATTAGTTAATATTTTTAAAAGTTAATTTTAAAATATGCTAATATTCACTAAAATTTGTTAGATCTAGATTTCTATATTTTCGCTTTTATTTTATTGTAATCGATAAAATACAAAAAAGTTTGACTAGATATATCGCATTTATTCGCGAAAAGAATAAAACAATGAAATCTAGATCGGTAGCATTACAGAGCATATAGATTAAACCACTGCATCTATGGTAATAATGTTTCCAAGGGTGACAAGAGGTGGCTGCTCGATAGCACTGCTATGCCTACGTAGTATGCGCTATGGACGACCTAATCCATGCCGAGAGCAAACTGGAAAATCTGGAAGAAGAAATTAACATCAGCTTCTGGAGCAGACTGGCTAATATTATAGGGGGAAATGTCTGGTGAGTCGTCACCAAGTGGGCCGAACGGGTCTTGACATAAGAAAAAAAGTGACTGCAGATTGAGATGCCCGAATAAGTGTTTGTGTTGTTGTTATTGCTATTCTTAAAATAATTTGTTTGAAATTTAACAAGAACATCATCACAAATTTTAAAGAGGATGCAAGCATCATGATGTTTTAGGCTACAACTACAAGAAATTGATTTGAACAAAATTATAAACGATGTGGCATGGACTAAACGATATGCTTTCTCTAGTCTTTAAGTATACCAAAATGTTTCCAAAACATTTAATACAATTTTCATTTTAAACTCATTAAGGCTGTTAAAATTATTCACCTATTGTACTTTAAATAATCTTCCGACTACATACAATGATACACACATTACATACTACTATGCACAAATACATTCAGTTTTCGATGCATTATCAAACTTTATATATATAGGTTTACACATAGCCTATATGTAGAATATATGTGTTACACAAATAACAAACTAGTGTTTAAGAGGGAAGACCATAGACATTTAGGAACTCCATTTATTACGTAAACACAAGCGGTGTTGCACTGACGCGCTAGTGTGCAAATGTACATATAATACTATTATGTTACACTATATATGGCACGCCAATTCTTATTTTCACCGACAAATCGTTCATTGGATAGTAACATATTAAATTGGTAAACGAAATATTGAACGTTTTGTCGTGTTCCCGTGAATGAGAGATGGGCCTTTACAAAACCATCAATTAGATAATCATTCAATAACACCAGTTATTGTAATCTATAACATAATAACATAAATAAAGCTACGTATCATGTGGTATCATGTCGTTAACGCCCTAACAATAATCCAACTTTTTAACGTACTGGCAACACCATACGTACACGTCTCTTAGAGTTGTGGTTCTTGAAGGTTTGTAGCTCTTTTAGTTTCTGGCATTCATGCTGAAAATATTGAGACCTGCCCTTTTTTTACCTGCCTGGGTGGACCACTTCTAGGGCTTATTTTGAGTTTGTGTTTCCACACTGTGAACTAGCTTTGTAACCTTGTTTCCATATAGAATGCTGTAGCCTACGTGTGTAAAGCATGGATATGTGCTTCTGCTAGCTATAACGCTTTTTGTAATATTCTTTGGAGTCATAAGGTGAGACGACGTCCCCTTGAGGGGATCTACATTAGGTTCCGCACTGACGGCAACATATGATTCCCATACTAAAATTAAAGAGATGATTAAATTGTTACTGAGCTTCTTTATGCGGATGACTGCACCCTTTTTCATGCAGGAGCAGGTTCTTCAACATAGGCCTACTGTCAATTAATTTACCAACCTCAGCAAAAGAAGGTCATGCTGGAGAAATCCCCACTAGAAACTAACTCAGTTCCATAAATTAAAACAAATAAACTAAAACGGGGGATGGTAGCCTGGTCGTGCGGAATGCTGGTTGGACTGTCGTTCGGACCTATCGATGGTCCCAGGTTCATTATTATTATTATTATTATTATTATTATAGCTTTTATATAGCGCTACTTTCATGCTTATAGCATGCTCAGAGCGCTTTGGTCCAATCTCATTTGTGGACCAGTGGGGGGGGGGGGTATCTAGGAGTTGGTTTTCCGTGCTGCCTTTAGGCGCTCAGTAAACACAACTCTGCCCGAACCTCGAGCCCTCTTCTAGGTAGCCAAGACAAGCCAAGTTCAAGCGCACTTAGCCTCTCGACCACGCTTCCCTCATACCCTGCCGTCGTCCTGCGGGAGGTTTGGACTAGGAAGCAAATTATCTTTAACTCTGAAGGGACATCCGAAACATGTAAAACATTTTACAAACAAACAATCAATATGAATGGTCAGCACTTCTTCCTTCTTCTCCTTGTTGGAGGTAGTTGTTTTGCAGATCAGGCAGCTCTCTCTCTCTCTCTCTCTCTCTCTCTCTAGTTAGCCGGTGTCTTGTTCGACTCTTGTTCCGGTCTTTTTGATAAAGAATGCAGATTTGTAGGATATAATCAGTATTCTCTTGTGACGCTCCACATAGGAAAGTTTCAATTTTCCGTTTCCGAAACATATGTTTTCTCATTCTATTGTGTTCGCCTTAGGCGTCGTCTTTCTTGTAATTCGGATGAATACCTCTATTTAGATCTAAGTCGGAACTTCATGGAACCTTCAAGCACCTGTCTGAAAGCTGATTAAAAAAAAAAAAAGGCTCGAACAATTTTCCTAGAACAGTTGATGTATATCGCTGAGAAAAGAATATTATTAGACTAACTCGCTGGTCACATGGGGAAAACTCTAGTTTGACAGAACTTTTCAAGGTAAAAAAAAAAAATTTAAATAAATGTACATTTTGCTTAACTATAAAGATTTAGATCTAGAGTTGTTGGTTTTGAAAGAACTATCGCGTTCGGGAATTACCGAATATAAGGGATTATTGATTAATTAAAGAGTAGGCCTACTACATGTAAATATAAATGTCCGGTAAAATTGTGCACATACTCTTTTAAGTCTAGATTTAATTTAAAGCCTATCATTGACATTTTTCAATTTAAAAAAATATGGCGTAGTCAACCGTAGTGTACAGAAATTATGCGATAACTGCAGTTTAAAATTAAAACTATTAAAAAGTTTCTTCATTTTTTCAATTTCATTAAAGTTGAAAAGTTTTGTTTCGTGGTATAACAATTTCCACTAGTTTGTAAAATAAGTAGGCCTACATTCGATCTCAAAAGACCACATACAGTTTGAGAATCACTGTAGTAAAAAAAAAAAAAATATTGGGGGGGGGGGGTATACCGAAGTGCAGCACGGGTTATATCTGCTCCTTAATATTAGTAATAAATTGTAACAACTACACAATAGATGTAATAGATGGAGATCTAAATATCCACATTGGTTGAGATTATTACTATTATTAGCGATGACAAGTCTTTGCTTTAAATTTTTCTTTAGGCCCCAAATGTAATTGTTAAATAAGTCTATAGGTCTTGATCGTGTCTACTTACGGGTAAGTAAGCCTACATCTTTCATTTAACAGCAGTTTGTGGATCCGTTGCTCTGCCTCCAGAATGTAGGCCTAGACTAGGCTTATGCTATAAGACACTAAGTAATTGACGCCTAATATTAACCTCATACCAGAGCTGATCTTAAAAGGATGGGGTGTTAAAATGGGAAGATTCTTTAAAATTGTCACCGTCAGTATAAGGCCTATGTCATACAAACAGGCCTACAAGATTTATCTAGATTAGTGGTTCCCAAACCTTCTTGTCTCGTAGACCCCTTGCCATGTTTTGTGGCTTTCGGTAGACCCCCTGCTTAACTTAAACCATTCATCCATCCATCCCAGTGGCGCTTCAGCCCATGGAGGGCTATGGCCTGCTTTAACACATCCTTCCATTCAGATCTCTCCTGGGCCTTTCGTCTCCATGCCCTGACCCCAAGCTGCTTCAGATCAGCTTCTACATCGGTACTGCAAATTGACCAACTCAATTTTTTTTAAAGTAAATTTTAACTGCAGTCAGTCAAAGAGTAAATAAGTAATTATCTATCTTTTTTTTTTTTTGGATAAAATTCAGATTTAAAATAACAATGAATATGTATTATTGGAACCACAAAACACACTGGAATGTGTGTTGTTGTTGTCTTTTTGCAGGTTCATCCTCCGTTGCTATGGATATTATGCTTCATATAGGAATGTGTTGTTCTATGAAGCAGTTCTTCAAACAATAAATATTAATTAATTAATTAATTAACTGGCCTTAAGTATCACTGTAAAAGTCTTCGTAAAGAGCAGATTCTTGTGTATTTCTTCATCTGTCACGTCTGGATCAAATATTGGGTCCGAGGAACTGTTTTCTCAAACAGGAGAAGGCGAGAAGTATCGGGCGTCCAAACCAGTAAGCATGGGCAGGAGGGACTCATTAGCCTAGACTTGCAACCCAACTATATGGGCAGGAGGGATTCATTAGCCTAGACTTGCAACCCAACTATATGGGCAGGAGGGATTCATTAGCCTAGACTTGCAACCCAACTATATGGGCAGGAGGAACTCATTAGCCTAGACTTACAACCCAACTATATGGGCAGGAGGGACTCATTAGCCTAGACTTGCAACCCAACTATATGGGCAGGAGGGATTCATTAGCCTAGACTTGCAACCCAACTATATGGGCAGGAGGGACTCATTAGCCTAGACTTGCAACCCAACTATATGGGCAGGAGGGACTCATTAGCCTAGACTTGCAACCCAACTATCAGGGGAAAACGTAATTTAAACCTCTGCTGCCTTGCAGATGTAACCTAAACATGGGAACTGTTTCCTGGGTCAACCCCGAGGAAAAATAAGGAGCCGAGGACCCCAGGCAGTATGCAGCACACAGCGCTACACCCGGTGAGAGCCTGTCACGCCGCTGATCCCAAACTATATATATGTCGTTAGCAAAGAATTACATAAGAAGCATTTGTTATAACTCATGCCACCAATGTGCGTACTGTATTATTACTTAAATAAAAAAAAATTATAATATCAGATGTACGTTTGTGTAAAACAGTTTTTAAAACTACTTTAACAGCTGGTAAAATCAATGTTTTATCTACAGTGTTTTCCATGTTTGACTATAAGTAAAGAGATCTTGTAAGACGCTCACAAACTATCATCTTCTCTGTATGATGTTGAAGAGAGATTTTGTGTGGGTCTAGTCTGAAGTTTATCTTTGAGAGTTCGAAAGTTTTTCAAATCTTTATCTTTTTATCAGGGTGGCATCGTATCAAATGATCTTCCAATGTAATTAGTTTCATATCGTCATAAAAAGGCACTTGGCAACCGCTTGTTTGACAAGGAAGAAATGAATCACAATTTAAAATAAACAATGATGTATAATCTACATTTCTTTTTGTTACATGTAGAAAAAAATAAGCAATTTAAATAAGTATTGAAATTAAATTTTTAAAAAAATTTCGTTTGAATAGAAGGGTAAATATTGAAAGGATTAACTAAGGTACAAATCATAACTCCATTTTCGTAGACCCCCATGGACATCTCATAGACCCCCAATTTATTTTTTCACTTTCGTAGACCCCTTGGAACTCTTCGTAGACCCCTGGGGGTCTATATAGACCACTTTGGGAATCACTGATCTAGATCTATATATGGGTCTCAGTAACACCTTACCCAGTGACAAAGCTAGGGAGGAGGGAGGAGAATTTTAAGATCCCCCGGGCCCCCACTTGAGGGGATTCCCCCACATGAGTGTCCGAAATTTGTTTTTAAATAAAGAAAATATTACGCCACTGTCATGTAATGGCATGTCTGTTTTGTTTTGCTTGTGTAGGCCTACTTCAGAAAAGACATCTAGTGCATTGAGCAAACCTGGAGTTGGTTTCACCAAATGGAAGAAACCTGAGAGACTGAAAGAACACGAAGAAGGAGTCCACCATAGACAAGCTCTTCTGAAGTGGAAGCTAGAAGAAGAAAAGCTTAAAGGCAGAATCAGATGAACTGTCACATATGGTTCACGCGCAAATTTTGAATTAACTACTTAACACACACAAAAACTCAAGCTTACGTGGTCACAACGAAAAATTGTATTCACCCAATCCTGGGAACTTCTTAGCATCTTTAAAAATTTCTTGCAGAATTTGAGGAAGTTACGAGACACCATTTTCATAGAATCGAATATGGGAAGACATATTATTTGTCACCAGAAATTCAAAATGAGTTTATTATAATGTTAAGGAATCACTTGTTGGGATTCGACCAAAAGCGCTCTGAGCATGCTATAAGCATGAAAGTAGCGCTATATAAAAGCTATACTTATTATAAAGTCAAGCAAGTTTGTTACTTTTCTCTGATGCTTGATTCCACCCCAGATGTTTCTCATCCAGAAATAAAATAGTTTCGAAATAAAAAGAGTCATTAGTTACTTTGAAATTTTGTAACCTGACGGACAACATTATGAAGAACTTGTTCTGAAAACTCTTTCAAACATTGGATGGAACTTTGATCTGGGCAGAGGTCAAACTATGATAAACGCAGCCACAATAAGTGGCCTTCTGTTTGGCCTACAGAACCGTCTCTTAGACGTAATCCAAAGCCAACATTTTGAACTGTGATAATCACTCTATCAATCTGGCAGCTCTTCGTTGTGCTGAGATCCAGCAATAGTCACCTTTTTTTGAAACTGTGCATGAATTGTTCAACTTTTTGTTCAGATTCACCCAGAGATGGGCGAAACTAAAAGAAGCTGGAGTCTGGAGTTTAAAAAAGCAGAGTAATACACGGTGATCCGCAAAAGAAGAAGCTACTTCTCAGTTTCCGTGCATCTCGACAACAAGCTGTTGGAGAAACTTTCTGAATCAACAACTGAAAGAATGGACACTAGAAGCAGTGCACAGAATATTCTTCATACAGTGGAAAATTATGAATTTTTTTTTGGTCAAATCCCCTGCGCCCAATTAATATAGTTCAGAAGAAACTACAAACGTCTGGACATATGGGAAGCTGCTGAAGAAGTTAAAACCCTTTAACGCTTTCTACAATTGATAAGAAACGGACGAAACTGATCACCCAATCAATTGAAAAAGCTTAAGAAGGTAGTGAATGCTATGGGTTTCCTGTAATCAAAACAACCAGAAGAAAGAAAAGAATTGATGGGGAGTTGAGTTCTAATGTAGGACTGTCAATAGAACTGCAATTCAAACTTGTTGCGACAGAAGCGCTGGACAGACTTCATATGGAGATGAAGGACAGATAATAATAATTTATTTATAAAGCGCTGTTAACAAACAAAATGTAGGCTCAAGGCGCTGTAATAACATTACAAACACAAGCACGACAGCTAAAATGACAGTTAATCTAAAAAAGTTTTAAACAGATAGGTCTAAATGTTCTTCTTAAAGGTGGTGTAGCATGTTGTCTGTCTGAGATCAATGGGGAATGAGTTCCAAACCTTTGGTCCGTGAACTGAAAAAGCCCGCAGATTCCATAGGCTGGAAAACCATGTGGACACCTTTGGGTTTCTTCTTGAACCAAGACAACTCTTGGAGTCTATGGAGGATGATACGCTGGTGAAAAACAACTCGCCGTTAGGATTAGTTGTGAGCTTTTAGTGTTTTTAGGAGCAAATTTGACTCGCCGAATGTGATTTCTACCGTTGCAATCCATTAACAGCTTGCGCAATCAAATTTCGCTATAGATCGACGCGGACGGCCTTGTTTTTACTAACTACTAACCCAGGGTGTATGGTAATGAGAAAGGTGAATGACAGCCATATTCTTTCAACTTAAGAATAGTCATTCACCTAAATCTATCAACTACCTAGCTCATGTATGGCTCCTCGAATGCCACATCCTGGGCAACAGTCTTGGCTGACTGGCTAAATACATGAGTGATTAATTTATGAGCTTAATACATTTTACAGGGCAGTCCACCATGTTTTGTAAGAATAAAGCAGGAAATCACAATTTGTTTCACAAGATGTATGTATGTCAAAATCATTTAAAAATTCACTTAACACTTTGTAGTTGTAGATAAAAAATACTCTATTAATTATTTTATTTTAGTTTCTGCATTAAATTACCTGGAGTATGACTAGTAATAAATTAGTGTTTTTTTTTCTTTACTTTAAATTATTGTTAATCTTCAATTTTGATAATTTGAGGATTTTAATTTTAAGTGTGGAAAGAAAAGTGAGAGAATCACAGGCAGCGCACCATTCCTTCATAAAGAAAAAACCTTTTTTCACTTGCATTTATCTTTGAATATTTTTGAAAAATAAATGTATTTCTTGTTAGGCATAGATTGAGTGCTGTGTCAACCATGGTCATGCAATCTTTGATGCCAAGCAAACTGTCACTTTGAGACATTCTGTTTAACGACACTAATTCAATTAAATTATTTCTCGTAATTTATATTTGTGGTCTAGATTTGGGGTATATATTCTTTATTATTGTATTATTTTTTTTACCCTCAGATTATTTTTCATCGGCAATGAGGAAATTTGACTGGAAATCTGTTTACTTCATGTCTATTGGTCAAGAATTTAAGAAATCTGTGCATGTGCTATCCATTGTTTTAAATGTTTTATAATAAAATTTCATTTTAAAAATGTGTTGATATGTACTGTATTATATTGTTAATGTATGCTTACTGTTTATTAAACAAGGTCTAGTACATTATAATAGAGATACAAAAGATCCTTTGTTCAGATAAATAACTTGTCTAGATAGTGTTTATATATTATTCAATTCATAATCCCAAAGAGGCATGGCAAACTTGGCACCATTTTTATGACTAATTTATTGTTGAGATTATTTTTTAAAGCATGAGATGATGCTAAAGTGGGTGTTTGGTTTATTTTGCCAGTTAGTTTCTTAGAAACATTTTAAATATAATCTTAATTCATAATGAAATGAAAAAGCATTAAAAAACTTGTACAGATCTCATTGTACTATATGAAAATATTTTTTATCAGTTGTTAAATAGGTTACATTCATCATTTTATAACTGTAGATAAAACTAGTTTTAGAAACCACTAAAGTATGTAATTTTTGTTTAAAATTATGTGTAACATTTCTTAAAATAAAAATATTTTTACGGGAAACGTGGTCGAGAGGCTAAGTGCGCTTGATCTTAGCTTGGCTTGGCTACCTAGAAGGGGGCTCGAGGTTCGACACCCGACTCGGACAGAGTTGTGTATACTGAGCGCCTAAAGGCAGCACGGAAAACCAACTCCTAGATACCCCCTCCCCCCACTGGTACACAAATGAGATTGGGCCAAAGCGCTCTGAGCATGCTTTAAGCATGAAAGTAGCGCTATATAAAAGCTATAAATATATATATATATATATATAAATACTGCATTCCTCATTAATTTTTGGACTCAAAGACAAGCCTTCTTGTAATTGTCCTAATAGTTCGAGTCGAAGAATCTAAAACTTTAAAGTATTGAAGGCTACCATTCACCGGCCTGTCTTAACTATTGCTCAGTCTGGGAGGGACCAAAGCAGATGTAATTTGTGACATGTTTACTACCAGTGGTTCGTATCCTAAGACGTTGTACTAGAACCTTAAAAAATGGGTTTCCTGTTCAGGCAGAACTTAGCCGTGTGTATGTCTCTATAACATGATTGACGCATGGATTTGAGTATGACGTAATTATCTTATGCTAAGAAGAATCCTCTGTAACTTACAAGATACTAAACGTAACGTGACTAGTGATGGGAACTAAAAAGTTACTTTAAAAGTTAAACTAAAACTAGTTTTCAACTAAAAAAAAAGTAGTTAAACTAAAAGTTTATCATCAATTTCAAAATCTATATATATAATTCTCTTCATGGCTCAAGAATTTGGACATCACGGTACGTATAATGGAAAGATGTTTTTTTTTTGTATTTGCAAGTCGGACGGGTTAGAGTTACCGTACGTAATTTAAGAGGCGAAAAAAATGAGGGGGGGGGGGAGTGAACCATTGTGACCAAGTAGTCTACTCTGTATTCACCAGTCACAAAAAAGCAGGTCCGGACTTAACCATTGTGGGGCCCTATGCAAAACGGATTTCTCAGGCTAAGTTTGGGTAGGGATAAGGATAATAAGTGGAATTAAGTGCTTGTATTAGAAAATAAATTAGTCTTTGCATTTTATTCATTCTTTACTACGTACAGAATTACTTTACGAGCCTTGCGTGTAGCGAAGTCATACAGTATATCATACAAATTCTATTTCCTACATAGATCACGCTCAATAGCAAGAATTACCAAATGTTTCAATCTATCTTCGACAATTGTCGACCTCAAGTAATTCTTCATTGGTTTGAGGCGTGAGAAGCTTCTTTCACTAGATTCCACAATTACGGGTATTGCATAATGCCGTGGGTTTGTGTGTATGTGTGTCGCGCGTAGGATTGGCGTTTTCCATATTGAATGACACCTCAAACAGATAATTTTTGTTTATATATTTCTGGAGATTTATAAGTTTCCAAAAGATTTTAATAATTTCCGGATATTTCCAGAACCTTTTCATATATTTTACAATTTCGCGAGATTTCCAGGCGCTCCTGCTAAATCGACAGGAGGCCGCGGTAAATCTGCATTATAAAAGGGTTTAATTTAATAATTTATACACCTAGAATTAGCGCGGGTCCTATGAAAGTGCGGGGCCCACTGTGGTCGTATAGGTTGCAGCGCCCTAAGGCCTGTCCTGCAAAATAGCGGCGTATGCTACGTCGCCGGTCGAATACACTTAAGAAAATTAATTAAACTTTTAATAACTTTTTTTTTTTTTGGGGGGGGGGGGGAGGGCGGACCTATTTAGATATAATCATCCGACGGTAATAATATCTATCCATAATCAAATCAGTAATAAGGAAGATGTTTCTTACATAAACGTTAATGCACAATAAAATAAAAAGATGTCTAAATAAATATGTGCGCTTGTATTATTGATTTGAATTAAAATCTTTAGAAAAGAATGGTACTCTTTTTTTAAAATTATAATACCTTATTATATAACAGAAAATCGTACTTATACCGGTAAAGTTTAAAATCTCATTAAATAACAGATTTAGAATTTCAAATTTACATCTAGTAACCAAAGAAATAGAAACGAACTCGTTGGAGTTTTAAGAAACATTTGACCTGTATAACTATTTTACAGTGTAATATACATGCGTGACTAACCATGCCTATGGGCTATTTTCTTGTCTGACCTCTAAAAATACAACTAACACTATTGCATAACCGTTAAACGCGCAAGAGGAAAAAAAAAACATGGTGGTCTTGTCATTATATGGACTTCACACTCAGTACACTATATAAGCCTACACGTGTACGTCTATCCAGGTTGTTAAAATCAGTCGGATTCACCGTCTATTTACTTTCTGGGCAGGGAGGGTGTGTAACTATTTTAGTGTAAAGATATTTCTACGAACATGCTTGACTGGCCACGCCAGTGTGTTATTTTCTTGTCTGACCACTCCACATTAAGCTATCACTAATGCCTAACGCGTAATGAAAAAAATGCATGACAGTCTTGTACGTAGTGCCTAATTTTCGCCTTGTCAAAAAGTGCCTAATTATCCGGTGCCTAAATTTTCCGGGATGCCTAAATATCCGGTGCCTAAATTTCCAGATACCTTTTTCCACAAACAGAGATTATATTTATCGACATAATAAAAATATTTTATAATATTATTTAATCTTATCTTATCTTATCTTATGTGATTCACACGTTACTTCAAAAAAGAAGGTGATGGAAGGAAGCAATGAGTGGAGAACCTCCCCTCCCCGAATTCTAGGATTCTATATTATATAATGACTCTTAATCAGGAGTCATTTTTTCCACACATTCTCATCATTGTCATTTTGTGCGTTTTTGTTTTGTTGTTTTTTTGGTCCCATTTTTTTGTTAGCTTTTCTTTAGCTAGAATTGAATTATTTTTTATTACATGTATTTTCAAAAGTAAGGTCACTAATTAAAGAGTGCCTAATTATCCAATGCCTAAATTTCCGGGTGCCTAAATTTATATTGATGTATCCTTGGCAATCAGATGTGTTATTTGTTCGCTAGACAACTCAAGCCTATTACGCACAAGGAAAAACACATGGCAGTCTTTTCATCTTTTATAGCAACAAGTCGACATATCGACTACACACTAGACTAGGCCTAGCTAGAGCTATCTGACCTTCAATACACACTGGTCTGCTGTCCAACTTTTAGTGTTCTACTCAAGTTCAAGCTTGTTTACTTTTGGGCAGATAGGGAGGGGTGGATGAAAGTGCTTTGTTTTTTCTAGGGTTGGTTACCCGAATGCTAAGAACTTAACTGTCTGTAATTGTAGTTCGTGTAGATCAAGAAATCTAGATCCCGCTCGCGCTTCGGTATTTTCCATCAAAGGTTTACTTTTTACTGGTACTTTTTTCTGAAGGAAGGACTTAGCAAGCACAGAGAACTTAGTGGTATTGTCATTATATTTTTTTTTTTACAGTGGTCAGAAGGACTCCATTAACCTATAATAATGTCTTGAATTACTTCCCTTGTTTCCGACCCAGTACAGTCTAGCCCAGGGGTCTCAAACTTATTTCAGCGTGTGGGCCACGGTGGAAAGTAACAACCATTCAGCGGGCCACACCACAAAAAGGGAATGTTTTTTCATTAAATTTTACGAACACTACTGTCACTCAGTCACTGCAGTTAAATGCTAAAAAAAAGTTTTTATAATTATTAATTACATTTAGTGTAGTTTATTACATGCACAGGCAGTTTAGTTGACTAAAATAAGTTGTCTCCGTCACTAATTAAAAAGCAGAAACTGTTGTTTTCCCCAAAAACACAAATATAATTACTAGGCCTACTGCAGATGGCTCGTCACTCATGTTTCTGTCCACTCAGCTGAGAGCGTTTGGCAGAGACCAGACATTTAACAAACAATACATTCTTAACACATAAATCTACAAATGTTAAATCTGATACCTCTAAAACCTTAATCTCATAGAGATACCTCTGATCATATATATAACACATTGAGAAAAAATCTAACAAGGACACCATATCAGTTATTTCCAATTTTGACAAGAACAATACTGTCACCAGCCTTCTAAGTATAGAAAATATAATAATTAAAAATGAAAATCAAAATTATCAGTAATATATCTCAATACTAAATAATATCTTTCTATAATATCATTCATTACAATCACTGGTATAGCTAATTATCGTCCTGTAATATCATTCATTACAAACACTGGTATAGCTAATTATTATCCTGTAATATCATTCATTACAAACACTGGTATAGCTAATTATCTTTCTGTAATATCATTCATTACAAACACCGGTATAGCTAATTCTCTTCCTGTAATATCATTCATTACAAACACGGTATAGCTAATTATCTTTCTGTAATATCGTTCAATAACAAAAAAAGGTATAGCTAATTATCTTCCTGTAATATCATTCAATACAAACACTGGTATAGCTAATTATCTTTCTGTAATATCATTCATTACAAACACCGGTATAGCTAATTCTCTTCCTGTAATATCATTCAGTACAAACACCGGTATAGATAATTCTCTTCCTGTAATATCATTTAATACAAACACTGGTATAGCTAATTATCTTTCTGTAATATCGTTCAATAACAAAAAAAGGTATAGCTAATTATCTTCCTGTAATATCATTCAATACAAACACTGGTATAGCTAATTATCTTCCTGTAATATCATTCATTACAAATATTATAGCTAATTATCTTTCTGTAATATCATTCAATACAAACGCTGGTATAGCTAATTATCTTCCTGTAATATCATTCAATACCAACACTGGTATAGCTAATTATCTTATTGTAATATCATTCATTACAAACACCGGTATAGCTAATTCTCTTCCTGTAATATCATTTATTACAAACACCGGTATAGATAATTCTCTTCCTGTGATATCATTTAATACAAACACTGGTATAGCTAATTATCTTTCTGTAATATCGTTCAATAACAAAAAAAAGGTATAGCTAATTATCTTCCTGTAATATCATTCAATACAAACACTGGTATAGCTAATTATCTTCCTGTAATATCATTCATTACAAATATTATAGCTAATTATCTTTCTGTAATATCATTCAATACAAACGCTGGTATAGCTAATTATCTTCCTGTAATATCATTCAATACCAACACTGGTATAGCTAATTCTCTTCCTGTAATATCATTCATTACAAACATTATAGCTAATTATCTTCCTGTAATATCATTCAATACCAACACTGGTATAGCTAATTATCTTCCTGTAATATCATTCATTACAAACATTAAAGCTAATTATCTTTCTGTAATATCATTCATTACAAACACTGGTATAGCTAATTATCTTCCTGTAATATCATTCATTACAAACATAATAGCTAATTATTTTTCTGTAATATCATTCAATACAAACGCTGGTATAGCTAATTATCTTTCTGTAATGTCATTTGTTACAATCACTGGTATAGCTAATTATCTTTATTCATTACAAACACCGGTATAGCTAATTCTCTTCCTGTAATATCATTCAGTACAAACACCGGTATAGATAATTCTCTTCCTGTAATATCATTTAATACAAACACTGGTATAGCTAATTATCTTTCTGTAATATCGTTCAATAACAAAAAAAAGGTATAGCTAATTATCTTCCTGTAATATCATTCAATACAAACACTGGTATAGCTAATTATCTTCCTGTAATATCATTCATTACAAATATTATAGCTAATTATCTTTCTGTAATATCATTCAATACAAACGCTGGTATAGCTAATTATCTTCCTGTAATATCATTCAATACCAACACTGGTATAGCTAATTATCTTATTGTAATATCATTCATTACAAACACCGGTATAGCTAATTCTCTTCCTGTAATATCATTTATTACAAACACCGGTATAGATAATTCTCTTCCTGTAATATCATTTAATACAAACACTGGTATAGCTAATTATCTTTCTGTAATATCGTTCAATAACAAAAAAAGGTATAGCTAATTATCTTCCTGTAATATCATTCAATACAAACACTGGTATAGCTAATTATCTTCCTGTAATATCATTCATTACAAATATTATAGCTAATTATCTTTCTGTAATATCATTCAATACAAATGCTGGTATAGCTAATTATCTTCCTGTAATATCATTCAATACCAACACTGGTATAGCTAATTATCTTCCTGTAATATCATTCATTACAAACATTATAGCTAATTATCTTCCTGTAATATCATTCAATACCAACACTTTTATAGCTAATTATCTTCCTGTAATATCATTCATTACAAACATTAAAGCTAATTATCTTTCTGTAATATCATTCATTACAAACACTGGTATAGCTAATTATCTTCCTGTAATATCATTCATTACAAACATAATAGCTAATTATTTTTCTGTAATATCATTCAATACAAACGCTGGTATAGCTAATTATCTTTCTGTAATGTCATTTGTTACAATCACTGGTATAGCTAATTATCTTTATTCATTACAAACACTGGTATAGCTAATTATTATCCTGTAATATCATTCATTACAAACACTGGTATAGCTAATTATCTTTCTGTAATATCATTCATTACAAACACCGGTATAGCTAATTCTCTTCCTGTAATATCATTCAGTACAAACACCGGTATAGATAATTCTCTTCCTGTAATATCATTTAATACAAACACTGGTATAGCTAATTATCTTTCTGTAATATCTTTCAATAACAAAAAAAAGGCATAGCTAATTATCTTCCTGTAATATCATTCAATACAAACACTGGTATAGCTAATTATCTTCCTGTAATATCATTCATTACAAATATTATAGCTAATTATCTTTCTGTAATATCATTCAATACAAACGCTGGTATAGCTAATTATCTTCCTGTAATATCATTCAATACCAACACTGGTATAGCTAATTATCTTATTGTAATATCATTCATTACAAACACCGGTAGAGCTAATTCTCTTCCTGTAATATCATTTATTACAAACACCGGTATAGATAATTCTCTTCCTGTAATATCATTTAATACAAACACTGGTATAGCTAATTATCTTTCTGTAATATCGTTCAATAACAAAAAAAAGGTATAGCTAATTATCTTCCTGTAATATCATTCAATACAAACACTGGTATAGCTAATTATCTTCCTGTAATATCATTCATTACAAATATTATAGCTAATTATCTTCCTGTAATATCATTCAATACCAACACTGGTATAGCTAATTATCTTATTGTAATATCATTCATTACAAACATTATAGCTAATTATCTTCCTGTAATATCATTCAATACCAACACTGGTATAGCTAATTATCTTCCTGTAATATCATTCATTACAAACATGAAAGCTAATTATCTTTCTGTAATATCATTCATTACAAACACTGGTATAGCTAATTATCTTCCTGTAATATCATTCATTACAAACATAATAGCTAATTATATTTTTCTGTAATATCATTCAATACAAACGCTGGTATAGCTAATTATCTTTCTGTAATGTCATTTGTTACAATCACTGGTATAGCTAATTATCTTTATTCATTACAAACACTGGTATAGCTAATTCTCTTCCTGTAATATCATTCAATATAAACACTGGTATAGCTAATTATCTTCCTGTAATATCATTCAATACAAACACTATAGCTAATTATCTTTCTGTAATATAATTCAAGACAAACATTATAGCTAATTATCTTTCTGTTATTCAACACAAACACTGGTATAGCTAATTATCTTCCTGTAATATCATTCATTACAAACATTGATATAGCTAATAATCTTCCTGTAATATCATTCAATATAAACACTGATATAGCTAATTATCTTTCTGTAATATTATTCAATACCAACACTGGTATAGCTAATTATCTTCCTGTAATATCATTCAATACAAACACTATAGCTAATTATCTTTCTGTAATATAATTCAAGACAAACATTATAGCTAATTATCTTTCTGTTATTCAATACAAACGCTGGTATAGCTAATTATCTTTCTGTAATATCATTCAATACAAACACTATAGCTAATTATCTTTCTGTAATATAATTCAAGACAAACATTATAGCTAATTATCTTTCTGTTATTCAATACAAACGCTGGTATAGCTAATTATCTTCCTGTATAGTCATGCAATACAAACACTGATATAGCTAATTATCTTCCTGTAATATCATTCATTACAAACAATGATATAGCTAATAATCTTTATTCATTACAAACACTGGTATAGCTAATTATCTTCCTGTAATATCATTCAATACAAACACTATAGCTAATTATCTTTCTGTAATATAATTCAAGACAAACATTATAGCTAATTATCTTTCTGTTATTTAACACAAACACTGGTATAGCTAATTATCTTCCTGTAATATCATTCATTACAAACATTGATATAGCTAATAATCTTCCTGTAATATCATTAAATATAAACACTGATATAGCTAATTATCTTTCTGTAATATCATTCAATACCAACACTGGTATAGCTAATTATCTTCCTGTAATATCATTCAATACAAACACTATAGCTAATTATCTTTCTGTAATATATTTCAAGACAAACATTATAGCTAATTATCTTTCTGGTATTCAATACCAACACTGGTATAGCTAATTATCTTACTGTAATATCATTCAATACAAAAACTATAGCTAATTATCTCTAATATAATTCAAGACAAACACTATAGCTAATTATCTTTCTGTTATTCAATACAAACGCTGGTATAGCTAATTATCTTTCTGTAATATCATTCAATACAAACCCTATAGCTAATTATCTTTCTGTAATATAATTCAAGACAAACATTATAGCTAATTATCTTTCTGTTATTCAATACCAACACTGGTATAGCTAATTATCTTCCTGTAATATCATTCAATACAAACACTAAAGCTAATTATCTTTCTGTAATAAAATTCAAGACAAACATTATAGCTAATTATCTTTCTGTTATTCAACACAAACATTGGTATAGCTAATTATCTTCCTGTAATATCATTCATTACAAACATTGATATAGCTAATAATCTTCCTGTAATATCATTCAATATAAACACTGATATAGCTAATTATCTTTCTGTTATTCAATACCAACACTGGTATAGCTAATTACCTTCCTGTAATATCATTCAATACAAACACTATAGCTAATTATCTTTTTGTAATATAATTCAAGACAAACATTATAGCTAATTATCTTTCTGTTATTCAATACAAACACTGGTAAAGCTAATTATCTTTCTGTAATATCATTCAATACAAACACTATAGCTAATTATCTTTCTGTAATATAATTCAAGACAAACATTATAGCTAATTATCTTTCTGTTATTCAATACAAACGCTGGTATAGCTAATTATCTTCCTGTATTGTCATGCAATACAAACGCTGGTATAGCCAATTATCTTTCTGTAATATCATTCATTTCACTTTGAAGAGTGCTTCTTAATATTTTCCCTTTTCACTGTCCAGCTTCAATAGAATATATGTACTTGTATTGCACACAATTATTGACTTTTATTTTATGAGATATATAATATATATTGACAGAAGTTTACTGTCCGCCTGTGTCAAAGTGTACAATTACAGTTCTTATTGTTACAATTCTTTAAACTCTGGACCGAATAATATGGCTAAATTAAAAACAAGATATCTTGGGCTTCAGGACACTTTAATGAGTCTAATCGATAATGAGAAATAAACAAATAAAAATTTGACAATTGGCAGCAGTCAATGTCTGAATTTCACAGCTGTACACAACTTTAACTTGAATCTTTTTTCTTGCCTTAACTCTGCTGGTCCTCTACTGTGTTACATTTATATTAATTCACCAACTGTGTTGAAAAACATAGTCCATAGTCAGATAACCATATCACCATTGATCTACATGGGGATTGTTTAGATGAGTCCTTTTTAAATACACAGGCCTGTTTCACATGTGTCGGTTGATTAAACATAGGGCTACACTGCCCAGCATCAGGGTTCAGTTACATTATTTTCATAGATTGAGTATACCTCTGTTCTTCAGTACATATACATTCATCTATTTCTTACACTGTTCATTTCAACAGTATTCTTGCCATGTAATTCAACTTATGTTATCTTCTTAAAATCTTTTTAAAAATTAAGTAATCCCAATTAGTTAAAATACATACATATATATCAGAAATCTGGATATATATATCTGGATTTGTATTATTGACAAGGAGAAATTTCTTTATCTACTTCCACACAAGAAAATATATCACTATTAAAATATTACATTTCTATAAATTCTAAGGGTTAAAACATCGTCATCTTGACTATATCTGTCTTAGCAGAACTTGATTTGTTTATTCAAAGATCTGTTGTCACACCATTCACTTTGTATCTATTTTCTTTTTAATATTAAATTCTCAATGTTAGTCATTTCAATTGTTGTGGGACCTCAAGTGTCCTATCTATTGTTGGGGCGCCTCATCCCTCATACAGCTGTTGGACTCCTAGAGTGTGTCCTATCAGGTGTTGGGACACCACAAGCTTCCTAATAACTGTTTAGTCACCTAAAGTGCCCTTTTAATTGTTGGGGAACCTGAAGTATCCTATCAATTGTTGGGGCATCTCATCCCGTGTACAAGTGTATCTTATCAGCTGTTGAAGAATGAAAAGTTTCCTAACAACTGTTTGGTCTCCTCAAATGTCTTTGTAACTGTTGGGGCACCTTAAGTGTCCTATCAATTGTTGGGTTAGGGTATGGCCAGCTACATATGGCTGGATATTATTATTATTATTATTATTGATTCTATATAGTGTTCATTTAATCACATGTCTGTTTATATCGGACTATTTTTTTGGTGTATTGTAACGACTTATTATAATCAGTTCAAGCTCCACGCCACTCACCCACAAATGAATAATCCACGCTAATGTCAATATGGTTTCGTATTATTATTTATAAATATAAAATTGTGTATTTGAAATTTTATATACGAGCACTAAATTTTTTATTTACCTATTTTTTTTAATTTTGTGCAGGTATAATAAATATAGACAATGTAATATAATGTAGGCTATAACATATCTATCTATCTATATCTATCTATAAAACTATTTATATATATATAGTACACATAAAATATAATGAACTGTAGATTCTCAGGATTATTCATTATTGTGCATGTTTTTGTTTTTTTGTGTGCATGTTTTTAACCCTACTAATGGCGATGACAGTGAACGCAAGCTATAGAAAATGGATTGCTTTGTCCGAAAGGCAGATGCTAGGATTGAATGTTAGTTTTGGTTGTAAGCTTTGAGTGAAATTAGAAGCAAATGTGACTCGCCAAATATGATTTCTACCGTTGCAATCCATGAAAAGCTTGCGCAATGAATGACAGCCATATTCTTTCAACTTAAGAATAGTCATTCACCTAAATGTCTCAACTACCTAGCTCATGTATGGCTCCTCGAATGCCACATCCTGGGCAACAGTCTTGGCTGACTGGCTAAATACAAGTGATTAATTTATTAACTTTATTCATTTTACAGGGCAGTCCACCATGGTTAGTAAGAATAAAAACAGGAAATGAACAAGGTATTTCATAAGATATATGTCAAAATCATGCTTAAAATTGTTCACTTCACACTTGTAGTTGTAGATAACGATATTCTAATAAATAGTTTATTTCAGTTTCTGCATTAAATTATCTGCTTTAAGACAAGTAATTAATTTGTTTTGTTTTTTTCAACTTTAACATCACAAATGTTGTATGGTTCATCTTTGATCATTTTGATAATTTTTCTTGGACTGAAACTGTGTGGAAAGAAAAGTAAGAGAATCGCAGGCAGCGCGTACCATTCCTTTACAGGAAGAAACCTTTTTTTTTATACTTGCATTTCTCTTTGAATATTTTAAAGAGTAAATGTTTTTTTCTTGTTAGTATTATAGGCAAAGCTTGAGTGCTGTATACAGCATGATCAGGGTCTTGCAAGCAAACTGTCACTTTGAGCCATTATGTTTAACGACACTAAATAAATTAAAATATTTCTCGAAATCCATATTTGTGCTCTAGATCAGTGGCTTAGCATCCATGGTGAGAAGGGGGGTTCAATGAACCCGGGCCCATGACTAATAGGGACTCACAGCTGCGGCGTAGCAATCATGGTGCAATGAAGTTCATTACGCTTGGACCCATGTGACTCACGGCCATATTAGAACTTAGGAAGAACATTTGTTTGTTCATTTGAAACACTTTTAAGTCATTTTACTCTGTTATGAAGTTGTAAAACATTGACTTTTAACACAATATTAATTATATGCAATCCTTACTGAATCAAACATTATGACATAATTACTTATTTTTTAAAAAAGGTACGATCTTTACATTGGAATGTCTTTTAACATTTAGAGTACTCATTTTTGGTCACACACTTAATGCGTCTTATTGGCTGGAGGGGGGGGGGGCACCAAGATGTTCTTGAACCCGGGCCCACGGGTACTTTCCTACGCCACTGCTCTAGATATTTTGTATGTATTCTACTCAGAAGATGGTTGTTCCAGTTTGAACCTATTAGAAATAGTTAAAAAACATTTCTTTATTCGTTTTTTTTTAATTTATTTTTTACCCTCAGATTTTTGTTTATTGGCAATGAGGAATCTTGATTGGAAAGCTCTTTACTTCATGTATATTGGACAAGAATTTTAGAAATCTGTACAAGAGCTATACATTGTTTAAAATTGTTTTTTTTTAAATAATATTTCATTTTAAAAATGTGTTGATATATACTGTATTATATTGCTAATGTATGATTACAGTTTCCTAAACTAGATCCAGTACATTATAATAGAGATACAAAAAATCCTTTGTTCAGATAAATGGCTTGTCCAGATAGTGTTTAAAAAGTGTTGCATTCATAATCTTAAAGAGACATTTCTTAATCAGGACACTATTTTTTGACCCATTTTTTTTTTTACATTTTATTTAGGCATGAGATGATGCTAATGTGGGTGTTAAGTTTATTTTGCCAGTTAGTTTCTGAGAACCAAAAATGTAAATTTTACATTTATACACTAATCTTTATTCGGTAATTTCCGCATTAAGATCTTATATTTACCGTTGCTATCACGGCAACCGGCGGCCACTTTTTGCCAGATGGACTTCGTTACTGGTGCAATAATAAAACAAAAAATAAAATTGAGGAAGAAGTTTTTTTGTTTGCTGCCAACTAAAAAATATAATTCTGATAAATAAATATATATGGGTTAGTAAGTGTAGACCTATTTTATTTAATCAAAACATATACTACATTTTAATATATCTAGAATCTACAGCATTTCTATACATTTTTATGTGTTTTATAGCTCAAGTTTGTTAATAATAAAATGTTTATGTTCTGTCTTTCTCTGGCAATTATTTAATAAAGTTTAAAAAAAATCATCTCATGTTTCTTCTTTTTTTCCCAATTTGCTAATGGTTCAATTAATATTGCGTGTGTGTGTCACCAATGATTTTCCCTATTATCCTATACGTGGACTTTTTTGTTCACATTTTTAAATAATTAATACGGGTATTTGAAAATAAAATATTTTTAAAAAATTTACATACCGATTATCCATTAGCCTAGCCTATCGTGATTAATGCCGGCCCTCCTCCTTTCTCATTCTGGACTTGGGACCAGACTAATGGTGGAGTTACCGGCTTTTAATGACACGACTACGGTACGGTACGACGGTAGAGGAGACAGAGATATATCCAGAAGCGGCCTTAGGGGGTGGCGAGTGGGGAAATTTAGGCACCGGTAAATTAAGCACTTTTTGACAAGGCGGAAAATTAGGCACTCTTAAATAAATTTCCAGTGCCGCGTCTCGGGCGGCCCCACGATACCAGAAATATTTTTATAGAGTTTGTTGAATCATTATTTGCGTCGATTGAAGGCATATAAATCAATATTAGAGGACTGCAGACAAAACCTTACTAGCTAATACTTATATGCAGAACAATTACAATACAGTACGTAATTAATAGTCTAACGGCCAATGGTACGATACCTACGTAAAGTAGCGCTTTAGGATTTTGTAACAAAAATAAGGCGTATAGCATTAGAGCCGAACTAGCTCATTTGGTTCATGAGATATTGTCTAAATACTTTTAATAGTCTACGCTTATGGCTCACGGGCAAAAACAAAGGGGAAGGGGGTATAGGTGGTAGAAACAGACAATCCCAAGAATAGGGAGGGGAGGGAATACAAGTTATCTAACAAAGTTCAGGATGACATCTAGATGTGAGAAGGTGTAGGGAAATCCTTCGGCCAGCTGCGCGTCATTGATGTCCGTCTTTTCTACGCGGTACCTGAGTAGGGGGACACAACCAATGGGGAAACAAATTTACTAAACTAAAAAAAAAAACTCACACGGTTTATTAGTAAAAATGTGAGTGTAGTTAAAGTTTCAAATTATAAATAATTTACTATGCATTTAAAAGAGAAAATTCAACTTGTGATGTAATACTAAAATTGATAAAACTATATGTATCAAATATAAAATTGATAAATCAATTTATTTGGGAATAATAATAGCAAAGGAAAATCTGTCAAGTTATTACACTGAGGAATATTTTCAGAGTTCTTCATAACATAATGAATCAGGCTCCCTTTCACAGACGGCTACTTCCAATCATATTGGGTCTACATGTCGATCATCAACATCAACTTTTTACCGCACCATGCCTATCCTTTCAAAAGTGCGCCTCCCCTTCCAAAAGCACATCTGAAGGGTTAGGGTAGATAGGGAGAAGGCGATTAGCCTATTTTATCGCCAACACTCTCCCATCCGAGTATGTGTCTATCATCATAATCCTTTGCTTTATAGTTGAAGTTGGGGGGGGGGGGGAAGGGGGACTGAAGTGGTAACATTTACTACCCTACACTCAAACTTGACTTTGCGTTTGCTAAGGATTTAGAAGTTGCTGATTTTTTAAAGACTTAAGATTAAATTCGTCCGTTAAGTTTGTTGAAATGTCTTATAATTATCTGCACATTGCAAAAATTTTCAACAGAATGATAAATTTCAACAGAATGATAAATTTGATCTACAAATAAATCTAAAAAACTTGAAGTCAAGTCAGAAATCTCTATAAAATTTCTAAGACTAATGACACAATTATGGTACTTAGTGAACAAGCAAAGAAGATGCTGACAGAGATCTAAAGACTTCTCTATGAACATCAAAAGTTCCCTGTATTGACAGTAAAAAGTTCCCTGTAAGCAAGCATTGATGGTCACTTCAAAGCTTGACCTTCATCGACCTACAGCTACACGAGTTCCTGTCTGTTTGCGCAATGCATCTTGCCCTGCTACTGAATGATTCGCACCTGGACGTCATCATTCTCTGGTCAATCTATTGTTTCCCTATCAAAGAATATCTCAAGTTTGTCCGCGTATGTCTGCACCCTCACCCACCTCTTAGCCTCTCCCAGCCCGTGTAAGGGACTCTGGGGTTTAGTTCCTTACTACACACCCCTCCCAGCCCGCTCCCGCGGTTTCTCCATCATCCTCTCCCCCCGCCCGCAGTTTCACCCCCATCCTCTCCCCTCCGCCCGCTCACGCAGTTTCACCCCATTCTCTCCCCCCGCCCGCTCACGCAGTTTCACCATCATCCTCCCCCCCCCCCCATTTCAGTGACCACATTCCTTTACTCTAGTCTAGATTAGATTAGAGACAGTCATTGTACCTGATATATATCTATCAAAGGAATAAATATTTATGACATTCTTTTCTATAAGGACATAAGCTGTTTATAGCGTGTTCTAGATACTATGCAACAAGCCTCATAACACACAACAATTATTGCATCTTTGTTGAAAAATATTACAAGTTGTCAGCACCTTAAATCTACATACGAAACATTTAAAATGTAGAGTGTTTATCTATACAATAATCCCATCCTATCTATTTAAATTCAATGTTTATATCATAAAAAATCTGTACCTAGATTTACGCTTTTTCGTGTTATTACTGTCATTCTAATTTAAGAATAATAATGTATATAACCCCCCCCCCTTTTTTTAATACTTCAACCAATATAGCATATATTCCTATTAATTCTATTTGTTTAATTTTCTTTCTCTTCCTAACATGTTTTAGCTCACTGTATTAAAAATCAAGTAGGTTATCCCCCCTTAGAAATATTTCTTTTAGTCTTGATCCAGCAGCTAGACAACGTAATAAAAATCTGGCCTGCACCAATATGGCTGCCTAGAAACGTAAATAATTGACCTAAATGCGGATCATGCCCTTTATTCCTAATGAAATGAAACGCATTTAATTTACATGGATATTGTTGTACTATGTGAAAACCAGATGAGATATATTTTTTGTTACCAGTTGTTAAATAGGTTACAACCATCATTTTATCACTCTGTAGATAAAACAGTTAAAATGGTTTTAGAAACCACTAACGTATGTAATTTTTGTTTTAAATTATGTGTAAAATTTCTTACAATAAAAATATCATTTTAACTACTTTTTGTTTCTTTATTTAATGTGATTTTTGTGTGAAAGATTAAAAAGTGAAACTGTCAGGAACATACAAACTAAGGGTTTCTATGAACACAACAAATATTATAAAGTAAATGAAAAAGTAATGGCAATCGATGCTAATTATCAATATTGAATAAACCACAAAAATGTAAACTTGATTAGATAGCAGATATTCAAACTCCAGAATCCAATTCATCAGCATCACTGACTACAGTCTGTTAGCATACAGGGTTTCAAGCCACACGGACACTGGCCATAAAACAATAATATTGTAACAATTCAATATAACCAAATTTCAAAGAAACATAAAAATTAACAGATTTTCGAACGTAACTCGTGGACTTAACTACTAACTACCAACCATTAAAACATTTATTAAATAATACCCTCACAAAAGATTCAAATCTTCACTGGAACTCAAATTAGGCACGCTCGAAACAATTGAAAGCCCTATTTAGCCTCTCGACCACGCTTCCCATATATATATATATATAATTATATATTCCAACGGATCGGCCTTCAAAGCCACCATCAATGCTGGTCTTACCCTAAAATAATTACTTTGAAATAAGTGCACCCTGTGGCAATTACTGCTCAAACTTCCAAGCTGAAATTGAGGCAATTACCTTAGCATTACAGACAGTCGAAAATAAATTATATAAGGAGTACAACCACCATCAGATATTGTCTTATAATGTCTTTACAGACTCCCAATCCACTCTGCAAGCACTTGACAGCAGCACCTCAAACAGCCCAAGAGAGTTGACAACACTAATAGTGATAATCCATCAGATGATGTCAAAATTAAATACAATGGATCCCTGGACACATTGGTATCATGGGAAATGAAAGGCGAACTATTAGACCTTTTAAAGGTCAATGTTAGTCAACAACCACAAAGAGGAGTGGCTTAACCAATGGGCATCAGGAAACAAGGGCAGAGCCATGTATAAAGAAATGACTATGCCTAACAAACTGGACAGTATTAACTTCCTCCCCTGCAAAGAGCAATCTACAATATTTCAACTAAGAACAGGACACACACCTCTGTTAAATTGCCCTCTTAACAAAATAAATTCCACACAACTCCCCCTTTGTAGACACAGCGCACACCCTCATGAAACCGTAAACCATATCCTCTTTGAATGCCCCTTCCAAATCCACCGTAGAAAAATCTTACTCTGGAATAAATGTAACCTAACACAACTACACCAAGCTGCATTAAACTTTCAACAAACATTCTTATTAGAAAAAGACATTAACCAACCAGTCGATGACCTCTGGAATTTCATTAAAAACCATCTTAAAAGCATTATAGAAAATCATATACCAACTAAATACACATCAAACAAAATAAATAAATGCTGGTTTAATAATAGATTAAAGAAGCTTTGTAAACAGAAGGAAAACCTATATAGAAAATTTAAAGAAACCAAGGCAGAAAGAGTTTACAAAAAGTATATAAAAATTAAACACCTAACCCAAAAAGTAAGCAGACAGCTGCAGAGTGAATACATAAACAATGTAATATCTAAAGATAACAACAAAAACCTACGGTCATACATTAAGTCTAAGAAAATGGAAACAACAGGCATAGCGCCATTAAAAGATGAACATAACATAATACATAATGATAATGAAACTAAAGCAAACATCCTAAACAAATACTTTGCATCAGCATTCTCAGCCCCAGGAGACAAAGACATATTTCTTAATTTGAACCAAGTAGACAACATAGAAGATTTAGTAGTACAAGAAAATGGAATTCAAAAACTATTAGCCAACACCAAACCAAATAAAGCGTCTGGACCTGATGGTATTCCAGCTAGATTACTCAAAGAACTAAGCAATGAGCTAGCCCCAGTGTTCAAAATACTCTTTCAGGCATCGCTTAACCAGGGCAGAGTACCAAAGGACTGGAAAGAAGCTAATGTCACCCCCCTATTTAAAAAAGGAGAAAAATCTGATCCAGGAAACTACAGACCAGTATCACTTACCAGCATCACATGTAAAATCCTAGAACACATAATATGTAGCAATAAACCACTTAGACAAACATAATGTCCTCACCCCATACCAACATGGCTTTAGGAAATATAGATCATGTGAAACACAACTAATAGGACTAATTGATGATTTTTCAAAAGGTTTAGATAATAGTGAACAAATAGATGCTATCTTACTAGATTTTTCCAAGGCTTTTGACAAAGTTCACCACCATAGTTTGCTTAAAAAATTAAAATATTTCGGCATTAACGGTCCACTGCATCAGTGGATTAAAGATTTTCTGATAGGGAGAGAACAAACTGTAATAATAAATGGCTCTAAATCAACACCAATAACAGTAAACTCAGGTGTACCTCAAGGAACAGTCTTGGGTCCACTACTATTTTTAATTTACATAAATGATTTACCAAATTGCATTAGTTCAGGAACAAAAGTCATTATTTGCAGACGATTGCATAATATATAGAACAATAAAAACAAAACAAGACACAGATATTTTACAAAGAGAATTAGATGAATTACAGAAATGGTAATCAAATTGGAGCATGTCTTTCCACCCAGAAAAATGTCAGTTGTTAAGAGTAACAAAAAAACTAAAACAAATTAATTCCACTTATCTTATTCATGGCAAACCAGTAACACAGACTAAAAACTCAAAATACCTAGGTGTTATAATAAATGAAAAACTGTCATGGAATCCACATATTGATGAAACTATTAAAAAAATCCAACAAAGCATTAGGGTTTATTAAAAGAAATTTTTATAAATCAAATAAGAACATAAAACTAAAATGTTATTTAACCTTGGTTAGGCCAATAATAGAATATGCATCCACCGTGTGGGACCCCTCAACTCAAGAAAACATTAAGAAACTGGAACAAACACAAAATAGAGCAGTGAGATTCATAACAAACGAATATTTGCATTTGACTAGGGTAACACCATTAGTAAAATCACTAAATTTAGAAAGCCTTCAGGACAGAAGACTCAAAAGTAAAGTAGCAATTATACATAAAACACTGAACCATAATCTTCAAATACAAAAACAAAATTTAATAAAATACTCTGAAAGACACAAAAATAAAGGCACATTCCTCGTCCCATATGCTAGGACAAATTTGTACAAATACTCCTTCTTCCCTAGTGCTATTAGAGCATGGAATGGGTTGCCTGAGCTAGCCAGAAAAACCAGTGACTTGGCAGAATTTAAGTCATTGGTTAATATGCATGACTAAATGCATGACGCGTAGGACGTAATCATCTTCTTTTTTGAAGTAACGTCTGTATTATATAAGATAAGATAGACCCTACTACCACTACAGTCCAACATAACCAACACCCTGTAAGGGTTAACAACAAAAATTAACCTATATCAAACAGGTGTTCAGTCAAAATAGCCTTCAGTTAGGAGTTCCAGGTTTACTTACCCTCTATTCAAAGTACACGCTGATCATTCTTAACAAATCTCAACAACGAAAGTTATCCAGACAAAAGTCACAATCAATTGTCTTGCAAACAGTATGAAGATACGGACTTAACTACATTTGTATGCTGACATTCAATGGACATGTTCGCCGGATGGAGGACAAGCGCATCCCGAAAGTCATCCTCTATGGTCAACTCGCGACTGGCACTAGAAAAACTGGTCGCCTCCACCTTCGTTACATAGATGTAATAAAACGTGACCTCAAATCAGTGAACATCAATACTGACAATTGGGAAGACATAGCTCTAGACCTCAACAGGTGGAGAGAGACAGTGACCAAGAAAGCTATGATCAGCGAAAGAACATGGGCCTCAGCTCAGGAAGTAAAACGCACAATGCGAAAAATGGCCAGCTCCTCTACCACCGAAGCAAAAGCCACCTTAACCTGCGCTATTTGTGGACGGGAGTATCTCTCCAAAATAGGGCTCCACAGCCACATGAGGAAGTGTGCTCTGAGATGAACCATAGTCGTTCTACGACTGAAGGAGGCCAATGATGATATTCAATAACGGGATAAAACTTATCTTATATAATACAGACTTACACTCAAAGACTGCATATAGTAATTTAAACTTTCGCATCCTGGCTTACCGAAATTCTAAAACAGCTCGAGCTTTCACAAGTTACATCACTTACATGAGGGTTAAATTTACAACAACTATGGTATCTATTAAATCGACAGTGAAAAGACAAATGTGTATTGCCTAGTTGTCTTTGTTATTGTCCTAATAGTTCGAGTCGAAGACTCTTGAAAGCTCCCATTCATCTTTCTGTCCTGACTATTGCTCAGACTGGGAGGAACCAAAGCAGAGGTAAATTGTGACATCTTTATTACCAGTGGTTGTATCGCAAGACGTTGGGTTAGAACCTTAGAGGAAATTCCCTTATTCCTGCTCTGCACCACATAATCCGACCTGGTGTCTGCCATAAAACGGATGCTTGAGATGCTTGACATGGCCTTTCTTACCTCCCCTTAGCACCTCAACCATAAACATAGATAAATATAGACTGGAAAAAGGAAATAACTTCATGTAACTTGAAAACATGTATTTCTATTGTTGTCGGATTTCCAAATTTTGAAAAGTTGCATGGCCTTCAGTCTTAGAGATTAAACAAAACTACACTGCTCATAAATGCTGTATAATAAAGTAGGCCTACACAAAATTGCAAGTCACAAATTTTCGTTTCATAAAACTCTTTTATCGGCCAGTCTAGAGAAGAAATGCCTAGTCTTGGTATAACTAAACGGGCGCTAGTGGAATCTAAAGGGAGAGAATAATTAATGACATAGTAATCGTAGTGAAATAATAGTGCAGAAGGTGTTTAGAAAACGGGGAAACGAGAGGTGTGGATGGTGAGATAGCCAGGACAGAGAAAGATCCTTATCAATAAAATGTTCATCTTAAGTGAAGTGTCACGTATTACGAATTGAATTCTCTATCTATTCTAATTTTAATTGGCTTGCCTAGGGGAACGTGACAATAGAAATAGCAGTTGTGTCACTTATCTTAAGTCTGAATTTAACCAAAGACTTACACTGAATAACAAAAAAAAAAAAAATGACACAAGAAATCGGGAAGGTAAAATATCAACTTAATGTTTAATAAAATATAAATCAAATAGTACTTTTAAATGAATCACATAAAGTTACAAGCAAGAAAAACAAACATTTACTCACTACAGAATCGATGGGTTGACCAAACCCTTTTACAAAAATGGCATGTAAAAATAGTACAATACAAGAGTTTTAAAATATAACTACAAATACAAGCAAGGCCTTGAAAAAGAAAATTCTTAACTTACACTAGCAATAGGTATACCACGCAGGGGTCACGCAATGTCTCCGCTATTCTGTCTCACGGCTGTCTCCGTATGTCCTGTCCTCCTCAACGTTACACGGGCGGTCTTTTTATAGTCTACCGCGCGTCGAGATCAAGACAAATATAGTAGTTTCTAGAATACTATTCGAGAACAGAACAAGTCATCAACAAGACAGAGCTAGAACCCTCTCCAAAGAGACGGAAAAAAAAAATCACCCTCCTTTTAACCAGATACACACATAGGTCAAGGACCGGTCACACTGTCTGTGTTGCTTGACTCGCCGTCTCTCGACCGCAACAGGTCAAGGAAAAAAAAAACAATAGTAAATAGGTAACAATGCCTAGATACGTAACAGAAGACATTGTTTTATAAATACAATAGAGATGAAACGCAACAATTTTTTTTTTATAAAGCTTATATCAACTCTGTTTTAAAAAAAAAGTTTGTGCACGCTATTTCTCCCACATCAAATATTGGATTAAGCAGAAATTTTGCACAATTATTTCTTTCGCCTGAGAACACAGTAACTAACAATTGGTAATTAATGATTTTATTTGGTATCTTGAACAAGGGAAAGAAATAGTACTTAACTGATGTGGTGGTATTAGTTGAATTAGTCCCCTTGAACGTTTTTTATCATGCATTTAAAAAAAGGATAATGTAAACATTCACCAAGATTCCACTCTGCCCTTCCCCTTTCCCGACTGGTCCAGACAAGTGATTGGATCTTAGACAAGTGATAGGGTCTTAGACAAGTGATAGGATCTTAGACAAGTGATTGGATCTTAGACAAGTGATAGGGTCTTAGACAAGTGATAGGATCTTAGACAAGTGATTGGATCTTAGACAAGTGATAGGGTCTTAGACAAGTGATAGGGTCTAAGACAAGTTATAGGGTCTTAGACAAGTGATGTCTTAGACAAGTAATAGGGTCTTAGACAAGTGATTGGATCTTAGACAAGTGATTGGATCTTAAACAAGTGATAGGGTCTTAGCGCAATGTGAAAGCTAAAAGCTAGACAAAGAACAATTGGTAAAAAATATTTCTAATCGCACAGATGTATGTCTAAGTCAGTCATACATATAAATACATGACTTTGTTGTCTTTTTCAGAAATCTTGCTCGCATTCAAACTTCCATTTTTATAATGAATTTATAACTCGCATTTGACAAAAACAATCCTTTTATATTTCTTTCATTGATTAAATTTTCCTGGGGTCGTGACCTCCCATTAACTACCCGGTAGACATATTCTTATAATTAAAAAAAAACAACTTTGTTTGCATTACAACTGAATTGATAATGGTTCATATTTAGTACCTTGAACATTTGGGGCTCTTCACGCGATCCTTGAACTGTCTCCATTCGTCTGTCATTTGACAAAATAAGTCTCATGTATAGACAGGACTGTTCTTATCACTTTATATTTTGTCTGCACTGCTTGATGATAGTGTTCCCTGCAGAAAGGTCTCAGCAAACCTGATGTGGCCATACAGTCTGACCTGGCGTTTTTATAGGAAAATGGTCTGTTGTTCATCACAGGGTCCAATTGTTTATGATGCGTTTGTGTGTGTATGTGACGCACTCCTTCTATATCATCTCAATTTCATGGCTAGGACCCTCCTCTTTAATGATTTATAAGCATTGGTAGTTAAATACGTTCTTTCCTTAGGGGAGGCAACGCGCTCCTCTGAGCAGTTGGCGTCTAAATTATCGTTTTACCACCTTTCTATTTACTGTAGTTTTAAAATACATACTGGTTAAGTTAAGTGCGCCCATTGTCGTTTTTAGAATTTGAACTTTTAAAAAATTAAAAAGTTCTGTTACGACTTTGTTGCAAATTACTATCATTAGTTTTGCGCCATCGAGTCGAATTGTGAAAATATGAAGTTAGCCACTTTCACTCGGCACAAGAAAACAAAAATTGATGTTTCTGCGTTTCCAGAAACAGGACTCAATGGCAATGCCGTATTAAAACTTTATAGTACTAACATTTCTTGTTTCTACAGAGTAATGTTTTGATTAATTGGAGGACAGTGCCCGTCAACCTCCTCGTGGTGTCCTCTGGTAACCGGAGTAAGTTCACCCTTTTGCTCTTGGTGTGTTCAAAAATGGGCTAATACTTCAAGCCCATTGCTATTTTAGCAGACACTTATGAGTCGGCATCGATAAATTCTGGAAGAGCAGACTATGGAGCCTACATCGACTTTCTTGGCTCTTACTCAGTCAAAATCTTTGGACCATGTGGTAGTGTTCGCAGTTTTGATGCGTAGACCATGGCAGTCTGTGAAGCCTTAAAAGTCATTGACTCTCAACTCGGCGAGGGAAATTTGAGGGCAACACATATTGTTGTGGTCACTGACTCAAAATCTGTACTACAGGCTTTGCAAAGCTCTGGACCATGGCCCCCCAATATTGACACTGTCATCATGGCTTCACACAACATAAAGGAACGCTATGGCACCACTGTAATAATGCAGTGGGTACCGAGTCACATAGGTGTCAACACTATTGCAGACTCCTTGGCCCACCAGGGAGGGCAAATTCCACTCAGTGAACAGGCTGTTAGTTTGCATCATGCTCTGGCTATAATTTAAAAAAAAAGGAAATGGAAAAGTGATTTGAGTGCTGGGACAAGTCCCAAAAAGCCCGTGGAGTCTGGGGGCGCATGAGGCTGCCTGACCGCACTTCCCCTTGGTGGAGGCTGCCCAGGCCTGAGCAAGCTATTATAGCACAGTGCAGGACAGGCCACTGTCCTGTTGGCTCATATTTCTCACCGCTATGCCCTAATTTCGATTCACGGTGTCCCCGTAGCGGTGAAGAAGAGGAAACCGTGCCTTATATTTTGTTTGACTGCCCCAGACTTGCTGATCTCCGTCTCGACAGGCCTGGGAAACCAAAAATTTTCGACCTGTATGGTGACATGTATGCACTACGCAAGACAGCAGGGTTTCTGTCCAGGGCTTTTGCAAGAGAGGATTTGAGCCTCTCAAGCCCTCACTCAAATGGAGTTTGATGATGATGAATATTTTGATTCAAATTATATATAATTATATATATATATATATATATTATATAACATTATTGTTTACAAATATAAAATCAAGCCTTACAAAATACTCAGGAAGACAGAAAGATTAAAGCATATTTCTTATACCATATGCAGGGACGTAATATCACAGAGTCCTCATTCTTCCTTAGTGGCATTATCGCTAGGAATGGGTTTCCTGATCAGCCAGGACTTAGCAGAGTGTATGTCACTAATTAACATACATGACATAATTTTTCATGGGTATGCGTATGAAGTAATTAGCTTCTGCAAAGAAGAAACGTCTGTAATATATAAGATAAGAGACAAAGCGTAACGTGACTATGTTATAAAATTAAAATATTTTCTAATAGAGCATACATCCGCATTATCTACGTGACAGATTTAAATATCAAGAGATAATTTATAGATATTTGCTATATCATTGTTTTATGCCTATTTGATTAGTTCTGTCGTAAAAGGCCATAATTGCTTAACCCTGTGTATTAAAAATTAACACTGAGTTATCTTTCTTTCTGAATTCAAAGAGTTATAAAACCGAATAACTTTATATAAAGGTAAGAACTTTTTAGGAAAAAACTCAAAGCTTGAAGGTAGATGTTTCAAATTGAAAGCAGTTAGTGAGGACACACTTGTTCTTGCTGTTTATTTTACACATATGCGCTGAGACTATATACATATGTGCTGACTACAGATAAAAACTTTATTTTACAAAAGTTGGAACAAATTTGGTTTTAACTAAAACCTTCTGGATGACTTCTAATGAAAGATCCGTTCATAACAGACTTTTTCTTGATGTTTACATTAATCTGTGCTGCGACTATTGGTCTGTTTTTTTTAATTGGAAACATTTTCAACATCTGGAACTTCTCTAACCCGGGGGATAGACGACAGTGTCACCGTGACCTTGCTTGCACTTGCACTAAGCGAGATTGGGGTGCTGGTTGCCCAACAGGGCTACAATGTAGTCTCCATGCCCTGGGTGTCTGTAGGTAGTGGAGGTATAGACCCTTCGGCATTTTTCTTTATTTACTTCTATCTCAACGACTTTTAACAGTTTTACGACACATTTGAATGATGTGTGTCGGTGATTTGGCCACTTCTTTTCGAGAAATGTGGCTGCGGTTGTTAACTTAACAATCTATTTCAGGGCTGGGCAACCTTTTTTTCTATTTAGGGCCGCATTTTAAAAAAATAGGAGTGGGGGGGGAGCATATATTATGTACTTACAACTTAGAAAAATGCGGTTGCTAACTGCGTATGATGTCTTAAAATTGACACGCATACTGTATTACACATTTAAAATTATTTTTTTTACACTCCCGATTGAGGAGTTACAAGAATTAGCAGTTTCTGAAACTAATTTTACGAATATGTGTTTGAATTTCGTTATTGCTTTTTTTTTTTTTTACATCCCAATTTCAGATGTGCAGTTGTAGGCTACCTATTGTGAAGTATTTAATTGTTTACACTCGTGCATAATGTTACATCATCCGAGATTGGGTGTCGGAGAAAAAACGTGTACAAAAGTGGCAAGACAGATACACACACAGACAGACAGAGTTAGTTGATATAAGCTTTGAAATAAAAACAACGACCAACCATTTTTGCTTCCTAACCTATGTCAGCTTCCTCCCATATTATTATTATTATTTAATATCCCGATATTCTAAATCTCAGTATTTAACAAAAGTTTACAAAAAGGTTGTTAAAACAAAACAGAATTCAAATAAAATGCCTAAGTAGTATTTTTCACACAAATAGAACAAGCGCATTATATAAGCCAATGAGAGAAATAAGAAACAAACGCATTAAATAGGCCAGTGAGAGAACTAAGGAATAAACGCATTAAATCTATGTAGGCCAGTGAGAGGAATAAGAAACTTAAGCATTATCTTATCTTAGATCTATATAGATCTAATACAGAAAGAAAGTGAAGAAAGAACTATATAGATCTAGATCTAGATTAGAGGTAATATATATAGAATCTAACTCTAGATTTATATAAAAATTAGTTTTTAAAAAAAGTAATAACTAGTCTAGATCTAGATAAATATCCAAAAAATAAAAGTTGTTCTCTTTTGTTGCCAACTATAATGTTTTTTTATTTTAATATTTATTTTAAAACTAGCGCGCTGTTTGTATTTAAAATTTATCATATTCATAATCATAATTTATCTTTTTTTTTAATGAGATAATCATTGATAATGTGCTTGTCCATTTTGAAGATTTTACAATTATTCTAACCCAATTTCCGACTCTAGACTCTTATATTTTTACTAGATCTATATCTTATTATCTAGTAGTTTCTTATTCTAATATTTCTATAACATCTATTTTCTATGTCTATACCTATAGTATAGCCTATAGTATAGTGACTATACTCTATTAGACTCTATAGTTATAGTATTATAGTCATATAGATAGTCACTAACTAATTATCTAATAGAGTAATACTAATAGTCTTATTTAATTACTCTTATTATCGAATCGAGTATCAACTTATCTTGTCTTATTTATCTTAATTCTTATATAATACAGACATTACTTCAAAAAAGAAGATGATTAAGTCCTACGGCGCCTACGCGTTATGCATTCAATCATGCATATAAATATAAACCAATGACTTAAAGTTAAATTCTTCCAAGTCACTGGTTTTCCTGGCTAGCTCAGGCAACCCATTCTGTCTATTAGTTAGTGCATTAATGATTAGATGATTAGTCTAATTATTAAATATAATTAGTCATCTTATCTTATATAATACATATATAATATTATATAATAATATATAGAATCTAGAATAGAATCTAGATCTATGTTATGTATATTATCTATCTAGATCTCTAGACTCTATTTAACTTAGTATAACTTATAAGTATTATTTATTATTTACTAAGTAACTTAGTAAGTAATTAAATAATTCAATTGTAACATTAAACATTCATAAAATAATTCAATTATTTCAATATAATTCAATTCAATATAGATCTTTAACATGTTTTAAAATCTTATATCATAAATGATAAGTATAGAGGTCATAATAATAAGACAGGGGTATTAAATAATAAGACTAAGACTTATGATTTATGATTAGTCTTGAAACTCTTGAATGTCTTGACTTGTTTGTTGGTCTTGAAAAATGAATCTAAAACTAAACAGACATGACAATTAAACCACACACATACTCATGATACTGATAATGGACATAGATCTAGATCTACATCAGTTATAAAATGCTTCATGACAGTACTAGAGATCTAGATGCTAGATCTACCATCATAAAGAAAAATATAACTACATTGTGAATAATAATTGACTTACATTTGTGTGTATGTATATTATATATATATATATATATATATATATATATATATATATATATATATATACATCTATTATTTTTATTAAAGAATTTTTTTATTGCTTCAGATAATTATTAACTGATAAATGAATGTGGTTTGACAACCATGAGGCGTTCAGCAGCACCCAGTCGAGTTGGCCTTGAAGGATTGGTTGCTAAAAAAGCAAAATTTAGTTCACCATCTTTGAAATCTGATTTACTAAGTAACACGCAAAATGTATCTCCTACAATAAGTTCCCAGAATACCACTTTGAAAACTGTTCAAGATAGCAATGCATTGTCATCTACGACACTCTTTAGTCTTGGGTGAGTACTTAATTATATATTTTTTTCATTTTTTTCTTTTCTTAATTTTACAGTATAATTAAGTATATTAAGTACTGTATAGATATAGGCAAGTATAATTAAGTATAGTAAGTACTGTATAGATATAGTCAAGTATAATTAAGTATAGTAAGTACTGTATAGATAAAGTCAAGTATAATGAGGAATGGGAGGTAAAGTGCTTTGCTTACGAACCAGAGGGTCCCCAGTTCCTGGTGAAGACTGGGATTCTTAATTTCAGGATGTTTAGGGCACCTCTGAATTCACTTAGCTCTAATGGGTACCTGACATTAGTTGGTGGTTGTGCTGGCCACATGACACCCTTTTAGCTGTGGGCTACAGAAACAGATGGCCTTTACATCATCTGCTCCATAGATCACAAGGTCTGAAAGGGGAACTACTGTTTTGTTTATAATTAAGAATAGTATAGTACAATTAAGTCTAATTTATTAATTTACTGAAGGGGAGGCTGTAAATCTTCTTCTTCTAGCCATTTCACCAGTAGCCAAGGTTGCTAAGATTATGGTTTGGCTTGAGCAAAGAGTTTGCAGTTGGGTGAAATCCGTTCTTTTTGGGTCACTGAACAAGCTTTCAGCCATTGAGCCAACTTTATCCATTCAGAGTCTCGTACTATCATTGAACATTTTACTCTGACTGAGTGCAATTATTTCTTGTGCAACCATATGTCTTAAAAGAAAGCATCTGTCACAATTTTACAAATGCCAGGCACTCTAATTTTGTTTAAGTCAATGCCATTGTGTTTATTTATTAGTGCAAAGTTAAGGACAAACTCAGAGCATCCTGAGGAAGTGAAGAGAGATATAACCACAGTGACAATGTTGGCTTGTATGCCCTTAAAAACAGTGAATCACGAAGACAATTTTGACTTTCAACCTATAAATTCTGGATTCAGTCCACAAAAGGTAAGTACAATCCGGGAACCTTTTTAATATAGAATCTGTAAGATTCAACTATCCATGACCTTTACCATTGCCGTATTCAATGTTTGATTAAAGTACATTCATCTGATCATATTGATTTGTTTGTACAATCTTAGGACATAACCCTGGTGGTATTGATTGTTTGTATAATCTTAGGACATAATGAGTGTTAACACAAAATTATTGTTCACAATCTAAAAAGTTTTAAAAAGGATAATTTGAATTTATATATGGTGGTGTTGATGACTGATCATCATGAATAAAACAAAGCAGAGTGTTAAATTGAACAGGGAATTTAAAATATCTCTTTGAATGTCCTAGAATTTTGCAGATTGAAAAAGAAAAAAAAAATAAAAAGTAGTTGGCACCATTAACTCAAAGGATCAGCCGGCATGGGCAGAAATAAATTCTAAATGCCTGAAGGTCACTGGCTCCTGATTTTTTTCTCAGGGTTTACTCTGGGCCTTTGCCCCTTCTCCTGTTAGTGAAAACAGTTCCACCGGACTCAATACCAGAGCCACACGTGAAAGCCATGAGTTAGACTGGTTGTCAGAGGCTATTTAAGCATTTTATAGGTAGTGGAGTGCTTATATCCATTACACCTCCAACTGTGACAACATAAATTATGCTGACTTTGGCTATTGTTACTGTTATAATTTTTTGCGCAAGTTTATGTCCTGGAATTTTATAATTTCTACTGGAAAACTGGAATTTCATATTGACTTTGGTGCAGAAACCCTGATTGAACTAACTTAGTCAGCTCATACTTTATATGTTAAAGCAGTAATGCAAATAAGTAAGAATACATTTCTATAATTTCATCTAAAGCTGATATGTTATTTTTGTTCAAGGCTCCAACACCAGAGATTGATTTGAAAAAAGACTCAAAATTTTACACTGCTAGAACTGGTACAATGTCAAACCTACAGAGACAACCTACTAGCAGCAATGTTCCAGATGTGACATCAATTCCTGGGTCCAAATATTTCCAAGTTGTTTGGTGCAAACTGTCAAAGAAGAAACACAAAAAGTGGGAAGGAGATGGTAAAAAAAAATTGTGCCAGATTCTTCTTTTTTTTTTTAAGAATGTTAAAATATTGAGGAAAAGCCACTTTATTGGTAAGTTTATTTAGTTACTAAAAATGTGTGCTTCTTTCTTTGCTTTCAGCTGTACTTGTTGTATCAGGGCGTTCTGCCACTCTGTATGACACTGAAGGGAAAGTGTAAGTTGTTTTAAAGATTTTAAGCAGTAAGCAAAGTTTGCATGGTTTGTAAGTACAGCAAGTTTGTTGAGACTGCCTTTTATTTTTATTTATGTAATCTCTGCTACGCCAACCAACTTTCAGCTCATTAAAAAAGATTGCCTTTGGCATATGTTCGCCCCCCCCCCCCCATATGGGATATTTGCCCTACCCGGCGTTACCGTCGGACTAAAAGAAGTTCATACCTGGTTTCGCAAGAAGATCACTGTAGTGCAGTCTTGCCACCCTATGTCCACGATGGTGTGCAAGCATCTTTGGTGAAAGCGTCCAAAAAGTCTTAGTTGCTTTCTATAAAGTACCCATGTCTCAGATCCACGTATATGGGTCGAGAGAACCCCTGCTGATAGACACTGATTTTTGTAGGCAGGCGGAGTGATTTATTTCGCCACACTCTCGCTTGGAGGCGTCCAAAAGCACTACTGGCTCTGATCAGACGCATATAAACTTCCCTTTAAAGTAATGTTTCATTTGAGACTATGCTTCCCAGTTATGTAAAGTTGTCTACCACATGTGTCAATTTACGATGATCTTTGGGGCTGAGTAGATTTTATTAGGTGAACATGACTTTCATCTTTGGTTTTGATGGTGGGAGGCTTTATTTATTTAAACTAATCTGTAACCTACCTTTTTTTTTTATTTCAAAAATATTATTGAAGAAGTTAATTAGATGCATAGAGATAATATTTACAAAAATACAGATAGTACTTACAATATATATATATATATATATATATCTAAATCATTTCTAAAACTGAATGATAAACTGATTTAAATCTTTCACCAGTATTGGTCGTGGCAGTGGATATAAAGTTGCTCAATTGGAATCATTGTCTGAAAGTAATATGTTAGTAGTAGCAGGGAAAGAGGTTGAAGTAAGTTTCTTGTTTCAAATGTTTTAGATACTATTTGCTCTTTTTCATTGAATTTTTAAAACTCATTCATACTGCCGGAAATGACTTCTGTAATTTATAAAAGCTTTAGAAATATGTAAACCTTATACGAGGATTGTATGCCATATTGGAAACTGAAAGATATTTTGAATTGGACCAAAATATTAAAGAGCTGTGGATTTGAAGACTTGGTAATAAGACATATGCTTTGTGTACGAAGAAAATCCTTTTAGATTTTTTAAAAATATTTGTAAGAAGTTTGATCATTGCCAATTTTCTTTCCTGTTTATTTTTTACATTTCATGAATGATTACACTTAGATGAACTGAATGAATCTAAAATTGTGAGAACAGTGACTAAGAGAAAAAAAAGTCATATTTGTTCATTGTTTGTTTGTTTTCTGACACATATCTCTGTAGAGATGATTTATTAATCTTAAGTACCAAAATGAAGGTCACTCAAAATAGCTTTGGCATTTATTAGTCTTTATTTTTTATTTTAATTCCATTTTTTTAGTTATTTTTCATTATTTTGGTCAAATAAAACTGAGCAAGAAGCTTTGTTTTATGATATATAGTCATTTAATTATTCTTGTGTTTTTAGGTTTAACTTAGGGAATACTAATGTAATTCATAAGTTGTTTTGTTTACTGAAGAATGGGTTTCAATATCAGTGTTAACTACTTTCAAGTTGAAAAGTTTTCAATAAAGTACAATGAGAAATTGCTTGGAAATAAGAAAAAATTTGAAATATCAATCATTATGAAACTGGATTAAGAACTAGTAATATTTACACCAATGTCTCGCCTATAGTGTTAAACACAATTTACAAATTACTTTTGTTTATTTGGCTCCAAAAAGTTTAACTGTCCATGTTTGATATAATATCCGTACAAAATGGGCTATGTTTCTTGAAATTAGGTTTTGTCTGTGATAAAAAAAGAAGATTTCAAATCAGGTAAATGTTTCAATGCTACAGGAGGGGATAAAAGTTCTTCAGTTACACCTGTAACATTCAATCCAACAGTTTCTAAAGGTTAGTATCAGTTACTATTTTAACATTTTTTTCTTAAATAAATACATCCGTATGTATTGTATTAGATTAACTAAATAATCAAAAGGATATTTGTCTGTCATTGCTTGGTTTTGTGAAGGCTCTCTTTATTCTAAGAAGCAAGCTAACAATTAAGTTGTAATAATACCAAGAATCGTACAATAAATGTTTTTAAAAAACTACATTTATAAATCACATTTTGGTAAAGTTGTATGTATGAAGTGTAGAGCTGTCATGTATTTTATAATGATTATTTTCCAGGGATTCCCAAACCTTTCATCAGCCCCCTTTTAAAGTCTTCCAGTGACTCTCAACCTGTAAGTATGGGGCTGAGCATAAATCAGATCTTAACTTATTAAATTTACTTCACTATTGTACAGTTAATAACAATGAAGCAAAAGTAACCTTGGTGTTCCAATCTGAGTTTCAGCCTAAAGTATACATTTTCCAAAGTGGCACACACATATATGAAGAATTTTAATTTTAAACTAGACAAAAAACTCACTTAATTTCATCGTGAGCGTTTTTTTTTTTTTTTGTCTATTGTTATCAGTTTAAACATTTTAATTGATTTTTTAAGGCTAAATTTTTAAAAAAATCTTTTGGCATTTTTTAATGTTTTTTTTTTTTTTTTTTTGTTATTTGTGAATTAAAAAGTTTAGCCTGACAAAAAACAACTTTGCTTGTAGGTATCAAAAGATGTTTCAGAGAAGCTGCCAACTCTACCAAAGTATGATCCTAACTTACCAGGAGCTTTAGTCCTGCCTCAACCCAGTGCAGAATATCAGGTATAATAAATGTAAAAGAATTGTTCTAAAATTGCCTAAATTATCTTTTCATTTATAACAATGACTCTTACCTACATATATCATGGGGTAGCCCACAATGCATCCTAAATAAACAAATATCTTTAATCTTAAATATTTTAACCTAAAAAATTACTATGCTTTTGTTTTTTGATCCATTTAAATGTTTTCAACAGCTATCAAAACTATAATTTTCTACTGTTACGTATCTAGGCATTGTTACCTAGATACTATTTTTTTTTTTTTTTTGACCTGTAGGTTGTCTGCCCCTTGTGTAATAAGTTTTTTTTTTATTTTATTTTTCGCGGCGAGTCAAGCCACACAGACAGTGACCGGTCCTTGACCTATGTGTGTACCTCTGGTTGTAAGGAGGGTGTTCTAGATCTGGGAAATTGATGACTTATTTGGTTCTAGAAACTACTAGATTTGTCTTGATATCGACGCGCGGTAGACTATAAAAAGACCGCCCGTGTAACGTTGACAGACAGACATACGGAGACAGCCGTGAGACAGAATAGCGGAGACATTGCGTGACCCGTGCGTGGTATACCTATTTATCGTGTAAGTTAAGATTTTTCTTTTTCAAGGCCTTGCTTGTATTTGTAATTATATTTTCAAACTCTTGTATTGTAATATTTTTACATGCCATTTTTGTAAAAGGGTTTTGGTCAACCCTTCAATTTTGTATTGAGTAAATGTTTTTTTTTTTTTTATCTTGCTTTATGTGATTCAGTTAAAAGTACTATTCGAGTTATATTTTATTAAACATTAAGTTGATATTTTACCTTCCGATTTCTTGTGTCATTTTTTTTTGTTATTCATTGTAAGTCTTTGATTAAATTCAGACTTATGATAAGTGACACAACTGCTTTTCTATTGTCACGTTCCCCTAGGCAAGCCATTTAAAAGTAGAATTCAATTCGTAATACGTGACAAAAGAAGTTTGAGGGCTTTCGTCCCGGATATTTTTCTGAACCTATTTTCGTCTTACTTGAGTAATTTTGTATAGGCGAAGTTGACTTTAACAAAAAATTTTTTGTGTCAAAGAGTCGGAAGTAAAGTATCAATAGTATTGACCAAACTCTCTTAAGGTTTTTTGTTGTACTGATTTTGTACTGTATATTTACATTGTATACATTTTTTTTTGCTTGTAATAGTTGTTAGTTAGCCATGGATATTCAGGTTTTTCTTGCAAATCCCTCTGTGGAAGAGCTTGATGCTTTTACTAGGAAGGAACTGGTCCTTATTTCTAAACATTTAGGGTTAAAAATAAAATCAAATGCCCTTAAACAAGAAATCAGAGATAACATTGTAATCCATTATGTAGATGAGGAAGTGTTTTCTGAAGACCTTTTAGAAACCCTTAGACCCGATGAGGGTAAATCAGATTTAGAACTTCAGATAAAATTAAAACAAATGGAAATAGAAGCCCAGTTAGCTTTAAAAGAGAAGGAAATTATCTTGGGGAAACAAAAAGAATTAGAGCTTGCAGCGGCTAGAGAGCAGAGAGAAATTAAACAAAAAGAATTAGAGCTTGCAGCGGCTAGAGAGCAGAAAGAAATGGAAATGAAATTACAAATAGAGTTTTGACTGGTAGAGCTGCAGAGGTATTTTGTTCTTTGACCATTGAACAACAAAAAGATTATAATGTTGTTAAGGCCTTAATTCTTAAGGCATATGAACTTGTTCCGGAAGCTTACCGAAAGCAGTTCAGGGATTGTCGCAAATCGGATGGCCAAACCCATGTAGAATTCCTGCGGGAAAAGGAGCGACGCTTTGAGAAATGGCTCACTTCCAGGGAAATCGGCACCGACTTTGCAAAATTCAAGAACCTAATGCTGATGGAAGAGTTCAAGAGTTGTGTGCGGCTGGACGTCCGTACGTATATATCTGATCGTGGCGAGGAAGATGTGCACAAAGCTGCAGTGTTGGCAGACGATTATATAATATCACATCAATTTGCCAAGTATACGACGGATGTCAAGCCAAAACAAGTCAAACAGCCTGAGTCCACTGCTAGCAACTCCATCAAGAACAGCAGTACAAATGACAGAAAACCTACTACAAGTAAAGCTACTTGTTCCTACTGCAAACGAGAAGGCCATAAAGTTGACGATTGCTGGAAATTGAGGAAGAGAAACGAAAAAGCTCCTTCAAAAGTCAGCGCTTGCACAGTACAGTGGTCGTCGAGGTCTACTCCCTCATCATCATCAAGTCATATCAAGAATACCTCGACACCACCTGTTTCAAAGGTATTGACTGTACAAGACTCTCCGAAAATGTCTCCACGATGTTCAAATGACTCAACAGCGAGTTCTTCAAATTCATCTTTACGATGTTCCAATGACTCAAACAAGAGTTTTACAAATACATCAAGCCGATGTTCCAATGACTCAAACAAGAGTTTTTCAAATACATCAAGCCGATGTTCCAATGACTCAAACAAGAGTTTACCTAATACATCACATCGATGTTCCAATGACTCTATCCAGAGTTCCCATAATACATCACCCCGATGTTCCAATGACTCTATCCAGAGTTCCCATAATACATCACCCCGATGTTCCCATGACTCCATCAAGAGTTCCCATAAGACATCACCCCGATGTTCCAATGACTCCATCAAGAGTTCTCCAAATACATCCACAAGATGTTCTACTGACTCAAGAAAGAGTTTCTCCACTGCGTCTCCTAGAGATGTCAATGACTCCAGCGAGAGTTCGACCCAAGTCCAGTCTGCATCAACCAAAATTGATGTTTTATTAGAGGATTTTAAGCCTTTCATTTCGGAAGGATTCGTATCACTACCCGGTGATTCTACAAGTCTACGACCTATCACCATTTTGAGAGACACAGGTGCCTCACAATCGTTACTTTTAGAGGGTATCTTGCCCTTGTCTAAATCATCATCGACTGGGAAGAGCATCCTGTTACGAGGCGTAGAGCTTGGATGTATAGATGTGCCTCTACATCTAATCGACATAAAGTCAAATCTCATTACTGGACCGGTTGTTGTAGGTGTCCGACCAACATTACCATTGGAAGGCATCTCGTTGCTGTTAGGCAATGACTTAGCAGGTGGAAAGGTGATAGCCGAACCCATCGTCACTCAAACACCCGATTTATCTGCCACACCCGAGGAAGACCTAGAGTTATATCCAGCGTGTGCAGTAACAAGGGCAATGAGGTTGAAAGCATCTCAAGAAGAGAACGTCATCAAGGCCAACAGTAACCAAGATGATGTGGACTTGAGCACCACATTCTTTGCTTCTCTTGAAGAAGAACCAACGCCAAATTCTGAAAAGCCGGCATCAACTCGAAAACAGTTGATTGAGGACCAAAAGAAGGATCCAGAGCTCGCCAAACTCCGAGAAACCGCAATGACATCACAAGAGGCAGAGCTAGCATCAACGTGCTACTACATCCAAGATGATATGCTCTTCGGGAAATGGAAACCTCCAGACGCATCCAATGAAGAAGAATGGAGAATATACCATCAAATCGTGTTACCAGAAAGATACCGAGCGTACATCATGAATCTGGCTCATGACACACCAATGTCAGGTCATCTCAGCATCCACAAGACATACCACAAGATTATGTCACACTTCTTCTGGCCACGTTTGAAGAAAGATGTCATCCAGTACTGCCGATCCTGTCATGCCTGTCAGATGGTTGGCAAGCCAAATCAAAGAAATTATTCTACTGTGGAAAAAGAATGTCTTGGGTTGATTCTTTCTATACAACACTTTGATTTTTATATCAGTGGGTCCAGATGGCCACTGGTTGTATTTACTGACCACAATCCCCTTACATTTATCCACAAAATGTCTGGCAAGAATCAACGACTTCTCAGGTGGAGTTTATTTTTACAAGAGTACAACCTAGATCTTAAACACATAAAAGGCAGCGAAAATGTTATCGCCGATGCCTTATCTAGATTGTAAAAAGTATTTTGATGTATATTTTTTTTTTATATATATCATGATAAATACATTCTGTAATGTAAATATCATTTTTGTAATTATTCTAAAAAGATTTCCATTTCGTGGAAATGTAAACTTTTTATTTTTAGGAGGGAGGTGTTACGTATCTAGGCATTGTTACCTAGATACTTTTTTTTTTTTTTTTGACCTGTAGGTTGTCTGCCCCTTGTGTAATAAGTTTTTTTTTTATTTTATTTTTCGCGGCGAGTCAAGCCACACAGACAGTGACCGGTCCTTGACCTATGTGTGTACCTCTGGTTGTAAGGAGGGTGTTCTAGATCTGGGAAATTGATGACTTATTTGGTTCTAGAAACTACTAGATTTGTCTTGATATCGACGCGCGGTAGACTATAAAAAGACCGCCCGTGTAACGTTGACAGACAGACATACGGAGACAGCCGTGAGACAGAATAGCGGAGACATTGCGTGACCCGTGCGTGGTATACCTATTTATCGTGTAAGTTAAGATTTTTCTTTTTCAAGGCCTTGCTTGTATTTGTAATTATATTTTCAAACTCTTGTATTGTAATATTTTTACATGCCATTTTTGTAAAAGGGATTTGGTCAACCCTTCAATTTTGTATTGAGTAAATGTTTTTTTTTTTTTTTTTCTTGCTTTATGTGATTCAGTTAAAAGTACTATTCGAGTTATATTTTATTAAACATTAAGTTGATATTTTACCTTCCGATTTCTTGTGTCATTTTTTTTTGTTATTCATTGTAAGTCTTTGATTAAATTCAGACTTATGATAAGTGACACAACTGCTTTTCTATTGTCACGTTCCCCTAGGCAAGCCATTTAAAAGTAGAATTCAATTCGTAATACGTGACACTACCAATAAACTGCCTTGTATCACACATTCAAATGGTAGTCCTTTTTTTTTCAGTTGTTAGAGACTTTGTGTGTGGTCACCCAGTATCTTAAGTTTTGATTGCTTTATATCTTTATGAGCATGAGCATTGTAAACTTACTTTTTTTTTTTTTTTGATTTTCAGTGGAAGTATAACCAACAAGGTCAGCCAGTTGTTGATGTTGTGGTGGATCCTTACCTCTCCAGCAGTTTAAGAAACCATCAGAAGGAGGGTGTGGTGTTCTTGTATGAATGTGTTATGGGCATGAGGAACTACCAAGGTCATGGAGCTATTCTGGCGTAAGTAGTTTAGGTCAATGAAAATAACAGGAGGCATGAAGTTGTTTAACCCAATAACGCCTATTGCAGTAGGATGTTATTTACAGGATTAGCCTGTGGTGGGATGTGTTACGATGCGATAGTAGCAGTTTTTTTTTATTTCATATAAGAAGAACTCAACATGTCTTGTCAGAACAAGAGCCTGGAGACTCTATTTCATTGAAAACTAGGTATATATAGCCATTTTGTAAATTTTTTACATTTTTGAAATGAAAGTGACTGTACCCCAGTGTATAAGAATTACGCGGGAAGTTGAGTATTCTTTTAGCTTATTTCAATTAATTTTTTTTTTTTCGATTAAAAAAATTGTTAATACTTTTTTTGTATATTCAGAGTTATATCTGTTAGGCAACCGAAAAAAAGCAGGTATTGGGTGAAATTATTTTTAACATAAGGAACTGGTAGGAAGTGTGCTATTTGGTTAAAAATCGAATTGTTTTGCTGACACTGCAAGGAACAGCTCATTGCTTGTCAGTGACATTGAGCACCTCATAGCTTACTGTAGCAGTAATTTTGAAGCTTTGGCCCATTTTTCAACCTTTCGCACACACATAGAGTCCCACAGCACAGTCACATTTTAACTTTTTTTTTTCTTTGATTGTTTATATCTGACTAAGGCACCATTGTCAATTTTTCATTTACTCTTAAAAGTTTTTTACTAAATATACTTATTGTATTTCATAATAATGAAATGAGACATTTGCCACTTCTTAGAAATTGAGATATTTAGTAAACAAAAAATAAATGTAAAAAAAAAATATTAAGCAATATCAGTTACCTTTAGATTGAAAAAAACAAAGCAAAAACAAAAAACAATCTAAAATTAAAGATTAAAACAACTTTTGGGTTGTTGTTTTTTTAACAAAAATACAAAACGCATTCTACAGTATAAATTTTATCAAAAGTTTTAAAGCCATAAATGACATCTCAAAAAAAAAATTTTATTTTAAAATTACATTAACATTTAACGTCCCAATTTTTTCTTTTGTTTATAGGTCACATAACAAATTTTTTGAAATCTAGTTCTTAAATATTCATTTGAACCAACTTTCTTGATAATAAAAATGATTGATATATTTTTTTGTCTTGAAGGGATGACATGGGCCTAGGAAAGACATTGCAGTGTATAACACTTATTTGGTAAGTAGAGGCCTCTGTTTTTGTTTTAAACACCAAAAACTTACCTCTGCCTAACATCAAGTCTAGAGCTAGAGGATATTCAGCCCTTATTTATAGTTACCCTTTACACACATGCAAACTTTTTTAGCCATGTCACTTGTGACCCGTATGACATAAGGATAAAAAAATCTTTTCTCTGCCTACTCCATAGCTCCGCCTACCCTCCCTAAAACACATTAAAAACACAAGTTTCCCATCCCTCCTGTTATGAAGATTCCTTGACTCCTCAGTAGGCCTACTATTCTTGATGCAATACCTTTTCACATGATTTAGTCCACACACACTCTCGCAGGCACACTCAAATTATAGTGCTACTCCATATATTCTTATGTAAGGAAATCTGTTTTTTTAACCATGTTTTATGCCTTAAAATAGAAGCTGGAAAGGAAATTAAATTTGTATAAGACTTTTAAATTTGGAATGAAACAGCAAAAAAAAAAAATCATTGACCAATGTGAGTTGTTCCAGTGGAAAATATTTTGTTGTAATGAACCATTGGATATAAAATCTTTTTTTTTTAGATGGAGTCTAAGTAAATTAGTGATGAGTAAATGAAGGGTTACATTTTTAGTTATAAATTGACATACTAGTAGCAAAGATATATTCACAAATTCAGATGGGTTTTAAACATGCTAATTTAGCTGTAATCAACATTAACTCTTTCTCTCCTAACTGACGATACCAGTGTTGATTCCACCAGAATGTGGTAAATAATTACGGAGAGAAAGAGTTAATCTTTATATTAAATAGGTAATATGTCTTTTTTCGGAAGACTAAAGGAATTTGCCTAATTTTATGTCTCTATAGATGTCTTGATATTTTTTCACATATTGTACTGAACAAAAAAATTATTTTTGATTGCTTAAAATTGTTTTGTTGAGCTATCAATTTTATTCCTATATACTCGGTTTTGTCAGGACATTGTTGAAACAAGGACCATTTGGAGGTAGACCTGTAGTGAAGAAGGTCTTGGTGGTGACTCCAGGGAGCCTAGTTAAGGTTAGTAGTTGCTGGCTTTATTGTTTTCATAAGTTTTTATTTCTGAAAACCAAATAAAATATGTATTGTATTACTATTATCAAGACCAACCACTTAAACTGCCCCATTGTAAGTTTTCCACAAGTGCCAGTTACACTTTCTCTTGGTGAAAAACATTGATGTATGATAGAACATTGTATGCAATTTTGAATATTAATGTATCTCTTAAATTTTCTATCAGGGTTCAACCAAACACATGCAGTCTCCTTGAACACAAGCCTTAGCTCTCTTTCTCACTATATATTTAAATTGTCCCCCTTTCATTCTCACTTTTCTTAGACTTTCACGCATTATTTTATTGATAATATAAAGAAAAAAAATACAGCTTCATACTATCCCAGTCACCTGTATATTTGATTTACAATGGTTTTTGTATTAAAAAATGTTTTTTCCACATTTTCACAAAATTATATATAATTAAAATTATTATATATCGGAATAGAATTAGCATTTCATTGTTTTTCTTTTTATAATATTGTTTAAAATTACATTTGTAGAATTGGTTTCTTGAGTTCAAAAAATGGCTGGGTCTGGAGAGGTTAAATGTGTTTGCTGTGTCAGGCGATAAGAAACCAGAGGTAAGCTAATAAAGCCTCATTATCACAGTGCCAAGCTTTAAATTGTGATAAATTAGCTACTTTCATGACTACGTTTTATAATATCAGGAGTTTGTAAAATCCAATAAGTATCCAGTCCTGGTGATATCTTATGAGATGTTTGTACGATGCTCTGAGATTCTTACGGATGTGAACTTTGACCTGATTATCTGTGATGAAGGCCACCGTTTGAAAAATACTGCAGCCAAGACTACAGCTGTGAGTGGATTTATTTTCATTTAGTTAGTTTCAGTTTTCTCTAGAACATAATGTCTGTTGCCTCTGGATAAACTACAACTGCTTTAGATTTTACAATGCTGCAAACTGATCTACCAACTTCTAATTTTTATTGCTGTTGAAGAGTGTTTCCATTGAAAAAACAGTTTCAAGAATTTTGTTTAAAAAGTAGGGTCAGCACAAGATGAACCATAGTCTGACGGAGGCCAACCTATTAGGGTCAGCATCTTGTAGTAATTAGGCAAACCAGAATTGATTAGTATAAGCAAATTTCATTTTCAAGCAATGTTTAAGAAAACAATAAAATGTCCTGATTGCGAGGATTTTAAGGGGGAACTATTCTCTTTGTCTCACTCAAATATCTATATATTGCTCAAAGGATCTAACATGTGCCTTCAGTTTTGTTTTTGATTTCTTGTGAGTTTACAGATAATGATGGGACTACCATGCAAGAAAAGAGTTGTACTGACTGGTACTCCTGTCCAAAATGACCTCCAAGAGTTTTATTCTATTGTACAGTTCTGTAATCCTGGACTTTTGGGTAAGCATTAGGAACTTTTTGTCATAGATCATTTTAATTTTTGTTTTTTTTGCATACTGTTTATCACATTCATTTAAACATGAATAACTAACATGAAAAACAAACAAGAATAATAAATATGAATAATAAACATGAATAACAATAACAAACATGAATAACTAATGAAACATTGTTTGTCACAGCCATTTAATGTGAATAAAATCTGATTACAAAATTGCTTCAATGACATTTGGATATATACTATTGTACATTAGCGTATCAGTCACTTTTGTTGTTGTTTCAATTCCCTTCATTTCTTGTATTACTTCTTCACTACAATTCTTTTCTTGCAAAAAAACAGCTTTTTTTTTTTTTTAATCTTTTTCAAAAACATATGGAGTTATAACAGAGATCTAAAAAATTAATTACTATTCAATAATCAATGTGTCATTTATACATCTTTTTTTTTTTATACTTATTCATTGAAGCACATTTATTACAGGAACAACAGCTTCATTCAGACGAATATATGAAGAACCTATCGTTACTTCTCGTCAGCCTGAAGCCTCATTGGAGCAGCAAGAGCTTGGCTCAGAGAGAGCCCAAGAGCTGACTAGGCTTACTCAAATGTTTGTTTTAAGAAGAACTCAAGAGGTCAATAATGACTATTTGCCTCCAAAAGGTATCAACTTCACCTTTCCCTTATTTTGTAGAACTGTTGAGGTATCATTCATGACCTGTTGACCATCTTTCTGTCTCTTGCCTTGGATAGAATCTCTTTCTATGACAAGCCTGTCCAATCTTTTATGTCGTTTTCCCATTGCTTTCTCTGTCTGCCTTTTTTTTTTCCTGGTACTGTTCCCTGAAGGAAGGTCTTTGGAAGCCCTGAGGACCTTGTGATATGGCCATAAAGTTTTAGTTTACATTTTTGATTGTAAAGTAGGTCATTGTGGGGCCCAATTGCCATTGTAATTCTGTTTCAAATCTCTTCATTTGTGATGCTGTCATTGTATGTGATACCTACGATATTTCTGTAACATCTCAGTTCCATTGCTAGGATCCTCCTCTGTAGTTCTGCAGTCAGTGTCCAAGATTCAATAAGATATGAATTTTGCCATGACCAAGGAGTGCATCAGTCTAGTGTTAAGGGCTATGCCTTTGTCTTTTAAGATTGTTTTGAGTTTTGCAAGTGCTGCTGTGGACTGTGCAATTCTGGCCAGTAGTTCTGTTAATTATGGGATGTCAAAAGGATTGACTTGTTTAAATAAATTTTCAAAAGTACCACTGTAAAAGAAATCATTTACCTTTTCTCATCCCCCCATATTTCACAATCTCATTTTATAGACAAATTTGTGAACATTGCATCTAATAGTATTTCTAGGATACAACTTCAGTGTCATAAGTTTGTTCTCTACCACAAGACCTTTTCTGTCATAATATTTTTTCATGATTCATGTGGCAAATGTAAAAATACTGTTATCCCCATCATGATTTGAACCTGAGATATCAGCTCAGCGCTACTTTGTCCATTATTGGAAGTAGATTTTATTTTTTATGCTCTACTTTTCTTTGCACCAGTAACTATATCTAACACAAATCCTATATAATTAAGCACTCTTTCATATGAACATGTATCCCATATAATTAAGCACTCTTTCATATGAACATGTATCCCATATAATTAAGCACTCTCACGTATGATGCTTTTAAAAAAAAATATTATAATTAGTATTGCCTACGATGTGTTTTTTCAATCTTAACAGTTTCTTTATTTAGTAATTATCTGTTTTAAAATAAGTATTAGCTTCTGCATTAATATCACCTGTGTATTAAAGGAATGAGAGAGCTTTACATATAATAGTGGAGCAGCTCAAAAAGAAAAAAAAATCATTAAAATGAAATTAAAAAACAAAGTGAAACTTTATTATATAAATGAACAACTAAAAATGGTCATTTTCCAAAGTGTATGGCAGGATACAGAAGAAAAGTTCCAAAGTTAAAATGACCATTAGAATTTTAGTGTATTATATTTGTATTTGTGTATTCATATTTCTATTGTTAACTAAATGTTTTTTCAAAAGTTTGAATCTTCACAGGAAAAGAACAAAGTAGAAACTGCTACAATAATAGACAAAATATGCATAAAAAAGAATTTTGTTATTGGATTCATTTTGTTCATTATTGTAATCCATGTTATCTTTCAGTTGAACTGGTTCTCTTCTGCCAGCCATCCACCCTGCAGGTGAGCTTGTACAGACAACTGCTTCACTCTCAGCTTATCAGGAGGTGCCTGTTAGGTAACTTGTCAGGCTCTCCGCACCTGTCCTGCATCAGTGCCCTCAAACAGTTGTGTAATCATCCAAGTCTGCTGTACCGAAAGGCCTTGGAAGCAGAGGGAAAGTCTTCAAAGGATGGGGAGGTAATTCTTTTGTTCCTTTGTTTATAAATTTAAAAGCTTCAACTGTTGGATCACACCTAGTATAGGTTATTTTGACCTATGAATTCTGTAAAGGGTTTTCTTAAGATTTGGAAACGTTACTTCTTTTCAAGTTTCATTGCTCGAGCTCAAATGTAGTTTAAAATCACTTAGTAAATAAAAATAAGAAGTAAAGTTCCCCTTTCAGACCTTGCGATCTAAAGGGCAGATGATGTTTCTTTGGGCAACAGTTAACAAGCAGGGTGTTATGTGGCCAGCATAATGACCAACCTTCTTTAATTTCCCCAACTAAAGCCAGGTATCCATTAGAGTTGGGTGGACTGAGGGAGGAATGGAGAAAGACGGTTGACAAGTCTTGCCTGGTGCCCAAACGGTCCAACAGACTAAGTGATAGGTAAAAAAAGGTAAAGGTATTCTTTACTAACACACTTAGTTGCACTGCACTGGAATAAATGTATATTAGCGTATTATCAAGGTGTCTGTTTCTCCTTGTATACAAGGCTATGTTGATAATCCTGTAGAAAAAAAAAGTTCATTTGTTGTTGCCCTTTTGATTTTAACATTGAGAAACATAATCAGATTTAATGTAATGCATATTTATATTTACCTATCACAGGTTTCTATATATGATGGGCTCCTGACTTATTTTTCTGATAATTTTGATGCCGAACGTTTTAGTTGTGATGATTCTGGTAAAATGGTGGTACTGTCTGGTCTTCTGGCTGCAATATTCAGACATTCCTGCACAGAAAAAGTGGTTTTGGTCTCAAACCACACAAAGGTATGAACATTTGAATTCCACATTTTCATATAATTTGGACACTCTGCTCGTCATGTGCCTGAATAGTAGCCATTTAGCTTTTTATTTTAGCTGAGTTTGTTTTGGGCAAAAGTTTTTCAGCTTTTGTAGAGAATGTTGTTAAAAGAACAAAAATGGCTATAAAAAAATTGGGTTGCTAGAGTCAATCCTTTAATTGTTTCTTCCTTAAGGCATGACCATAACCTGATTTAGTTTGATGATGTTATGAGTTTTGTTTTTGCTAATCTAAAATGTCTCATTGATATCTTGTTAAGATCAAAATAAAATGTTCCATTAGTTTGATAGTATTTGTAACAAGGTCTGTAATTTACAAGATAGTACTGTTAGTTCACTTATCACAAATAATCATAAAAAAATGAACATTCTTTATATCAAAAAAGTTCTTGTTCGACAGACACTGGATTTTCTGCAAATTTTCTGTGATGCTTCTGGTTATAAATACCTGAGACTTGATGGCACAACACCAACTGGTCAGAGGCAGGATCTTGTGTCCACTTTCAATAATAAGTTTTCTCAACAAAGTAAGTTACAAGTAGACTTGAGGATTAAGTTTTCATTTTCTGTGCCTGTCTTTGGCAAGAGCTTTTCTTTAGGTCTCAAATGTGTGTCTGACGACTTTGATGAGAGCCCTTCATCTGTCTATTTTAGAGACTGCTGCCTTCTGCTTTCCTCTATGCCAGTGAAAGCCGAATGGCTTGAGTTGATTTTTTTACTTCCTAGTGGTTTCTCTGTTACCACACTCTTCTTTAAACTCGCCATGCGGTCATCCACCATAGTTGGAAATACACAAAACAATAAATTGTATAAATAGCAAAACTTAAATTATCATTTTTCTATTTTATAAGAAAAAAGGGTACATCACTTTAGACTCCACCTTAAATATATATTAATAGATATAATTCTGTATGGTGACAGACAAAATAGTATGGACAAAATAGCACGAAATTTCCCAACAAAATAGCGCTGACTTATGTATGATGTGTATAAAAGTACCGGATTATTAGTTATTTAATGTCAGGGGCAGCATTTTGTAGATGTCTCTATCTTTTTCAATATTAATAGATATAAAAAAAAACAACAGATTATCTAGATTAATTTTTGAGATTTTTTGAGTGCAATGTGAGGAATAAAATCTGCTTAGAAGGAGATCTGTGCAATCTGGTGAAGTCTGTCAATATTCTATTAAGCTCTTCAAAATTAAGTATGTATGTATGGCTCCTTCTGTCTTGGAAGACTATGGATGCACCTAGCTCATTAAAATCAAGTAAACTTAAAGATATGAAGTTCTGACATTCTATTGACTTATTTGTGAAGATTTTTTTTACTGCTTACAAGCAAAATAACAGTTTTAAAAAAATGCAAATACTTCAAATCTACTTTTTCAATAGACTTAAAAGCATTTTAATTATTAAAGTATTTTACAAGATGAAATAAAATTCTCATTTCATAAATCCTATTTAAATGTGATTAGTGTTACTTATGAACTAGTACAAATTTCAAGCTACGTGGGAAAAGGGCATGTCATTTTGATGGTACTGAGGTCGAATCCAGCCCAAAATCATCCCCACTGTCTTGAAGTGGTTTGGGCTAGGATGTAATAATCTTCAATTTTGAAGCAACATCCAAAACGTGTCAAACAAACAACATCAGCTTGTTTTGTGATGCTAATAACTAAATCTTCTCTTTGTAGGAATTTTCCTCTTGAGCTCCAAAGCTGGTGGAGTGGGTTTGAATCTCATTGGTGCTTCTCGTTTGATTCTATACGATATTGACTGGAATCCAGCTAATGATATACAAGTAAGACTAAAATTATTACCCAAGGTTTATAATATATTGTTAAGACGTGGGGTTGAACTAAAGAAAATAACTCAACGATTCTCAGATCGCTGGTATCTCTTCGATTGCAGAAGCACAATCCACCTATGATCAATCAATATCCCCGATAAAAAGAAATAATGTCACAATCTCCTAATCAAATTTACATATCCCAATTCTCTAACACAATAGAAAACAATCCTCAGTCAAGAAATCCAAACTCATAACTCAAGTTTCTTAACACATTTACACTCTAGTCAAGGTCATTTACGTCCAAAAATCACCATACTTTGCACGTGGAAAAAAAGGTTACTCAGGGAGGAACAGTGTTACAACAATATGTATCTTTTAGGAGACATGTCCATAAGTCAGATGTCATGTTCACACGCTTCAATGACTAATAGTTAATGAGGATATCTGGAGTCTGCATTACTTATTCATACTGTGGCTAGGTGAACTCAGGGGTAGTTTATTTCATTTTAATTTTATATTTTACTGCCCAGTTCTTAACACTGGTCCTAAAAATTCAGTTCTAAGCACTTAATTTTGTTTCTTTACATCCTTAAACTGCTTCTGTTTCCTTGAACTCTGTCCTACATACAGCATCTGTTTCTCTATTTTAAGAACATAATTATCCCAACATTTTACCAAACACTCTTGGAAATATGTGCAATACCTCATTGCAAATATGTTACTTTACAGGCCATGGCCCGAGTCTGGAGAGATGGACAGAAAGGAAGAGTCTATATCTACAGATTGATTACAACTGTAAGTTCACTATTACTATTTGACATACCTGAATTTCATTGAGCTAAGTTCTTACCGTAACTAAAGCCCTAAAGATGTTGAATCTTAAGCTGCTAATAATGATGCTGATGTTCATCTCAGGGGACAATAGAAGAGAAAATGTACCAACGACAAATTACAAAACAAGGACTGAGCGGAGCAGTCATGGATACGAACACTAAGAACAATGTCCAATTCTCTCTTGAAGATCTTAAGGTAGTTATCCAAAAATTCTACGTAATAAATTGTTGACCAAGTGTTTCATATTGTGATGCTAAGTGAACTACTTGATTGTCCTGGCAGGATTTGTTTTCCCTGAATGAGATGACAGACTGTGAGACCCACAGTCAACTGGGATGTCAGTGTAAGGGGAGCCCAGGATTTACTCAGGTGCAGAAAGTGATGGCTCAGGAGGATGAGGAAAATGAACGAGATTGTCAACTTGGAAAATCATCAAAGTCACACAAGGTAAAAAAAAAAAGTTGTCTGTAACTGTTTAATCTGACAATTTAGCATCTTCTTTTTTTTTTTTTTTTTTGATTAGCAATTGTTAACATTATTGATTTTTTACATTTTTAAATACCAAATAGCAGTTCCTATACATGTTTGCAATGATAGTCCATATTAGAAACAACTGCAAAGCTGATTTCTTGCCATGGGCATTAGGTTAAAGAGGGATCTGATTTGGATTACAGTTGATTACTAAATTACCTACATTTATTTCTAATAATATTGTCATTATGAAATTAACGTCACAAGTTGTTGGTATACCACCATCAAAATATTTGAACAGATGTGAAGTAGATCTAGGCCTACATTTTTTTTTTCCAAATATTTTTGTAGTCTAGAAAAATGTCTGTTTAAACAAATATTGTTCATATTCAGGTAAAGGCCAATTTAACAATGGGAGAACTATTACAATGGCAACACTGGAGAGGAGAATATGCTGGGGATATAAGTGTAAGTAGACTTTCAAATAGTTCACAGTTCTATCAAAACACTTCCACTTTGAACAAAGTATCTGAACAGTTTCAGTGTAATTTTAAGAATAACTGATGGGGATAATCATCATTATCAAACTCCCAGCGAGGGCTTGAGAGGCTCAAATCCTCTCTTGCAAAAGCCCTGGACAGAAACCCTGCTGTTTTGTATAGTGCATACATGTCACCATACTGGTCGAGAATTTTTTGTTTCCCAGACCTGTTAGCAGAAGTCCATGCAAGATATGGGGCAATATAAATGGGGATAAAATAAGTTGTTGTTTTTTTTTAGATATGTATGGTAAAATTTAAGCATCTGATACTTTTTGCTTTTCATGAAGATAAAATTTGTGAAAGTTTTTTTTTTATTTCCTTTAGTCTACATAAGTATTTAACATTACATGGTCTTATGGTCCTGTTAGGATAACCCTTTAATTAAAATATTTGACAATCACTGAGAATGTATTTCTGATCTCCACAGAGCTGGTACCTTGATGGCATAGGAGAAACTCTGTCATTTCTATTCTGGCACCAGACGTCTGCTGAGATTCAGCAAAGTAACATGGTGGTCTAGAACGTTTGTTATTGTCCTATTTTAGTTGTACAGAAATGTTAGTGAAATAAAGCCCTAAAAAAAGTGTAAATAGTTTTGATGGAAGGAGTTATGGCTTGGCTTATTATTAATTATGTAAAATAATGTAAAAATTAAAGGATTCTTATGATGACAATCAAAAGTCAAGTTAATAAATTCTTTTTCTAAGAGCTGTAGAATGTTATGCATTAACAAATGGTCTAGGATGATGTATCAATTAAAGTCATTTGAGGATTATTAGCTTCTATGCTTTTTCTCTGCATTTAATATGTTCCTTATGATAAATTTTGTATTGCGATGTTAATATTCCATTGTAAATATAGAAATAAAAACTAATTTTAAAAATTATGCATTGTGTTGCAATGTTCATATTCCATTTTTAATTTAGAAAGAAAAATTTTTTTTTGATTATGCAACAGAGACCTCCTATGAATACTGACAGAATTAACCAGCTAGTCTAGGGAACTCAAAAAGTTCTGATTGTACATAATAGTCTAAAAAACAAATTTCACTGATGTGCTTATTCTTTCATTGATTTGACTCAATTTTTTAATGCTGATATTTTGTAGCTTGACAATTGCTTGCTTTGATAAAATCCTGTCTTGACTTTGACAACTTTTATACATAATTTCTACAGCTGGTACTCCCAAAACAATTAACAATTTTGTATAAATGCTTTTCTAAACTCTTAGTAATAAGGTCTATTTTAAATATTACTAGCACTCAAGTTTTTATGATTTTATATAGCAAAAAAACAATTACTTCACCTATTCCTTAGTCTTGTTTGACCATTTGGTCACCACAATGACCTATCGACTGTCTTTTTCCACTCCTCTTCAACCTTGACCAGACTAACAGGCCCATCTATTCTTTGATGTCTTCCCATTGCTTTTCTGCCTCTTCTTTTTCCTGCAGGAAGGTCTTAACTCTTTCTTTCCCTTATTATTTTTCCACGTTATGAAAGAAGTCTTCATTTTACTCATTACTATCTCACTACCATGTTATGATTAAGCTTCAATAGCTTTGTTGATTGCTATCAGAAAATGTTGTATTAGGTATAGAATTAAAGGAAATGCATGCTCTTTTTTACATAACACAAAGTCAAGTTTATAAAATTAAACATTAATGTAATTTAATGATGTCAAATCAACAATGGTATTGTCGATTAGGAGCAAAAGAGTTAACAAGCCCTGAGGACTTTGTGATAGGGCCATACAGTTTAAGTTTGCATTTTCTGACAGGGGCTCTATGGGCATTTTTTTATTTGGGATGCCGCCTTTAGATGATACCTAGGATCTTTCAATAGCATCTCCATTCCATGGCTAGGATCCTTTGTAAGTATAATTCTGCAATTAGTATCCAAGATTTGCAAGCATACAAAAATGTCACCATAAATAAGGAGCACATCAGTCAATGTAGAGGGCCGGGCCATATAGTCTTTCCATTGGTTGACATTGCAAATAGAATTGTGTCTAGAAGGATCTCTCTATTTGTAAGAATTTTTGCATGGTAAAAAGGTTATCAACCTTTAGCTTTGAGCATTTATTGTCACTGAATGCAACTTAATAGAGACTCAATGACATGCGCACTTTGGACAGGCTTCATGAAGGTCTGGTTCCTAGGGTGAGCTTATGCCTTAGTATGATAAAAAGTTTAATAAAAACTTGTTTAACCAGGGTTTCTGCAGTTTTTGAAATATTTATATATATATTATATTATTTTACATTATTGCAAGACACAAGATATTTGACAAATATGATGAAAGAAAACATTAATTTTCATATTATGGTGATTCTTGACATTTTATTATTTTTGTATCGAATGGCAGACAAATATTTACACAACTGACTTCAGGATTATCCTTAGAGCAGGAAGACCCTCTCATTACAGATCTGTTCTTGTAAGCTTAAATTAAAGGTTTTAGTAAGATGTCCAAAACTCTCCACAAAATGCACCATTTACCACAAAATTTGTTTCAAATCAATGCTTTACAAAGTATTAGAGCCTTTCAAAAAAAACCTTGAGTTAAAGGTGTACGAAAAGGACAAAAGATGCACAGAATTACTGGAGAAGACGTCACAATAACATGAACATAATGTACAGTGACAGGGTGAAGCTAAGTTGTTTTCTTTCTTGTACAATAGAACATGTCTGTTCACCAAGCAAAGCTGACCAAAAAAAATACAAAACTGTTTTGTCACTCTTACATTGCATAAACTATTGCTTTCTTTTATGTCGCCAAAGTTGGGTTTAATTGGACCTTAGTTGGGAGCCACAAGTTAACCAAAAAAACAAAAGGGAAGGGGGATAAACCAAATGTAAGGACAACAAAAATGCTGGCCAATGGAGTTACCCCCCATCACACACGGCAGTCATCAGAACGGGAAGTGACAGGTTGAGTATTTAAGCTGTTCAATTCTTCCATCAAAGTAAATTGAAAAAAAAAAAAAAGTAATTATAAAATAATACAAATTAGTCATTGGATCAATGTGCAATATTGGAAAAAATATCAAAAACAACGACTGTCTGTAGTATGTTGATGTGTGAAAACTCAAACAAGAAAAAGGTCTCTGTACATGGTCAACACAATCTTATCAAGCCAAGCAGAATGTATGCATTAAAATTTATACAATTCTCTTTTTACATTACTGATCCCATTTGTTTCTACTGAGCATATTTTTGTGTCCATTCACGAGCCACCTTGTAGTACTTGTCACGGTCTGTCTTGTAAATACGTGCTATTTCTGGAACCAGAGGGTCATCTGGATTTGGGTCCGTCAACAGAGAGCAAATTGACAAGAGTACTGTGGGGTAAAAGAAGTGTCTTAAAATCTTGAAATTTTACTAACCAATGTAACAATTTTAAACTTCCAGAAGCTGTTTTAAAAATGTGTCTAGCTCTATGATTTTAAATGTGATTTTCTTTTATTTATATAAATTTTGTTTTGTAAATTTGCTATCTATTTTAAATTTGTACTGGGCCCTAATGATGAAATCACATGGGCTATATCAATTATTGAAGTTTATTTGCAACAGAGATAATATGTGATGGCAATCTAAAAGAGGACCAGTGACTCATGTGGGCACATCCATTGTCTTCCAAGACAGAAGGAGCCATACACTATAGAATCAGGTTAATGATTACCAAGTAGATTTGAGAACTGAAAATATCAGTATGTATAGACATAAATATCAAATAAGTAATGTGTGATCATGTCATTGAAACTTCCCCATTCTAGCCAAGTGCCATTTTCACTTCCAAAAAGAAAAATAAAGGATTAAAAAAAAAGGTAACATATTGAAGAGAACCTCCTTCCTCAATACAAAGAGGCTTCACTTGTGTTAAACATAAAGAACATTAATAGTTCTCCTTCCTCAATACAAAGAGGCTTCACTTGTGTTAAACATAAAGAACATTAATAGTTCTCCTTCCTCAATACAATGAGGCTTCACTTGTGTTAAACATAAAAAACATTAATAGTTCTCCTTCCTCAATACAATGAGGCTTCACTTGTGTTAAACATAAAGAACATTAATAGTTCTCCTTCCTCAATACAATGAGGCTTCACTTGTGTTAAACATAAAGAACATTAATAGTTCTCCTTCCTCAATACAATGAGGCTTCACTTGTGTTAAACATAAAGAACATTAATAGTTCTCCTTCCTTAATACAAAGAGGCTTCACTTGTGTTAAACATAAAGAACATTAATAGTTCTCCTTCCTCAATACAATGAGGCTTCACTTGTGTTAAACATAAAGAACATTAATAGTTCTCCTTCCTCAATACAATGAGGCTTCACTTGTGTTAAACATAAAGAACATTAATAGTTCTCCTTCCTTAATACAAAGAGGCTTCACTTGTGTTAAACATAAAGAACATTAATAGTTCTCCTTCCTCAATACAATGAGGCTTCACTTGTGTTAAACATAAAGAACATTAATAGTTCTCCTTCCTTAATACAAAGAGGCTTCACTTGTGTTAACCATAAAGAACATTAATAGTTCTCCTTCCTTAATACAAAGAGGCTTCACTTGTGTTAAACATAAAGAACATTCATAGATAGGTCTTTCCATCCATGTAAAAACCAGCAATCTTTTTGACTTTTCAGCCCTTTTACTCTTTTCTTTGTGTGTTAAATATGAACAAATTCATTGCTTCCTAGTTTCCCCCTATCTTCATAAAATTTTGTATTGACCTAAATATATATAAATAATACCCCTCATAACCTTAAAAATATTTAAACTGTAGGTCATAAAATCTACCTTTTGAAATAGTCAAGGCAGGTGACCACTGACTTCTTAATATATCCAGACATATGCTGCCATTACTATTGATGTTTGGATGATAGATTCTAGTAGTGAAGGCAACCTAAAAGAAACAAAAATCATTTCTCAAAAAATTAATAAAAATCTGTTTAGAAGTTAACTGCTAATACTACAAGATTAATACTCAAGAAGTCCCTATAAAAAAAAAAAGAACAAAGCAATGCTTACTTTCATTCAAAACAATTCAACAAATCTCACTAGTTATAACTTTTCAATTAGGCATGACTTTTATTACAACCTTAAACATGAGTCAGCTCAATATCACTAAACATAGCAAAAGGAAAATCTCTGGGTAGCCCAAGATCAAACTATGTATATCATTCTCTCAAAAATGAATAAATAAATAACTAGCAATTTTGAGCAAAACGTCCAAAAGGACGTGTGTAAGTAATTATGTTTATTCATTATAGCTCATAATATAAAAAATTATACTATGCAACTCATTCAATTATGAAAAAAACAAATTATTTCCTGATGTTAGGCTTACCTTTGGAGGTTTAAATGGATAATCTGTAGGGAAATTTATAGTGAGAAAAAATACACCTTGAGCATATGGACTGTCAGTCTGGAGAAAAAAAAAAAAAGTCATATTTTCCCTAGATGATCAAAATATTTTAACGCATTTAAGCCTAGTTCCAATTCAAGAAAGTAGCCTTGAACATCAAAGTAGTGAAAGATTAAAAAACTTAACTGTATGAGACAAAAAGAGCTTTTCTTAAATGAAAGTCTAAAAAAATGTGGAATTTTATCATAAATACAGCATTGTATTACAGTAAGAGTTAATGCTGATTTCAAGTACAGTAGTAACAATGGCATATTATAGCAATAAGTAAACTAGAAAACAGTCAGCATTGTTATTGTTTTTTTTATAAATCAACTTACTGGTCCAAGAATTGTAGCTTGCCACTGAAACACTGAAAAAAAAAATCATCTTATAAATAAAATATATATATGCTCCTTTGATAAAAGATTTTCCCACCGTTAGCTAAATTAAAGATTTAAACTTAAGTACTGGATTGCCTGGCAACTAACTACAAACTCAAATTGCACTTGGAAAGAGACGTTTCTATACATTTCTTGCACTATAATTTAGTTTCCTGTGTTATTTCTGTGTTCTACAATGCAGTTTTAACTAAAAGCAGTTAGTTTTCAATTTGGCTTCAACACTAATGCAATAAGGCCATCAGATCGTAAATAGGAAACAATAGTAGGCCTTAAAATGTTCCATAAGCAACACCTGAATTTACATTTTTTGTTGTTGATTTAAAGCCATTATGATTGAAAATTGCTATTCATTTATATCCAATTATTATTTAATTTTAAACATATTTTACATTCATTATTGTATACTTACAATCATCTCCCACAGGACCAGCTGAGCAATTGGTCGGGGGATCTTTCCCTAAATCTAGCAATTCCTAAAGTGTAAAAAAGTTTTATAACTTTATTCATGAGAATAAACCAAACACAGAAACATTTTTTAAAATGTGAATACAATTTATAAATTTGAATAAACATCAAGCATAGAGATGCAAAAGGCCATTAGTCTGTGCATTAACAATAGCAAGTATCCAAAATACATTACATTTAGTTGAAATGTAGTAAAAGTTAAGCCAGTGCATTTAAATTTAAGCTCTAAAGCTGCTGTTTTTACCAGATTAACATCGACTAGAAGAGGGGGAGAAAAAAAAGTCAAACCACCAAATAATGACAGGTAAAATTGATGTGCATGACCAAGTTACAAGCAGAGGAATTTGGAGATTAAATCGAGGCATGGGAAGAGTGATATAATGTAGATCTAAATGAATTAATGGCATGAGAGCTGACTGTCTTGTGTGTTTAGCTGGCACAAAAGAAGAAAATAAAAGAATTAAAGAATGTATTAATCACATTATTTTTTAGAGTGACACTGAGTCATAATAATCATTATTACTATATTTAATATACTAGATAGATATATATATATACTATAGACTATAGTCAGTAGATCTATAGGATTATCATCTAATCAAAAGATGATCAATCACCTAGACCCTAATTACCTAATTAGATCAAGAAAATAGAATTTAAACTAAGCTAGATCTATATAACATAGATCTATAATAAAATTATATAATCATTTAGAATCTTGATGTAGATCTAGCTAAAATGCATGATTAAGATTCTGATTGCTAGATTCTACTACCAGCTAGTTCTCGATAATAAGATTTCTAGAATAATCTATCGTAGATTCTTTTACCTGAACACCAACTTTTGGGAACTTTTTATTTGATGAATGTTTAGCTTACAAAAAAAAGCAACAACTAAAAGCAGATTATTCTTCTTCAACTAATGGACAATAAAAATGCTGTGTTCCTGTGCATGACCACACATAGTTAAGACTTTATTTTAAAATAAATTGGGTCACTTCATTCCCCTCACTGAAAGCAGTTTTTGTGCTTTATCTTTCATTGGACACTGATCACCGTCGATGAACACCACTATTTCTATTTAATTGCTAAGAAATTATATCTGTGTTCGTTTAAAATTATTTAGATTGTATTAAAAGAAGTATATTCCCTTTGCAATATGTATTTATAGCTATAGCCTCATATATAGATCTCTCTCTCTCTATATATATATATATATATATAATATATATATATATATCATTTATAGTTTATTTATTTTAATACCTATATAATCTATTTGTAGAAACAGACAGAAATCTAAATAGATTATATACCTACAAATTAATTATTATAATTCATTAAAAGTGACATTTTCAACATGTAATCTCTCTCTCTTAATTCCCATCAATGGACCCTCTTCTTGTTTTCATAATTTGGATACCATGTTCCTTTTGTTGCACCTTAACACCTCCCTCCCATAGACGCCTATAATTCTTTTCATGACTCTCTCTCCCTTCCCTCCACTGCCTGTTTGATGGGTTGTGACACTACAAGCTTAGTGTACACCTCTCCTCACCACAAGCTCACCTGGTGTGATCACCTGCAGTGGGCAGTCTCTGGCTTCAAATTAGCATCCCACACTTTATTTCTTTCATTCATAAATTATATATTCTAGATATCTCAATCTAGGTCATGTTTATTCATTGAACAAATCATAGATTTATTTATCCCAATAATATTTCTTATTAGGATTTTGCAGTGTCTAAGGAAGAAGAATGAGCTAAATTCATTATTATTCTTTGGACACCTCCTTTTTATTTTTTTCTAACAGCTAACAGTATAAATGTGATTGGAATGTCTTTCTAAAGATGTTTGGATGCTTACGATCAAACAGGCTCATAATATAGCCCTCATCCCTTATATGGGAATGAATTGTCGGGGGAGGTTAAAACAACAGCTTTACATGTATACATGGTGACAAATTTCAAATAGGTATTGGTTCACTAAAAAGTCTATAACTCAAAAACATTAAAGTGTCACATTTTCTTTTCATGTCATAGATCTATTATATAATATATATTACATTATAAATGATTATTATAATTATAGATCAAGATCTAGTCTACTCTATAAATTATAATAAATGTAGAATATGATTATCAAAAATATATCATGATTCATGATGATGATGATTCAATGATTGATTAGGAGTGATGATTGTAACAATAAAATAAAAGATTAAAATAAAAAACACATAAAACAATAATTGAATAATAATTAATAATGAATAACCGAATTAAGTTTAACTGAATAAGTCAATAACTGAATAAAAACTACAAAAGTGTAAGAATTTTATTTAGATCAAGATTTCTAGTGAGACTAGTAGCAATAGATCTATTCTATTTAGCTCAACATAGTGACGTTATCTTTTTCTATTTTAACCAAATACCTGTCTAAATCTAAATAAATAAATCTAGACTACCTTCTTGATCCTCTTCTGGGCCATACTGTAAAATCGACAAGCGAGAAAATTCTGTTGACTTGTTTGAGAATGAGATGTCTTCAATAGTGAAGTCTAAATCACGAAACTAAAAATAAAATAAAAAAATAATAATGTTCTAAGAGCTCTAATGCCCCACCCCACTCCCTTTTCTTTTTTTTCGGTTCGAAATATGTAGGCTTTATAGAGATCTTAAAAATTTAGCTGATCTATACATTTTGTACAAAATTATTTCTTGAAATCTATATCTAGATATAATTAAATTTACATCGCATCTAGAATCTAGTCAGATCTAGACTCTCTAGATCTAGAAAACAGATCTAAAAAGGGCACGATGACTAATGACTAAGTCATAAGTCAGAACCCGTTATTGGACACGGACATTATCAACTTCTGACTTATGTCATGCTCAACGGGAAACAGTCAAGAGATACAAAGTAAAATGTATTCAAATTTTTGACGCACTATTGGTTAAACATTTTTTTCCTTATAAATATATAATAATTTATCATATGTAAACATATCTAGTTACCGAAACAAAACGTTTACGATATATGGTCACCATGAAATCATAGTTGGATAAATAATTATAATTAAATAATTAATCATCATCATCATCATAAAACCCCATTTGAGTGAGGGCTTGAGAGGCTCAAATCCTCTCTTGCTAAAGCCCTGGACAGAAACCCTACTGTAATGTGTAGTGCATGCATGTCACCACACAGGTCGAAAATTTTTGGTTTCTCAGACCTGTCGAGACGGAGATCAGCAATTCTGGGGCAGTCAAACAGAATATGAGGCACAGTTTCCTCTTCTTACCCGCACCGTGAATCAAAATTTGGCCATAGCCATGAGAAATATGAGATAACGGGACAGTGGCCTGTCCTGCACTGTGCTATAATAGCTTGCTTAGGCCTGGACATCCTCCACCATGAGGAAGTGCGGTCAGGGCGCCTCATGCACTCCCAGACTCCGCGGGCTTTTTGGAACTTGTTCCATAGCACTCAAACCACTTTTCCATTTCTGTTTTTTTAATTATAGCCACAACTTTAATTAATATGTTGATTCGTTATATATAGGCCTATATTTTAATTTAATAACTTTAACATGCATTAAAATTCTTGGTGTTATATATTTTTCTTTAAAAATATCAACTCAAGTCTGCTTATATTCAGTTGAAGGTCTATAATGATTGAGCAATAATTTAAATAATAATAATAATAATAATTTTAATGCACTAAATGGGGTAATTGATTAAAGTATATTAAAAAGGAAAATATTTGTTTAAAGTTACAAGCACTTACTAGCTATTCAAAATGAAATATATTTCTGAGCCAGTTCTTAACACTGCAATAAATCATTTTGCCATTTTGGATTAGTTCTGAGTATTCTCAAATATGAGGTTAAAACTGAATACTTACTTTTATTCACAAATGTGAAAGGAATTGTTCAGAACTACTTTAGACCTCCAGTTAACATTGTAAATTTTATATTGTTGGTCTTATTTAGTATATGTGCAGCTATTACTAGAACACACTTCATCCATTTGTAATACCTGGTAGATGACTATAAGTTACATTAATAAATTATGAAAAAGCAATGCAGAGAAGGGGATGAAAACAAATAAGGAAAATCTCCAGACCCTCACAAACACTTTCCTATGGTGGATATTGGCAATCTGTCAGCTTGTGGGAAAGAACCAAGCAAAAACCCATAATACAGGTTACTAAAAAGCAAAAGTGGAGATGAACAGGACACACCCTGCAAAAACCAAGTACCAATGTTGCAAGGCAGGCACTTGATTGGAATCTGCAAGAAAGAGGAACAGGCAAATCTAGAAGATTGGCTGATAAAGAAAGCAAATCAGAACCAAGTTCAGTGGAGATGTGTGGTTGCAGCCCTATGCTCTCCTGGGAGTTCGCAGGAATAAGTAAGTAAATAACATGCAGGGAAGAATTGCTTATTCTTCTTTATTACTGTAGATATGTAATATGGGTGGCTGACTTGTCTCAATTGGCCTGAATTCAAATCCTACCCACTAGCTAACCCTGCCATCTTATAGGTTTGGACTATGATGTAATAATAATAATTTCTGAAGGAACATCCACAACCCTAATCAACAAAACAGCTATGAATACCAGTTACATAATTTGAACATAAGTGTGAACATTTTCATGGAAGTATTTTCTAAACAACTTAAAGGTTCAAAGAACAGGACTGACCAATTTGTTGCAAATTGCATTGGATGGAGTTTAAACCCATTCATGTTTCATGCTGGCACTGGAATGTAGTAATTACTTAATACTTAGGTCCTCCCCTGCCTTTTGGCGCTTTGGACATTTTCTATAGTGATAGGTCATAAGCGACTTTCTAAGAAGGTGCAACACTGTTTTACATGAATGTCTTTTTTTTTTGCTTTCTTCTTTTCAGCTTCCATGTAATGGTTGACTTTGGTAAACATTCTTCTTCTTGTCTAAGGATATGTCCTGCAAATCTCATATGACTCAAAGTTTGGTTACAATGTCCCTCAGAGAGCCAGTGCCAGAACAGATTTCTCAATTGGTGACATTATCACTGTATTTTATTCCCAGGATTAGCAATGTTAATTAGTTATTATAATTTGTAAGAATTAATAATTGGTGACTTTTCTTTACAAATAAACCAGTCAATATCTAATGAGATTTATCATTAATTCCACAAGATTACCAGTATATGCAATAATGTTGTGCTTTAATTTCAAAAGGTTCATAAGTCAAGTTAGGACCACCTAATAAAATGTATCTGTCTGTATTGGTTGGCAAGAAGACAATAAAGTACAACTTAGGACAAAAGCAAACAATACATCCAAATAACTGTTATATACATTTTTATTGTGTTTACAGTATCTTTACACATACACACATCTGTATCAACACAAACAAACAAAAAAAAAAAGAAATTCAAGAGACCCTAGGAAAGAAAAAACATTTGTCTAATAAAAATACATGGGATAGTTCCATCACTTTTTAAACTATAGATGCTGTACACACTAGAAGATAAAGGAAGCTGTCAATGGTGTTTGATTAAAAAAAATAATATAAAAATATGGCAAAATATTTTAGCTGTCTTGTTGTTACAACATATTGATAATTAAACAATAACATTTTATTATGATGATCTATTATTCTTATGGCAGTTTATGATAGTATTCCTTTTTTTCACTATGTAAAACATATCAAATCAAAATGAAATAAGTACTAGTACTACCATTTTGAAAAATTAAAAACAATTATCTTTAGCGTGTTAAAATGTACATTACAAAAAATTAATAAAAATGTTAAAATACACCAGCTTACATCTAAAGCAGGCTCTAAATTTGCCTACAGAGAAATAGTGATTCTTGTTTTGTTTTTGTTTGTTCATGAAACAATTGATTTAAACATTTAATACACATTTAAGAAAAATGTTCAGAAGGACAAGACCATCATAAATGAGTGTGTCTGATTAAATCAATAATGAATGTCACAAATAGTATGTTATGTTAGATTGTCACTGAAACTTGATGATAAGCTAATAACTTTTTTTTTTTTAAAAAGTCAATATATAAGAAGATGATGAATTTACATCTAGTTTATCTACATGTCTTGACAGTCCCTCATTATTATTATTATTCATACCATAGTATGATTCTATTAATGAAGAATTAATCTTTCATGCAATGACACATAAAGAAAAAAAAAATGAAAGAAAACAGGTCAAACAAAACAGGAATAAGATATCACAAGATTGATTAAAATGACTACATGATAAAACAATATCTGATGTTAATAAAACATTTCATAGAACATCTACTCATGGCTAAATAAACTTTTGGAAATCTTCAATTAAAAAAAAAATGATAAGAACCAAACAAATCAAGCAATTCACATCAAACTGTTATATGATTCATTATTCTTCATTTAAACTTTGAAATGCCACAAAACATCAGACTAAAATTTGCATTTGTAAAGCTTCAATAAAAAAAATTATTCTCAACAAGAATAGTTTTTAACTAATACCTTGAACAATTTGTATAGAAAATTAATTTTATGACTTCAATAATTGAACTAAACTATGGGTTGCCTTAATTAACAAAAAAATTAGATATACTTTGTATACTTTAAGTGCAAACTACTTGATAATAAATTATTTTTTTAGCTGTAATCTAAAAAAGAAAGAAAAGAAACCCCACATCCATAGTACATTATTTGTGAATTAATTCTAAATAATTTTTGACATGCAAATAGCTATTTCACTCATAGAAAACTATGTGAACCCACCAAAGTTTACTTTAATGATGCAATTATAAAATTCAAGCTTGCGTAATTTAAAAAAAACAAAAAAACATGAGAACTTATTATATTAACATAATGAGGTCATCATTGGGACACATAACTTTGTTTACAAAATAAAATTTTGCATATGCTTCAGTATCTTAACCCAGAATGCTGAAATCAGAATAACTATGTTCCTTCCTTTATGTTCCTACTAGACAGACACATAAAGCTATTACTTTTGTTTCTGGAACTCATATTTCAACAACAGAAAAAAATGAGCTCATAGAGATAAACCCTAACATTTAAATTAAGTATTAATTGATTTCATTTGATCACAATTCTGTATTATTGTTCCCTTCACTCTATCAACTTAACATGACCCAAGTGTTTTCTTTTCCATCTGCCCCCCCCCCTCCCATTTATCCTAAATTTAAGAGTTCAGCAAAGAGAGAATGTGCAGTTCACAGAGCAGCATGTGTTGGCCAGACACTGCTGCTCCAAGACATCACTCGGCGTACTTGGCTGTCCACTCTTTGGCTAGTCTGTTATATTCTGTACGGTTTGTTTTAAACATTCTGGCTATTTCTGGTACCAGTGGATCATCAGGATTAGGGTCTGTCAGTAATGAGCAGATGGACAACAGAACTAAGAAGAAAAAAAAATATTATTTTTTTAAAATTATTCAACATCAAAATGAAGCTTACAGCATTAACTGAGTACTGCAACACATTAAGATAAAAAAAATGAATTTTAAAATTTATGAAAATAATAATGACTCACCTTTTGATATGGTCAGCGCAGGTGACCATTGACTTCGCAGAATGTCTAAACATATGCTGCCATTACTATTGATGTTTGGATGATAGATTTTGGTAGAGAAAGCAACCTGAAATAGTTGCAAATGCATTATAAATATGTTCTCACTTCTAAGTTGGAAATGTCCATAAGCCTCTAACCTTCCCAAAAGACCAGACCAGCTGACAAAGTCTAATAATTACATTTTGTATTATGTAGGTCTTCATGCTGTCTTTTTTTGTCTTGTAAAAAAAACAACTAAGCAATCAAACAAAAACTAGGATTTAAAAAAAAAATATATAAATAGTAATAATACCACTCCTGAAACTATCTATATGTAAATATTAATTTTATCCTGTAAAGCTTTTAGGGAGAGAGAGATGCAATTTAAATAAGTCTTTAGTCTTTTTAAGAAGTCTCTGGCTACAATTGGTGTCGATTCTAAATGTAACATTGTTTGTGTAAGCAATTCTGGAAATAAATGTTGGGCTCTAAGTGGATTGAGAAACCTTGAGACCCTGAGTGATGATACAGGTCCAAAAAACGCTACAGAATTGGTTCTTTTTGGGGACCTGGATGGTTAAGTAAGGAAATAAGGCCAGGCAGAAGTCTGTGTTTCGAGTCCTCATTGTTGCCAAACAAGTTAAAGCAGTGCTACCAACTTGATAAAAAGCTAACAGAGAATCAAGTTTTCAGATAATGGAAATATAAAGTTAAATAGAAAAAAAAAAAATTATCTGTCCCTAATTCATTTTTGTATAGACATGCTTTTGAATAGAAACAATTTTTGTTTAAACTAGTGTTTAAAGCACCAGACAAAACTGTCTCAAAACATTTGAGTTTTGAAGTAGAAAGAACAATAGAAGCAAATGTTTAATTAAATAAACCCTCAGGACAACTAAATATACACACTACTTACTTTTGGTGGTTTAAATGGATAATCCGAAGGAAATGTTATTGTTAAAAAAAATACACCACCTTGATATGGACTATCAGCCTGTGAAATAGAATTATACCAATGAGATCATACAAATTTAGTTTCCTTTAAAGAAAAACATTAAGCATAAATCTAAAGATCCTTGATCACAAAAAAAAAAAAAAAAAAAAAGCTTAATAGTTTGCCAATATTAAAACAGGACTGAGCCTTGGAATAAATTTATATTCATTTTGAAACATTGTACACAGGTGATTGCCTATTTGAAGTAAAAAAATTGTTCATGCCAAATTTTCCAGGAACTAAAAACATTTACCCAAATAAGAAATTATCACATTTGGCAGAACACACTAGTTCTAGTTCTAACACTGAATGATGGGCCAAAATTAAAGAAATCCTGGACATCAAACTCCTGGTCTCCTTGTTTTACTAGTAAATTTTCTTTGTACTGCTATAAAAGATTCTCACTTTCTTCTAAATTTTGTAGTGTTTAGAAAAGTATGCTTTTAAAAAAAAAATTTTTTGTTTCATGCTTCACCCCTATCCTATCCAAGCTGTATAAAGTGAGTTAATGTTTTGGGCATATAAAATAACAGAGTTTGTAAAAAATTAGAAAACATTTTTACATGTACAATTAACATCAATAAGAATTTGACTTACTGGACCTAATATTGTGGCTTGCCACTGGAATACTGCAGAATAAATGTGAGACCTTTTAAGGAAATGTTTCACACATACATCCCAAACAAATAAACAAAATATTTATTTATAAAAAATATAAAATTTTTAAAATATTACAAATTGAAACCTATGCAAAAAAAGTCTATGCAATTAAGTGAAGATAAAATGATAAAGGGAATACATACTGTCATCACCAACTGGTCCTGCTGAACAATTGCATGGAGGATCTCTGCCAAGGTCCAATAACTCCTGAATAAAGAAGTAAATTAGTAATGTGAAATTCATGGAATTAAGAATAATATTCATGAAACAGGAGTCTTAAAATCAACACATAGAAAAATGTGGTCAGCAGTAGTGCTTACTAGTAATGGATAATAAGAATATATTTCTTCATAATACCTCAGTTTAAAAAAAAAAAAAAAAAGCCATGCGTTGCTGATTCACAAAATCTCCAATACTGTAATTGATAAAAGACACTTCCTAAATAAAGTGTGTTTGGGACTGATGGGAGGGTGAAGGGGAGGAGAGAGCTCTTTCAGTGTCAATGTTTGATTCTCCTTTTCTCCTTGCTGCTGTGCTGTTCTTTATTTTTTTTAAGGATCCTAAGAGCTATCAAAGCCAAGGGTGATCTGGAGATAAGAAATGCTCCCAAGGTTTTGGTCTTTAAGTGGTATCCTAATTGACAATACATACATTGACTCGACCTTATTAAATTAATGTTTAATTTTATAAACTTGACTTTGTGTTATATAAAAAGAGCATGCATTTCCCTTTAATTTTATACCAAATAAAACATTTTCCGACAACAAAAAACAAAGCTATTGAAGCTTAATCATAACAGGGTAGTGAAATAGTACTGAGCAAAAAGAAGAATTCCTTTGAAACGTGGGAAAATAATTACGGAGAGAAAGAGTTAAATACCTCTGACAATTATATATCTTATTTCTAGCCTTCTTGTGATTTAAACAAATCTGATGGATGGTGTTTCTATCAAGAGAATGGATGAAAGATGCCACAAAATCAGTCTGCTTCATGCTGATGGAGCACACCAGTTTTAATAACACAAGATATTTTATAGAAGAAAAACTTCATCTCTATATATCTAGATTAGATCTAGACTAGAGTACATGTCATCTAAACGTGTTTTTTTTAATGTTTTGGATGTTCCTTCAGATTTGAAGATAACTATTGTATCCTAGCCTAAACCTCCTGTGGGAGGTGCTGAGCTGTTTTACAGGGTTCCCCCACCATTCTGAGATTAGGATTTCAGGAGATTTCTAGGAGTTTTCCAGGAGAAAATATTTGATTTCAGGAGCGTAAAAAACGTGATGCTAACTATATATATTATATTTTTTTAGTAATAAATATAAGAACCAACATATGTATAAAATTACAAGTTTTTTTTTTTTTTCAAATTAGCAAATTCAAAAGTAACTGATTGGTTACTCTCTCTCTCTCTCTCTCTCTCTATATATATATATATATATATATATATATTGCTTTCTTAGTCAGCATTAGGAATTAATAAAAATCTCTAAAAACAAATTGCAATGTATAACACACTATCAATATCAATTCAACTCAATCTATAGAGTTGAGAGTACTCAGAGGTAGAGTTTAGCTAGACATCTAGATCTATATTATCTAACTAAAATCTAAATTAGGGTCACAATGGCTTAGTGGTTATCGCTCGGCTTTGGAATCTGGGGTCCTGGGTTCGTATCTAGGTGAAGACTGGGATTTTGAATTTTGGGACATAACACCCTGCATGTTAACCATAGAAACAGATGACCATAACATCATCTGCCCCATAGATCGTAAGGTCTGATAAGGAAACTTTAGTTGTTGTTTTTTTAATTTTATAAATTGATTTAATCTAATATCATTAGATATTAGATACAAAATTTTATAACTCACTAAGTAACTGATTTAAGTCTAAGTCACTTAACTTACTATGTAACTAAGACGTATTTATATAGATATAGTCAATATAGATATTATAGCTGTATAGCTAGCTAGTCACTGCTAGTGACACTGTAACAGTTACAGTCTTAAATTTAAAGACTAACTTGACTAAGTCCTAAGTCTAAGACTGTACTTACAAGTTAACTAGATCTAGATTAAAATCTAGATCTAGAGACACTAGATTAGTAGAGTACTGTCTTTGAAGTCTCTATAATGAGCCTATATACATCTAACAATCTAAGTCTGGACATTCCACGACCAAGTATAAGTCTTTAAGTTTAAGTTAGACATTCTACTAGCCTAGGTCTAGTCTTAATTTTAAATTAAAATTTTAATATCAATTTAAATTAATCAATAATCATATATCTAAATTTTAAACGATATTAAATCAAGTCTTTCTAAATTTAGATTTTAGATCTAAAGTGCGAAGTTCGAGCGCATTAAGCCCGCTGGCAGCAATTTTCAAGTTTGGATTTTTATAGCACCGTAACGGTCTGACCTATGAAAAAACTGATAGTATCTCTGAATTCCTCGTCCTTTTTTCTATAAAAATAGATTGGATTTAATGTACCACTAGGCTTAGTTAAAATTAAATACGAAGTGAAAGAGGTGTAGGGTAAGTATTGCCAAGCGTACTTTTCCTCGAGCGGATTTTTCCCCAGTTAGTAAGCTCGATCGGGTTGATGGAAGGTTCGAACAGATCAAAGAAAATATATCTAAAAACATGTTTTAATATTTAATTTTTACTATAAAGTCATTTTCTTTTTACTCCAGCGCAAGAACACCATCCATTGCACCATTTCCCACCCTCCATAACTTCAAATAGTCTCTTTAAGCTGATGAGCAATCAGACTTAAAAATAGCCTAAGCCCATTACCCATTTCCTTCACTACCGGGTAGTAAAAAAGAATAACTCCACACCGCCTGAGTTTGACCTCACCATGAACTTAGCCTTTACAAGGAAAAGAAAATAGTATGTGAAGGAAGGGAAGAAAAAAGGTGCATGCGCAGTAGCAATATAGTAGTAATTTGGTAAACATTCAAATAAAAAAGTTATAGCAATAAAAAGTGAACTGTTCGAACCTCTTGACAAATCGGGCTGCTCGAACTTCGCACTTTCCGAGATATAAAATAGTCTACTCTATTCATAGTCAAATAAGAACATAAAACTAAAATGTTATTTAACCTTGGTTAGGCCAATAATAGAATATGCATCCACCGTTTGGGACCCCTCAACTCAAGAAAACATTAAGAAACTGGAACAAAATCAAAATAGAGCAGTGAGATTCATAACAAACGAATATTCACATTTGACTAGGGTAACACTATTAGTAAAATCACTAAATTTAGAAAGCCTTCAGGACAGAAGACTCAAAAGTAAAGTAGCAATTATACATAAAACACTGAACCATAATCTTCAAATACAAAAACAAAATTTAATAAAATACTCTGAAAGACACAAAAATAAAGGCACATTCCTTGTCCCATATGCTAGGACAAATTTGTACAAATACTCCTTCTTCCCTAGTGCTATTAGAGCATGGAATGGGTTGCCTGAGCTAGCCAGAAAAACCAGTGACTTGGCAGAATTTAAGTCATTGGTTAATATGCATGACTAAATGCATGACGCGTAGGACGTAATCATCTTCTTTTTTGAAGTAACGTCTGTATTATATAAGAAGATAAGAATAGTAGTATAAGTCATATAGACTGTCTATACTATCTATAGATATCATTATCTAGCAATTTCATTCTAATTTTGGTAGTTTTATATCAAGTCTTTCTAGATTTAGATCTAGACTCTATATAAAATAGATCTAGCAATTTCATTTTAATTCTAGATCTAGATCTAAGTTGACTAGTCTAGATCTAGATTTGTTTCACTTTTTGATTTTTTTTTAAGAGATCGAGATAGACTTAGAATACATAGATCTATATAAGCCAGTGACTATTAAAGTAAACAAAGTAATAGAACTTCCGTTTTAGTTTTTAATTCGACATATTATTACATTTTTATTAAATGCCGTTTTTTTTTACTTAATCGCCCGTAGGATCTTATCTTATCTTATATAATACAGACGTTACTTCAAAAAAGAAGATGATTATGTCTGGCATTTTTTCATATTGTATAACACCCTAAAAGAGAATTTTGTCTATTTTTCAGGAGATTCTTATGACTTTTCAGGAGATTTTTAATAATTTCAGGAGATTTCCAGGACTTTTTGTGTATATTTTCAAATTCAGGAGATTTTCAGGAGCTCCTGAAAAATCAAGAGGCCTCACGAACCCTGGTTTTACAATGAGTGCATAAAAAATGGAGGCTAAACTACCACACAAGCCTTAAGGGTTAACAGCTAGTTTTTTTGTTGTTTTTTTGGTGTATCTGGTGTACAAAATAAGAGGTTGATAAGCTCATATTTTTTCCCAAAGCTATATCAAGCATAACTGCAGAATCAAATTTTCTAGCACTCCTGTTTGAAGCACAATATCAATATGAATATGGAGGAAGCATAAGATTTTCACTCTAATCTCTATGACTTAGTTTCTTAAAACTTATTTAAAAACTAATGGGCAACTAACAAGCAGAAAAAAGAAACTTTGAAGATAACTAATGCATTGAGATATTTTTTTTTAATTTTAGCTCGATTCTTTTTTTTTTTTTTAACTTATTAGGCAACTTAATTTAGCATCCTTTATCATGAAAATCTCCAATAGTAAACTCTATCATACTCTAGTCTATGACGTGTCTGCTTCTGAAATTTCAAGTAATAATGTCTGTTGTATCTACTATATTAATTATTATCCTTAATGATTAATGTGTAGATCTTTATATTCTAGACCTAAGTTACTAGTAAGATCAAGACCATATCGAATCTAGACTCTTAGCGTCTAGAGTCTAGATATATAGATTCTATAGTCATTTTGGTTCAACGAACATCCCCCTATTTTCTGATATTATAAATTTGTTAAAATGAGCCTTTATTTTGATAGCTATGACAGAACTAGTCTATTGTTTTTGTGAACACTACATTTCTTTAGAGTTCAGATAAATTTAGTTTTGTTTACTCAGAATAACAAGGGTTTTACTTGGGCTCAAAGTGCACTGGTATGTCACTTTTTTACCTCTAGGACAGAAGGAAGATAGGTCATGGGTTAGGGTTTCAGCTAAACATGACATATCTATAATGCTTCTAAATAGGCATGGAAACGTGTATGTCATAGCTTAAGTGTATATAGGGGGTGTTCCCTAATATTCATTTATCACTATCAATGAGATTAGCTATTTTAATATTGAAAATGCATTTCAAAGAGATTTATCTCAAGGCTGGAAAATAAAAATTTCTATGATTTATTTTTTTACATTTTCTTACATAATTTCGTTATTTGTCTTCGGTGTTAAACCAAGTGTGATGTGAGTGGTTAAACATAGTGCCCATGATGGGGTACATTAAATTGTCCAGCTGGCTTGAGAAAAGTTTATTATAGCCTAATATAGCATGCTCATATTTATTTACATTCTCTGACTTCATGTGAGATGGGGAGGGGTTTATCATTTAAAAAAATGTAATGGAGTGGGGTGGGGACAACAGAGACTTGCCATGAAAAAAATGCATGTGGCGAAATTGTCAACACTTTTTTTTGTTGTTGTTAGTGTAACGTCTTGAGGATGTGTTCACACCATTTATTGATCCACCACACCCAATTATAAACCATCATAGTCAAATACTGAGTCAGTAAAAAAGGTTGTAAAATGTTTTACATGTTTCGGATGTTCCTTCAGAGTTGAAGATAATTACTTCCTAGTCCAAACCTCCCGCAGGACGACGGGGGATGGGAGCGGGCAGGGTTTGAACCCTGGACCACCGATAAATCTGAACGACAATCCAGCGCGCAAACCGCACGACCAGGCAGTCAAAAACATTGAGCTGCTATACTTGTGGTGGTGCCAAACTACATTTTTTTTGTTAAACACAAATTTTGCCACAAATCACTAATAGCCATGTGCTACAAATTTTAAACATTTATGCAATCTAAAGTGATAGGCGACTAAAGCAAACAATATGTTAATACAATTAACAAACAAACACAGTGATAGGCACAACCCTGCTCTCACACTCTCTTATGACTCTTAATCAGTGTCTCATTGGCACTGAGGTAGGTACTAATTATTACTAATAGTAATTACTATAAAGCATGCTGCATGGTATCATCAACACAGCACTAATCTACCAACTTACAAAAATAACTTACTTAGATTTTAGATTCTACTAGACTCTAGATCTAGATATTCTTGGTGATTCTATTTTTACTAATCTTCAGACTTGTCAAATAGAAGTTGTAGACTCTAATACTTAATTATAAAATAATAGTATTACTAGATCTAGTATTAGTAATACTGTAAAATAGTACTACAACTACTAGACTAGTAGCCTCCCCTGCCAAGTAATAGAGTAATAGTACTGGTTTTCTACTTACTAATATTAATAACTCTAGATTAGATCTATTCAAAGCTATTCTAATCTATCATCTAGATCTATATAGGAATTATAGACCATAGTGTAGTTATCTTTTAATGTTAAAATTTGATGTACCTTTTGAATCCTTTTCACTGCCATTTTATTTTAAAAGTTTGGATATTTCCTATACAGACAGGCTTTGCTTGCAACAGCTCTGTTGTTACTAAATTTAGAAAAGGTAATCGTAGTTGTAACATTCGACGATACTTTACCGATACCTTTTTAAAACCTCGCCCACCTGCTTTAAATTGTGCTATAAAATAATATAATTCAACTTTAAAAAGCAGAATATTAAATCAAATTTAATGCATTATACTTAATCTAAATCTTTTCTTTTTTTTCGATTAAAAACATAGATCTGTTTGAACACCTACTCTTTAAAAAAAAGTATCTGATTCTAGTAATTAAAAAGTGCGCATGCGCAAAATATCTATTTCCTGTTTCGAAGCCCCACAAACAAACAAACCAGATCTATAACACACACAAAAAAGTCACCCCACCCCTATTAGCACAATCTCGGCAAGATGGCATTCGCCTATAGTAGCTCTTCATCATCTGTTCCTTACGTTTCGTCGTGAGATTGCTGACAATTCGCGTAACGAAAAAACTCCACTTTCCCAGGTCAGCAGTTGTTCTTAGCAGGATATCAAGAGAGTCCGGTCCATTCTTGTACGTTGTCCAGCCAGCTTTTCTTTGGACGACCCTTTCTTGCGGTGTTCCACTATACCTTCAAGGATGACTTTTGACAGTGTATCCATCCCTAAGCCATTGCAGCAAACAATATATAGATATGTCTCATTTTTTTAAGGATATAATAAAATGAACATATAAAATGTGACTAAAACATTTCGCGTCAAGCCCCCGCGTCTGAAGGGCTGCTACAATTACAAGACTTTCTGTTTCGATCTCCTGAATCCTTAGTACCGCAGGCAGTGTCGGTTTGAAGATAGAGTAGGCCTACCTTTCTCCATAAAAAATCTAATAAAATACTCAAAAAGACACAAGACGGCACATTCCTCGTTCCATATGCTAGGACAAATTTGTACAAATAATCTTTCTTCCCTAGTGCTATACTGCTATTAGAGCATGGAATGGGTTGCCTGAGCCAGCCAGGAAAACCATTGACTTGGCAGAATTTAAGTCACTGGTTAACATGCATGACCAAATGCATGACGCGTAGGACGTAACCATCTTCTTCTTTTCAGTAACGTCTGTATAATATAAGATAAGAAGAATAGATGCCTCACTAGTCAGACAATGCTGAGCACATATTTAGAAGAATGCTGGCTGCTCACCGGCGTCCTTAATCATAAATATCGACATTTTTAGAATTCTTTTACATATGACTCATTTTCAGCTTTGTAATGATCTTATCTTATAAATTCTTATCTCATAAATTTCAGACGTTCCCTCAAAAGAGTAGATAATAACGTCCTACGCATATGAGCGGCATATGCATGTGTTAATCTAGTCATGCATGCATGTTAATAAGAGACATACATATGTGTGACGGTAAGAACTTTGATTGAAGAAGATTGGTTGGTGGCTATGCAGGGCCCTATGCAGGGCGAAAGAAGCAATAATAGTAATCTTTATCATACATAAGGAGATTTGTCTCAAAATGAGAAAAAAAACAACGTAAAAGTTTCTGAACCGTCGAAATTCGGATATAGTTTTATCTCTTTTGTGTGTGTGTGTGGGGGGGGGGGGGCTTTCTTGTGGTGTTTCCGGACTGTACACTTATATATATGCGAATATGAAATTAAAAAAATGTCTGTTTATGTGTCTTTCTGGGGTATTTTATTAGGTTGTGTTTTTTTTTGTAGTTGTAAATTATGGTTTAGTGTTTTGTGTATTATGGCTACTTTACTTTAAACTACTTTAGTCTTCCGTCCTGAAATATAAGTATCATCTCTTTTTTAAAGTAACGTCCGTAATATATAAGATAATGAAGTGTTGTTACGATATTTGTGAAGGTGTGTAATAAGCCTATCTATGATAATTTGTGTCCATCTTTTTTTTTGTACGGCAAAATTAAATCTTGGAACTAGCACTTCCAATAACAAAATTAAAATGACAAATTTCGCTCATGAAAAAAAAAATTAGTTGAGGTTCCATTTTTCGTCTTTTACATTGTTTAGTTTACCGTGATAATCTACATTGCTCCTAATTTTCTGTACACTGCACCAAAATAGGTAACAATTGGTAAAAAATATTTCTAATCGCACAGATTTATTATTGTTAGTCTAGAGTCTAGATCTATTACAAATTTAATAACATGACAGATCCAAACTAACTGATACGCTTATTATAAGCTTTGTTGTTGTTTTTTTTGTTTTGTATTTTGCTTGTTTTTATTTTTTTTCTGTACAATTCTTCTTATTAGCCCGTTAACTTTTCATGGGGTTCAATTCACTGGGTGGAAACAGGACAGGAAATTCGAAAATGGTTCAAACAATTATCCTAGATATATGACAGTTTATGTATATCTTTACAAAATAAATAACTACCGAAATGCTGCTGGTAAGGTCATTGGCAAATCATTAATAAGAAAGCTAAAAAGATTTTAGAAGTAAAATCACCATTTGGGTTAGGATTTTGTGATTTTACCATCACAAGAAAGATACAAGACACTGATAGCAAAGATCAACAGATGCAAACACTCTTTTGTTCCCCTGACAATCAAATCATTGAATATAATTTAACTTATTATTATATTATTATTATTGACCACACAGTGAAGACTCTGGTTTGACCACACTTTTTCAAAATATAATCATCTAAAAATAAAATTTGTTTTACATCTTTTTATGTCTAAAGTTTGCCATTTCTGTAGCAATTGAGGCTTTACATGGTGGAGTCGCTGGCCCCACACCAAGCCCTCCTACTTTTTCACCCGAGCTGGGAGGCAGTTATAGAGATCGGGCCACAAACAAATAAATCTTATGCACAACTAGGACTCAACCACTTAACAAGACTGTGACAGAGCGTTGCATGAGGTTTGCAGAACATGTCCTCAGACAGAATGAGATACGCTTACCTAGGGTAATGGGGGACAATGCAAGTAAAGCGCAAACAGGGACATCCTCCTATAACTTGCTGCCACATCTTCATGGAGGACCGCAGAGCAGCGGAAACCAGCTGGTAAAAGGCAGCAGAGGTAGCCAGTGACATCTTTTTGGAGACAGCTTGCCGCCTAATGCTCCATTTGGTGCAGTAGGCTCTAAGTCTAAATAAGTAACTAAATCTTTTGTATCCTGAACACGCTTTCAGCGGGAATTAACATATTCAACTAAAATCTTTCTTTGAATTCAGTAACGCGTTGAATAAATAAAAAGGCGTAGGCTATTTTGCACACCCCATTTTATGTAGAAATTATTAGCTTGACTGTTACTTAAAGAACTTACTTGTGCAAGCTCACTGGCAAGACTCCTTTTGAAGCACTACAAGATACAAATAGAAATTATAGACAGCTTCATAAGCGTGGTCGAGAGGCTAAGTACGAACTTAGCTTGGCTACCTATGAAAGGGGCTCGAGGTTCGACAAATGACTCGAGCAGAGCTGTTTACTGAGCGCACGGAAAACCTCCTCCCAGATACCCCCCCTGCCCCCACTGGTCCACAAATGAGATTGGACCATAGCACTCTGAGCATGCTATAAGCATGAAAGTAGCGCTATATAATAATAATAAGGCCTGTCTTCGAGTCCGAAGATTAGTGAGGAATGCAATTACTTCCCGTGGCTGCGCAGTCCCAGCTGTGACCTACATATTTTGCCACATCCAGTGCAAGCATAACCATTGTCCGCAGGTGGTCGATTTAGATTTTCTTTTCGCCGTCTACGTTTGTCCTCGGCAGCGGTTTTTCTTATGGATTCAAATGTGTATCCCGCGGCCTTCGTGAGTGACCTCCAGCTGTCGTTCTGAGGCTGCATGCAACCAGGTGTAACTCAAAGAGTTTGGACAAGAAGTAAAGGAAAGATCATTCTTTTATTTCTGCAAGTCGGACTAGAAAAAAAAACAGGGGGTGGGGGGGTGGAGAACAAGTAGTATTCACCTGTCACAAAATAGAAGGGCCGGACTTGGAAAGTCATGGAAAGATGAAAAAAAGAGGGTTGGGGAGGAGAACAAGTTATCTACTACTCTGTATTGACCAGGTCGGACTCAACCGTTTCCAGGAGCTCCTGGTAAATCAATAGGAGGCAGCGGGAAATCTGTTATAAGTTATAAAATGGTTTAATTTAATAATTTGTACACCTAGAATTAGCACAGGTCCTATGAAAAAGCAGGTCCTATGAAAGTGTGGATAGGTTGCAGTGGCCTAAGGCCGGCCCTGCAAAATAGCGGCGTATGCTACGCCGCCGGTCAACTAGTTATTATTATCATTATAAAGGAGGAAATGATTAAAAAACCAACTTAAGTTACTTTGTTTTTAAGAAGCTTCTTTCAAACAAAAGTTCACATACAATTTCTTAAAAACAGAAAACAACTCTACAGATATTTATTTTAATAAATCTTACAATGAAAACAAAACAAAAAAGTTATACACAGAAAAAAAAAAGGAAACAAATTAAGAGACAATTGTATTTTGTTTAAAAATCAGACTAACATCAAAGTGATACAATGGGTCATTAGTGGCATTAAAATATTCATAGAAAGTTGTACTAGTACTATCACAAACTAGGAAATCGGTTTCTGGGTTATTGACTGTATGCATTCAGGTTATAGATATGCATAGCCATGTGTATACTTTGTGGGCTTGATACGCTAACATCTTTTGCACATTAACTTGAATGGACAGCTAGCTACACTTTCCATAAAAAGTGCAACCTGCAATCACTTTAGTTATACAGCAAACAAAATCAATAGTTTTTGAGTACCAAATTTGGTGTACTGGTATATGCATATACCTTTATTTTTGTAATATAATAATTGTCATGGAATACAGAGATCTATTACAATTAAGATACAAAAATGTAACAGTAGACAAAGTGTTAAGAATTGTTTCTGTAGCAAATATTTATATTTTTTTGAAATTATCAGTTCAAATGGTTTATGTATTTATTTCTTCAATGAAAAAAAAAAGTCAAGCGTTAAATTATTGACTTAAACAAAGTCACGATCAATACAGTGAAATGATAAAATGAAATATTGTTAGATATAAGGGTCAATATCTTAACAAAACATTGTGATAAGCTTTATATATTACTGTGAATTTCAGCTGAATGTTTACACTGATGCTAATATATGTGATTTGTTAATACATAAAAACTTTATAGTCTGCCATATATATATATATATATATATATATATATATATATATATATATATATATATACATATATATATATATATATATATATATATTATGGGAATAGTTTTTCTATAAAATATCACTAAGTTTAATACCCTGTTAGAGACTATATCTGCCTAAGTGTATCATCAATTTTAAAGCCACAACTAATAAGGATTCATTTGGTATCTATAAAGGTATTAGTAAACTAAACACATAAGTAAGTCTAATTATTACAGAATTAATAGACCTATATGTTTCTTCAGGATTCAGCAAAAAAACAAACTTCCAACGTATCTCTGACGTTTAATGTTTCTGGGCACAAAAGCTAATAAAATACAAAAATGTGTAACCTTTAAAGCTTTTCCAATTCTAATGTCAATTACAATTCTGCATATTTAAAACATACAAATAAAAACAACAGAATTCTGATGACTAGATCATCAAGTTCTGAACAAATAAAAACAACAGAATTCTGATGACTAGATCATCAAGTTCTGAACAAATAAAAATCGGAGTGTTGTGAAATAAAAAAGTTTACTTCAATATAATTAGAACACTCATCTAAAATTGATAGTTAGTCTGAAACCAAAAAAAGGGAGATATTAGCCGAGTATATTTAAAGCCTGCTACTTTAACAAACTTGATATTTACATATACATGTTAGCACAAAAAGCTATTTATTTTTTGAGAAATTACTTCAGAAACAAAAACAAAAAACGAGTGTAACTAAGCAATGGCAGAACAGATCATCATACAACAGTTGACAGGGTAAGATTCGGCAGACAACTTACTTGAAGCAAAAATAATAGGAAGTTCAACAGTGCACAAAGATTAGGAAGTAGCAAAAATTTGTTATATAGGTCTGGTGTTAAACCATGCCCTGTACCAATCTACTGTTAGCACAGAAGCAGGCGAGTAATGTGAAATAACTTGATGAAAACACAAATACATCCAATTAATTGATGACAGAACCTTGGATTACAGTTATTCATAAATTAAAACTTTGACAGCCCTTCAGTAAAGCAATCAATCACAATTAGTGTGATCACCAAAATCCTAAACAAATAAATAGATTTATTCACAATAAGCCAACCAAAAAAAAAAAAAAAAAGATGATTCTTTCTCGATAGCAGCCATCTCTATGTATCTTAAGGAACAACATACAATTAGACTGTGTCCTTTAGATTAGTTTGTGTCTAACTGAAGATGTTCAAAATCATGTGATCAACAATAAGCTGACTTGTTTTCTATGTCTAAAAGAACCTTGGAACTCTTGGAACATTAACTGAAAGACCAATGTACGATACTAACTAGCAAAGATTATTTGTAATCAATCATTAAAAAAAATAAAAAAAAAATAACCCATACCTATTTGTATATTAAATGCGTTTCTAAGAGCTGGAAAAATTTCTTTATTTAAATTTTTTTTTTTTAAAAGGCACAATTTTTTTTTTAGGAACAAACAGAGTTGAAACTTAAAAATAATAAAAAAAAAGAAGATGGACTCATGATTTGGTTTCAGAAAACAAATCTATAATATCCTGTTATTTCTTTTAAAGCAGGTTCTGTTGTTTATAGTCTATTTTGTCATTAAATATTTTCAATTCATCCATGAAAATTGGTAACAAGTTTCAAACTTAACTTTGCTAGACAATATACAAAGCAAGATATAAGATTATTTAGATGCAAAAAGTAAACAAAAATCACTTGGCTTATATACAAGAAAGAACAGAAGACTTCAACAATTCTGGCACATTCCATAAGTACAACCAACAGATCACCTACAGGAAATTAATAAAATATAAAAAAAAAACTTTAACAGTAAAAAATGTTTTTGTTGTTTTTGGCTGTGCAAGCGGAAACAACACACAAAAAGAAAAACCAGACAAACAGGATGAATGTCAAGCTCATGTCATTTGAGATGAAGTGGAGGCTGCTTGTGCACATCATTATGGAGTAAGATTTGTTCATGTCACAAGATGTCAATATAAACAACCGTGGAAACAGATGGTGTTTTAACAGCAAGCTACATAGAACATTGAATTAAAAAAACAAACAATAGTTGTGAATATAGAGAAACAGGACAAAAACAATTGTCTGGTGTCATTCTTTTTCATCTGCAAATGTATGGGAACAATTGGTTTTAGTACATATGCACAGGATTTGCCAGCCCATTTAAAATCATACATAGCATGCATAAAATGTATAGCCACTAGCACACAGTCATAAACATATTACACTGAAGTACAAATACACTAATTGAGATTTCCTTCATGTTAATTTTGTGTTTGTTGAGTCACTTAGTTTTATACATAGTATGAGGTTGACTTTTAGCAACATGCCAAGGAGTTTTTTGCAGGTTCGCAAATAAATATTCACAATCGAGTGGCAACAAACTGAAAACAAAAATGTTGGAATGATTCATGATATAAAGAGTAAGCACAGCCGATTTATTTATGAAAGGAATGACTCAATATTACGTTGAAGTTGTCATCGCCTCAGCTTTGCTAATGTTGTACAAAATTTTTCAAAGCTTTAAAATTTTATTCTTTTGCAAAAAAAAAAAAATCTATGTTTCTCTAATTGGGAAACAAATTGTTTAAATAGATGTGACGCACCGAATTTTTTGCATATTTAAATACTTTAAAGATATGGAAAAAGAAAACATAAGAAGTAGTATACAATTTTTTTCCCTTGCTCTGATTGAGATGAAAAATCTTGAGAAGGACAGAAAGTCATTCAACCTGGTTTATCCACGCTAGCATCATAAAGCAACCATCACCCTTCACAAGCACCTCATTTCTTTTGGACAAGATTGTTTTGCGTTCATAGAGCCTCGGTCTTGAAGCAGTTAGCTAGTCTTTGAGCTGGGGGTATACAGCATCACTGAGCTGCCCACTGTATGGGTGAACTCGCACTCCACCACTTTGAACTTGATGTCCAGTATGGCCAGGGTGGATTTGGATGGGGTCATCAGATAGTTGTTCATTGTGTCACTGGGGACAATCAGGCGATGGACTGAGGAAGGTTGTCTCAGTGCAGCAGGATCAGTAAATTGAGTCCCTGAGGAGAAAAATGTAACAAATGTCAAAAGTACAGTAATAATCAAAGAATAATGAATTATTAATCACAATTTATAAATAAAAAAAAGCAATTGAAAAATAAATACTTTTTAAAAACAAATATCTAAGGGAAGGAACTGTTAAGTACTGCCATTTATCTGAAAGTTATGGGCTTTATCTCCCTTTCTGCTAAATAAAACAAAATTAATTAATTAGTACTAAATGATTAACTAAGTGGTTAATTTTTGGATTGATTTGCGTATTGTTATCAACTATGAATGATTATGCGAAATTACAACTTGATATGAGAATGGAAAGTAGGAGAAGAAAACATGTTAAAACGTAATAAGGGAATTAAATCCATATATACAACCACATCTCTCATTAAGTAGCATTTATTCCACTTATTTTGAAATCAAACAAAATAACTAATCCCCAACAATTAATTAACTAATGGTTTGATTTTTTTGATTGATTCATGTCTTGTCAGGTTTAATAAACTATTGTGCAATGTTTTAATTTGATCCAAGAATGGAAAATGGGAGAAAAAAAAAATGTTTAAACTTTTTACCGGACAAACAGAATAGTCAGAGTGAGTTGGTATTAATCTATAAGAAATTATCATGTAAATGGAATAGCCTTGGTTAGGTACAAATAGTTTTCTCTTTATGTACAATGTGATTGATGGATTTCACTAATGAGAATATGTAAGGGTAGTGACAGTGAGTGGATTTTTAAACTTAACAATCTAAGTTAATAAAATTGGCTATGAATTTCCCACTTGGAAATTCTAGCTTTAATGCAAAAAAAAAAATCTTTATATAAATTGACTACAAAAAAAAAGTAAAATTTTAAGCAATATTTAATTTAAAATTTAACAAGAAAGAAAAAAAAATTCTACTGATTTCTTAATGGTTAATTATTTAATTTTAGTTTAATGCATTTCAATTTTCAAATTTTTAAAAGTTTCAATAATTCTATTATCATCACAAATACAAAATCAGTTCAACTGAAGTAAAAGTAAAGTAAAGTTTCCCGTTCAGACCTTGTAATCTTTGTGGCAGAGGATGTTAAGGTCATCTGTTTCTATGGCCTACAGTTAACAATCATGGTGTCATGTGGCCAGCACAATAACCAGCCGCCTTTACTTTCTCAAATTTAAGTCAGGTACCAGTTAGAGCTGGGTGGACTCAGTGGTGCCCTAAAAATCCAGAAATTCAAAATTCTAATCTTCACTGAGATTCAAACCCAGGAACTCAGGTTTGGAAGCCAAGTGCTTAACCACTCAGCCATCATGCACACACACCCCCCAACACCCAAATCAGTTCAATTGAACTGGTTTAAACTTAAATTATGAAACCCTAGGCCAAACAAACAGCCCTACATCTATGAATACAAAGAAAATAAAAAAATGTGTCACAATTTGAAAGTTTGAAAGTGAGGCTGACCTGTTATCTTTTCAACTTTCCCTGTTACCAGGTTCATCAAAATGACATCATCATCATCAGCCGATGTCAAGACAAGATCATAGCCGTGATGAGAATTGCCAGGTACAAATGTGACATCACTAATTCTAGCACTGACTGTTACTTCATATGTAGTTTCCATGATTCCTGAATAGAATCAGATGAAGATTCAAGTTAAGGAGGTTATCAACAGAGATATGATCAAGTCAGAGAGACATTACAACAGGGGTTGAGGAATACATAACAGATTTACAATTCTAACTAAAAAAAAGTATCATTAGAAACATAAAATAACTAAGTAAAAAAAGTAGATATAATTAAATAAAAAAATTGAAAGCATTTAATTGAAAACTATTAAAATAGAACCTCAATTTTGCTTCACTTTGCAAAAAAAATGTGTCAATTTATTCCTTAAGTTCAGTCAATAATCAATAATGATATAGCCTTTTAGATCTAAATACTTGACTTGTTATACAATGTATATGTTTTCGAACAGTTATAAATTTCAATTCTTCTACTGCATTCTCATTATTATGTTGAAAGGTTCAGATGATTAGTCCAATATCTGAGATAAACTGTGCAGTAGTTTCGAGATCAAAAAGCTCTCCATATAGTTTTTCTTCTAAATGGTTGTTTTGGGGCCACTGTCTTGTTTGGGCCTCTCAATGGAAAATGTAGTTTTAAAGGAAATGGTCGGCTATCTCTGATGACACTCCGCAAGGGCAAATTTCACTAGTCCCAATTTTCAGTTTCCTGAGCATATGTTGTCTTATTCTGTTGTGTCTGGTTACTAAGTGAAAAATTTGTAAGTAGATTGTTTAGGGATAGTTTATTATAGGTGTCCATCTTTCTTGTACTTTGGATGAGAGCTTGTCCATTTTTCATTTACTCTTCAATTAGTTTGCTCATTTGTTTAAAAAGTTCCCCTTTCAGACCATGTGGTCAATAGGGCAGATGATGATAAGGTCATCTGTTTCTTTGGCCAACGGTTAGTAAGCATGGTGCTATGTGGCCAGTACATGACTGTTTGTTTGTTTTACATGTTTCGGATGTTCCTTCAGAGTTGAAGATAATTACTTCCTAGTCCAAACCTCCCGCAGGACGACGGGGGATGGGAGCGGGCAGGGTTTGAACCCTGGACCATCGATAAATCTGAACGACAGTCCAGCGCGCAAACCGCACGACCAGGCAGCCATCCAATGACCAACCGCCTTTACTTTCCCCAACTAAAGTCAGGTACCCATTAGAGTTGGGTGGATTCACTTCTTACTTTTCAATTAAAATCCAATAATTTCAAACATGACTTTATTCTGCTGTTTTTTTTAGGCTTATTCATAATGTTAAACAGATTGAAATAAATAATTTTTATTTTTCTTATAGAAAAATATTAAAATGTTTATAGAATAAAGTTTTTTTTCCCACTTTCATTTCATTGGAAATTATTTCTTTCAAATTGAAAAAAAAAAAAAAAAACTGAAAGAAAACCTTTTATTTTGTTTACCTTCATCACTGACTGAGGAGACTGTCACTTTACCAGTAGATTCATCAACTGTGACTAGATGTCTAGAGTCTGGTGATGTCATGGGTCGTCCAGACAGGGAGACAGTTGAGATAACTGTGTCGGTTATATAGTCCATGGTCAGTTGTAAAGTATGATGATCAACTGATGATACACATTGAATCAACACATGTCCACCTAAAAAACAGGTTAGGTTAAATTTAAACATGAATCTCAGAGCTATCCATGAAAATAAATGATGACAATTAAAAACTCAAAACTCAGCTAATATGATAAAGCCAGATGCATCAAAATCAGCTAAATAAATAAAAACAAAGTAATTTAAAACATTAATGCGCAGATTGAAGGCTACTACATAAAAAAAAATAAAAATAAATTAGAGCCATTTCTTTTTAGCTCATAAATGAGATTAAATGGAAATTAGCTTTTAAATGAAAAAAATATCATTAGGAAAGATTCAAATTATAAATAAAGGTGGCTTTTTTTTAAAAAATAGGAATGCTGTGAATTAATTTCAGAAATCAATATTGTGCTTTTCATCGAAAAGAATGAATAAATTTGTTCTGCCTTTTTTCCAATACCCAGCAAAGATTAACATTATGATTATGCTGAAGCTGAAGACAGCAAGGGGGTATAGGCTGTACAGCTAATGTTGAAATGTGTTTTTACTGAACTAATTAAAATGAATGCATGTCAACTTTGACAATATTTTTTTGGGGGGGAAGCAGAGCCACGATTTCACGACCAAGTTTCCATTATTGAGACATTCAATATCTTTGAGTACTGACCAATGGGAACAAAGTCAAGGTAGGTTGGAACACAGCCATAGTTGGACAGGTCAATAGATTTGGTGTAGCTCATGTCCTCAAGGTTCAGTTTGAAAAGTCCATTCTGGTCACGGTGAGTAACGTAGCCAAAGTCAAACTCATGCTCAAGGTCGTTAGGTTTTGCGATAAACACATCCTGGACCTGCAAGATGTTAGTTCAAGCACTGTTCATTATGGACTATCATACATGTAATAATTTCATTATTATTACAGTTTAAGTAAAAAAAAGAAAACAGCACGGCTAACACTTTCTTCTTGCAACAGAATAATAAATATAAACAATACAGATAAAACTAAACAATTTGTAAAAGAAATTGTACAGGCTTAGCAGTAGTCTATGGGTCTCGAAGAAAAGAGGGAAGACCTTGAATAGCCTGATTTACTAGCAGTATAATAGGTACAATTATGGCTATGAGCTAGAAGTGTGTCCTAAAACTTACAGTATCAAAGTGATTGCCCACTGGCCTGGTGTGTACAGCCCGGTGTTGGATGTGCTGTGAAGCATCTCTGATGACCACAATGGTCTTTCCTCCTTGGGAGTCCTCCTGGTTGGCACACAGCACCCACACCTGATCCAAGTGTTTCACATACCACATCTTCATTGGCTTTTTGTCCGTGTCAATCACCTGCTCATCAAAAATATACAATATTTTTTTTTTTTTATTTGTAACAAGTCTATTTGGAAAAGGATTCCAATACTTATTTAGTCCAACCTATTTGATTTGATAAGCTAAATATATACAGTTTTGTAAGACAGTTTACCCATAATTGTATGATAAAGACCATTTCAGTCCTCCAGGTATTCTTCACTTTATGTCTAATACAAGTAGCGGTAGAGGTCTATATTTGTATGGAAGGGGCAGTGGTAGCTGAGTGGTTAAGTGCATGGCTTCCGAACCTGGGGCCCTGGGTTCAAATCTCTGTGAAGACTAGAATTTTGAATTTCAAGATTTTTAGGTTGCCCCTGAGTTCTTCTACCTTTACCTATCCCTTAGTCTGTTGTTGGACCACCATGCAAGATTCGTCGACAGTCCTTCTCCATTCCTCACTGTCTTTTGCTTTAGTTAGAACCTTTTTCAATGGCAGGCTCGTCCATTCTTTTATGCTGTCTTCCCGTCGCTTTCTCTGTCTGCCTCTTCTTCTTTTCCTGGTGCTAATCCCTGAAGAAAGGTCTTTGCAAGCCCCCGAGTCCACCCTACTCTAATGAGTACCTGACTTTAGTTGGGGAAAGTAAAGGCAATTGGTCGTTATGCTGGCCACAAGACACCCTGCCTTTTAGCTATTGGCCTAAGAAACAGAAGAACTTAACATCATCTGCCCTATAGATCGCAAGGTCTGAAAGGGGAACTTTACTTTTTTTTACTTTTATTTGTGTGGAAGCTCTTTGGGCAGTCTGTGATGAGATTATCACAATGCAGATGTATCCATACATGTAAACCATTTCACACGGCTTGGCATAAACACAGAGATGTCACATAGTATTAACTACTTCTTAGCAAGATTTTCTTGTTTCTTTTACAAATAAGGGATGAAGTAAAGAACTATGAAATTATGAGCTTAAATTTCTTTTTCATCCTTTAAATAATTTTTGATTCCCAGTTTTTTATTGCTTTGCTTCTGCTAATCCCCTAAATTTCATAATTAATCTTTCGTCTAATCATGTAGGTACATTTCACATACATTTTATACATGCATTAAAATGATCATCAATTAACATTAAATGCTCCTAATGTGGTTCAAACTGTGAGCATTAATAGAATTACATTCAAATGAAAATATATGAACCAGAATTTGTAAGCTATTAAAGATTTAAGAGACTTTTAAAAACTTGGTAAATGTATAGCTTTGAATGCTCATACTGACAAAGAGTTGATGGCAAAGCCAATATATGATCATTTTGAAGACAAGAATCAATCTAATAAAAAAAAAATTACCAAAATATTTTTTTTTAATTCCTCAAAAGAAAATTTTGCTTGAAATAAGATCTATAAAAATATAATATGATTATGGTGATTCAGCTTGAAATTAAGTAGATTCAATTAAAATCTTCCACATACTCATTCATGTTATTTTTTTTTACAAAGCAGGATGAACGTACCTGTACAGGGCTCCAAGAAGTTCCAGTCTCAACTATGACAACCCTGTTCTGGTCAGGCTGGCTAGCATAGATGTAATTGGATCCAACCATCACAGCGCTGCCCCACTGACAGTCCTGGCCACTGCGGCACAAAGTCAGAGGGCCATCCAGAGCATCTGGGATGAACTTGAAATTTCCAAAATCCCCACGGATTTGGTGCTTCAGAAGACAATGAAGTGGGTCATAAGACTGTATACCTTTGTCATTAAACACCATGAAAGTCCCAGTCTCCTTCATGCTACTCTTGTCTGGAGCAAAAACAATGTTATAATAGTACAACCATCGTAAAGAAATGCAAGAGGTTCTAACTAAGGCAATGACAGAGAGGAATGGAGAAAGACGGTCAACAAATCTTGCATGGTGCCCCAACGGTCCAACAGACTAAGAAATAGGTAAAGGTAATTATAATGTCAAGTTTTGTCCTGAAGAGTTTCTAAGTTCATAAATTTGTAATAATGGTGTCACTTCTGTTAGAAGAAAATTTTCCCTTGTGTTTTTTTGTGTGTGTATGTTTGTGTTCTAGACTTTTTGTGCTTTCCTAAGTTGAAGGCTTCCAAAATGAAATTCTATACTACATTTCTACGTCTTTTTCTGTATTTAAATACCAAAAGTATAAAGTCAACTGAATTGTAGCATAAACACACTAAGAGACTTCATGTTTGCAAGAATCAGACAGGCCTTAATAACATTTTGAAAAATAGCTTTAATTTCTATCCTAATTAGAACAATATCTATGGATGGCGTACATGCTGGATTGGTAGGTGGTACGACTGAGACAGAGACTGTCTTCTCTGTTGTCCCCGCCTGGTTGTGAGCACTGCAAGTGAAGGAGCCAGAGTCTGCTTCTACCTGAGCGTTGTGGATGACAATATGGCCACCTCCGACTGAAACAATTCAAACAATTAAAAATAAAGTGTGAAATCTTTTAATCTATTCTTTTATTGTAGCAATCAATATGATATATTGTCTAACTCAAAGCTAACCTTTTTTGTTTACAATTTAAGTAAGACTTACAGTAATGAGTCACATGGCTGGAGCTATTCACTACATCTCCTCCTTGCTTCCAGGCGATGATGGGCTTGGGAACACCTTCTGCATGACACCTCAACTCAATGTCAGAACCAGTCATATGAATCTGAGTGACTGGATCCACAGTCAGTACAGGGAGAGCTGAATAAAAAAAGAAAAAAAAAGATAGAATATAGTTGCTCTGTACATTTAAAATACTCAGATGTATTTGTACACCTTGTTAAAAGATTTGAAAACATAATTCTCTGAGGTATTATAGAATGTCCATCAGAAAACAGGATTATTGTTTATCAAGACAACCTTCGGAGAGATTCATAAAACTTACGGCATTGATATAATACTTAATTTAAAACACTTTTTTTAAAGGTGTGTATTAAAACAAATGAGAGTTGCAGCACATTAATAATGTAAAGATTAAAAAAATATTTTACATATAGATGTTATTTGATACTTTAAAAAAAAATTGCTTTTCAGTATTTTTTTAAAATAAAAGATAAAAAAAAAATAGAATCCAAGTGTGTCTTTTCAAAATGGGCACAAGTATTCGCCAACTCTATAACAGAACTCAAAATTTTGAATGCAGTGATTCTGCAGCTTCATGCTTCAGCTATCACAGGTTCACTCTTTTGAGGTGCCTTATAACAAATTAATGGGGAAAATATTACAAGAATCTTTGCTTTTATGCTGATTTTCCATGATATTCAATTGGTGCAAAAAAAAAACAACAACTGTTTTACCGAATTTGTACCTGAAAAAATCCCAAATAGCATACAAATATATATATATATTAATTCTTACAATAAAGAAATGTTATAATAAAATTGATATGAATTACAGTAAATAGAAAATATTTATTTACTCTGTCTGAAACGCTATGTGCCTAATCACAATTGGCTGATTGTTTGCATTGTATACCAGTGTCTGTCTCACTGGTAGGATGTTAAGTTTTGTTGATTTCTTCTTTTAATTATTACTCTACAGTATTAAGTTCATTTATTTACTGTACAGTGACTTAAGTGGCTGTGTTATTATCTACTAACCAGACCACTGAGGGGATATTTTGTCTACTGTAAGTATGTACAGTACCTAGGTTCATGCAGCATAAAATTATGGGTTGTGGATTAAAAAGCCTTAATATAGCATATAAATACTTAAATGTTTAATGGATCGGTATTATCCCCGGAGGTTATGGTACATATCTACCACGATAACCGAGGGATCAATGTACATGAAAACATCTCAAAACAAAATTATATATAAAAAAATCTCCCATAAAAGCACTTTGACGATAATGTTTTATTAAAAAATTTCTTTCTCTCCTAAAAAATAAACTTTAAAATAAATGAACAGAAGCTGATGAACTCACTTTGAACCTGGAGCCGGTGAACTTGCATATTGGTTTCCTCCTCTGCATCCATACAGGTGTAATTGCCAACATGGTGGAGGCCAACTTTACTAAAGAACAGCGCGCCATCATCAAATACCTAGACAACAAAGAACATTATTTATCTGCATTAAAGTAACATCATGGGAAATTATACCAAACCATAACTAGCCCCAAGGAGAAACTTAAAACAATCACACTTTGGTGAAGCAGAGTTTTAGAGAGACAAGTAAGATTACCATCAACTGGTGACTGTGTTTGTCATCAACTAGCTGAGTGCCAAATCGTTTCCAGACGACATTAGTAGCTCCCTCTACGCCACATTTTAATTCTAACCCATTTCCTGCAGAAGCTAAAGTAGAAATGACTTCTACCTTGGAGTGGGATGTTGCTTTTGGAGCAGAGATTTCTACAGAAAGAAATTAAACATTTTTTTAAAATTTTAATGTCGTTTCAGAAGCACAAAACAAATGAAGATGAATATAAACCATCAAAGATAAAGAAAAAAACCATCATGAATCCAATATAAATTGTAGTATTATTAATCAATGCTGATGTAGCAATAGGCATTATTAATCAATGCTGATGTAGCAATAGGCATTATTAATCAATGCTGATGTAGCAATAGGCATTATTAATCAATGCTGATGTAGCAATAGGCATTATTAATCAATGCTGATGTAGCAATAGGCATTATTAATCAATGCTGATGTAGCAATAGGCATTATTAATCAATGCTGATGTAGCAATAGGCATTATTAATCAATGCTGATGTAGCAATAGGCATTACTAATCAATGATGATGTAGCAATAGGCATTATTAATCAATGCTGATGTAGCAATAGGCATTATTAATCAATGCTGATGTAGCAATAGGCATTATTAATCAATGCTGATGTAGCAATAGGCATTATTAATCAATGCTGATGTAGCAATAGGCATTATTAATCAATGCTGATGTAGCAATAGGCATTACTAATCAATGATGAGGATGTAGCTGATGAGAAAAAAAAAAGCAGCATTCAATAGTACAAGACTATTATTTGACCTAAAAGACATTTTCGGGCATCATAGATGCAAATCTTTCACATTTTTTATTAGTTTGACTTTATTGTAATTTCCTCAACATGTTATTTAGGTTTACAGCAGCCAACTTTGTACAAATAATTATTTGGCTTTTTGAGAACAGTTCTTTTTTGAGTTTTTCAACATAAATAGTAGCTGCCTGGTTGTGTGGTATGTGGTCTTAACTGCAAAACTAAAATAATAGCTTTTATATAGCGCTACTTTAATGCTTATAGCATGTGCAATCTCAGTTGTGGACCAGAGGAGTGAAGGGGTATCTAGGAGAAGGTTTTACATGCTGCCTTTAGGCGCTCAGTAAACACAACTCTGCTCGAGTCGGGTGTCGAAACTCGAGCCCCCTTCATATGTAGCCAAGCCAAGATCAAGCATACTTAGCCTCAAACAAATACTAGATCTAGTACAAGTTTCAAACAAAGCTTAATTCTTACCAAAAGCCTGTGTGAACTCAGACACTGTAAGCTTCCCATTAGGATCAGCAGTGTCTGCATATTTGACAAAGTCATGCAGATGGCAGTTGACAATGATATTCTTGTCAAAGTGCTCTGCCCTTTCCTTGTCATCCAGCTCATTGGCTGTGAGGAAGTAGTCGAAGTTCTGGTCATAGTAGCTGAACATGAGCATGGACAGATAGGCTCGATCTGCAAAGAATAACTATAAAATAGAGCTTCCACAAAGCACCACTAATTGCACTTAGGTCAGAATTGTAATATTTTATTTTTATGTATTAAATGTACCAGTTAGTAAGAAGGGAAAAGTCAAATGTTTTTATAGTTCAAGGTCAGAGCTTGTAAGACAGAAAGTTCATTTGAGATCCAGTTGAGTTGGGGTGCACTTGTACAATTATCATTCAGATGATGTTCAGTCATTTAGTTGGATGAGTTATTGGACTATTATTAATTATTATAGTTGAGAAGTCATTGAGATATTATTGAGTTGTTCTGTTGGACATTCATTGATTATTTTGTTGGATATTTATTCTGTCTAAGAACTGTGCCTGTACTTATTTATATGAATAATAAACTGCATGCACGTACATGAATCAGCATTCTTACTCTTAATTTATTTTATATTTATTGTCCTTTTGGTGTCAGAAGTGAAGAAGTACATTTACATATATATGAACACAGCAGGCTACTAATTTCTTGTTAGATTTCAAGAATAAGGACTAAATACAATTAAAGGACCACTGACCTGTCTTGACCTCTACTTTACAGTTGGGTTCCACAAACTTCTGGCAGTAGTACATGAGTAATGCCTCTTTGAATTGAGCCATTTCTTCCCAGGAGCAATCTTTCTTGATGGGGGCTGGTGGGGCCTTTTTCAGCTGCTTATCTCCCCCTTCTGTTGGAATAGCTTTCTTGATATCTGATGTCTCAGAGCCTGGTCAGTTAACAAACAAAATAAATGATAACACCAACATTAACCAAAGGAAATGTTTTCTTTTATGTTCAATTAAAGCTAACCAAAATGTTAGAGACCAGTCATCAACATTTATAATAACCATTATTAAGTGAAAGGGCAATATATATCTCACATTTATAATAACCATTATTAAGTGGAAGGGCAATATATATCTCACATTTATAATAACCATTATTAAGTGGAAGGGCAATATATATCTCACAAAATATCAGTGACAATATATCTCAGGATCAAATTACTGAGATTTTGAAGGTTTATTTGCATCTTTCATGACCTTTGTCACCATGGGCATTCAAGCCAGGAGCATTCTTCAAAGTTCACTCTTTGGTGTTATTGTCCAAGTCAATGCAAATCAACCATAAGTCTTCCCTGCTCTTTGCTTTCCATGTAGAGGCTCTTCCCATTTTAGAGTTCCTGCTGAAAGCCACTTTTGGTTGCCCATGTCAAGCATTCAAAGGACATGACTTATCGTTTTAACCTGTTTTCAATTTAATATTAAAAGTGTCTTGTATAGATGAGAAAGAGAAAGAGAGAGCTGTATTTAGAAATGAAATTATTGCAATAGAGATATTTTGTGTAAAAAATAATAATGTGTACTTCTGACAGTATAAAAATAGACATTGTTGACTAGAAACATTAATGCCAGTATGAAAGTTTTTAACTTTTACCCATATCACCAAATTAATTGAAAGAAGAAAAAAATTTGTGTGATAAAACTTTTCATGATTTTTACAGAGACTTCCATTTAAAAAAAAAAATAATTTCCTACATTTTTCTCTTGATATTTTTGAGAAACTTATGTACAAACAGTGTAATCAATAAAGCTTTAACTTTCAAAAAATAAATGAAGTCTGGTTTAGGGAAGATCAATCACACACACAAACACACATCACTATTTGCCATCCACAACAGATTATTCTGTAATTTAGAGACCAGACTAGGTCCCATTGATTATTGACTGTCTCTGTAGTTGTTTTTTTTTTTTTTGTTCAAGTCAGGTTCTCAATCTACAACTCATTGACTCTCTGAGTTCACAATCAATCACTCTATTAAATTATTACCCACAACTTCCCCACTTTACTACATTCATTGATCCAATCACTGCTGAAAACACCCAAAGAAACCCTCCAAATCACTATAGCCATTGATTCCAAACACTCATCCCCCTCCCCCCCCCCCTTTTTCCAGTGGTAACTATAGCCCCCTGTAAGCCCATGCCTGTTAGATCTGACCTTTCTTAATGTCCTCGGGGAAATTGTAGATTTCTTGTGATGGAATGTGAACAGATTGTGTGGACTTCTGCTCCAGTATCCAGCTTTTTTCTGAAATACAAGAGTTGGCTATCCTCAAGTTGACCAATGAATGTGTTTAGAGTCTAAGTGTGAGAAGGAAAGATGGTGACTCCCTTTTTTTTGGTGCTGTACATATTGATTTTAATTTCCATATCAAAGCAAGTACATAAGAAAGCAACAATCCATGTTATAAAAAAACAACACAAAAAAACAAACAGAAATGATGGTAGTTAACATTAAAATTCCAACCAAGTTTCAGTGATTAGATAAAGATACAGATTAATCTGTCTTCAACTTATCAACAATCACTCATCACATCCCAAAGTAATTCAATTAAAAAAAAATAATTTCAAACTAAGTTTATATGTTTCTTCTATGTATATCACAAGTTTCAGTTGCAATTTGGTGAAATATCATCAGTTGAGACTTCACTTAAACTTATAAACAGTGGAGAGTATTGCAAGAAGAAGCCAGTTATCATTTAATAAATGCTTGATGTTGGTCAGCTTATTTAGATATTTAATTTTTATTGGAAAAATAAGATTTTATTACAAGACTTCCTTAAAGTGCATTCAGTTCTTGCATTTGTTAGATCCAATGTTAATTTTATTTTGTAAAAATATCAAATTATATTATTTTAATTCACAAAGAGTCAGAAAAAAAGCTGGTCAGACATCAGTGATACATACATATATTAAACATAAATGAATAACAGCACCAGGGACCAAGATTTTAAGAGAGAAAGTAGTGAATTAAAATGCTACGAAAATAAGGGCATGCGCCGACCGAGGCTCGAACCTGTGACTCCGGATTCGACACCACCGCCTAGCGATAACGCACCAAGCGAAACTAACCTCTAGACCATCGGAATGTCCAAAAAACATTCTTCTGATCCAGAGTCATTTCGCCTGTATGCAAATTACCACCCCAGTGGTCAAAGGTCACAAGCCTCAGCTAGCCCCTACCCCACCCTCGCAGCATCCGTTCACTAACAATTTCGATAGAGCCGACACAGACAGCCGTTAGGCATGTATTAGACAAACGATGGCTCTATCTAATTGTATATCTCTCACAAAGACAAGTGGACAACATAAACACATTACATATAGAAGCTTCAGTGGGTACGAGCAATAATGCTGTAAATGTAAACATTAAAATGCTACGAAAATAACACAGATTCGAGCCTCGGTCGGCGCATGCCCTTATTTTCGTAGCATTTTAATTCACTACTTTCTCTCTTAAAATCTTGGTCCCTGGTGCTGTTATTCATTTATGTTTAATATATGTATGTATCATTTGTTTCAGCACCTAGCTTCAACTCTATGTTTACATCAGACATCAGTGACATACCTTTGTTAGCTATCTTGCTTTTCAGCTCCTTCTGAAAGCAATTGCCTTTACGATCCTGCCTGATATGAACCCTGTTCACGCATGCTGTCCTGTGCATCTCACAATGAGATGAGTAGCGCACACCATCAGAGCCGCAAATGGGTTTGTGGTGGCCAGCACACACAGAGGATGGGACACACTTGCACACACCCTTGACACACATACGTCCAGCACGGCACTCATAGTCCACCTGGCAGAACTCTGTTTAAAATCAAAAACATCCAATCAAAATTATAATAGTAATTTTTTTAAAATTGTCATAACACATACTTGAAGCTCTGGTGGCTAAATGTAAAATAACATCATCAAATTATTTTTCATTTGCAATCTTAAAAAAACTATATCAGTAGTAAATGCTAGACTTAAAAAGTATAATACTGACTAACTTAATAGCATTCTCCTTTAAAAATTGAAAATTTATGTATTATATTTATTAATTAGCAATATTTCCATATTATATATTTAATTTTTTAAAATTTACGTAGTAAAACTATAATTTTAAATCGTATAAGTAACAAAAAAAACAACCAAGAAAGATGAAAAAGAAATGAAATAATATCACATAGAATAAATGACAAATAGAGTTATATAAAAATACTTTATCAAAACATCAAAAGCTGAGAATACAAAAATAACTTTAAAAAGCTATTGAAACAATGAACAATACTAATCTAATACTTATATGATAATGAACAATTTATAAAACACAAATGCTAGTACTGAAAATTCTGAAGCTTCATAATTTTTGAAAAAAATTATTCAATAAAAGTTTTTTTTTATACAAAACTTAAGAATCTTCTTTAGGGGACAAAAAGGACTTAAGGTATCTGCAAATTAATTTTTTACTTTGATTTGTTGGATATTTACAGTTATAAATGTTTTCACTTTCGAAAACCCAATGCAGCTACAGCCTCCTTCAATATTTCATTTCAGATTTACGGTATTTATCAATTAACCATTTTCCCCAATCAATCAAGATATTAATAAAGAAACATTTACAACATTCTATCTCGAAATCTACATCAAAGATTATTTTGAATAAAAATAAGGACTGAAAATATAAACTGAAATATTAAAAAGAAATAAAAGGTTCTTTTTTTAGTCTATTTCCTAACATTTATTTTAGAAATAAACAAACAAAATAATGTTTTCTTTCAGCGAGACCAGACTGGCTGTGACTGGACACAACTAATGACCACATTAACCATCAGTCAACACTAACACACAGCTTTGGTGCAGAAATCAATTCAGGTGGGCAGGCAAGGGGACTGAATGGTAGTGCAATAAAGATGTCCGCCGCCAATGTTGACACATTTTCCCCTGCCCCAATTAGTTTTCCATAATTAAAAAATACTGAAAAGAAACAACTTTATACTGTGTCTGAACATCCCCCCCCAACCTGTTCCACCATTTTAATGTACTTCTGCTTGGTTTCAAGTTTCATTTTGTGTTTATTTATAGATAAGGCTTCTGATTGGCTATTAACTGTGAGCTCTTCATTACAAAAAAAAAAAAAGAATTGCTAAATGGTGCTGACACTACTACGATCAATAAAGCCTAGTCTTGCCAACTTCAAAGCTAGTGGCTTTAAAGTAGAGACAAAACTTCAAAACTTCAATCTTTTTATTTTTAAATAACGAAAAACTATTGAACAATTTTTTTTTCAACAAAACTGTTACAAATGTTAAAAAAAATAAATAAAAATACAACAACAAAAACTCCATTAAACTCAAGGATAAATTGCTCACATCACTTGTCAAAGCAAGTTACTAAATTGCCTATTTACACAGTTGTCTTCAGTGCTGGGTACAAAGCATGCGGTTGACACGAAGACCAAAACTAAACAGAAAGAACAGGATGACAAATAACTACAGAACACGCAATTATTTCATGTTAAGCCTCACACTAACAAAGTCTGTGGTGATGATTTATTGAACAAGAAGAAACAAATTAAGCTAATGGTCTTTCCGCTTTTTGTAACAGAACACAAGATATCAATAACATTTTTTGTTAAACTAATTGCCAGATAGAAAAAAAAAAATACACTGAAATGAAGGATTGTCAAGCTGAACAAAATAATTGGTACATATACAATGAGAATTTTTCTAAAAGCCATAAAAAGAAAAGATTGACAAAGTAACAAAGAAAGCGAAACAATTAAATTTATAATGATCACATAGATACTGTAGTCCTTGGACTGATATTGATGAAAACACTGAACAAAACAAGGGTCACTAATGTACTAATAACATACAGACCATTGCAATTAAGAAAAGTGTACGACATAAACCATCAAAGTACCTATTGGGTAAGATATGATGTAATCATCTGTGCTATCAGTTGATTTCTGCTGCTGAGCCTTTGGCCCTGGAGTTGTATTGGCACTGCTTCCGGAGAGTGACCCCTTATCTGTGGCTAGCCCCGGGGGTGGCGGATTAGGGCTGGTGGAAGCATCAGACTCTGTGTTCATCTGACTGGGGTGAAAGAATGTGACACTGGGCTCTTTCTTAAGTACTATTGTGTCAGCAGCAACAGAGTCCACGGTGAGATTGTTCATGGGTGAAGGCTCTTTCTTTATCACTTTGTCCTTCGAATCTTTGGAGAGGTTCAGCTCCACACTGTCTACCATGACACTGTTGCTACCTACTTTGTCATCAGCATGTTTAGTAGTTTCAACATTTGAAATGACTGTGTTCTTTTTAAGCTCTTTCTCATAACTTTCTTCACTCAAATCCTCCTCCTCTTTACTTCTATCTTCTGGGACTGCGGCCTGGCTTGCAGCGACTTTCTTGCTGCCCCCTAGCTTGACAGAATCTTTCTTCTCTGTCGGGATATTGAGACTGTTGTTGGGTGGATCTTGCATAATTTTATCAGTGGGCTCAGTTAAAGCCAAGTTCTTGATGGATTCAGTGTTGGCATCCGAAGGGTTGCTCAAATCCTTTTTCACAGAGGACTTATGATTAGGAAAGTTTGCGTCATAAATCACACCTTTACTGTAATGGGATTGGTCCACTTTGGTCACAAGTTTGCTAGCTTGTTGAGCCGCAGTGTCTAAGTTGATCACCTGTTTGTTCTTCTGCTCAGACTTTCCCTTCCTTGACTTCTTCTCTTTCATGGCTTTGATGGGTTTGGAGGTCGTTGTTGTTGTCGTTGCTGGTGTGGCATCTTTGACCTCGCCCTCAAGCTTGATGTCCTCATCCCACTCATCTTCCCAGTCATCATAATATTCATCGTCAACATCATCCTCATCAAAATCATCTGTTTCATCAAACTCTGATTCTTCTGAGGCTGCGCTTTTTACAGCTGATACTTTTGTAATCTCAACATTTTTGACATCTGGGATGACCTTCAACTCAGTTTTGTCCTTAACTTCAAGTTTGTCCTTGACCTCAGCTTTCTCAAATGCGGGGTCTGTTTTGTCTTTCTCATTTTTCTTTTCTGGGACTACTTTTTCCTCCACATTTTTGACAGCAGAAACTACTCTGTCCTCTGTATTTTTCACAACAGGAACTATGTCCTGCACATTTTTTACGTCTAAGTCCTTGTCCCCATCATTAGATTCAGCTGACAATTTTTTGGTTTCCTCATTTGCAAACTCCTGGGGCTTTGTTTTCATCTCAGATATTTCAGGATCTGCTGATATTTTCTTCTCTTCAACAAGACTTGCTTTAACCATTTTCTTGACCTTTTCAGATTTATTTTCATTGGCAACATTTTCTTCTTTGGACATTTCCTCATCCTCTTCATCATCTTGGTAACCATCAAACAGAGAGCTGTCCCAGTCAGCCCAGTCAACAAAATCATTCTGGGAGTTCTTCACTGACTTCTCATCTGGTTTTTGTGTAGATATGACTGTAGTCACCTTCTCAGAGGCCTCCATTTTCTGAGGGGCAGCTACTTTTTCAGTAGCCTTGCTTACACTGCCCAAGGCTGGGGCACCAATGCTTTCACCCTTTCCATAGATTGAGTTGCTCTCTTCAGCAACTGGTTTAACAGATACATCAGCTTTACTACTAGCAGTTGTTTTACTAGCCTGTTGTGTTTTCAAGTCTAGATTTGTTTTTGAACTGTTAACATTAGCGGTAGGTTGAGTGGTCACTTTGTTCACATTTGGCTGGGTAAGCTTTGTAGTAGCCTCTGCATCTATCTGGACAGAATCTTCTTTCTCTAGCTCTGAGGAGTCTGCTTTTTGCTCTGTGCTCTTTGTCTCTTTTGACTCGGCACTGTCAGAACTTGAGGAATACGTAGCATCCCAAGGTTTAGAGTTGTAGGAGTTACTTTCTCTGTAGTACGTGCTGAGGTCAGGCTCCACAAACGTGTTAAGCTCAGCCTTTCTGTAGTACCCTCCTGGGTAACCAATCTCTGCAGCACTTTTAACCACTGTTGGTTTGACAGTAACAGGCACAGGAGCACCTGTTGAAAATGTGGCCATGTCTTGTTTCTGGGTTTCTGGTTTTGATGTAATACTGACAAAGCCATCTTGCTTTTCAGTTACTAGATCCTCAGATTTTTCTGGTACTATATCAGACGGCTTGGATGTAACCTCTGACTTAATATTGTCTACTTGATTGGGTTTAGAGGTCACCTGAATCTTCAATGAGATTTTCTCACCTTTTTCTTCCTGGGAGTCAAACTCCTGTTGAGGCCGTGGATCCCATAAGTTATCATCAAGCTTTTGTTCCCACCACCTGGTCGTTGTGACATCATGCTGAGAAAATGAAAAATCAAAAAGAAGAAAAAACTAAGAAACTTTTGAAAGGCACATTAAAAACTGTGTCGTAAAAACTGTAATACAAATAATTATAACTGAATTTATAGAGAGGTTTTAACAAACATAATGTAGGCTCAAGACGCTGTGATAACATTACAAACATAAACACAAGAGTAAAAAAAAAAGTTAATCTAAGAAAGTTTTGAACAGAAAGGTTTTAATGTTCTTCTTGAATGTTAAGAAGCATATAGATCTATGTCTGTCTTAGATCAATGGGGGAGTGAATTCCAAATACTACTAAAATTATTATTATTTAAAACAAACTCCTTTTCCCTATTTCAAATTCAATCTAGATGTAAGACTAATTTAAACCTAGTTTAAAACAAAATAAATTCAACCTGGTTTGAAAACTAACTTTAATTATCCTAGTTTTAACACCTGATAAGAAAATAAACTTGTATGCAACTATATTTGATGTGCAAAAACATACAAATCGACAATGGGCAAAATGGGGAGAATGATTAAAACACAGACATCAGATAAACAATTAGTGAGTTTATAAATTAGTGAGTTTATAAATTAGTGAGTTTATAAATTGTTTTGTATACATGAGGATTGCAGAATCATTTTCCTATAAAAAGGCAGTTAAGAGAAGAATTATAATTGAAACCAAGTTGAAAAATGAACTTACAGAAGGCTCAAATGCTCTCCATTTGTCTTTGTCTGATGTTGGGTTCCAGTTGTGCTGCCACTCTGAGGACTCTGATGACTCTTCCTTCTGCACACACACAAAAAAAAATCAAAATTTTAAAGTGTTGATAATGACATGACTATTTTAACATCAGTGAGACAATATGACATCATTACAGTAAGATGACATCATCCGAGTGAGACAACATGACATCATAACATTACTTAGACCTCCTTCAGTCGTGAAGCAACTATGGATCATCTTATGGAAATGAGATGAATGCTTGGGCATTAGCTGTGGTTGGAAGGATGTCGCCCACACATCAGTTCCCCCCTCTCCACGCTGCTGATGTATCCAAAGTTCCAAAGGAACGGCAATTGCAGATACAGAGAGATTTAAAATTATATAAAACACTTACGTTATAGAGAATTGTTGATTGATGTAGCAATTGAGTCTTCAAAATGAAGATATCTTTTTATTTGACTATATAATTTCTCTGTGTGGAAATATTATTAGTTTACTATCTTTAGTTTTAACCAGAGCTACATTGATATTATTCATTAATAAGTCGTGTCAAATCTAGAATTCCATTATTTCCATGCTAGTCTACATAAGTTCTAGAACAAGTAAGTAGGTGTGGCAGAAGCATAAATACCTAAAACATGTTTAGTTTTGAATCTTATTTTAAGCTATAAATAAATGTCTTGCTAGTGACACTCCATTCATCACATTATTTCAGTCAATCTTTTTTTTTTTTAAAACTTTAAAACATTCTTTGTCAGTGGCAAAAATGAAAATTATAACTGAGAAAAGAAAGACAATGAAATAGGATTTTTATCCCAAAGAACTCTCAACTAGATAGGATCTAAAACATCTAAAACATTTGCTCTAAGAACTTTCAAAATTGACTGCCTTTGACCAAGAGTACAAAATGCAATTACTATAAAACGTTGCACGGTTTGACACAGAGCTTTGATTTTCACCATGTTTTTCAATAATGAGTAAATGTAGCAAAGAACATTTGACCTATGACATTTGGGCCCCACAAGATTCCCATTGTGTAATAATACCAAGGGTCATCGAATGTCTTGATAAATATTATAAATATAGCTGCGCTATTACACACACCTTTAGATATACTGAGCATCTTTTTGTTTTGAAATAACTAGATATATGTGCCAGACTGCCAGTTGGATACCTGCTGACCCCCCCCCCCTCGATGTCCAGCAGGAGGTTAGGAGTAGGAAGTAGATTATCTTCAATTTTGAAGGGAACAACCAAAATATGTAAAACAACTCATAGAGTTTTCCTGGCAGATTCAGGTAGCCTGTTAGAAGCTCTAATGGCTCTAGGGAAGAAGGAGCAATCTTCTTGCCAACTGTCTTTGTTGCATTTTGAAATGGCTGAACTAATGTACAGATAATCAAGCTATGGAATTGAGATGCCATAGAAGGTTCCGAAGCATTGCCTACAAAGACCGCATCAGCTACGAGGAGATTAGAAACAGGTTTACAAGAGCAATAGGGCCCCAGGATGACCTGCTGACCACTGCAAAAAAACAAACTAAAACTTTATGTCCATATTACAAGATCCTTAGGGCTAGCAAAGACCTTCCTTCGGGGAACAGCACCAGGAAACAGAAGAAGAGGAAGACAGTGAAAGCGATGGGAAGACAACATAAAAGAATGGACGGGCCTGTCATTGAAAGAGTTTCTATCCAAGGCTAACGACAGAGAGGAATGAAGAAAGACGGTGGACAGATCTTGTGTGGTACCCCAACGATTCAACAAACTAAAGGATAGATGAAAGAACTAATGTACCAATACCAACATGACAATACCAACACGACAAGTCTATAATATCTACTGGAAGGAGGTTGTCAAGCAGTCATAATTCTACTTCACTCTTAGCACTGTATGTTGTGCTAATAGAAAAGAGTCAAACTTGACTAGGTAGAAAACATTCTTGTATAAACATCGAATTAATTTAAAATCTTACGTCACATCTCTTTCGAATTAACCAAAGCGAGGCTCGCGTTTTGTTTCTCTCTCTCTCTCTAGTGATACTTTTAACTCTCTTTCTGATCGACAATTACACAGTATTTCCCCCCATTTCTAAACATAATAAAGAAAGCTGTCAACCTCGTTTTCCTTATATAGTAATTCGTTATGGAACACAATGGCCAAAGCTGGGATAACCCACGATTGGCACCATTACTTCCTAGCTTTTTTTTTTTTTTCAGAAATGATCTCCCCTTATTTTCCACAACAAGGTTGCTGTGTCTTTCTTCCTTTTTGTTGTTGGTCTTCTCAGAGTTTTTGTTTTTTGTTTGTGTTTTGTTTTTCCTACCAGACCATCTCATTGAGTGAATGTTTGATAGCTCCAGGCCATCAAGGAACTTCATTTTCTACCCTTTAAATATCTCCACCGATGAGGTCCATGGAGAGAGAGAGAGAGAGAGAGAGAGAGAGAGAGAGAGAGAGAGAGGGGGGGGTGGGTGGGTGGGTGGGGGGGAGGGAGGACGAAATTAAAAGTATATTCTGTGGTCTTACCATTACGTCTGTTTACTTCTACCCCCCCCCGGCCTCAGGGCAATGTTGATTAGTTGAAGATTTTTTTGGCTATGTGTTTCATGAGTGTCAATATGCAAATCACAAAAGCGTTCTGGCAACAAGATAAACTGATGATAAAAATGATGAAAGCATACATGGCCAGGACAATGCAACTGTGTGATTGATAAGGGTTAGGGGTAGGTAGACCAGTCAGGGTACTGGTAGGTAAACCAGCATCCTGGGGGTAAAGAGTTCAACAGACACATCAGCAAGTAGGCCAACATTCGATAGACTTCTGTGACATGACAACATCGACTGGAAAGCTGTATTTTCCCCACCATCACCTTAGTGACTTTAAGTCTGTTGGAACGTTGGGGTCACGACCTGTCGACCGTCATTCTCCACCTCTCTGTCTCTGGATTAGAGTCTCTTGAATAGACAAGCCCGTCCGTTCCTAACTGTTAGCAGCACATCGCTTTCTTTGCCTCTCCTTCTATTTCCTGGTACTGTTCCACGAAGAAATGTCTTTGCGAGCCCAGGGGATCTCATTATATGGCTGTACAGTCCTTATTAACGTTTTGGAGTGTGGTCAGAACGTAATCAATGGTGGAGCCCAATCGCCATTTTGATCCTACTTTAGATTTCCACTTTTGTATTAGCCTATGTATGTGATGCCTGGAATCATTTTGTAACATCTCAATCCCAAGGCTAGGATCATCAATATCTGATAGTCAGATTGTCTAGGAATGTTTTTTTTTAATGTTCTGTAAAATGCCCAGGTCTAGACCTACATGTATATCAACTATACGACGAATGCGCTTTCCAACATAACATTCCCTTCACACACCAATCACGGCAGCTAATCATCTACATCTACATACAAAACTTTTGCCAATGCGCCCAACGATCTATTCCCTTGAGCTATCAATCCCACAAGGCCTTGAGCTATCAATCCCACAAGGCAAGACAGAGAAACACGTGCAAAGGGATTTCCTGTCATCGGGTAAGTAGCTGTGGCAAAACTATGTAACCTATACTTAACATTGAAAGACTAGCATGCCCGTTCGATATACTTGGTCCCAAAATAGAAGTCATTGTCTGTTACAGAGCTGAGATCTTCGAATGGCTTGAGAGTGACTTGAAGGTACAAGATAAGAGCAAGACACGAACCTATCGAATCCGAAATTAGTGACAAGTAGATCTGCTGGAAAACAACAAATGTTACTCCATTCACACACACACACACACAGGTTAAAGAAATTGGACCTCATTCACCAATCGTAAACAAGCAACATTTTGCCACGTGGTTTTCGATATCTTCTATACAAATTACGCAATCCATAAAGGCTGTCACGTGATATGTAATTTTCATTGTTTATCAATATTATCACGTGGCTAAATGTTGTTTGTTTACGATTGGTGAATGAGGTCCATTACACCTGGACACGTTACGTAGAAATGTTTCTTCTTTTTTTTTTTCTTAGCGGTAAAACGCTTGGCTTCCGAGTCGGGGAACTTGGGTTCGAATCCTGGTGAAGACTGGAATTATTAATTTCGAGATCTTTAGGGCACCTTTGAGTTCACCCGACTCTAATGGATACATGACATTAGTCGGGGAATAGTAAAGGCGGTGGGTCGTTGTGCTGGTCACCTGACACCCTCTTTTACCTTGGTCCATAGATCTTTACATCATCTGCCCTATAGATCGCAAGGTCTGAAAGGGGAACTTTACTGTTTCACTTGAACTAAACTTAAACATTAGCGACCAATTCAATTTTTTTTTAAATGAGTGTCACACTGTCAGTCATTGACTACAAACTTAACTCTTTCTCTCTCCTAACTGACGATACCAACGTTGATTCCACCAGAATGTGGTAAATAATTACGGAGAGAAAGAGTTAAACTAGTATTGTTTTCTAGCACGAATCGATAGTCCTGACAAAAATACGTGAGCGATGTCAATCCAAAACTTTTTAATGACGTCTGGTTATAACTGAACACACATGACGTTGGCTGAACAACACAAAAACAAAACAAAAACAAAAAAAAACACTTTAAATCAGACTAAAAAGAACGTTTAGTAGGAAACTGAAGAAGACCTGCGAAATATTGAAAGTCTAATAAAAATTAAATGAATTCGAAACTTAAATCAATCATCTGAAAATAAATAGAAAACAAAACGAAATCAAACTCTATATAAATAGATCAAGTGTATTAACGCAATTTACTTGTGAGCTTTCATCATCTTTGGATTGACATTATGTCCTTGTTATAGCAAGAGAACTACACAACTGTCATAGAAAGAATGGTGAACGTGCAACAGCCCCTGGTGATTACATATGCCCAGCCTGTGACTGCAGCTGTGTATCAAGGATTGGCCTCTTTAGTTACGCAAGAAGTTGAAAAGGGACAGGAATATATCTCGAGACGTAAAATGCCACAGAGAGAGAGAGAGAGAGAAAACACTGATGACACACTGTATCTCTAAACATTTTCCAGATAGAGATCACGCTACGAACTATAAAACATTTCAGATAAATGTCACGCTGCGATCTCTAATAAAACACTTTGTCAGACAGATGTCACCCTGTGATTTCTTCTAAAACGCTTTCAGTGGATGACATAATGCCCTAGTTAAAGATATCAAAGTATGAAAGATAAGTAGATGACAAACTGTGTCCTTGAAATAGATGACAAGCAGCATCTCTAATACGTCTTCTGATATATGCCACACCGAGACCTAGTAATAGATAGACGTCACAGTGTAAACTCTTAAAGATCTGATAGATGAGATCCAGCTATCTTACTCGAGCACCCCATTAGTCAAAGGATACCCAGCTCAGGGTCCAGCCAATATGTACATGTCGTCTGGACACTGGGCTAATGGACTGACCGTATTGAGTTATCGAACGTGGATATTATCTTCAACTCAATAGGTCCCTGGTGCATCCCGTTGTCTCAGCGTCAAGAGGCAGGGCTAAAAGTTGGCTCTGATTACAGTGGCAGTCAATAAGTAATGAGCCAGGGTAAATGACCCCGTAAAGTACTCTTCAACAGACACGATAAATCTACTATAAAACACTACTGTTCCGATGGGATGCCATTTAACCACTCATCCAATTTGTGGATATTATGTCAATATACATTTGTATATATACACTACCTACTACAAGGTACGAACACACAAGGAAAATGCAAAGAAATGTGCCATATAAGAACTGACCGCTAAAGCGCTTGGTTTCCGAGCCCAGAGGTCCCGGGTTCGAATCTTGGTGAAGAATAGGATTTTTTATTTCGGTATTTTTAGGACGCCCTTGAGTTCACCCCACCCTAATGGTTACATGACTTTAGTCAGGGAAAGTAAAGGCTGTTGGTCGTTGTGCTGGTCACGTGACACCTTCGTTAACCGTCGGCCTTAGAAACGGATGACCTTTACATCATCTGCCCTATAGATCTTATAAAAAGGTCTGAAAGGGTTATTTACTTCTTTTTTTTAACAAAGAAATTCAGCCTTTGATTTGAAATTGTAAAGTTGCTTGTCAACACTTAACTGGAATTCCTAACTAGATCTCAATAGTGTCAAGATATCTGAACACGCATGCACGTACACACAGACACATGCACACACCAAGGAGACATGGGTGAGTAGAAGCCAAGAGATGTACCCTGACAGCCACTTCCAGAGCACAGAATCAATATTCAGGCCGGTGGGAGTCTGGAGCCTGTCCAGCGCCTGTAAGAGACAGAGAGAGGGAGAGGGAGTCAATGCAATGAGTCACTAAGTCTATTACTTCACGGCCACCTCGGGTTTCCTCCAGGAACCTGTCAAACTGGACAGTGGCAAGGACACGTGACGCTGCTGCACGTGGAATGCCCAATGCGTGTTGTCTTCAGTGGTGTCCCAGGTACTTTATGAACTATAAGAAGTGATGGCCTAAAAATAAGGGGAGGGTAGTCGGAACAGTGTTAGGTATCAGCTAGAGTTTTGTAATGACATCGTTTCAACTACCGGTATTTTATTTGCGCTCTATTATTGACATTTAGTTTATTCATTTTTTAACTTTCATCTGTTTTCATTTTAAGATCACTCAGGTAAATCAGAATGGCGAAGAGTTGAACGAAAATAAGTCTACAAAGAGTTCAGAATGCTGAGACCGTTAGAAGAAAATTGGTCTACAATAACATTGAGTTGTCAGTGTAGCGAAAAGTGTTTGTGAATATATCAAAATAAATTGTATCTATGTCTATACCAAAATAAACTATAACTATATAAATTATAACTATGCCTATATCAAAATAAATTGTATCTATGTTTATATCGAAATAAAGGTTTCTAATTACTGTCCAACTACTTTTAGTTCACCCTGTATGCATATATATATATGTATGTATGTGTGTGTGTGTGTGTGCGTGCGGGTGTGTTCTCCAAAAGGAGCTTTGATAAACAGGTTTACCATTCGCTATAAGTGGAACGGTGAATGAGCAGGAGTACGGGATCTAACATCGTCAAGGATTCCTATTAAACACTGACCTAAACAGATTGGTAATTATCAGAGTGAGCCTTTGGCTAAAGTAACGAACAAGAAGATCGATCCATATCGTGACCACACGTACAAACGTGTTTTCACTTCTGAACCACAAACATGTTCATGTCAACTATGTGCCGTATGTCAAAACATGTTCATGTCAACTATGTGCCGTATGTAAAAACATGTTCATGTCAACTATGTGCCGTATGTAAAAACATGTTCATGTCAACTATGTGCCGTATGTCAAAACATGTTCATGTCAACTATGTGCCGTGCCTATGTAAAAACATATTCATGTCAACTATGTGCCGTATGTCAAAACATGTTCATGTCAACTATGTTCCGTGCCTATGTAAAAACATGTTCATGTCAACTATGTGCCGTGAAACATGTAAAAAACCAAATCAACAACTAGACATAGATCTACATAGACGCACTAACCAACACCTTGTTGTTTTTTTTCTGGACCAATGGGCGAGGGACGGGGAGACAACCAGTGGAGTAAAAGAAGGAATAGCTTGGATCTTATTATACTGATACGCTTCAATAGCACCGGACTCGTGTGACGGAGGAGACTCCATCAGTGACAGACAAGTGGTCACTTCAGTTTGATGACCAGTACTTCGTTCCAAGACCTCTACAGTGGATATTTCTGGACGTAGCCCGTAGAGTATTTGAAAGGAACGAGACAGACTAAGTGGGATGGGAGACTTGCAGGAAAACAAAAATTCAACGAGGTACCTAGATGGAAGAATTCGGGGTTCAAACTAATGCCTTTCAAAATAAGGGATTCGGGTGTTTTTTTTTTAAACATTTCAAATTTGTTCAACAATGTATCAATGAAGAGTTTATATAGACACTCGAGTTTTATTGTATATATTGATATTCCCTACCAAGGAGGTTATATTTAGATGGAGATGGCGTGACGTCACTAGGTTGAAGCCAAATCGCAGCCATCTTGGTCTACTCAAATTAAAACGTGTAGTCTGTTGTTTTTTTTTTGAGAAATTTGTTCGACAATATTTCACGACATTATTTAAATATCTGTACATTGTACAATATCTTATAAAACGTTAAAAACACAGTGTATAGAATAAAATAAACATTACAAATGCCTTCTTGTTCGGCATACGGTTGTACGCAACGACGACCAGAAAACGGGATATCGCTTCATCGGTTATTTTTTTTTTTTAGTTAATAAAGACTAAACTTTAGTGAGTTAGATTTTAGTTAATGTTGTTAGTGCCATTTAATTATTTATATAAATTTTGGTAAAAGTTCATTTTAGCGGCGTCTATTATTTTTGTAACGTATTTATGTAAGTAAGGTTAGGGTAGGGATTAGCCTAAATAATTAGTTATCTCCCACTAGCTCATTGACTTTGTATATTCAGTATGGTTTATCAGTGTGTTCTTATATAATGTCTTCATGTTTGTATAAAAATCTTCCCACATTTTACATACTAAACATTTTAGATGTAGGCCAGAGTTTAATTAGGGAAAGATTAGTTAGTATTACTGTAACATTAGTAGTAGTAGTAGGTAGTTGTACTCTTTTCACTTCAATTTTATCAATTTTGTGGTGATTTCAGTGCGGTTAAAAGTATCAAAAATATAACAAACCTCTTGCAAATCTTTTTTTTTTCAGCCCACAATAGTGCTTAATTTCGATGTAATCATTATATTTCGGTTTTGTAGGCCTCGATCAGGTGATCGTATAAATCACTTTACATGCTCTACAGCGCTTTGTAATTGATCCATTGGAATATCTAGACCACCAGATATGAACTTGGGCCTTAGAGGAGTTTAGAAAAAAAACATGATGACAAAATACGAGGCTAATTTGAGTCGTTACGAGAATAAGAAAACTGGTATCGCAATGAAAACGGATGGAATGTTTTGAGTAAACCAATATGGCGAATAGGCTTCAACCGATAATGAACATTTGATAGCAACCGCCATCTCCATCTAAATATAACCTCCTTGTTCCCTACCACACGTCTATCGGCTGCATTTTTTTATACATCATGGTCGGCTCCTCTCCCCTTACGTGAAGATGTAACCCTATACCCTCGTAACTGACGATACCAACGTTGATTTAAATCCATGAAATGAAATTAATTTTTGGTTTTAGAAACTTGAATATGTGTTATATAAAAGGGGGCATGCGTTCTTCTATAATTATATACCTCATATAACCGTTGCATATACACACAAAATAGTTACTGAAGTTTAATCGTAACAGACTAGTGAAACAAATGAGAAAAATGACTGACGGAGAGAGAAAGAGTTAAAATCCTCTATTTCAGTCTGGATGTTTCGCGTGCATTCAGCGTCACCGAAAAGTCCATAGAGCCTCATGCATTCATGTGTGTGAATGTTTGTTCGTGGTTGAATCTATAGTGTTAATGTTGTCACATTATTTATAGCTATTGTGAATGTTGGGAAGCCTGAAGTAAACTCTATATTTGTGTTTCACGGTGAGAGACAAGAATCCACAGTTGAATTGTGGGGTGTTAATCACAGGGTCAGTCAGCAGTCGCCTTGTTCTTAAGCTGTAATGATTCTAACGTTGTTGATTCAGTTATTTAATATCAATGGACCTCATTCACCAATCGTAAACAAACAACATTTAGTCACGTGATAATATTGATATACAACGAAAAAAAAACTGTCACGTGATAGCCACTGTGTATTAAAATTAGATCGTAATTAGTACAGAAGAGATAGAGAATCACGTGGCTAAATGTTGTTTGTTTAAGATTGGTGTACTTAAACTATTTCATTGGACTTGTGTAATGTATTATATACGCTGGATTTGCCAGTTTAATGTGTATCTTATTTTATGGATAATAAAAGAAGTGTAAGATGCCTGGAGACTTTGTGATTAATATTAATATTTGTTGAGCTGTGCTGAATGAAGTAGACATACGAGATGAAAGGTAGTACACCAGCTCAAGTGAAACAAGACATCTTTACTGACATTAACATACATGAGTAAATGTCACGCAATGAGCAGTAAGCATCTTACAATAGTAAACAAATGAATGTTGCCAACTTGGAGTTTGTACAATGGATTGAAAGACATAAAAATACACACGCGACCCTATTTTTTTTCACCGCGTTATTAGCAACGGCCACTCAGGAAGCAGGATTTAAACTGTCAGGGCCTTAGACTGAGGTCAGATGTCAACCTGATGGATCCTTCATCCAGTACTTGACGAGTCCATCTAATCCCGGATAATTTTTTCTCCCCCCACCAGCTCAAGATGGACCAGCTAGATCAACGGGCAGTAAGGAAGGCTGGGGTATTACTAGATCCGGGTCAGGCAAGATATTCCTAATTCCACCTTTACATGCTAGAGACGCCAGGACCGTGGAGACAAAAAACTGGGTGGGGAATGGGGAGATGACACCATACTACTAGCATGATCCAACTGACTGGACTACAGATGTCCGTGTTAGCTGCCTCTCTTTTCTTTTCTCAGCAGAAAATAGAACTTCAATCGCAAAAGTCATTCCTTCCTTAACTACTTTCAATGTAGAATACAAAAGTTCAGCTATAAAAAGCAAATATCGAGTATTTACATTTAAAAAATCGATAACTTTGAAGGGTTTCTTGATCATTTTCTATGGAAATTGCTTGGTGAATAAATAGAACATTACAAGCAGGCAACACCTTCCCCAATAGAAACACTTTTTTTCCCCTGACGCAGAGCTTGATATATGATTTATTATTAATACTGAAGTAGCACTAAAGGGCCAATACATGGTAACACACCTAACTGTTAATAATACAAGGTATGACAGCAAACTATTGAAACGCTGTGTATCATAGTGTTGTTGATACATGAAGTGGCATCAAACTGTTAACTTTGACCATATGCCTGCTGTCATCTCTCTTCTGTCTCTCTCTCTCTCTCACTAACACACACACACACAGCCATACAAAAGATCCCTTAAAAAATAAATATACTAAACTTCACTATCGCTTTAAACATAAATATACTAAACTTCACTATCCCTTTAAACATAAATATACTAAACTTCACTATCCCTTTAAACATAAATATACTAAACTTCACTATCCCTTTAAACATAAATATACTAAACTTCACTATCCCTTTAAACATAAATATACTAAACTTCACTATTCCTTTAAACATAAATATACTAAACTTCACTATCCCTTTAAACATAAATATACTAAACTTCACTATCGCTTTAAACATAAATATACTAAACTTCACTATCGCTTTAAACATAAATATACTAAACTTCACTATCGCTTTAAACATAAATATACTAAACTTCACTATCGCTTTAAACATAAATATACTAAACTTCACTATCCCTTTAAACATAAATATACTAAACTTCACTATCCCTTTAAACATAAATATACTAAACTTCACTATCCCTTTAAACATAAATATACTAAACTTCACTATCCCTTTAAACATAAATATACTAAACTTCACTATCCCTTTAAACATAAATATACTAAACTTCACTATCCCTTTAAACATAAATATACTAAACTTCACTATCCCTTTAAACATAAATATACTAAACTTCACTATCCCTTTAAACATAAATATACTAAACTTCACTATCCCTTTAAACATAAATATACTAAACTTCACTATTCCTTTAAACATAAATATACTAAACTTCACTATCCCTTTAAACATAAATATACTAAACTTCACTATCGCTTTAAACATAAATATACTAAACTTCACTATCGCTTTAAACATAAATATACTAAACTTCACTATCGCTTTAAACATAAATATACTAAACTTCACTATCGCTTTAAACATAAATATACTAAACTTCACTATCCCTTTAAACATAAATATACTAAACTTCACTATCCCTTTAAACATAAATATACTAAACTTCACTATCCCTTTAAACATAAATATACTAAACTTCACTATCCCTTTAAACATAAATATACTAAACTTCACTATCCCTTTAAACATAAATATACTAAACTTCACTATCGCTTTAAACATAAATATACTAAACTTCACTATCGCTTTAAACATAAATATACTAAACTTCACTATCGCTTTAAACATAAATATACTAAACTTCACTATCGCTTTAAACATAAATATACTAAACTTCACTATCCCTTTAAACATAAATATACTAAACTTCACTATCCCTTTAAACATAAATATACTAAACTTCACTATCCCTTTAAACATAAATATACTAAACTTCACTATCCCTTTAAACATAAATATACTAAACTTCACTATCCCTTTAAACATAAATATACTAAACTTCACTATCCCTTTAAACATAAATATACTAAACTTCACTATCCCTTTAAACATAAATATACTAAACTTCACTATCCCTTTAAACATAAATATACTAAACTTCACTATCCCTTTAAACATAAATATACTAAACTTCACTATCCCTTTAAACATAAATATACTAAACTTCACTATCCCTTTAAACATAAATATACTAAACTTCACTATCGCTTTAAACATAAATATACTAAACTTCACTATCGCTTTAAACATAAATATACTAAACTTCACTATCGCTTTAAACATAAATATACTAAACTTCACTATCGCTTTAAACATAAATATACTAAACTTCACTATCCCTTTAAACATAAATATACTAAACTTCACTATCCCTTTAAACATAAATATACTAAACTTCACTATCCCTTTAAACATAAATATACTAAACTTCACTATCCCTTTAAACATAAATATACTAAACTTCACTATCCCTTTAAACATAAATATACTAAACTTCACTATCGCTTTAAACATAAATATACTAAACTTCACTATCGCTTTAAACATAAATATACTAAACTTCACTATCGCTTTAAACATAAATATACTAAACTTCACTATCGCTTTAAACATAAATATACTAAACTTCACTATCCCTTTAAACATAAATATACTAAACTTCACTATCCCTTTAAACATAAATATACTAAACTTCACTATCGCTTTAAAATCTTTTGGAAGCGAACTAAACGTTTTCAGTAAGACAAGAAATCACCATCCAATAGATTTGTAAAGATTTAATGTTTGATTGTGACTAGTACAAGGGTTACTGAAAGACAGTTACTACAATGGAAGGGTTACTGAAAGACAGTTACTACAATGGAAGGGTTACTGAAAGACAGTTACTACAATGGAAGGGTTACTGAAAGACAGTTACTACAATGGAAGGTCTACTGAACGACAGTTACTACAATGGAAGGGTTACTGAACGACAGTTACAACAATGGAGGGGTTACTGAAAGACAGTTACTTCAATGGAAGGTTACTGAAAGAGTTACTACAAAGGAAGGGTTACTGAAAGACAGTTACTACAATGGAAGGGTTACTGAAAGACAGTTACTACAATGGAAGGGTTACTGAACGACAGTTACAACAATGGAGGGGTTACTGAAAGACAGTTACTTCAATGGAAGGTTACTGAAAGAGTTACTACAAAGGAAAGGTTACTGAAAGACAGTTACTACAATGGAAGGGTTACTGAAAGACAGTTACTACAATGGAAGGGTTACTGAAAGACAGCTACTACAATCGAATATTGTATAAAGACTAAGTAGGGTCTGTTAACACAATGAAGTTTATAGACATTTTAACACAAATGTTAAAGATACACCAATGCCATCTTCGATATATATACCCCACAGCTCCCAGTTATATCTGTTTATTAGGAACACGATGCCAGATAGTAAACAATGTTCGTTTCATTTTATCTCCTTAACCGACTTCGTATCTTTAGCCTAAAGCAATTCTTTAATGACTCGCTCTGTTTGCCCACATATTCAAGTAGAAAATTTTTTTTATTTTGCTGGAGAGAAAATCGAAGAACTATCTGTATATCTTGAATTATAATTATATATATACACATATATATATATATATATATATATATATATATTGTTTGCGAGAGACGAAATGAAAGACTGATGGACAAGAAACAACTACACTGTGATTTCCAAATAAACATGGCCCGCAAATAGGTCTATAATAGACCCAATGTTTACTAAAAAGTTAGCCCTAAACCCAGATTTCTTTATCAAGACATCTGTATCAAACGAGAAGAGTTTGAATAGCTGGCCCAGTAAAACCCCTCTCAAAAACAAGCACTAAAAAAAAAAAAAAAAAAGAATATAAAGGACTGCATTATGTGGACATTATTACAACTCTACTCGGCATCATTACTATTCAAATATTCAACATTGTTGCTAGACTCGTCCTTCTTGACATTTTCAATGCTTTCGTTTTTTCCTGATGATCAAAACAAAGAATCAACAAATTAAAAAAAAAAAAAAAAAAAAAGAAAACAATTCAACACAAGGATCGTTCAGTAGTTCAAATATACTTTACATTTTACAGAGTTTTTTAATGAAGTCAAAATTATTTTCGACATCAAAATGCCAAATGTGGCAGCATCTTCTTTACTATGACGCCTAAACATTTTACAGCATTTTTTAATGAAGTCAAAATTGTTTTCGACATCAAAATGCCAAAGTTGGCAGCATCTTCTTTACTAGTAATCCTACAAAACTGCAAGTCTTAAGGATGGTAAAGAAGCCGAAATCGTATTTTCTGCAATACGTTGGCTTCGCAAACCTCGACCATGTTGAGTCTATATATATACTGTATTCAACAGTGTCTGGCCATAGCCGCTGGTCCATATTAACGTGAAGGGCGTGAGTAGGCTGGACCGGTTAAATTGACCGGAAGAATGCCCGACGATGGGTTAAAGTAGCATTCGGGTTATTGATTTATTTAATAATTTGACGGAAGAGCGGACAGCCGGCTACGTGCCATGGGGGGCTGAGGGGAGAAGGAGGTGTTGAAATGGAAGGCCAGTGAATGGTCAACAGGATTAGGTATATAACAAGAGCAGCACGGGCGGTGAATGACCATCGGCCATAATTTGTATTTTGGACCAGGAGCAATATTCCAATTTGGGTGACTGAAGCAATGGAGGCCTGCAATGAAATTGGTTTCAAAGGGATGGAAATCGAATAGAATTAAAATTCCGATAGAAGAAAGAAAAAAACAATGTATTATACTTAATGAAGATCTTATTGAATTTCTGGGTTGTTTTTTTTGTTTTTTTTGGTTTTTTAAAAGATTTTAAAATTAGATTATCGTTGTTACGTCTTCACATTAGATGAGACTCTTTAGACATGTAAACGACAAATCACCGTTTATAAATACTTTCATCTTTATTAACACTGAAAACACTTTCTTGGTCATATTCCTCCATTTTTTGTTCTCCTCCCACTTTCAACACGCATTCGCACCAGTTCACATTGACACTAAGATGCGCACGTAACAATCGTCATTGTTTTAATGAATTGACATTGAGTCTTAACATTATTAAGAACATTTAGAACAGTCAAGCAATATGTAAGCCACTAGTTTAAGACTATCTGAGATCGATTGTGGTTTGTAAGGGGCGTGTGTTTAATAAACGGTCGTTGGTTAGGCGAGTTATATTCTTACTTTAGAACTTGAAATAAACTTAATACAATTTCTTTTTGATACAAATCTGAATATCAAATTCTATTGATAAACCAAGCTTTCAACTTCAAAGTAGATGTATATAGTAACACAAGTGAAAGAAAAATGTAAGCAAGACATAACTCAATCTAAAAGAATACACGTCTTTTTGTCACAGGTCTCTCTCTTGCTGGTTCTTCCTTCGACTCGCACATCCCTATTTATTCACTTGTACTACGACAGACCAGCTCGTGATTTCATCAGAATTATTCAGCCTACACAACCAAACCATCCGCCCACCTTTACTCAAGGTTGCATCAGAAATCCGCACATACAACAGCATGCTTCAGTTGACTATCAAAATAAGTACTTCTGTTGTTTCCAAACTTTTTAAAAATTTACCCATGGACCCCTTTTATAATCAAAACGAGTTCCCATCAGACCCAGACGTGGGAAAAAAAAAGGTACATGAATGCAATGTATAAAAATTACAATTAAAATATACTTGATAAAGTTCGGTAACTCTTACATAAATATTGCCATTTTAAACATAGGTAGCTCGCTGGATGAGATTTTGGGCATCACTGCATTAGATTGAGGCAATGGGCAGTGCATTTAAAAATAAGAAACGAACATGTTTTAAATTACAGACTGATGACAGTAGAACAGTTGAAATGATAGCAGGCGAACTTATTTTCAGCCACCGCTGTTGTTTGGGTTTAAACTGAAAGGAAATTCACTTGGGATTTCCACCCAGACTCCTCAATTATTTTTTCAATGTTTTTTTTTTCTATACACACTGAAAAAATAAAAAAAAGCTGCTGGAATTTGCACTTGGAGTTAATGAACTTGGCCTCCCCCTTGGGATAGATCAACAGAGTGAATGCTCTGTAGTGTAAGCTGGAGGATCTTCTCTCTCTAGAGTTGAAAATGGGATTTATATAAAGTTAACATACTTGAACAGAGAGAGACACAGAGAGAGACAGAGAGAGAGACAGACAGAGAGAGAGAGGCAGAGAGAGAGACAGAGGCAGCAAGACAGAGAAAGACTGAGCGCAAGGCAGACAGAGAGAGAGAAAGACAAGACGAAGTTAGAATGAATGACAGCAAGACAGTGAAAGACTGACAGCAAAACAGAGACAGTGACAACAAGACAGAGAAAGAGCGACAGCTAGACAGAGAGAGAGAGAGAGAGAGAGAGAAGGATACCATGCCTATGAGAGTTGCCCATGATGTAAATAATGTACATAGTTCTCTTGTCAATAATTTCGAGATTCATCGCCTCCACAGACCAATTCTACGTGTGTCTGGGATAAGGGCCTGGGCCTACGGAATGGTATCCTTAAACCAGTGATGCTCAACCTAATTCGTCCTAAGGGCCATTTTAATTTCCGACACTCGTGTCGCGGGCCACATTACAAAAAATGCTAGAAAATGGAAACGAAATCGACTTGAAACTTATTTCATGAGAAACCCGAAGATCTAGTACATTAATTATTGTGATATTTTAAGTTCCTATTTTTTATTGCGTGTTAAATAATGGCTTCGTGCTAGCCATATTGGTTTCATAATGATGTCTATTTATTGCTGATTTTTTGAAAGCCATTCTTTCTTTATGAAACAAATATATTGGTTTATTACAATATTCCATTAAAAAAAAGCAAAGATCCTTTTAATTTTCCTGGTGGATTTTACATCAAGGTGTTTAAGGTCTTGGTGCCAATTCATCAGAGAAAAATTGACGGCCCTAACATAGGTAAAGATACATTTTTCTACCTTTTTTTGAGGGGGGGGAGATGGGGGATATTCTACCCTTTGTGCCAACGTTTGAGCGGGCCGGATCTGGCCCACGGGCCGTATTTTGTGCATCACTGCCTTAAACTACAGATATCAAACCTGACAAGAAGTCGAGCGGGTGGACAAGAAAGTTTTCACACTCTGTAGCGTATAATTTGGGGAAAAAAAAACACACACACACTGTGTAATGTTCAGTATTTACGTTGTAGTCAAGGAGAAAAGAAATGAAAGAATATAAAGCCTCTAGGCATCACACAGATTTCTGAAAGTAGAGATACGTTTAAAGGTGGCATTTCAAAGATTGGAAGCCACCACACGCCCACAATAGCCACGCCCTTTTACTTTATCCATCTATTTCTTCTTCTTGAAACTGTCAGGTAGAGTTGAGCCTTCTGCTCTTGGAACTCTTGAGCCAGCAAAAGTGAACAAGAGCTCCATCTCACTGGCCTGAAAGAGAACGGTTTACACTGTTCTGTCTGACGGGTGGGTCAGACTCGTGGCAAGAGACCGCGTACACTAAGACCCCCGCCATTTTCCTTTTCTATACCAGGCTAACTGTGCGGGACACGCCATTTACGTAACGGGCCCACTGAGGAACAGCGCCTGGATTGTGACAAGGTTGTGGGAGCTTTTTTACAACTCCGCACAGTGCAATGAAAATGCTCTCGCACCCCCTTTGGCACCCCCACGGGAGTTTTGTTTTGCTACCCTTTAGCCTAATCGTTTCCTCTTACGATTGTTTCCACCTATAACGCACACGCAAGATAAGCCTTTTAGCGTTCAACACATCTACAATTTTTCGAGCCATTTTAAAGATGTAAACATATAGTTGAAGCTAGGTGCTGAAACAAATGATACATACATATATTAAACATAAATGAATAACAGCACCAGGGACCAAGTTTTTTAGAGAGAAAGTAGTGAATTAAAATGCTACGAAAATAAGGGCATGCGCCGACCGAGGCTCGAACCTGTGACTCCGGATTCGACACCACCGCCTAGCGATAACGCACCAAGCGAAACTAACCTCTAGACCATCGGAATGTCCAAAAAAACATTCTTCTGATCCAGAGTCATTTCGCCCGTATGCAAATTACCACCCCAGTGGTCAAAGGTCACAAGCCCCAGCTAGCCCCTCCCCCACCCCCGCAGCATCCGTTCACTAACAATTTCGATAGAGCCTACACAGACAGCCGTTAGGCATGTATTAGACAAACGATGGCTCTATCTAATTGTATATCTCTCACAAAGACAAGTGGACAACATAAACACATTACATATAGAAGCTTCAGTGGGTACGAGCAATAATGCTGTAAATGTAAACATATAGTTGAAGCTAGGTGCTGAAACAAATGATACATACATATATTAAACATAAATGAATAACAGCACCAGGGACCAAGTTTTTTAGAGAGAAAGTAGTGAATTAAAATGCTACGAAAATAAGGGCATGCGCCGACCGAGGCTCGAACCTGTGACTCCGGATTCGACACCACCGCCTAGCGATAACGCACCAAGCGAAACTAACCTCTAGACCATCGGAATGTCCAAAAAAACATTCTTCTGATCCAGAGTCATTTCGCCCGTATGCAAATTACCACCCCAGTGGTCAAAGGTCACAAGCCCCAGCTAGCCCCTCCCCCACCCCCGCAGCATCCGTTCACTAACAATTTCGATAGAGCCTACACAGACAGCCGTTAGGCATGTATTAGACAAACGATGGCTCTATCTAACTTGGTCCCTGGTGCTGTTATTCATTTATGTTTAATATATGTATGTATCATTTGTTTCAGCACCTAGCTTCAACTATATGTTTACATTTACAGCATTATTGCTCGTACCCACTACTTTCTCTCTAAAAAACTTGGTCCCTGGTGCTGTTATTCATTTTAAAGATGTCGGCCTATTTTAGAATATTTCATCCATTATAAGGATGTCTATCTATTCTATGGATATTCCATCCATTATAAAGATATCGCTATATTTTAGCCTATTGCAGCCATTATAAAGATGTCCGAATCTTCTAGAATATTCCAGACATTATAAAGTTAAGATATCGGTATATTCTAGACTATTCCAGCCATTATAAAGATGCCTGTCCTAGAATATTCCAGACATTATAAAGATGTCTGTCTGTTCTAGAATATTCCAGCCACTATAAAGATGTTTGTATACTCTAGACTATTCCAGCCATTATAAAGATATCTGTCTGTTCTGGAATATTCCAGCCATTATAAAGGTCTGTCTGTTCTAGTATATTCCAGCCATTATAAAGATGTCTGTCTATTCTAGAATATTCCAGCCACTATAAAGATGTTTGTATACTCTAGACTATTCCAGCCATTATAAAGATGTCTGTCTGTTCTAGACTATTCCAGCCATTATAAAGATGTCTGTCTGTTCTAGAATATTCCAGCCATTATAAAGGTCTGGCTGTTCTAGAATATTCCAGCCATTATAAAGATGTCTGTCTATTCTAGACTATTCCAGACAGTATAAAGATGTCCGAATCTTCTAGAATATTCTAGCCGCTATAGCCATGCCCAACACGCCCGTCCACAATATTTTAGCCCCAGTGAATAATTAATGTTTAATAAGGTCGGTGACCCAGAGAGTGGTAAGCTATATCCGACGGGGCGGGAAACAAGATTTGAGAGGAGGAAAGGGGGGGGGCGAAAGGAAATAACTACCATAACACAGAAACTTGTTGATCAATACATCCTTTGATAGTCACTGGGGGAGGGGGGGGGGACGAGGAGAAAACGGACTTACAATGTCTCTGCTCCAAGACCAAGATCTGAAAGTTTGTGAAATTATTCAATAAAAAGGGAGAATAACATTATAGGAAATTCTTTCCTTGGGCGAAGAAGATACACAAACTTATTAAGGAATCTTTCAGGATATTTTTTTTTACTATTATCTTTATAAATACAGCAGACATATTTTACTTGTTATAACTTCAAATATTCTACCCAACCTAAACCATTTATTTCTTTAAGGTTTTGAGATTTTTTTTTCTTCTTCCAAACATTTCTTTCTAAAGAACATGCTTTGGTGATAAAACACTACCCAGAAAAACAGTTGCGCGTGTTTCATGAGCTTTGAAGGTCAGATCAAGGGGACATATCAAACTCTCAAATGAAGGCTATTTCCAAATCGCTTGAAACCCTCACACGCTGAACGAGTAGTGAATAGACTGAAAAAATAATAAAAAGCTATATTAGTGAGCTCCAAGACAAAAACTGCTCCCTATGCGAAATAATGACCACTTGAAACGAGGCCTAAACCAAATCAAGACCAAGAACTTTGTAAACTTAGCAAGACATTAAATTGTTTCAATTAAAGCAGTATTTCCCAAACTTTTTTTTTTAAGGAACACTTCGCACTTTCTGAGCATTTAGCGGAGCACTTGGCACATTCTGAGCATTTAGCGGAGCACTTGGCACATTCTGAGCATTTAGCGGAGCACTTGGCACATTCTGAGCATTTAGCGGAGCACTTGGCACATTCTGAGCATTTAGCGGAGCACTTGGCACATTCTGAGCATTTAGCGGAGCACTTGGCACATTCTGAGCATTTAGCGGAGCACTTGGCACATTCTGAGCATTTAGCGGAGCACTTGGCACATTCTGAGCATTTAGCGGAGCACTTGACACATTCTGAGCATTTAGCGGAGCACTTGGCACATTCTGAGCATTTAGCGGAGCACTTGGCACATTCTGAGCTTTTAGCGGAGCACTTGGCACATTCTGAGCATTTAGCGGAGCACTTTGCTTTTTTTTTTTTTTTTTGTCAGTGAGATTAATTCACGTGTTGCACTACTAGTTAATTATTCCATTAGTTCGTGGAACACCTATTCAGGCCCAAGGGAACACTAGGGTTCCCAGGAACACAGTTTGAGAAACACTGAATTAAAGAAACCTTCATAGAGTAAGGGACAGTTGTAATTCCATTTTCCGTTGTTGTTAAGTTAGTATTTATGGAAGGTGTCTTTTGTTGACAGTCGTTGACTTGTAGCGCCAAACTGCTGGTAGACAACTAAGCCGCTGCAGGCTGAATATATCTGAACTTGTAAACTCTGAAATATCTTTGAATAACTTCATTGCGAACAAAACTAAATATAACTTTTATTATAATATAAACAGATTCAACTTGAGAATCAATGCAGGAGACTTTAGTAATAATAAAAAAATGGTATTTTAAACAAAATCTAACTCACTACAATAACACTCCTTTTCAGTCTCACGTTCTGGAGTCGTCTGTCCTAACTAATACCGCTGACGACAATGCCACCATCTTGCATCATTCACAACCAATCGCTAACCTCTTCCCACCGTCACCATAGAAACAAACACACACACACAAACAATCAATGCAGCAGACTTTAGTAATAATAATAAAATGGTATTTTAAACAAAATCTAACTCACTACAATAACACTCCTTTTCAGTCTCACGTTCTGGAGTCGTCTGTCCTAACTAATACCGCTGACGACAATGCCACCATCTTGCATCATTCACAACCAATCGCTAACCTCTTCCCACCGTCACCATAGAAACAAACACACACACAAACACACTGCATAACAGTGTGTCTTTGTCGACATGCATACCCCCATGCAGGAGCAAAAGCAATAGTATTTTATCAATAGAGGTCACTGCTATGTACGGGCCAATGTTGTGAGTTGGGCTGATGGAGCAATAACGTGATACATGTATATTCTATTAGAGAATGCTTTAAAAAAACAAAAAAAAGGTTTCCAGTCGAAATAAACAACATACGCTGTCAAATCATCGCTCAAGTCGAAATAAACAACATACGATGTCAAATCATCGCTCAAGTCGAAATAAACAACATACGCTGTCAAATCATCGCTCAAGTCGAAATAAACAACATACGCTGTCAAATCATCGCTCAAGTCGAAATAAACAACATACGCTGTCAAATCATCGCTCAGTCAAAAATATGTATGTACATGTACTCGTACAGTTCGTCCAACGTGATATGATGCCATCCAGAGTGCTGAAGGCTTTAGACTGAGGGTCCATGCCCACTCTGTGGATAGTTAGACTTATGTGATCCATAAAAATATTCCATATGCCATAGTGAGGCGCAGGCAATAGCTACTGATGGTAAAATTATTTATAATTATTAAAATTCCTTTTAGAACGCTGTTAACACTCGATTATTGGCTCCTTGTGAAAGTGAGACTCGACTACAAGGTGGCCACACTTTTGTCATCCATACTAAAGAAATGCCCTTGTACCTTAGCGAACTGATTACTCCTTATGTCCCCCAGAGAGCCCTGCGCTCAATGGACTCAACGCTTTTAATGGTGCCACGTTCCTCCCTCAAAAGCTACGGTCTGCGGGCTTTTTCAATGCACAGACCAAAAGTTTGGAACTCACTCCCCATGGATATCAGACAGGCAACATGCTTCACTACATTCCAGAAGGACATTAAGACCTATATGTTTCAAACTTTTTTAAGATTACTTTGTCAATTTAGCTGGCGTGATTATGTTTGCATTGAGCCTACAATTTGTTTGTTAAAAGCGCTTTTTGAATTAAATTATTATAATTATAATTAAGAGTTGAAGACGAATTTAAACTCAAACTTCAAATCAGGACTAACGTTACGTCATCATAGAACAGTATTGAACAAAAACTATTGGGGATTTTCACACAAAGTTAATCGTTTACACTTTGATTTATTAGGGTCCAGTTTACATTCTGTAAGCGATAAAATGCAGTAAGACAGAAAAAGAAGAGAAAGTGATATGAGGAAAATGTGGTGACGATATAATGGGAGCTAAAGGAAAATGTAAGAAAATGAAAAAAAGGAATATATAAACAAGGTCAAGGGCGCCATATTGAAAGACTGTTGCTAACTAGTTATACTTCCATATTCTGTACACCGGATAAAAAAAAAGTATTCTGTACACCTGATACACCCAAAAATTGCTATTTATAGATTTGCCCCATGTATGAAACCCTCCAGCACAATAATGAGGGGAAAACTAGAAACACGCAAAGCTTAACCGAATCAAGGGTGTATTTAGTGCAAATAGTTCTTTATGAAACCGGACGAGTCAAATGTTGTTGTTTTTGTGACAAACGAAGGGATGTCACAAGGCACTGCGGCGATAATTCAACTCAGGGTCTAGGGTGTACTTAACGGTGTATTGCAACATCATGCCCAGCAGATCAAAACCACAATGTCCCACAGTACTCCAGGCACAGGAAGACGAAGCTCTGGATCCCGTGTCTATTTCGACATTGGTGACCAAAAATAGCGTACAATTACAAATGGCCAGGAAATGGAAATTGTGTTTTGGCTTGCAGCAAATAACGAGACTAGGTCTTCACGTAATAAAATAAAACACAAAAATAAGTTTATTAGATAAATATCTTTAAATGAATTATAACGGATGCAGCAAAAGGATTCGGTTATAATCGAATAGATAAAATAGATTGATAGTTGTGTACGCTTTTTAACTTTGTAGCTTAAATTAATTTTATTTCATTATAATGAATATAAAATAGTTGTTATTGTTATAAGCATTATGATTACAAAAGCCCAAGGAGGACAACTTTAATAAAAAAAAAACTTTTTTTTTCCTTGAACCTAGTTGCCAGCTAAAGATGTAAGCACTGAAACATTAAGTGAATAGTAAAAAGTAAGATTTTACAGCACTGTCCCTAACTTAAATTATAATTTTACAACGATTTCAAAATCGTGAGGTTTCATCGCGCATTGATTACTGTAACCCTTTGAAAATTTTCAGATATCTGAAAACCAACGAAAGTAAACATAATACGATGTGAGTTTTAAAGTTGCAATATTCTTTCAAAGAACAAAAAAAATACTCTACAAAAACAAGCTTGACGATGATTCTCCAGTTCAAAATTAATTAAAAGCTCGAAAATGTTAAGCTAAATCTGGGGAGAAAAACCCATTTGAATGAAAACGTCACATTTAGCCCAAATGAAGCTTCTTTCTAAACAGAACCAGCATGACAACATCCTCCCCCAGCCATCATCACACCCACACCCGCCCCTCGCTTCAAGACGATGGCCTAATATTTGAGTTCCAGATATTTAATTTCCAGGGGAAGAGACACTGGAAGATTGACGGGACACGCCATCCGAGAGAAGGGCGGTGGGGGATGGGGTGGGAGGGGGGGGGGGGCTTCAAATAAAATACCGGACAGTATCATCTTTTTAGGCTGGTCTTCAATCTGAGACAAGCAAAAAGTTCGGATGAATTTTAGATGAGGGCGCTGGAGAGGTGATGGGGGGGTGAAACTGGGGTGGAGGGTCTAAAGCCCAACCGGAAGCGGAAGGGGGGCAGGACGTAGGAGGGAAAGAGAATAGAGCACTGTGTTGCTTAGTTATAAGGATCAATATTTACAGACTTAAAAAAAAAAAGCACTGCCATTCCGCCCCTCCCCCCTCTCCCCGCACCTTCCCCAGCCACCAGTTGATCACTTTGCCCCGATTATGTCATTCGTTGCATGCAACAACTTTTCTGGCCAGGGAGCCTGTGTTTCTGACAACGCTGTCTCTTAGCAAGAGGAGCATCAAGTAGCGGCCGAGTTAACCACAACATGCCGCACCTCCTTAAGCGAGGACATGCAAAGTGATGCACGGCTAGGTAAAATACAACTCATCAATTGCCAACCAATGCCGAATGTGTATCAAATGTAAATAGCAATAGCTTATTACCTCTCGCATTGTTAATAACATGTCGCCAATTACCTAGCAGTGTGCAAATAACTAATTGCCCAATATTTATCGCATTGCTAGTAAACTATCACTACGCAATTAACGTGTAGGCTTATCTATCAATATGAAAATAGGTTGTAGGCAAATAACCTATCGCTAATTATCTATCACTATGCAAATATTTATATCGTCAATTATCTATCACTATGCAAATAAAATATCGTCAATTATCTATCACTATGCAAATAAATATCGTCAATTATCTATCAATTTGCAAATAAAGTATCGCCAATTATCTATCACTATGCAAATAATGTATCGCCAATTATCTATCATTATACAAATAACATATCGCCAATTATCTATCACTATGCAAATAATGTATCGTCAATTATCTATCACTATGCAAATAACATATCGCCAATTATCTATCACTATGCAAATAATATATCGTCAATTATCTATCACTATGCAAATAAAATATCGTCAATTATCTATCACTATGCAAATAATGTATCGTCGATTATCTATCACTATGCAAATAAAGTATCGTCAATTATCTATCACTATGCATATAATGTATCGCCAATTATCTATCAATTTGCAAATAAAGTATCGTCAATTATCTATCACTATGCAATAAAATATCGTCAATTATCTATCACTATGCAAATAAAATATCGTCAATTATCTATCAATTTGCAAATAAAGTATCGCCAATTATCTATCACTATGCAAATAATGTATCGCCAATTATCTATCATTATACAAATAAAATATCGCCAATTATCTATCACTATGCAAATAATGTATCGCCAATTATCTATCACTATGCAAATAAAGTATCGCCAATTATCTATCACTATGCAAATAATGTATCGCCAATTATCTATCACTATGCTAATAAAGTATCGAAAATTATCTATCACTATGCAAATAATGTATCGCCAATTATCTATCATTATACAAATAAAATATCGCCAATTATCTATCACTATGCAAATAATGTATCGCCAATTATCTATCACTATGCAAATAAAGTATCGCCAATTATCTATCACTATGCAAATAATGTATCGCCAATTATCTATCACTATGCAAATAAAGTATCGCCAATTATCTATCACTATGCAAATAATGTATCGCCAATTATCTATCATTATACAAATAAAATATCGCCAATTATCTATCACTATGCAAATAATGTATCGCCAATTATCTATCACTATGCAAATAAAGTATCGTCAATAATCTATCACTATGCAAATAATGTATCGGCAATTATCTATCACTATGCAAATAACATATCGCCAATTACTTATCACTATGCAAATAATGTATCGCCAATTATCTATTTCAATGAAAAAAAATAAAGCACAGAGATATGGATTAACGTGGCGGGTAAGATGAAGGAACCTAAAGCATAAAGTAAGAAAACAAAAGGAAGATTCCGGAAGAGTTTAAACTCAACTCAACAAGGACGAGATAGTAAAAGGGAAGGGTTGCCAACTAGATAATGATGACAACTTTTGGTACAAGCAAAAGAGTTTTGAAAATGGATTCTAGGCAAACAAATAAATCATCGTATAATTTTAAAATACATAGCACTGCCTATATTCCGTACACCAGAAACACCCAAATATCTAGCTATTTATAGTATCCGGGGGCTGAGTGGTTAAGCGTTTGGCTTCCAAACCTAGGGTTCTGGGTTCGAATCTCGGTGAATATTTTTAGTGTGACCCTGAGTCCAACCAACTGGTAAATGACTTTAGTTGGGGAAAGTAAATGCGGTTGGTCGTTGTGCTGGCCACATGACACCCTGCTCGTTAACCGTTGGCCAAAGAAACAGATGACATTATCATCATCTGCCCCATAGATCGCAAGGTCTGAAAGGGGAACTTTACTTTTTTTTTTTTATTTATAGTATCCGCCATAGATGGAGATTCCAGATACATTCACAGAGAACCTCAATGATTTACCTTGCGCCGTTTAATGGCAATCAATTTCATGTATTACAGAGAAACGAAATAATTATAAAATGTGGGACAAGTTTTAAACAGGCTGTGCATCAGAATGTCTCAAGTTTTAAACAGGCTGTGCATCAGAATGTCTCAAGATTTAAACAGGCTGTGCATCAGAATGTCTCAAGATTGAAACAGGCTGTGCATAAGTGTGAAAAGTCAAAAGCTTGCTGTCAGAGTCACTCAAACTATCACAGCATTAATTATTATTTGTTATTATTTATTTATTTTATTTTACTTATTTCCCCGCCCCCAATTTCTCCACCCGCCCCACCTTTTCCTCTCCAGGCTAGACTTAGTCCACCACCTTGGCGGCTTTTCACTTATCTTCCCTCGACCGGGGTAAAGATAAACACACAGTCTCTTTGATCTTAGCCGCCGGATGTCTGACGGTCGCGGTTGACTCCACCTTGGGTGGAATACAAACCACTCTTCTCCCCCCCTTCTCCCACGTCTCTCTTTGATCTAGGAGATCACTCGGACCAACACGCCTATTGACCTTTCCAAGGTGCGACTCCCAACTTGAGTCAAATTCACCCACGTGAGAGATAACCTTTGGTCATTCCCATTTCCTGTTTCCGCCCACCTCTTTTAGGACTTTATAAAGTAGATCCGAATCATACCAGACCCTCTTATTTCTCATTCTCGTTGAACAGTCGAGTCTGGACTATTTTATTCACTTTTACTCCTAGAGGAATGCCTGGTGCCTCCCTCAATTGTCTGCCTATTAGCCTATTTATCGGATCCATTGCCTATTTGCTGTTCAGTATCTACTTGAAACTACTCAACTATTTATTGGATCTATTTGCTATTTATCGGATTATTTACCTGCCTATTTATTCTGCATTGTCTGCCTGGTCAACTGCCTATTTACCTGCACTATTTACTTAGTGCTATTCACCACTGCACTACTGCCTTTGTACTTAGTGCTATTTAGCACTGCACACTGGCCTATTTGCTGTTGAGTATCTTCTACTGTCTAAGTGGATCTACTCAACTCTACTACTTGGCGCTATCGGCTCTACTTGCCCGCCTATTCGACAGCCCACCTGTCAACTTATTAGGTGCGACGTCCCTATAGACCCAGAGTCTGTGCGAGACGTCATAGCTAGCCAAACCCTCTGCAACTCACTGGACTTATCCTGTTAACTACGCTGCCCACGGCATATCAGCTCTGCCCGCAGTACACTAGTGCCCACGGTAGCCGGCCACCCGCCCTACTGTGCCCACTACAGATATCAGAACTTTGGATTGAGACTCCACAAGAACTGTATCACCGGCGCCCCTCTACCCGCTAGAGCGCCACCTCCAGCTGCAGAACCTCAAGACAGGATCACAGCCAGCTGCGACATCAACAGGACAACCAGCTAAGTTCAGAAGACAAAGTGACATACTCTCTCATTAAGTGCAAGAGTGATGATATATATTATTGATTAGAGATAGATGCAAACCCTCCCCCTTTTTTATTCTTCTATGTAAATATTTATGTAAATAAATATTCTTCAAATTTAACTTTGTATCTATCTTTCAATGCTTGTCTCGTTGCGTGCCTGCTCCCGATTTATATGCTGACGGGTTGGTGTGTGATAATTTCAAAAATAATCATCCCCTAGACATTAAACACGCCAAAACACGTCACACTCCCTAACCTGTCACAGAATGTCTCAAGATTTAAACAGGCTGTGCATAAGAATGTCTCAAGATTTAAACAGGCTGTGCATAAGAATGTCTCAAGATTTAAACAGGCTGTGCATAAGAATGTCTCAAGATTTAAACAGGCTGTGCATAAGAATGTCTCAAGATTCGGGATGTCTTCATAACATTTCTATAAACGTAATATCGAATCGACTCGTTTCTTAACGAGAACCAGACAAAACCCGGAACCAGCTTTACGAAGGCTTCCCAATTCTTTCAGTGTCATTGGTCTTCATGACAAATGTCTATCCTGTGACATCTTAGTGTCATCTTAAGTAAGCAACTGACGAGAGAATGCCACTTGCCAAGATTTTGACTTCACAACTTTTTCATCCATCTCAAAAGCTGTTTTCCGTAAAATCTTTCTTTAGCCAAAAAGAGTCGTGAAACTTGATTGATTATATGTCACTAAAGTTAACATAGCTTTTAGAAAATATAGGTTAGTGAGATGGATCATGCCTGAACACATTACGATGTACTTTTCAAACACGAATTAGGTGGCTTTATCTTTCACGACTTTCAGACAGAATTCCAAAAATTTCAAATAGAACCGTATAAATCAAACATTATAAATGTAGAGGGAAGTTGTAAAAACATTTCTTTTCAATGCAGTGATGCCCAAACTACGGCCCGCGAGCCATAACCGGCCCGTGTGGCGACATGAAGCAGCCGAGTTACATAAGATCAGACGATCTTTGCAGTGACGCAGTCCGTGACACGTGTATTGTAAATTTACATTCTCCCCCCCCCCCCCCCAAGACCTAAAAAAAGGTTTTGCTTCGCTGGTTTAAAGAATCGATTTTAGACATTTCCGGTTTCTTTATGAGAGAGAGAGAGAGAGAGGGGGGGACGGTGTGCTGTTGTGATTAACTTGAGAATGGCGGGTGCTCTACTAGGCCTAATAACTCTGTCAAAAAACAATGTTGACAACAGGCTGATACAACTCTAATGACGTGACACACTGTTTCCAATCTAATGACACGCGGAACAATGTTGTAACTCTAAATGATATGTTACACTGTCACGTCTCTAATATCATACGACACACAGCTTCAAGACACATAAGACACTGTTACAATTATAAGAATATTTAAAAAAAAAAACACATATCGTGAGATAGACAACGTAAAAGCCTTATGCCTACCACTCCCCCCCCCAGATTGTATGCCCAAATAGACAACGTAAATGCCTTATGCCTACCCTCTGCCCCCCCCAGATTGTATGCCCAAATAGACAACGTAAAATGCCTTATGCCTACCCTCTGCCCCCCCAGATTGTATGCCCAAATAGACAACGTAAATGCCTTATGCCTACCCTCTGCCCCCCCCCCGATTATATGTCCAAATAGACAAAGTAAGAGCCTTATGCCTATCCTCTGCCCCCCCCCCCGATTGTATGCCCAAACGAACAACGTAAAAGCCTTATGCCTACCACTCCCCCCCCCCCACAGATTGCATGCCCAAATAGACAACGTAAAAGCCTTATGCCTACATCTGCCCGCCCCCCACAGATTGCATGTCCAAATAGACAACGTAAAAGCCTTATGCCTACATCTGCCCGCCCCCACAGATTGTATGTCCAAATAGACAACATAAAAGCCTTATGCCTACCACTCCCCCTCCCCCCCCCCACAGATTGCATGCCCAAATAGACAACGTAAAAGTCTTATGCCTACCACTCCCCCACACACAGATTGCATGCCCAAATAGATAAAGTAAAAGCCTTATGCCTACCACTCCCCCACACACAGATTGCATGCCCAAATAGACAACGTTAAAGCCTTATGCCTACCACTCCCCCCCCACACAAACTGTTTGCCCACGTAGACAACGCAAAAGCGTAATGCCTACCGCTCCCCCACACACAGATTCGTATCTTATCTTATATAATACAGACGTTACTTCAAAAAAGAAGATGATACGTCCTACGCGTCATGCATTTAGTCATGCATATTAACCAATGACTTAAATTCTGCCAAGTTACTGTTTTTTCTAGCTGGCACAGGCAACCCATTCCATGCTCTAATAGCACTAGGGAAGAAGGAGTATTTGTACAAATTTGTCCTAGCATATGGGATGAGGAATGTGCCTTTTTTTGTGTGTCTTTCAGAGTATTTTATTAAATTTTGTTTTTGTATTTGAAGATTATGGTTCAGTGTTTTATGTATAATTGCTACTTTACTTTTGAGTCTTCTATCCTGAAGGCTTTCTAAATTTAGTGATTTTACTAATGGTGTTACTCTAGTCAAATGTGATTATTCGTTTGTTATGAATCTCACTGCTCTTTTTTGTGTCTGTTCCAGTTTCTTAATGTTTTCTTGAGTTGAGGGGTCCCAAACGGTGGATGCATATTCTATTATTGGCCTAACCAAGGTTAAATAACATTTTAGTTTTATGTTCTTATTTGATTTATAGAAATTTCTTTTAATAAACCCTAATGCTTTGTTGGATTTTTTTATAGTTTCATCAATGTGTGGATTCCATGACAGTTTTTCATTTATTATAACACCTAAGTATTTTGCGTTTTTAGTCTGTGTTACTGGTTTGCCATGAATAAGATAAGTGGAATTAATTTGTTTTAGTTTTTTTTTGTTACTCTTAACAACTGACATTTTTCTGGGTGGAAAGACATGCTCCAATTTGATTCCCATTTCTGTAATTCATCTAATTCTCTTTGTAAAATATCTGTGTCTTGTGTTGTTTTTATTGTTCTATATATTATGCAATCGTCTGCAAATAATCTGACTTTTGTTCCTGAAGTAATGCAATTTGGTAAATCATTGATGTAAATTAAAAATAGTAGTGGACCCAAGACTGTTCCTGAGGTACACCTGAGTTTACTTTTATCGGTGTTGATTTAGAGCCATTTATTATTACAGTTTGTTCTCTCCCTATCAGAAAATCTTTAATCCACTGATGCAGTGGACCATTAATGCCGAAATATTTTAATTTTTTAAGCAAACTATGGTGGTGAACTTTGTCAAAAGCCTTGGAAAAATATCTAGTAAGATAGCATCTATTTGTTCACTATTATCTAAACCTTTTGAGAAATCATCAATTAGTCCTATTAGTTGTGTTTCACATGATCTATATTTCCTAAAGCCATGTTGATATGGTGTGAGGACATTATGTTTGTCGCAGTGGTTTATGATACCATCAGGTCCAGACGCTTTATTTGGTTTGGTGTTGACTAATAGTTTTTGAATTCCATTTTCTTGTACTACTATATCTTCTATATTGTCTACTTGGTTCAAATTCAGTAATATGTCTTTGTCTCCTGGGGCTGAGAATGCTGATGCAAAGTATTTGTTTAGGATGTTTGCTTTATTTTCATTATCATTATGTATTATTTTTATGTTCATCTTTTAATGGCGCTATGCCGGTTGTTTTCCATTTTCTTAGACTTAATGTATGACCATAGGTTTTTGTTGTTATCTTTAGATATTACATTGTTTATGTATTCACTCTGCAGCTGTCTGCTTAGTTTTTGGATTAAGTGTTTAATTTGTATATACTTTTTGTAAACTCTTTCTGCCTTGGTTTCTTTAAATTTTCTATATAGGTTTTAAATCTGTTTACAAAGCTTCTTTAGTCTATTATTAAACCAGCATTTGTTTATTTTGTTTGATGTGTATTTAGTTGGTATATGATGCTTTTAAGATGGTTTTTAATGAAATTCCAGAGGTCATCGACTGGTTGGTTAATGTCTTTTTCTAATAAGAATGTTTGTTGCATGATTGTATGCCCACATAGACAACGTAAAAGCCTTATGCCTATGCACAACAGACTATTACATTATGTAAGCGAGAGCGTTGTGTGGCCAGCATAACGACAAGTCGAGTTTTAGCTCGCTTGAAAAAAAAAGTCAATTATTCATAAGGGCTGGATAAAAATTAATTTGTACAAGAGAAGGAAATTACAAATTATAACATATCGAGCTGGGGTACGAACAAAAGGATAAACCCTATGTTTCTCATTGACCATATCTCACCAAGATCACATGGTGACACACATCTATTCTAAAAGTCCCCCCCCCCAATGAATGACGTCACCTGACCAACAACAATGACATTTTCCAAGCAACCGAGTCCTGGGTACTGTCTCTGTGGTCTGTGTTAGGGACGATTGCGTGACTTTGGAAATGTTCAGCTTAATTGGGTGAGCTCCCCTGGCCTAGCCCGACACTTTTATGGTACACAATGGAAACTAGAGAGCTTCTAAACCCACACATGAGTAGACCCATCATCACGCAGTCCTGTTAGTAGGCGCCCACTGACGTTATGGTGTAGACAACTAGACGTAATCTAACTCATGATTTTAAACAAGAACAGCATCATTCTAACATATTCTAGAAAAGTCAATGATAAAGACTAACAAGGTTACAACGACAGTTTGTGTGGAAACACAAACTCAAAATCGTCCCCGAAGTGGTCCACCCAGGCAGCTAAAAAGGCAGGTTTCAATATTATCAGAATGAAATTCTATCAAAGACAAATGACAGAGAAGAATGGAGAAAAAAGGTTGACAGATCTTGTGTGGTGTCCCAGCGGTCCAGCAGACCAAAGGATAGGTGAAAGTGAATGTAAAGTTAGATGTGAACCTGGCCTAACTGATGACTTATAATGAAAATCTGATTGATCTAATTGTTTTGTAAAGGGCCAATCTCTTTTTCCCCAAGAAAAAATACATTTCCGTATAAAAATAATAAAAATAAAAAAAAATCTTTTAGGTTAAGTTTTTTTTATAGTATGTGGTAGTCACGACAGTTCATGCGATAATATGAAAAACTACTTATTAATTGTTGTTTTAAAATATGTCCAACTTATATGCATACTAAATAGATACTTTTCTCTTGAAAAAAATAGTAAATATCTTTTGTGTGTAAATAGAGTATTTAGTGTAACAGAACTTACATAGCTTAACAATACAAATGTAAAAAAAAGGTTGTTTTTTTTTTTTTTTTTGGACAAAAAATCTACAACCGTTTTGCATAAATGTGTTTAGAATATGGTAAATGGTGAACTCATCTAATATAGAGCCTCTCGTGTTTGTTACTTGTTACGTATCTAGGCGTTGTTTTTTTTTTTTCTTTCTTTGACCTGTTGCGGTCGAGAGACGGGGAGGTTGTCTGCCCCTTGTGTAATAAGTTTTTTTTTATTCGTCAAGCCACACAGACAGTGGTTGAAAGGAGGGTGTTTTTTTTTTTTCTGTCTCTTTGAAGAGCGTTCTAGATCTGGGTGTTGATGACTTTCTGTTCTAGAATATACTGGATATCGACGCGCGGTAGATTATATAAGACCGCTCGCGTAACGTTGACAGACAGACATACGGAGACAGCCGTGGGACAGAATAGCGGAGACATTGCGCGACCCGTGCGTGGTATACCACTTGATCGTGTAAGTTTTTTTTTATTCAAGGCCTTGCTTGTATTTGTTATTATATTTTCAAACTCTGGTATTGTAATATTTTTACATGCCATTTTTGTAAAAGGGTTTTGGTCAACACATCAATTCCGTATTGAGTAAATGTTTATTTTTCTTTCTTGTAACTTTATATTTGATTAAACATTAAGTTGATAGTTTACCTTCCGATTTCTTGTGTCATTTTTTTTTGTTATTCATTGTAAGTCTTTGATTAAATTCAGACTTAAGATAAGTGACACAACTCCTTTTCTATTGTCACGTTCCCCTAGGCAAGCCATTTAAAAGTAGAATTCAATTCGTAATACGTGACAAAAGAAGTTTGGGGGCTCGTCCGGGATATTTTTCTGAACCTATTTTCGTCTTACTTGAGTAATTTTGTAAAGGCGAAGTTGACCTTAACAAAATTTTTTTTGGTTCAAAGAGTCGGAAGTAAAGTATCAATAGTATTGACCAAACTCTTAAGGTTTTTTTGTTGTACTGATTTTGTACTGTATATTTACATTGTATACATTTTTTTTTTGCTTGTAATAGTTGCTAGTTAGTCATGGATATTCAGGTTTTTCTTGCAAATCCCTCTGTGAAAGAACTTGATGCTTTTACTAGGAAGGAACTGGTCCTTATTTCAAAACATTTAGGGTTAAAAATAAAATCAAATGCCCTTAAACAAGAAATAAGAGATAACATTGTAATCCATTATGTAGACGAGGAAGTATTTTCTGAAGACCTTTTAGAAACTCTTAGACCCGATGAGGGTAAATCAGATTTAGAACTTCAGATAAAATTAAAACAAATGGAAATAGAAGCCCAGAAGGAAATGGCTAGAGAGCAGAGAGAGCAGAAAGAAATGGAAATGAAATTACAAATAGAGTTTAAAAAATTAGAGTTAGCTGCTAATGTAAGACCAGATTCTTCCCCTGCCAGTCATACTGCTGAAGCAATAAAATTTTTGAAAATAATTCCACGCTTTAATGAAGCCACAATTGACAATTATTTTCCACAATTTGAACTTGCTGTGAAAAATTTTAATGTACCTGAAACTTTGTGGCCCACTTTGCTGCAAACAGTTTTGACTGGTAGAGCTGCAGAGGTATTTTGTTCTTTGACCATTGAACAACAAAAAGATTATAATGTTGTTAAGGCCTTAATTCTTAAGGCATATGAACTTGTTCCGGAAGCTTACCGAAAGCAGTTCAGGGATTTTCGCAAATCGGATGGCCAAACCCATGTAGAATTCCTGCGGGAAAAGGAGCGACGCTTTGAGAAATGGCTCACTTCCAAGGAAATCGGCACCGACTTTGCCAAATTCAAGAACCTAATGCTGATGGAAGAGTTCAAGAGTTGTGTGCGGCTGGACGTCCGTACGCATATAGCTGATCGTGGCGAGGAAGATGTGCACAAGGCTGCAGTGTTGGCAGACGATTATATAATATCACATCAATTTGCCAAGTATACGACGGATGTCAAGCCAAAACAAGTCAAACAGCCTGAGTCCACTGCTAGCAACTCCATCAAGAACAGCAGTACAAACGACAGAAAACCTACTACAAGTAAAGCTACTTGTTCCTACTGCAAACGAGAAGGCCATAAAATTGACGATTGTTGGAAATTGAGGAAGAGAAACGAAAAAGCTCCTTCAAAAGTCAGCGCTTGCACAGTACAGTGGTCGTCGAGGTTTACTCCCTCATCATCAAGCCATATCAAGAATACCTCGACACCACCTGTTTCAAATGTATTGACTGTACAAGACTCTCCGAAAATGTCTCCACGATGTTCAAATGACTCAACAGTGAGTTCTTCAAATTCATCTTTACGATGTTCCAATGACTCAAACAAGAGTTTTTCAAATACATCAAGCCGATGTTCCAATGACTCAAACAAGAGTTTTTCAAATACATCAAGCCGATGTTCCAATGACTCAAACAAGAGTTTTTCAAATACATCAAGCCGATGTTCCAATGACTCAAATAAGAGTTTTTCAAATACATCACATCGATGTTCCAATGACTCTATCCAGAGTTCCCATAATACATCACCCCGATGTTCCCATGACTCTATCCAGAGTTCCCATAATACATCACCCCGATGTTCCAATGACTCTATCCAGAGTTCCCATAATACATCATTCCGATGTTCCCATGACTCTATCAAGAGTTCCCATAAGACATCACCCCGATGTTCCAATGACTCCATCAAGAGTTCTCCAAATACATCCAAAAGATGTTCTACTGACTCAAGAAAGAGTTTCTCCACTGCGTCTCCTAGAGATGTCAATGACTCCAGCGAGAGTTCGACCCAAGTCCAGTCTGCATCAACCAAAATTGATGTTTTATTAGAGGATTTTAAGCCTTTCATTTCGGAAGGATTTGTATCACTACCCGGTGATTCTACAAGTCTACGACCTATCACCATTTTGAGAGACACAGGTGCCTCACAATCGCTAATTTTAGAGGGTATCTTGCCCTTGTCAAAATCATCATCGACTGGGAAGAGCATCCTGTTACGAGGCGTAGAGCTTGGATGTATAGATGTGCCTCTACATCTAATCGACATAAAGTCAAATCTCATTACTGGACCGGTTGTTGTAGGTGTCCGACCAACATTACCATTGGAAGGCATCTCGTTGCTGTTAGGCAATGACTTAGCAGGTGGAAAGGTGATAGCCGAACCCATCGTCACTCAAACACCCGACTAATCTGCCACACCCGAGGAAGACCTAGAGTTATATCCAGCGTGTGCAGTAACAAGGGCAATGAGGCTGAAAGCATCTCAAGAAGAGAACGTCATCAAAGCCAACAGTAACCAAGATGATGTGGACTTGAGCACCACATTCTTTGCTTCTCTTGAAGAAGAACCAACGCCAAATTCTGAAAATCCGGCATCAACTCGAAAACAGTTGATTGAGGACCAAAAGAAGGATCCAGAGCTCGCCAAACTCCGAGAAACCGCAATGACATCACAAGAGGCAGAGCTAGCATCAACGTGCTACTACATCCAAGATGATATGCTCTTCAGGAAATGGAAACCTCCAGACGCATCCAACGAAGAAGAATGGAGAATATGCCATCAAATCGTGTTACCAGAAAGATACCGAGCGTACATCATGAATCTGGCTCATGACACACCAATGTCAGGTCATCTCGGCATCCACAAGACATACCACAAGATTATGTCACACTTCTTCTGGCCACGTTTGAAGAAAGATGTCATCCAGTACTGCCGATCCTGTCATGCCTGTCAGATGGTTGGCAAGCCAAATCAAAAGATCCCTGTTGCTCCTCTGAAGCCGATTCCAGCCTTTGAAGAACCTTTCAGCAGAGTACTTATTGACTGTGTTGGTCCTCTCCCAAGGACAAAAGCTGGCAACCAATACCTGTTGACCCTTATGTGTGCTTCAACTCGTTTTCCTGAGGCTATTCCTCTAAGGAACATAAAAGCATCAAACATTGTGAAGGCCTTAATCAAGTTCTTTACTCTATTTGGTCTACCAAAGTCCATCCAATCGGACCAAGGAACGAATTTCACGGCCAATCTTTTCAAGCAAGTCATGACTCAGTTGGGCATCAAACACTGCATGTCAAGTGCGTATCATGCCGAGTCGCAAGGCGCTCTTGAGCGATTCCATCAGACTCTCAAGAACATGATCCGAACCTATTGCTTTGAGCACGAAAAAGACTGGGACGAAGGAATCCACATGCTGCTGTTTGCAACCCGTGAATCCGTCCAAGAATCGTTGGGATTCAGCCCTTTTGACTTAGTCTTTGGCCATTCGGTGCGCGGTCCCTTGAAATGTATAAAAGAGACTTTGTTGTCACCAACAGCCACTGAAGGACTTTTAGACTATGTAATTAAGTTTAAAACTAGACTTTATGATGCTTGTGTTCTGGCCAAAAATAATTTACAAAACACCCAATCCAGCATGAAACGCTGGTATGATAGAAAGGCCCGTGTTAGAGAATTTTCTCCCGGGGATAAGGTGCTTGTATTTTTGCCCATACCAGGTCAACCCTTGCAAGCCAGATATTTTGGTCCCTATGAAATTGAGACCAAAAGGAGTGACCTCAATTACACAATCAAAACTCCTGACCGTAGGAAAAAGACTCAGCTATGTCATATAAACATGCTGAAGCCTTATGTATCTAGGCCAGATCACTCAGAGAAGAGTAATTGTGTTTTAAATACAGTCAAAAGTTGTTCAAATAGCCATGTTTCTCCTATTGATGATGATATTGTAAAGGAGAAATTTGGACAATACAAAATACCTAATTCTTTTGTATTACAGAATTTGGATGTAAAACTGTCTCATCTGTCTTCGACAGAAAGGCCAGTTATCATGAAACTCATTAATGAATTTAATGACATTTTTTCTGATGTACCAAAACAGACTAATGTTATAATGCATGATGTAGATGTTGGCGAGGCTACTCCAGTCAAGCAGCATCCTTACAGGGTCAACCCTGAAAAACTTGCCATACTTAGGTCAGAAATCAAGTATATGCTTGAAAATGACCTCATTGAACCAAGTTCCAGTAGTTGGAGCTCCTCATGTGTCTTGATACCTAAACAGGACAAGACTTATCGTTTTTGTACAGACTACCGTAAGGTAAATGCTGTAACAAAGACCGATTCGTTTCCTATCCCTAGGATAGACGATCTCATAGATCGTATTGGTGACGCTAAGTACATCACCAAAATAGACCTACTTTCAGGTTATTGGCAGGTTCCCCTGACTGATAGGGCAAAGGAAATCTCCGCCTTTGTCACCCCTGATGGTCTGTACCCATACAAAGTGATGCCATTTGGCATGAAGAATGCTCCTGCCACTTTCCAGAGAATGATAAATGCCCTGCTTGCTGACATGGAGAATTGCCACGCATACATAGACGATGTAGTAATTTTTAGCCAAGATTTTTCTAGCCATTGTAAACAACTGCATTGTCTTTTTACTAAACTGTTACATGCAAAAATTACTGTAAACCTGAGTAAGAGTGATTTTTGCCAGGCTTCAATCCAATACTTAGGCCATATTGTAGGACAAGGCCAGGTGAAACCTGTAACGGCCAAAGTAGAAGCTATCCAAGCTTTCCCTATTCCTGCTGATCGGAAACAACTCCGAAGATTTTTGGGAATGTCTGGATATTATAGAAAATTTTGCGAAAATTTTTCTGTCATTGCCAGTCCTTTAACAAACCTCCTGAGAAAGAACGTCCGATTTACTTGGACGGATGAATGTCAGAAAGCCTTTAACCAAATCAAGCAAATATTATCTAGCTCTCCCATTTTGATGGCTCCTGACTTCGGAAAACCTTTTAGGTTAGCTATTGACGCCAGTGACACAGGTGTTGGGTCAGTCCTTTACCAAGAAGATTACTTCCAAGTAGAGCATCCTATTTGTTTCTTTTCCAAGAAATTTAATAGACATCAAAGAAATTATTCTACTGTGGAAAAAGAATGTCTTGGGTTGATTCTTTCTATACAACACTTTGATTTTTATATCAGTGGGTCCAGATGGCCACTGGTTGTATTTACTGACCACAATCCCCTTACATTTATCCACAAAATGTCTGGCAAGAATCAACGACTTCTCAGGTGGAGTTTATTTTTACAAGAGTACAACCTAGATCTTAAACACATAAAAGGCAGCGAAAATGTTATCGCCGATGCCTTATCTAGAGTGTAAAAAGTATTTTGATGTATATTTTTTTTATATATATCATGATAAATACATTCTGTAATGTAAATATTTTTTTTTGTAGTTCTAAAAAGATTTCCATTTCGTGGAAATGTAAACTTTTTATTCTTTTGTCACGTATTACGAATTGAATTCTACTTTTAAATGGCTTGCCTAGGGGAACGTGACATACTAGTAATAGTGAGTAGTTGTAAAATTGGTGCATTTTTATGAAAAAACTGCTTGCATAAGTGATTTAAAAAATTAGATTTTTCGCTTTCAGAAAAGAAAAAAAAAATAGCCGTTGCATCAGAACTTTGAATGGTCTAAAATATTATGATGTCGGATTTTCACTATCTTTTCTAGTTTACGAGATCTAAACGGGACGGACGGACAGACATTCCACACAAAACAAATAGCGTCTTTTCCCCTTTCGGGGGCCTCTAAAAAGATCGATCTTGAAATTGTTTATGAAGTTTTCTTCAGATTTGTTGCCTTTGTTTTGTTGTCCTTGTTTAGCTTAATAAGATCAATCAAATTCTACTATGCCACATGGTCAAATTGTGTAGGTCAGGCCAATTAGTCAACTTGTGTTAAGAAAGAGGATTTCTGTCTGCCTATTACAGGAATCACGCAAGCCGGGCATTAAACATTACTTCTTCAGTACTAGATCTAGATCTAACAGCTGACGAGACACGAACCAAATTGAAATTTTAAACAAGCAAAATATAACAAAAATACTTTTTTTTAAAAAGCTTATATTAAGTGTATCAATTAGTTTGGATCAGTCTTGTAATTAAATTTGTAATAGATCTAGACTCTAGACTATTCTAGACTAACAATAATAAATATGTGCAATTAGAAATATTTTTGCCAAATGTTTTTGTTTAGCGCAATTTCAAGCTTTCAGATTTCTCAACACGAGGCGATCTTATCACTTGTCTGGACCAGGGAGGGGGGGGGGGAGAAAGAACGGGGCATCTGAATGATCGCTTTTTAAAAGTATTTCTAAAATAAAAAGGAAAAACCTGAAATCGAACTTGTGGGCTAAAGCCTTCTCATGCTCATCATACCAATGCGGTAACCACTGTGCTAGCGAAGAGTCTATGAAAATGGAAGATTATATAGTTATCTTTTGTTTCTGTTTCATGTTTGTGTTCACTAAGCCTCAGACGACAGCCTAATATTAAGGGGACTAATTCAGATTACACCACCACATCAATCAAGTACTATTTTCCCTTGTTTGAGAAACCAAACAAATAATTTATTTCAAATAGTTAACTAACTAATTGTTGTTTTTTTAAAATGTTTCTTGTGTTGTCAGGTAAAAGAAATAATTGTGCGAAATTTCAGATTGATCCGAGATTGGGTGTCAGACAGACAGACTTTATATAAGCTTTGTAATACAAAGCACTGTAATTGTAAAAATAGTATAATGTTATGACCGCAGTTCTTGTTTTGTTATTATATAACATCTTTAAAATAATTATGTCTACAAGTTGACATTGTTTAGCTGACATGGGTGGTCGAGGGAGAGACAAGCGTGTACTTCTATACTGATAGTTGTCTTGTAATTAGACACCTCTGTATGCTACATGACATGAATAATTCTCACAGGTGAAATAGAAACCTAAATAGAGATGAACGTAATTCGCTACTTGCTTCACCACAGTAGACTTCCTAAACCAGAGGTTCTCGAAGAGTTTAACCCGGGGACCCTTTATATAGTTAAAAACTTGCTCTAGGACCCTAACTGAAAAGCGGCATAAATACAAATTTTACAAGTAACAAATGTGAAATAAAAATGCATTTTGTTGAAGGATTGTTTATTGAGATAACGTTTATAAAATTAATGACTTGAATTCATATGGATTGAGATTTGAATATGTCCACATGCTAAAGGGTTCAATACCCAGTCGGGAGTATGCAGAATGTCTTGAACTCTTTGGTTTAGGTCGTCATAGAATAGTACGTGGTAGATAAATGAAACAGTAGCGAGTGGGAGCTGATTATTATACAAATTATCCGATGGGATAAACTAAATTATTTTAACTGCATACAATTTTCATCTTTCTGCGGACCCCTTTCTGGTCGTCTCCCGGACCCCTGGGGGTCAGCAGACCACAGTTTGAGAACTACTGTCCTAAACGTATTACGTCACGATTATTATAGAAACAACGTGTATGATAAAACAATGTACTGAAATGATTATATACTTTTTAGAAAGCAAAGCTTATCAACATTCCTTTTATTCTGTACATCGGATACACCAAAAAGCTAGCTCTTCTACCAAAGATGAATATATCTAATATATATGCAAAGAGATAAATCCTAAATCCATTACATTTAAAATCCCTTTTAAAACATACAAATGCTAGATTGTGGCCAACGGATAGACATTCACATGGTGAAGTTTTTCTTTTTAATTTCCGCAGTGAATAGCAATATTTAATTGTACACAATGTTTGTCTGAATAATGAGCATATGTTGGGTTGAAAAAAAAACTAGATCTAGCTTGTTTTATATATATATATATATTTATTTATTTATTTCGGGATCTTTGTGCCCCAATGAGAAGAGCTCTTTCGAAGATCGATGATGCATGGCCAGATGTGACGTTGTAAAGGCAATAAAACCCAGAAGAAATGTCTGCCACCAGGATTGTAAGCCCCCCCCCCTCCCCTTCCGAATCTCCCAAAGGTAATAAAGAGAACTGATTTATTCTCTTTCAACCCCAAGGGCAGGGACACGCCGTGATCGCATTAGAGGAGCGGGGTGATGCCGTCAGCGGCTTCATAGCATACCCCCCCCGTGCCCAGCTTTAATTCCCCCCCCCCCCCCGCTAACGTGTTCATCAGCGTCATCAGATGTAGATCAAATCTAGGAAATACCAAGCAATTGTAGAAAAAAAAAAGAATACTTTTTAAAAACCAAAGCTTGCCTAAATGAAAGAACCGAAATGAATGCAATTTATCTTAAAATTACAGGGTTTAGCTCCCTTTCTGTTATATAAAACAAAATTAATTAATTAGTACTAAATGATTAGCTAACTGGTTTATTTTCGCATTGATTCGTGTGCTGTCATCGACTGTGAATAAGTGTGCCAAATTTCAACTTGACCCGAGAATGGGAGGTGGGAGAGAAAAGCGTGTCAAACTGTAATAAGGGAACTAAATAATCTACGCGAAAATGCCACTCATTGATCACAAGATCTCTCAAACTTTCGTACGTATCCGCATTCAATTTCGTACATAAGTTCCTTTTACCTTCCTATGTGCTCACTAAGAACGGTTTTTGACAGATTCGCAAACTGACGACCTCTTATCGAAAAACAGAAAGCTCTAAAAAAAAAACAACACACCAAACCTTTATATTAGGTAGTTTTATATATTCTTAAATGTTTCTTTTTTCGATGTAGACATACAAAAAATGAAGTTTAATAAATAATCAAAGATGTCACTGATTTTGAAAATAATACTGAACGTAACAAGATTTTCAATTCTTCACCAGCACATTGTTGAAATAAACATTCCGATCTATGTTTGTTTCTCACTAAACCTTTCAAAAGTTTCACAAAGAGAAAGAAATAAAAAAAATCCGTTTGTTTTTACTTTTACAAAACTTTGTGACACAGACGGGAGACCAAGTAATAAAAGAAGCAAAAACCCATTAAAGATGAGACCAGCTTATAGATTATTTACCGAGACATTAAGTAGTAGCCGAGACTATACAACATTTTCTATTCACACCCGGAGAAACAAAAATTAAAACAGCAATGTATTCTGAAACCCTCACTGGAACTAATTACAATTTTCTGGCGTAACGTTTTCTTAAGAATAGACTCATCCGGCCCTTTTTTTTATATTACACAGTAGGCAGTAGATTCTTGCCGAGACTGTACCTCCAATGAAGAAAAGATAGAACCTTCAACCTACATGGTACAGAGTACTAACTCACATTTAGTCCGTACATAAAAAGGAACTTAGGCTTGGAGCGCGGCACTCTAAATGTCCACTTTGAAACGTGACCCATACATTATTACCATCAAAAGATAATTGGACTAGTGTCGGAGATGTCTGGGCCGGAGAGCTCCTCTGGGATGTACACTCGTGACTGACCAGGAAATAGGAGAAAGAGAAATGTAAAAATGATGTACACAAAAAAAAAGTGAAAACTAGAAACAGATCAAACAAAGAAAATACAAGCGAAACAAACTTTGAAAACGAGACGTCTGCTGTGCAACAGTGGTACACATCTATTTGTCCGACTTGATCACAGACACAACGTTCAAACTAGTTGATTCATTTCCGGCATTTATTATTAAAGTTTGGGACTTGAATCCGGATTAAATTTTTTGTCTAAAATAATTGAAGACGCCTTCTTTGTATAAGATTATAGATGTACTAAGATTTTACAATATCAACTAGCATTTCCTAAAATTGTTTGTTCATCTATAATGGGGAAAATAATACTCATTTTTCCTATCATTATTTTTCTATACTTGAGTACGAGGCAGGCAGAAGAGTATGTTTTTAATGGTCTTAAATGTCAGGCCTGCTTCGTTAACGCAAGCGACGTCTATTGGAAAAGACTGGATGTAAGACAGCGAAACGGTGCCTTTAAGGGAGACCAATCTGTAGGACCAAAGAGGACGAAAAGAATTAGTCATAAAGAATGGTCTCATGTTTACCACCACCATTACTACCTTTAAAAAAATTACATTCATAACGCTCATGATTGCGTGTGTTATTATATCAGTCAGTCAATCGAGATGTCCGAAACACATGATCACATCAACGGCTCTGCATTATCTCCATTTTCATCAGTTCATCAAATCAAAAGTTGATCTACCAAACACTGCGCGCGCTCTGTCTCCGTTTATGTAAACATTAAAACTGAACAACTAAACTACCTCCCCCTGTCTCTCTTCTCTCTCTCTGTCTCTCTCCTCTCTCCATCTGTCTTTTTTCTCCCTTGTCTCTCTGTCTCTCTCCTCTCTCTCTCTCTGTGTCCCTCTCTCCTCTCTCCCTCTGTCGTTCTTCTCCCTCGTCTCTCTGTCTGTCTCTACTCTCTCTCGTCTCTCTCTCAATCCTCTGTCTATCTGTCTCTCTCTCCTCTCCCTCGTCTCTCTGTCTGTCTCTCTCTCTTCTCTCCCTCGTCCCTCTCTCCTCTCTCTCTGTCTCTCCTCTCCCTCTCTCTGTCTGTCTCTCCTCTCTCTGTCTCTCCTCTCCCTCTCTCTGTCTGTCTCTCCTCTCCCTCGCCTCTCCTCTCTCTGTCTGTCTCTCCTCTCCCTCGTCTCTCTCTATCTGTCTCTCCTCTCCCTCTCTATCTGTCTCTCCTCTCCCTCGTCTCTCTTTGTCTCTCCTCTCCCTCGTCTCTCTCTATCTGTCTCTCCTCTCCTTCGTCTCTCTTTGTCTCTCCTCTCCCTCGTCTCTCTTTGTCTCTCCTCTCCCTCGTCTCTCTCTATCTGTCTCTCCTCTCCCTCGTCTCTCTCTATCTGTCTCTCCTCTCCCTCGTCTCTCTCTATCTGTCTCTCCTCTCCCTCTCTATCTGTCTCTCCTCTCCCTCGTCTCTCCTCTCCCTCGTCTCTCTCTATCTGTCTCTCCTCTCCTTCGTCTCTCTTTGTCTCTCCTCTCCCTCGTCTCTCTTTGTCTCTCCTCTCCCTCGTCTCTCTCTATCTGTCTCTCCTCTCCCTCGTCTCTCTCTATCTGTCTCTCCTCTCCCTCGTCTCTCTCTATCTGTCTCTCCTCTCCCTCGTCTCTCTCTATCTGTCTCTCCTCTCCCTCGTCTCTCTCTATCTGTCTCCCCTCTCCCTCGTCTCTCTTTATCTGTCTCTCCTCTCCCTCGTCTCTCTCTATCTGTCTCTCCTCTCCCTCGTTTCTCTCTATCTGTCTCCCCTCTCCCTCGTCTCTCTTTATCTGTCTCTCCTCTCCCTCGTCTCTATCTGTCTGTCTCTCCTCTCCCTCGTCTCTATCTGTCTGTCTCCCCTCTCCCTCGTCTCTCTTTATCTGTCTCTACTCTCCCTCGTCTCTATCTGTCTGTCTCCCCTCTCCCTCGTCTCTCTTTATCTGTCTCTCCTCTCCCTCGTCTCTCCTCTCCCTCGTCTCTCTCTATCTGTCTCTCCTCTCCCTCGTCTCTATCTGTCTCTCCTCTCCCTCGTCTCTATCTGTCTCTCCTCTCCCTCGTCTCTCTCGATCTGTCTCTCCTCTCCCTCGTCTCTCTCTATCTGTCTCTCCTCTCCCTCGTCTCTCTTTATCTCTCCTCTCCCTCGTCTCTCTTTATCTGTCTCTCCTCTCCCTCGTCTCTCTCTATCTCCTCTCTCTCTCTGTCTCGCTCTCTCAGCATAAAGAGTCTAACACTAGATCTCGTAACACAAGAGTTCAAAATACTAAGCTGAACTTGAGTAGAGAGAAATCGATGTAGGTGCCAATTATAACAAGCCTCTTCTCATATGTGTACACACACACACACACACCTCACAAAACATGCACAGACACAAAGGCAGAGAAGAAGGAGATGGAAAGAGTGAGAAAATGAATCAGCAATGAAGTCACAATCTTTACTTGTATTCAAACTCAGAGCAAATAACAAAAAATAACCCCCAAAATACTCAGAAAAACTTAATTAAGAGGTAAGCTCGGACAAACTCATAGACGTTTTCTTTCTTCACTGGTGCCATTGGACCATGAATCAGGTTTTCTGAATCAGCCAGGAGAACCAATGACCTAGCTGAGTTTAAGTCTCTACTAAACATACACGACTAGAGAAACACATCGTAAACACGCGTTGGACGTAATTTATTTATTTATTTTTTTTTAAAAGAAACATCTTTAATTTATAAGATACAAGACATATAGAACGTATAATCATCTTCTTTTTTTTTTTTTTTGAAGTAACGTCTATATTATATAAAGACAAGACATAAGAGCCATTTTCCCCAGAAGGCCAACTTATAGCGAAATAACACATAACAGCGTCATCAATTGATTCAGAGGCACAGCTCAGGGGAAGGAAAGCCGAGTCCATAGATGCGACATACAATGATGATACACGATGGATTGAGAATAGGATAGATTGGAATCAACACTTCAAAGAGGTAAGGAACATGAACAAAAAAAAAAAAACAAGATCTATATGCATGCGATGAATGTCAAGAGGAGGGCTGGATGGGGAGGCGGTAACAGCTGATCGATACAGACGAGTCATTCTGCAGTGTGCGCAACACGCCCGGACTATCAATGGGTGAGTCAAGACTTGTCCGAATGGGCATTCCTCGTGGCCTACACGTGAGTCAGCATTCGAAGGCTGGCACAAAATAGAGTTGATGAATAATACAGAATATTGTTTTTAATATTAAAAAATAGAATATTTCATGACAATACAAAGCTGTTTGAGAGATTGTGTGCAGATATGATATGTCTCGTTACGAGTGTACTCACAGTTTAAAGGCTGTTTTTTCTCAACATAAAAATAGTTTACATTAACATCAAATAATTTGGTTTATAATTATACATTAAAAAATTTGCTTTAATCAAAATCGAAATATTATTCTACTTTAAATATATATATATATATAAATAATGTGGTCCTCGATAATGCTCCGACTCGAAGACAAGCCTTATTTTTATTATTTTTAATTTTTTTTTGAAAAAACAAATAGGTGCCGGTACTCAGTGATGGATCGCCTAACTTCTAACTGCTACCAATTTTAAACTTGAACGTTAAAATACAAGAAAAATAATATATTTTCCCAACATTGAAAAAGGTGCCAGCACGCACGTACCGAGGAGTACCGTCACACAAAAAAAGCACTGTATATATATATATATATATATATATATATATATATATATATATATATATATATATATATATATATATATATTTATTTATATATATATATTGTAATCATAACAGATATTAAATAGCCACTAAAACTGATTTCTTTCTTTACATTTCAAGATTTAGCTCCCTTGAATTTTATTAAATCATCCTGCCAACTAAAAAAAAATGGATGTAACTTGATCCCAGACACAACGGAGACACTGATATTATATAATCAGCTTTTTTTATTATCTGCAAACTGAACATGTCAACATTTAGCTTATTCCAAAGAGATTCTTGTCAATCTAGAAAAGTATACAGATGTTTATGTTATGTTCTGTTTAATGCGCGAGAAAAATAGTTTTGAGATTTGACAGCAGACGAGTAAAGCTTGTTTTGGGTGGATGGGGTGGATGGGGTGGAAAGGGGGAGTCTCTTATCATTGGGAAGGGATGAGGAGAAACGGGACGATGGAGGGGTGAAGGGAAAGCCTGTCTCTCCAATGACCAGTCTCATCGATGACTCACGCTCCAATGGTCAGCGCGTTCAAGCAGACGACGAAATCTAGTTCAAAAATAGCACCGCGTGTAATACGTTGTCCGGGGAGAGGTGTGATTACACTCCAAAAGTGTGGGCATGGTATCGAGGTTGAGGAGGATAATGGAAAAAAAAACAGCAGCCTTTAAGCCAGCGCCGTTTAAAAGACTCAAAGAAGTTCTTGATCTCAACGCCTGCATATGACTCAACAGGTCGTAGTGGGCGAATTGTTTCAGTTCTGACAGACGTCATCGATGCTTTTTTTTTTCTTAATTTTATTTCTTTGGTTTTAGCACTGACTTTTTTAAAAACATTTTCAATTGCTCGATTATTTTTTTTAAATATATGGAATCGATTTATTACAGGCATGAATCGATTTTATACACGTTTGAAGTCGGTTCTGAAATTATAAAATTTGGGATCGATTACAATATCATAAACAAAGACATGAAAACCAGTGAAGATAGAAAGGTGTATGGATAACAAAAGTATAACATGACTTCACAGAAATGCCTACTGGCGAAAACTAAAAAAAAAATGGTTAAGTCAATTTGGTTCAAAAGTAACACACTCAAAATCATACATTCCCATTGTTCAATGTATCTTCTCGTCCACTAAAGATACGCCACCGGGCACGCAAGAGGGTGACATGGCGGCCTTATCAAAAAAGCCACAGGGCGCCCAGAGTCATAACATTCACAGTTTGACATGCCCCAGTCCAGCCCGAAGAATTAATAAAGGGAAACAATAGCAGGAAAGTTCCAGCGCCAGCAACACCACGCACAGATCCTCTGGCAACTGTCCAAAAGTTGTCATACATTATTGACATAATTAGTACAAGCCAGTGTTTCATGGCCATGTCATGTGTGTGCGAGAGTGAGGGAGTGAGTGAGAGCGAGAGAACTTGTGAATGTCCAACTGTCCCGTCCTCTCCATTAGCACTATTAGCTAGCCAGCACGCGCACTCAAACTGCATTAACTTAATCCCTGGCCTATATAACATCGAACTCAACGTTAGCATTGCTGAATAGCGGTGCCTCTGGTGTTGTGGAAGTTCTTATTTTGGTTGTCTTTGTTCATGAAGCATCCAGTACACACTTCACACTGGAGCACCCATTACACGCTTCAGACTAGGGCCCCCATTAACAGCTACACGATGGAGCACCCATTACACGCATAGGCTGGGGCCCCCATTAACAGCTACACGATGGAGCACCCATTACACGCTTCACACTGGAGCACCCATTACACGCTTCACACTGGAGCACCCATTACACGCTTCACACTGGAGCACCCATTACACGCTTCACACTGGAGCACCCATTACACGCTTCACACTGGAGCACCCATTACACGCTTCACACTGAGCACCCATTACACGCTTCACACAGGAGCACCCATTAGACGCTTCAGGCCGGGGCCCCCATTAACAGATACACGATGGAGCACCCAACACGAACTACACGATGGAGCACCCATTACACGCTGCAATTTGGAGCGCCCACTATGGTGATTATGCAATTATCTTGGTAGAAGATTAGGTAAGACCAAAGCGTAACTATGCCACTATGACATTATACACTTTACTGTGTTCTTTTTGTTCTATTTAAAAAACAAATGACGCGATCACTGAATTCACATAAATGAACTAATATTTACTTCAAGATCTAGCCATGGTTCTGCAGAACATATCTGATAAGTTTGGTCCAAAAATACAATAGTACAATTCTGCTAAAACATTCACCACATATAATAGCCTGTGAGGTACCATAGAACATGTATTACATTCATTTTTAAAATAGTCAGTCAGGTATAGTGACATTTAATAAAACAGGAATATAATTTTACAGTCAAATAGAGCTCCAAGCTATATTCTACACCAGCCAGCTAAGCATGTATATTAACCAGCTATACTGTTCCATGCTATATTCTACACCACCAGCTATGCATCTAGAGTAACCAGCTAGAATTTTTCAAGCTATATTCTACACCACCAGCTAAGCATCTACATTAACCAGCTACAATGTTCCATGCTACATTCTACACCACCAGCTAAGCATCTACATTAACCAACTAGACTTTTCCAAGCTATATTCTACACCAGCCAGCTAAACATCTACATTAACCAACTAGACTTTTTCAAGCTATATTCTACACCAGCCAGCTAAGCATCTACATTAACCAACTAGACTTTTTCAAGCTATATTCTACACCAGCCAGCTAAGCATCTACATTAACCAACTAGACTATTTCAAGCTATATTCTACACCAGCCAGCTAAGCATCTACATTAACCAACTAGACTTTTCCAAGCTATATTCTACACCAGCCAGCTAAGCATCTACATTAACCAACTAGACTTTTTCAAGCTATATTCTACACCAGCCAGCTAAGCATCTACATTAACCAAGTAGACTTTTCCAAGCTATATTCTATACCAGCCAGCTAAGCATCTACATTAACCAACTAGACTTTTCCAAGCTATATTCTACACCAGCCAGCTAAGCATCTACATTAACCAACTAGACTTTTCCAAGCTATATTCTACACCAGCCAGCTAAGCATCTACATTAACCAACTAGACTTTTCCAAGCTATATTCTACACCAGCCAGCTAAGCATCTACATTAACCAACTAGACTTTTCCAAGCTATATTCTACACCAGCCAGCTAAGCATCTACATTAACCAACTAGACTTTTCCAAGCTATATTCTACATCAACCAGCTAAGCATCTGCATTAACCAGCTAGACTGCTACAGCCAAACTATGTCAAGATTTTTTCAATATCATAATAATTTCTGCAGCGGTGGACACATGCAACAAAATCCCAACCCTGCAACTTCCAAGTGTGCGGGATTAGCTCTCAACCCATTCTTACTGTCTTGTCTCCCTTGATTACACTGTTGTTCTAAATATAAAAATGGAACAAAAAAATCTTCTTTAAAAGAATTTTAAAAAAATAATAATTGAGATATTAGGTCACCTGACACGCGTGTGGCATTGCACCAGCCAAAAATCGATGTTGACAACAAAAATCTAAACACGTTCCAAGTATCATTAATACTTTATTCTGAGTTTTTTTTCCCCCTTTCTGGAGCTTTTAATCTCGCCTAACCCTTCCTCATTCTCAAGAGTATTTACTCGGGACAAAATAAATGAAAGATTTCGGTTTAATCAAGAAAAGAGAAGATGATTAAAATTTAAATACATTTTTTTAAAAAGTTTTAGACAGAACTGGAAAAGAAAGTTTTAAAATTAACACTACTAGGAAAAAGATTTCTTCAAAATTTTTTTTTAGTAATTTCTCATTGTTCCTAATGTTGTATCTGTGCCTTGAAATCCAATAATGCCAGGAAGTTGTCTCCCCTGTCTACTTCAACTATTATCACGGTGTATTTTAGTTTTAACTTTAGTAAATGAATACAAAAATATCTCCCAAAAGGTCAGAAAAAGATATATATTTAACCTGGGGACAGTTTCAGCGACAATGGAATGAAGGGTGCAATAAGCCGGTCGAAATCAATGTCAAAACCTTCAGGCCAGAAAAAGCTCAGGAAAAAGAATTCCAACGAAATAGAGTTGTCTAGCTCGAGGTGACCATGTGAATAAGCTTGGTCCCATTTCTTCAATCGCTTTCAACACTATAGCCCCAAGTTCTTTTAAGTAAATACAAAGCTTTTATTCTGAAACTAGGAATGACTTAAATAGTATACACACTACATTAATTGTACGGCAGTAAGTCGTGGACAACCTACACAAAGCAAGACAGGAAAACTAAACTCATTCCACTTACGCTGCCTTCGAAGGATCTTTAAGAATAACATGGAAAGCAAAAGTGTGTAATACTGAGATCCTCGCGAGAACAGGCCTTCCCAGCATCTTTACGGTCCCCAGGCAACGCCGCCTGCGCTGGCTCGGACATGTTCGCCGGATGGAGGACAATCGCATCCCAAAAATCATTCTGTACGGACAATTTGCGTCTGGCTCAAGAAAAACTGGTCGCCCCCCACCTCCGTTACGTTGATGTGATAAAAAGGGATTTAAAATCAGTGCACATTGATACTGATCATTGGGAAGACATAGCCTTAGACCGCACTAGTTGGAGAGAGGCGGTGACCAAGAAAGCTATAGACAGCGAGAAAACATGGGCCTTGATTCTTGAAGAAAAGCGTGTCACACGGAAAAAGGCCAGCTCCTCTACCACCAAAGCGAAAGCCACCTTGACATGCAATATATGTGGACGGGAGTGTCTCTCCAAAATAGGGCTCCACAGCCATATGAAAAAGTGTTCGAGATTTAACCATAGTCATTTCACGACTGAAGGAGGCCAGTGAATCAATGACTTTAATTTACAATATAATTCAAAATGAATTCGTTTACTCTAGTCGCCACTCTCCCCTAAACTGAGTCTTATAAATGCTACCCCTTGCCCTCTTTCTAGTAACGTCCAAACTATTTTTAGAGCTTAAGGAAAAACCGTCATCGTTTAAAATAAACTTGTCATTACTTGTCAACAGCATACACCCATGACCTTGAGCTGCGGAAATACAATCTAAAAATAAACTTAATGCAATAGCTGCTTTATGTTACGTGGCATTAGGTAACAGTTTCTGGCACTGCCAGCATCCGATTAGACAAAGGAAAACAAACTTCCTTGTCGTCCACCAAAAAATGATCTATTACTTTATTATCTATAATGGTATCATTATTCGATAGTAGGCACTTACTTATAACTAAATGTGAACATAACAACATTGCAATATTTTGGCAGCCTTAAACGTAATGTTTTAAAGATTCGATCGTAAACTGCTCATTAATGATACTTATATTTATACGATCAAATGGGTGTACAACTGTACATATCCAGGTTACAAAAGGTGCTGCAATGGAATCAGAAACAATTGCACAGGGTGGTCAAAATTATAGCGGCCCGGATCTTTGTGGGTGGTTCTCACTTCTATACAAATTACGTAATACACACAAACTGTCACGTGATAGTTTTTCCCATTATTTTATCATATAATCACGTGGCTAAATGTTGTTTGTTTACGTTTGGTGAATGAGGTCCATTGAAGAGTCAAAAAACAACCCTTCGCAATACAGTTGCGAGCTAAAATCAAATGAACTGACCCAAGTTTTCCAAATCACGTTGAGACGTGCTCATCCGTGTCTCGACGTTCCTGCTGCACATTTTCAACACGTCCTGGGAATTATGAAATTCTTTGTATGTTGTTATTAATATGCCAGCTCCTTAGATTTGCATTTCAAATACATTGGTGTGTGGTATATGAACAAAGAAACTGGAAAATGAATTCGAGACAAAGACTTAAATGACAGTATAAAGGATCGCGTGTAACTATGGTCACGAATCGATGCCACGTTCACAGCGGACGCTGATACAATCATAAAGTGTGCCTAGACTAAGTCTCGTTTTAAACAACATGAGACAATGTAACAGCGAATACACCTATTATTATCTAACTTTATTGGCTTATATTTTACAGCAGATCTCAAAGTGAAATATTCACCAGTAGTTTTGTGTGTTGGTCTTATGAAGTACACCATTGGCGTGACCCATCAATTAAAAATAAAAGTACTCCGTTCAGATTTGGCGATCTATAGGGCAGATGATGTAAAGGTCATGTGTTTTTACGGCCGACGGTTAACGAGGGTGTCATGTAGCCAGCACAACGATCAACCGCCTTTATTTTCTCCAATTAATGTCAGGTATCCACAAGAGTTGGGTAAACTCAAAGGCGTCCTAAATATCAAGGAATTCAAAATTCCAGTCTGGATCGAGATTCGAAGCCGAGATCCCTCGGTTTGCAGCCAAAAGCTTTACCAATCAACCAGTGCGCAACTTTTCACTTAACATAGGAAACATAAATAACTCAAACGTTTTTTTTTAAAGTTTTCTGTAAATCACATGTTACTATAACTAGCTGTAGTCATTCAAAGATTGTGTTTTTATATTGAAGCAATCAAGAAATGTTATAGATAATATTAAGAGTCTTGTTGACTTCATCTCTCTGTTGGTATGATGTAATGTAAGACAACACTGTAACATATATGTTGTCAACTGTCTGGGCGGACCAGTACTAGATAGTTTGAAGACCCATGCAATATATATATAAATATCCATGTTTATGTCTAGTAGTCTAGACATGACCTAACAAAGAGATTCATCAGATTTACCAGGGGAGGTCATCAGTCATCTGTAACAACTCGGGATCAAACGGAGAAAAAAATCAATTGTGATTCTGCAATTTATACAAACTTGGGAAGAAAAAAAGATTCCAACAAAACAGTAGAAACAGACAGTACACGCTACAGACAGTACACACTACAAACAGTACGCACTACAGACAGTATATGCTACAAACAGTACACGCTACAGACAGTATAGGCTACAAACAGTACACGCTACAGACAAAGGAGTATAGGCTACAAACAGTACACGCTGCAGACAGTATAGGCTACCAACAGTACACGCTTCACACAGTATAGGCTAAAGGGTTTATAGCACCAGAGCTTGGGCTTAGATGACAGATGAACTTTGCGATAACAAATTTAGATGGTTCTGAAGTTGAAATATTTCTAAAGTTACAAACGAAAGCCCGGGCAGAAGAACGAGACTTTAGGTCAGGGGTCGGAAGAGCCAAAAATGACAATTTACTGAATTGCAAAGCTTTTAAAGAGCCACAAAGTGTGTGTTTTTTTCTTGCCTACTATAAATAGTACTTGCATAACTAAAAGTTCTTTGATAAATAAAACGAATCTATTTATTCATAAGAAAAAAAATATACCGGGATTTATTTATATGTGACTAGTGTATTTCACAACAAATTAGATAATAATAATAATAATAATAATAATAATAATAATAATGATAATAATCTCTATTGTCCGTATGGAAATTTGTCTTACAATTTGTGCATTACACCAAACAAAAAACATTATAACTATAAGAAACCAAAGTGTACATTCACACCAGACTCACTCATAATTTACATGTACACCATTATTAGATAAGTACCCATCACGGAAGTAAATATAGTAAAAAAAAATAAACATTTACATACAACATTAACTTGTACTTCAATAATAAAACAATTGAGCAAACAAATTCAATTCTAGTTTCAAACACGTCTCTACATTTTCATTGGTTAGTTGGCTTCTTACTTTACTTTTAATTATGTTCATGCAAGAAAACACTTGCTCGCACGAATGGTATCTGGAAATTTAGGCACCGGATATTTAGGCACCCGTATGTTTAGGCACCCGGATAATTAGGCACCGGATAATAAGCCACTTTTTGACAAGGCGGATAATTAGGCACCGGATAATTAGGCACTCTTTAATAAGCGTCCTTAATTTTGAAAATCATTTTAAAATGTTAACGTATATTTTATCCTTAGGCTATGGGCTATCGGTGACGTTATAATAAATAGCAACTATAACGATTCTAATAAAAGAAAAGCTCACAAAATGGGGGAAAATGACAATCATGAGAATGTGTGGAAAAAATGAATCCTGAGTCATTATTTAATATAGACATCACATGATTCAGGGGAGGGGAGGTAGAGATGATTCTCCTTTCATTCCCTCCATCACCAACCCCTAAGGTTGACTGGTGATTTTTTTTTAAATTGATGATTATGCAAATTTGTGTAAATATTTAGTTACTAATGTAAATAGTTCAAAGTTTCGTTCTCTGTCTCACTAGTAACAAGTACAATGACATAGCACAAGGGACATACAGCATCTACTTTTCCAGCTAATGTTTGCGTCTGTACGCTGGAATAGTTTGTTTATGAAGTGAGTGGGTTGATAGAACATCAATGAAGCTTTGTGATCTTCAAATTAGGGAAGCTTAAGGATGGCCCCCACAATTGCTAGAACATTAATATTACGCATAGACAAAAGCAAGACTTAATAGTGTATGGTCAAGACAAGTTCTGAATGAAGTCGCTGGGTAGAATGCTACGCGAGCTACTGAGACTCCAGTGTCACGGTTGGCAAGACTACCAGGTGAATCATCCCTGTGTATGTGTGCCGACACAGCGCGGCGGGTCAATATGTCATAGTCTTGGAGGAGAACCATTGACTCACCCACACACCTGAGGATGGCGGGGAAGGGAGGGGAGTTGACATGTCGTTTTTTTTCTGGCCACAGACAAGCTGCATATTAATTGTCTTTTATTTTGGTTGGAAGGACCGGGGGGGGGGGGGGGAATATAAGACAGTGCTCCGAGCTATGAGATAACACACGAGAAGAGAATATTTAACATCTAGATCTTATAGGTCTACTTACCGAGTCCTGGGGTCTTCCTTGGATGATATTCACAGCGAATAAAACCACAAAGATGCCGAAATAACAATATCTCCGATGGCACAAGTTTACTCCAGAGGCCGCCATGTTGGCGACTAGTCTTCAAAAATGATGCTACAAAAGTGGAAAAAAAAAATATCGTGAAATAAGGGGGGAAAAAACAGCAACAAAGATGAGAGGAGGAGGAGGGGGGAAAAACTGATCCAAAACAAAAAAAAGAAAATCGCAGGCTAGAACATCTGCTGAAGGTGTTAGTGGACGGTGTTGTCGGTGTCGCTGCTAGCTAAAGCAGCCTCCGTCTCATCTTTCTTTACCTCACGTGGCCCGTGCTAGGGAGACACAGAAAGGCAATACTTCAAGGTATCGATTAGAGGCAGTTCTCTCTCTCTCTCTCACTCACTCAATTCTCCATGCCGAAACCCCGACAGTCGTCCCTGCCCTCACGCTAACATATCGTCACCCCCCCCCCCCCATACGCTTGGTGAGCAGTGGAGGCCAACACGAGGATAAAACCCACGATACGGCAACAATTGGGTGAGCTTCTTTTTTTTTCCTCTTTTCTTTGGCTATGAAAGAGTGAAACAATGCCAGACTCTGTAAGCGCTCGGCACTTCGATCGAAAACCAAGTGGCCCAATGAACAACCCCCCAGCCCCCCCCCCGTCCGTTCTCCCACTACACATCATCATTATCCTCCATCGCCGAATAACATTTACATATCGCTCACCCTTGCTGGAAATATGTTGCCTCTCCATGCATAGGATGCCATTTTGAAAGCCAACAACATTAACTTACAGGAGAAGCGAGAAATATATTACCCAATATAGACGCCAGGATCTGCTATACAGCTCGCATATATAAATGTAACACAAAAAAAAAAAAAAAACTCTTCAGCAAAAGAGTTTGCAATCTGAGATGATCTGCAAAATATGGATAGGCCAGTGCACCGTTAAAGCTGCCTTTATTTTTATTTTTTTTTATCTCCCTTTCACGTGCATCGTTCAACTATCGAAACTAAAGAAATACGTTTTAAAATAAGAATGTTTGCAGACGATGGATAGGAACTCTCTGACGCAAAGAGGTTGCTGAAGATCTAATGAAATAATTCAATTGTTAAGTGTGTGGTCTTTTAAAGAACTGAAGGAGACATTTTTGTGTGGATTTGTCGTAATTGGAACGTGAAAACGACATACCAACATTTGCATTAGATAAATATTTACAAAGCATGCCAGACGTTGAAATGACGTCATCTATGATGCCCAGCTTTTCAAGACTGGGAGGCTGAGCGGAAAAGCGCTTGGCTTCCAAACCGGGGATCCCGAGGTTTGAACCCTAGGATTTTTACTTTCAGGATCTTTAGGGCGCCACCCAGCTGTAATGGGTACCTGACATGAGTTGGGGAAAGAAAATGCGGTTGGTCGTTGTGCTGGTCACATGACACCCTCTTTAACCTTGGGCCACAGAAACAGATGACCATGAACTCATCTGCCCTATAGATCGAATACTTTGTTCCAACCTTCATTTCCTAGCCTGACATTTTGGCGTTAGATCTAACCAATCGATAAGAGAAAAAAAATTCAAAGCAAAGTTTCAGACAAGAGACCTTAAATTGACTTCTTTCGTCGTCAATTTCCCGCCAATTCACAAAATGGCAGAGGGGCAATTAGGTCGACACAATTTAACTGTAAAAAAATCGACATCGAAAATGTTCTATACTAATTCTGCTTCGTTCGCTTTGTGAAAATATTTTGTTTTTAAGAGAGGGTGTGGGCTCTCTTTTCAAATCTGATTGACTTCGCTCCAAAGAACCGATCGAGACCTGTGGCTTGCACTGAAGGGAATAGAGGAATTTGTTTCCAGATGTCGAATTGGCTGATCACAGTCCCATGGGGGGGGGGGGGGAGATGACTGATGAGTTCGTGGTCCAATTAAATGATTTCCTTTGGCCATCCCAGGTGACCGAATGGACTTTTGACCTTATTTTCTTCCCACCAATAGCCCCCCCCCCACCCACACAGGCACACCAGAGAAAACGCAAATGCTAAGATTCCAGGCGAGGACTGCAAAGCTCTGTGCTGAGATGAAAGATGACTTCGCCGAAATGGAAGTTTTAAGGCTGGGCGCAAAGGACCCAAATGACTTCGTTACAAAAAAAAAGTCGTCCAAATGACTGATGAGAATCAGTACTATATCACAGAATCAAATTGTCATAGCCCCTTCCGTTTGTAATAATAATTTTATTTATAAAGCGCTGGTAACAAACAACATGTAAGGCCCCAAGGCGCTGTGATTACATCACAAACATAAACACGAGGGCTAAAATGACAAACTAATCTAAAAAAAAGTTTTAAACAGGTAGGTCTTGATGATCTTCTTGAAAGTAGTGCAGCATGTTGTCTGTCTGAGACCAATGGGGAGTGAGTTCCAAGCCTTTGGTCCATGCACTGAAAAAGCCCCCAGACCGTAACTTTTAAGGGAGGAACGTGGCACCATTAGAAGCGTTCAGTCTATTGAGCGCAGGGCTCTTTGAGGGACATATGGAGTGATCAGTTCGTTAAGGTACAAGGGCATTTCTTATTTATTGATACCTTAATGACAAAGTGTGGCCACCTTGTAGTCGATTCCCGCATTGTAGCACAAAATAAACTCAAAACTTGTTTCAAAACAAATGGACAACGAACTATCGATACTAAAGCAGACTCGATTAAAACATCAACTCAGACTAAGATGTTGTTATCGAGAAAATAGCCCAGTTCCTGTGTGATTTCAATCGAAAACTTTTCCGATCGGCATCTAACATTTACAAAAATAAAAATAAAAATGTTTAGCTACAAGTATCAGTTTAAATTGTTTAAATTACACCATAGACATTGTATAGTTGCGCTTGAAATCTCTTACATAAAAAATACAAAGTTTAGTTTCAAAACTCCAAATGTGCTGACGTGAACAAGAATTCGCTTAATATCAAAGGCCCACAACTCATCAACGTGTATTCGAATTACAATACATAGACAGATGAAATGTTTCAACAACTGTTTCCCCCCCCCCTTCCCCAACCACGTTCAAGTGTACAGCCCAAACAAACTACATCGAACAACGGTTCAGTTCGAGGTTCTTTCAGAAGATAAACAATCCGAGTTTGTTCTATTTCGGATTTATAAGGATTGAACCCAAAAAAAAAAACAACCGTGGATTAATTAGTGACGGTATACCTCAGACTACGCCTGTTACGGGTATAGATCTCAATGCAATACTTGATGTGGTTCTACACAATAAGGGGATGTACTTAAAGGTAACTACTGGCACAAGAATTAGAGAATGGGGGGATCACTTTTTTTTTAAATTTACAATCATTAATGGGAGACGAATGAGTCCATAATGTACTGCTCACGAGACGAGTCAGACAATGGCAGGTGATGGCTAATTCACGACTCACTCAAGTGACTTGTCTTAATGACTCACGAAATGGCCGGCGATGTTAATAGTCTACAAGGTAATGGATGGATTTATGACAGCTTTCGACCTGCGGCCAAGCCCAACGAGTCGCTGGCTCCACAAATCTATTAAGATAACCGGAGATTTAGTGGTCATCTTTTGGAGCTCTCCCATCCAGTCCCTACATCCTATCACTGCCAACCTGCCCTCCACCCTACAAGCACGACCCGCAAGCTTTAACATTTCCCACCCCCTGGACTTTCTAACTTCCCGGAAGTGCAAATGACATTCCGTGAACGGAGAGTCGGGGGGGGGGGGGGGGGAAGAAGTAGCTCAGCACCAGATTGCAGCAGCATTATTGTACAGCAAGTTTCTAGCCAAAAGAAAGTGCAGACGGAAGTGACACTCTAAGTACAAGTTCAAAGGGTTACAACAACACAATCTAATGGAAGAAAAAAAAAAGACTTACAAGAAAGGGACTTTAAAAACTGTGTTGTAAGTCTGGCCGCAGTCTAAATAAAAAACTTTAATTACTCACGTTATTTTTTTTTATGATTAACAATTTATCTTATCATGTCAACTCTTCGTGGGTTCAGGAATCAACAAAAAGTTGGAACTGGAAACGGATCTCAAAAACGGTCTAAACGATTTTCCTAGAAATTTGACAGTTTATGTATAACTTTGGGAACAAAAAATACTAGCTAATTGGCCACACTGGGAAAATTACAATTAAATTTCGCTTGCGTCTTTTCATTAAAGTATATTTTATTTCTATTTCTCTAAATAGCTACATGAATGTGTCAGTTGTTTCCAAAGTTATAAAATAAAGAAAGAAATCAATTTTTTTTTCGCGAACACCAAATATCTCTGCGAGTGTGGGTTTGCGGTCGAATATGAACAAAGAGTCTATTAAATATTTCCATATTGACTTGAAAAGCCGAAAACAAGACAGAGGTGTTTGCAAGACTAACTCTTTTTTTTTTTTGGGGGGGGGGGTGAAAAGAGAGAGAGAACTAAAACTATAATTTGTGGCACAATATTATGTGTGCGTTCCGATTCAAGTTAAAAGTCTATATCAGCGAGCATTACGATAAGCAGAGAGCAAAAAAAAAAAAAGGTGGAAAAAAAAAAGGGAGGGGGTCCAGAGAGAATGAGAGAGCGGAAGAGAAGGAAAGCGAGAAGGGGAGGTTAAAAGAGAAAGAAACGTAACAAATACTAGAATTCACGGGCTTTAAAGTAATTACTTTATTTATTACTAGGATATCGTTGACATTCAAAATAAATTATAAGAACTAAAAACACGCCCAAGACATAGATCTTGATCTAGATAGAGGAGGGAACAAAAAGGATTTACAGGCCAACCAATTTCCTGAAAACGTTGGCTAGACAATAGGATCGGGACAAGGGACACGACTCCAGTTTTAGAGTGCTACTAAATAAAACTCCGGAAATCTCGGGACGAAATAGTCGACCAACATCCCAAAGGAGAAATCATTAACCTATAAATCTATACCAAATATTGGCAAATCAGGGGACAAGCACGGTGTGTGGTTAGATTGACTATTCTCTGCAGGTTGGTAATTCAACAGACCTGTGCTGTTCAGTTGGTAGATCGATAGACGTACTTTGAGTGCACTAGATAATCCAATGCACTTGTATATTTAGTCATCTATGCAACAATATAGACTTGCAGTAGAATAACAAGAAACATAAAAAATACTTTAAAAAAAACTAATATTATGCGTTCTTGTATCAATTAGTTTGGGTCAGCCATGTTATTCAATTTGTAATATATCTAGGCTAACAAAAACAAAAAAAAAGCATTTATAAAAAAAATTTTAAAGGGGTAACGACCTGAATTTGAACTAATGGCTCAAGTCTTTTCAGGCTTCTCAAACCAACTCGGTAACCACTCTGCTATTGGAAAGCTTATGAACATGGAAGATTATATAATAATCTATTGTTTCTATGTTATCTAATGTTTCTATATTCTCGTCCTACTTTTCAGGTTTGTGTTCACTAATATTCAGATAACGATCTATAAAGGGGACTAATTCAGCTTATACCACCATTTCAATCAATTACAATTTCTTTCCCTTGCTAGAGATACCAAACAAAATGATTAATTACCAATAGTAAGGGTTTTTGATTCTTGCGTTGTCAGGTAAAAGAAATAATTTTGCAAAATTTCAGTTTGGTACGAGATTGGGAGAAATTATGTGTACGAACTTTTTTACTAGACAGACAAACTGATTGAGCTGAAGAAAGCTTTGTTAAAATAGTAAAAGCCAAGTACATGCCAAAGATTGTTTTTTCATACCAATACAAGCAAGTAATATAAACAAAAAGCAATACAGTAAAATGCTTCAAAGAACTAACCATAATCCTTAATTCTACAGGAAAATGCTTCATAGAACAAAAGATTCTTTATTCTACAGTAAAATGCTTCAAAGAACGAACCATAAACATTCTGCTTGAGTGATCTAATCACTTTGTCAAGCTCAGCTGATAATTTAAAACAAAAAAAGACAAAAGGGTGCCTTGGTGGAAAGTCTAGTCCAACCAAAATGATGTTAAGGTTGTATTACTGGGACCACTGAGCTGGAACACGGCTGTCAAAATGGAGTTATTATAAAATAGCCCCACTGACCCAATTTTTAATTTTTACTTTAAGAATATAAACAAACACACTGATAAGCTAACAGCATATTGAAGTGGCATGATCAGTTTTTGAATGCATAGTTTTTATATATATACAAAAAAACAACCTATCTATACAAATAGACATACTACATGTTCTAACTTTAAAAGATATGGTTCACAAGGAAATTCTGGGCAGTCTGTTTTGTAGGACTCTTTTTTTTTTTTACAGTTACAGTCTAAATATGTGATGCAGATTGTTTTGATTGGTCTAAATGTGTGATGCAGATTGTTTTGATTGGCCTATATGTGTATGCAGATTGTTTTGATTGGCCTAGATGTGTGATGCAGATTGTTTAGATGGCCTATATGAGTGATGCAGATTGTTTTGATTGGTCAAGATGTGTGATGCAGATTGTTTTGATTGGCCTAGATGTGTGATGCAGATTGTTTTGATTGGCCTATATGAGTGATGCAGATTGTTTTGATTGGTCAAGATGTGTGATGCAGATTGTTTTGATTGGCCTAGATGTGTGATGCAGATTGTTTTGATTGGCCTATATGAGTGATGCAGATTGTTTTGATTGGCCTAGATGTGTGATGCAGATTGTTTTGATTGGCCTAGATGTGTGATGCAGATTGTTTTGATTGGCCAGATGTGTGGTGCAGATTGTTTTGATTGGCCTAGATGTGTGATGCAGATTGTTTTGATTGGCCAGATGTGTGGTGCAGATTGTTTTGATTGGCCTAGATGTGTGATGCAGATTGTTTTGATTGGCCAGATGTGTGGTGCAGATTGTTTAACATTGGAGAAGAGTAAGATAGAAGAAAGTGAACTTTATGATTATGGATGCCCATTATTTTTTGCCCATGTTCAACTTAAATGTATTCCTATATAGAAACAAATATGAGCAAACATAACTATGAACACCTTGCATCAATGTCTCTCATTATACAGAGAGAGTTGTCATCCAATGCCCTCTATATGTTGGATGCAGGATTGTGAAGGGAGTGACCTATCCATCTCCAGCATCTCTGAAGGATATCTACTTCAATGGTCTGCTGCTTTGCCACAGTTCCTTATTTGAAATCCTGTTTGGCCAGATGATAAAGATTTCCCTCAGGCAGATATTGATGAATAAATGGATTTTTTTTCATGGCGGTTCTCCAGGTCTCTGCTCCATAAAATAGTATTAGCTTAACAATGGTCGATTTCAACAGATTGAGCGAAAAGTTTAACAAGTGCAAGAAATGGTTTGGTGGCTATTTTAAAAGAAAAGAGGTAGAGAGTATGTGGATCTTCTGCTGCATAACAAGATGTCTTTAGTAATAAAGAGGAAATGTTTTAAAATGTTTTTCTTCACTGTGTACTGAAATAAAAGCAGCTCCTCTTGAGAAGATTGTTCACAGTGCAGAGATAATGATTCACTAAATTCACTTTCCATACCTATCAGAATATTGTCGAGAAAATAATTCTAAAAATGACATTTGCTTTTCAGAACAAATTCTTAAGAAGAGTAAAGAAACATTAAAGCCATGTTAGCCTTTTTTTCTTTGTGCTTACTTTACAGAACTACATTTTTTTGCCTTCAATATTGATGTTGGAAGCTTTAAAATGCATTGGTTGGATTTAAAATATAAAGAATAAAGCTGATATAGAGCTGTTGAGCAAAATAAATGTGAATTATGTATACAGCACATTTGGTTTACTCTGAAAGATGAGAAGATGTGTTGATTGTTTGCTGTCCACTGATCTAGTCTCTATCTAAATCTAGACAATCGAGAGTTAACAATCAGTTGTACCGTAGAGACCACTCAGTCCAATGGGACACTAGGATGGCTTGGTCGGGTGGTACTCTGGATTATCATTCGATGGTTGAACACTGCCATCCTGCAGGAGATTTGGGCTAGGATGTAATTTAAATTATCTTCAAATCTGAAGGAACATCAGAAACACAACATAAATTTAAACATTTTGAATCATTTTACAACAAGCAAGTCTCAAGTCAAAAGCAGGTGCAGACAGGGTGTCAAAATCGGCCCTGACAAAACCATATGATCTGGCAGACAATTTTTTTTACCATGCAATGTGCATCTAATGGCACATGTCCTAATAAATCATAATAAAGATTGATAATGCATTAAAAAGTGAACGCAAGCATGCCAGAAAAGGATGTGAGGCTGAGAGGCCAAAACCACTTGGCTACGTTTTGACCACCTAACTCCAGACTCAAGTTGTGTTTGCTAAGTGCCTAAAGGCAGCATGGAAACCTTCTCACAGATACCCCCTTACCCCACTGGTCAACAAAAGAGATTAGACTATAGTGCACTGAGCAGGCTATAAGCATGAAAGATGTTTTTTTTTATTTAGATTCATGTTACTTATAGTATTTTTATACAAGAGGCTAAATGAAATTTTAATTCATAGAAAAAAAAATCTACAGAACATTTGCAACATTAATTAGTTTGATAAAAAACTTTATTACATGGTTTTGAAATTATTTGATTTTAGCTACTAATAGAGTAAAGTGTAACACATGAAAAGTTCTTGCGACTGTATACATTAACAAATCAACATTCAAGGTATTTTAAGGTCTTTAATCAACAAACGTAATGGTTAATGTCCAAAGCAATTTCTTGTAGAAAGCCTTTAGTATGAAATCTTGCAATCTTTTGTCATGATGCTTTACAGCCTATTCCTTACACATTTCAACAAGCGGAAACTTCTTTTCCTATTTCTATTCATGGATTCAAAAATGTATTTGTAATGCCTCCCCCTCTCTACCCAGAAGAAATGATGAAAATATTAGAGTGTAGAATAAATTAGAATTGGACCAGCTCACATCCCAATTACAAGAAAAAGATGCCTATTATTAGCTATCTTGACATTTCCAAGGTATAATTTTTCTACTCAGAACCAGACACAATAGAATGAGACAACATATGTTCCAGAAGCTAAAAGTGGAGACTAGAGAAGCCTGCCCTTGTGGAGCATCACTAGAGAATGCTTACCATGTCCTTCAAGCTGCATGCTTTATCAAGAGGCCTGAACAACACTCTGACCCTAAAACCCTTCTATAGAAGAAAAACTGTACGGAGAACTGACTGATCTGGAAACCACTGTGAGGTTCATCTCAGATATAGGATTACTAATCTGAACACTCCGACATGTAAAATGAGAATGAAGAAAATTCCAACTCGAATTAAGTCAAATCTACTGTAATGTTGTTGCAAGATTCTAAACCTTATGATTGGATGTATAACCAATTACAAAACATAAAGGCTTAAATGTTGTTTGTTAATCTTAGTGATTTGACCTTCTATACAAGATTGAAACTCACCAAAACAATGGTTAAATGGGTGTTGACAAATAAATGTGGCTAGTATTGATTCAATCAAAGTGGATCATTTGACTGTCACACCAGCCCACCAAGCATATGTCTGACTGCCTAGATCTAGATAGCCAGTCCACCCCTGGTCAAAAGTACAGGTTGATATGAGATTAGTCTACATTACTGATTATTCTAGATCGAAATTTTAGAAACTAGAGTAATCTAGGCTAATCCTCTTTAGAATGAATTAAATGATAATCTTATTTAATTCTAGATTGATTAGATATATATCATCTAGTGTGGACTACAAGACTACACTACTACAGGCTAGATTCTAAAATCTATATACATCTACATAAATCTAGATTTAATAGATCTAATAAAATATTCTAGATATTATATCTAGATCTAGACTTACAAGACTTGATCTAACTTTAGATCTAAATCTAGTGGATCTCTAAAATCTCTATAAATCTTTGTCTATTTAATTCTGTTTAAGTATTTAGGCAATTTTAGGTCTAGAGAATCTAGCTATAAGTCAAGAACTGTAGCTACACAGTGCTGCTGTAAGTAATGTAAGTCTTTGACAGTACCAAGTATGACTAAGACTATAAGTCGACTAAAAATCTACTACTAATAACTTAATATTATTTATTATTATAAGATAACAGGAGCAGACTGGCTATATGGAAATATGGGCATTCTGGCAAATGACCAGTGGGCCGGTACCCAAATGGGGCGGTAGGACTTACTAGGACCACAGTAATCATCTTCTTTTTTGAAATCACATCTAGTCTGTTTTATAAGATAAGGGCTGCATGGATGTTACTAAGGCAAATAGATCTATTAAATTGTTAAAGGTTTCATAGTATTCTCTTAAATAAGGCTAAGGGGCACCCTCCTGAGCGACGTTTTTATATTCACTGTATTGTCTGTATGACAGTGTATAGATACAAATGATGGATTATCAAACTTAACATAATGTTTTTTGAGGACAGTTTGACCTAGACATAGAATTGGATGTCTATCAATATCATATAATATATACAATTTATAGGCCGGATGAAATAGAAATCAAATGCCCAGACCGATTTTCAATTGAATTTTTACACCCAGTCCACCACCCTCTACCTGTAACTCAACTGTAGACTGTAGTGTGTAAACTAGTGGTCTAGTGCCTAGTACTACTACTAGTAACAGCAGTACTAACAGTATCTAGTCTAGATCTAGTTAGTAATAGTATCTTATCTTATATAATACAGACGTTACTTCAAAAAAGAAGATGATTACGTCCTACGCCAGGCTACGCGTCATGCATTTAGTCATGCATATTAACCAATGACTTAAATTCTGCCAAGTCGCCCAAGTTCAAGTCACTGGTTTTCCTGGCTAGTATCTGTAACTAATAAATAATAACTTCTAAATTAAGATAAGATCTAAATCAACGTCTAGATAAGACTAAATAGACCCTGACCTTTTTAAAGATGATTTTAGACTAGAAGATAAATCCTGAAATTGAAGTTGAGAATCATAACATATGTAACTAGACTGTTACTAGATCTAGTCTAGTATTTAATAAGGGAACCGAAACCGGAAGTTTACTCTGCAATTAAAATCCTCTTGCTATATAGACTCTATACTACTTTTAGCACTGAACTAAATTTATTAATTATTCAGAGATGGGTTGGCAAATAAAAAAAAAATTCACCCAAATAAAATTTGGGCATCTTGGAAGGGAAAAAAATATTATAGCGGCACAAAGTACAAAGTGGAAGCTTTACTCACACAATATCATGAATATATAGATCTAGAATATAATAATTATAGAATAAAACTGCTCTGTGACCACTGATCGCGCAGCTTTATTTTCAGAATGTAAAAGACTATTTCTGGTTTTCATAAGAACTTCTATTTCTGGATAAATCTGGTCATAAATGAAACTCGGCAATTCCAGTACCACCTCATCGTGGTTGTCGGGTGAACATTCCGTTATAAGGAGTGGCTAAGAGTATTGGTTGCTTGCCGCTGATGGAAGAGCAGCCGGCATGTGTAAAAGGAAATCAAAGGGGTTATGTCCAGCCCCCCCCCCCTGTGGGGCCCCGGGGCAACGGTGAGTAAGAGACCTAACGGGATCTCCGAAAAGTGGATAGCGCTGGACACCAACTCGAGGGTTGGTCAGGTTCTCCTGGGACTCGGCTGATTCGCGGGTCTCTCTTTGGGCAAAGACTGGACTGACTGGCGCGGCCTTAGCGGGCTGCGTCGGGCGGACTGGTCGGCGTCCACGAGCTAGGCTCTATCTAGCCCGTTCCCTGGCGCGCTAGTGGAGGAATACAGGAATGCAGGAAACTTATATGCCAAACTGTGGTGGTGATTGCTTGGACAGGTTCCTACCTTGTCCTTAGTGGCGACACAAGTATAGGCCATGCACGCTGCTGCATTAGAGCAGTAACTAAGGCCGCCAACGGCCTTAACCATACAATCATGATAGGCACAGACACGGGAAAAAGCGGGCACGAGCAGACCCGAACAGGCTCCGTGCGCCGGGTAGTGGGCGTCAGGCCCGGCCACGAAAAGTCCACTACTAGTCGCCCCGCGGCCTCGATGAAGGGGAATTTGTCAGGTCGTGAAAAATTGGCTAAAATTCCTCCACCAAAGTCCTCTTCTCAACGAACACTGCATTCGTACCTCCTTCGGAGGTCCGATCCGAACAAGGTTGATGGAAGTCTGCCACAACCTCCTGCCGACTTAGATACACGGCAGGCAAATATGACTGGAAGCGAAATAGTGACGGGAGCCTCCGGCCCCCAAACAACCCAAACTGACATTAGTGGGATACAACCCACCACAGGGACTAGGCCCATAAATACTAGGTCCCTCCTGATCTTACAAATTAACATCTGTGGGGTAATACCCAAGGTGTTAGAGCTCTCAAAACTCCTCCACGAGAGGGCTATAGATGTGGCTTTATTACAAGAGACTCTAACGGGCAAACGCAATGCCAGTATCACCGGTTATACAGCTTTTAAGTGCAAATGCACAGACTGCCGGGGGATCATAACTTATGTACGCAACAACCTGATTGCTACACAAGTCCCCGGTCCACGAGTGCACGGGCGTACCGACGCCATCACCCTCGAAGTACACAAACTCGGGCGTAAATTCACGGTAACTAATCTGTACAACCCTCCCAAGCACGAAATAAGTCTCGAATATGACTGTACCAATATCAACTCTCACAACGTCATCGCAGGAGACTTTAACCCAAAGTCTCAACAGTGGGGCTATGATTCAACCGACTCGTCTGGACATAAAGTCCATGAACTCCTCAATAATTCTAATTTGTTCTGTCTGCAAAATAAACATACTCCTCCAACCTTATATCACACTGGAAATGGCAGCCAATCTAGACCTGACCTTACCTTAATTACAGCCAATTTAGAATCTCACACACAATTCCAAGTCCTGGACGACATTTGGAGCGACCATAGACCCATATTGGTCACAATAGCCCTCTCAGAGGCCAGTGGTGTAACCCCAAAAATTCCGCGGAAGTGGAGTTACACCAAGGCGAACTGGCCAGCGTACGAGGCAGCAGTCGACACTGCCCTTATGAATTTAGCAGTGGAGGATAGTGACGTTGATACTATATACGGCGAATTAACAGCAGCTATGTTGGGTGCGGCCAAGAGGTTTGTCCCGCGGACTTATCCCGGCGTAAGGCAGAAACGTGTGTGGTCTCAGAAATTGAATAAGCTGGTCCTGAGACGTAAGCGAGCCCGGAGACTTGCTGAACGGAAGGGTACCCCTGAATTCCGGCGGGAGTACAATCGGCTCTGTAGAGCCACGAGTGAATTGGCCCGACGCGTCCGGTCGGACCATTGGAACACTGCCTGCGCCGGGATGGATCTTCGGGACTCCTCGAAAGCCTGGCGTCTTCTGCGAAACCTAGAGGCCAAAGACACAGCGCGGACGGCTGCCCCTCTATTGTCACCCAGAGGGCCCGTCTCTACGGTAACCAAATGGCCGGCTTGTTGAATCGACATTTTGCTAAAATCAGCAAGCCCGAAAAGAAGTCAGCCATGTCCAAAGCCCTCAACAAAGAACGTAAAAGGCTCGAGAGGGAGCCAGATGAGCCTGAAAGCCAAGCAACGTGCAATGCGCCCTTCTGTCGTGCTGAGCTGGATAGAGCGATTGCAAAGTGTAAAAACAGAAAAGCTCCGGGGCCAGATAAGGTTACCCCCGAGATGGTAAAACACCTTGGGGGCATTGCCAGAGGTAAACTCCTGGAGTTTATGAATCGAACCTGGGCAGAGTCCAGACTGCCCGGGGCCTGGAAGAGTGCTATCATTGTACCAGTCCTTAAGAAAGGAAAAGACGCGACTAACGTGGAGTCCTACAGACCCAATTCACTAACCTCAACGCTTGGCAAAGTTGCTGAGCGAATGGTTAACGAGCGGCTAGTGTGGTCCTCTGAGAGTGCCGGTATCCTGGCGCCAGAGCAGGCCGGCTTTAGGGCAGGCTTGAGCCCGATCGACCAGGTCACAACATTCGCACAGGAAGTGGCCGATAGGTTCCAGAGGTCCGAGAGCACATACGCAGTATTCATAGACCTAAAACAGGCTTACGACCGTGTGTGGAAGCAAGGCCTCTATCTAAAGTTAAGAGCCATGGGTGTGCGGGGCAAGATATACAATTGGATACAATCCTTTCTGTCAGGGAGGAGCACACGTACAAAATACCAGCACTCCCTTAGCAAGCCAAAACAACAACTTAATGGCCTGCCTCAGGGCTCCGCCCTGTCCTGTACACTTTTCGTGGCCTCTCTGAACGATTTGCCCAGCTCACTGCGGTCAAAAAAACTGCTATATGCTGATGATATTGTCCTCTGGTCAACCGGGAAGAAAGCCGACCAAATTCAGGCGGCACTTCAAGCAGACCTCCAAACCATATCCTCGTATTGCGACAAATGGCAGATTCAGATAAACGTTGCCAAAACGACCTGGTCCCTGTTCAGCCTAGAGATCGACATTCTTAAGGCTCCATTCGAGCTTCAACTCGCTGGGCTGCGACTCCAGCGTGAAAATACGCCAAAATATCTAGGGGTTACCTTAGATAGAAAACTGTCAATGCTCCAGCACGTCCAGGATGTTGAAAGAAAAGCCTCGGAGAAGTTAGCGTTATTAAGAAAGCTGGCCAGCACAAAGTGGGGTGCCAAAGCTGACATGCTACGCACATTGTACCTCGGGGCAGTCAGATCACAAATTGAATACAGCTATACAGTTCAAGTATACGCTAGTAAGACTGCCCTCGAATCACTCGACCGAGTACAAGCACAGGCTCTAAGGTTCATTAGTGGCACCTTTCGGACAAGCCCAACAAACGCTGCTGAAATATTTACAAACGTGGCGCCCCTATATCTTAGGAGGGAGAGGGCAGTACTCATGGCCTACGAGCGCTATAAAAGGGGCGACTCTAGGCTACCCACCTCTATCTTAGTGCGTCAGTGGAGAGAGAGGAACCGCATCAATATGCGATCGTTCCTCCACATAGCGGCCAATTTGTCAAAAACAGCTGGACTCTCCACCGACAGAATACCTATTAGGAGAATAAGTACGTGCCCCCCGTGGAGGAGATTGCCGGCCCCACAAATAAACCTGTCCCTTTTAGGGCAAGAGGGAGCCACCAAGAGGCGATTAACACCAGCCATACTAAAAAATTTGGCATCTATAACAATTAAGTCCTACCCATCGGATGCCATTTTCTGCTACACTGATGGGTCGGTAATGAGGGACCCCGATAGATCGGGGTATGGGGCCCTTATAGTATACCCCGACCGGACTGAACAAGACAGGCTCTCTGGTCCATGCAGCTACGCTGCCTGCTCCATGGACGCCGAATTGACAGGGATAACTTGAGCGTTCGAGGCCATTAGGGCCCGAATGCTCCAAAAAGAGACTAGCGCCACCACAGTGGTGCTGGTCACCGACTCTCGCTCCAGTCTCCTAGTTATGGGTGGCGGCGGGGGAGGGTCACCCGTAATAGAAGAGGCAGTCGGCGCCGCAGATAACATCCGCCGGGCTTTTGGAGCTGTCGTTTTTATGCAGTGGGCGCCTTCACATTGCGGCGTGAAGGGCAATGAAACGGCAGACGCCCTCGCAAGGGAGGGTGCAATGGCAGCCACACACCTCGAAGCACCAAGCACGTACTTACAAGCAACGGCACAAATCCGAGCACTCATTCATGAGAAGTGGTTAAAGTCCTGGGAGGAATCCGACAGAGCACGTGGTGTCTGGCAGCACATGCGTCACCCAGATCGCGACGATCCATGGTGGCGACTGAAGAGGTCAAAGCAATCGATTATTGCACAATGCAGAACGGAACACTGTCCTATAGGGGCATACTTTGCCCGGTTCCGCACGAACTTTGACTCCCGATGCCGCCACTGTGGAGATAGCGCTGAAACAGTGGCGCATGTCTTGTACGAGTGTCCCCAGCTCCGCGAGCTAAGGGGGGACCTGTCTGTGCAGTCACTAGACCTGTATGGTAGCTATGAGGCACTACGCCGGACGGCTAAGTTTCTTGCCAGAGCACTACGGGAGGACTAGTCCTTCCTGCTCTGATTTTTCAATAGGAGTTCATCTCAGGTCATAAATGAAAAGTTGTAAGTATTTCGGATTTTCTCGGAATCTCTAACAATGAACGCAGACGCCGCCTTCTATGTAAAGAAGTCAGAAAGTTATTATTATCAATCATCTCAAGAAACTCTAAGGCCGGCCCTGTTCTGGATTATACACTGGTTAATTAGAACAAATCAAGAGTGCCTATATCTCCACGCAGCAGCCGTGGGTAGAGATGGTAAATCTTATCTTATCTTATATAATACAGACGTTACTTCAAAAAAGAAGATGATTACGTCCTACGCGTCATGCATTTAGTCATGCATATTAACCAATGACTTAAATTCTGCCAAGTCACTGGTTTTTCTGGCTAGCTCAGGCAACCCATTCCGTGCTCTAATAGCACTAGGCAAGAAGGAGTATTTGTACAAATTTGTCCTAGCATATGGGACGAGGAATGTGCCTTTATTTTTGTGTCTTTCAGAGTATTTTATTAAATTTTGTTTTTGTTCTCTCCCTATCAGAAAATCTTTAATCCACTGATGCAGTGGACCATTAATGCCGAAATATTTTATTTTTTTAAGCAAACTATGGTGGTAAACTTTGTCAAAAGCCTTGGGAAAATCTAGTAAGATAGCATCTTATTTGTTCACTATTATCTAAACCTTTTGAAAAATCATCAATTAGTCCTATTGGTTGTGTTTCACATGATCTATATTTCCTAAAGCCATGTTGGTATGGGGTGAGGACATTATGTTTGTCTAAGTGGTTTATGATGTTGCTACATATTATGTGTTCTAGGATTTTACATGTGATGCTGGTAAGTGATACTGGTCTGTAGTTTCCTGGATCAGATTTTTCTCCTTTTTTGAATAGGGGGGTGACATTAGCTTCTTTCCAGTCCTTTGGTACTCTGCCCTGGTTAAGCGATGCCTGAAAGAGTATTTTGAACACTGGGGCTAGCTCATTGCTTAGTTCTTTGAGTAATCTAGCTGGAATACCATCAGGTCCAGACGCTTTATTTGGTTTGGTGTTGGCTAATAGTTTTTGAATTCCATTTTCTTGTACTACTAAATCTTCTATGTTGTCTACTTGGTTCAAATTAAGAAATATGTCTTTGTCTCCTGGGGCTGAGAATGCTGATGCAAAGTATTCGTTTAGGATGTTTGCTTTAGTTTCATTATCATTATGTATAATGTTATGTTCATCTTTTAATGGCGCTATGCCTGTTGTTTCCATTTTCTTAGACTTAATGTACGACCATAGGTTTTTGTTGTTATCTTTAGATATTACATTGTTTATGTATTCACTCTGCAGCTGTCTGCTTACTTTTTGGGTTAGGTGTTTAATTTGTATATACTTTTTGTAAACTCTTTCTGCCTTGGTTTCTTTAAATTTTCTATATAGGTTTTCCTTCTGTTTACAAATTTCCAATAAATATCTTAAGAAATATCATAGATAAAGGAAAAGAGCATAATGAATTCGGTGCTATGAGTATTGCTGCTCCGATACTCTTCTGCTCTGTGTGAAAAGTTCATACAAGAATAAAGACGAAACCATGCTCTAATAGCAACAAGAGTGAGTAACATTATATTGTTCATCAGACAATTATACACCTCTTTGCGAAGCGCAGAAGAGCAGTGAGATTTATAACAAACGAATATTCACATTTGATTAGAGTAACATTATTAGTAAAATCACTAAACTTAGAGATACTTCAGGACAGAAAAATAAAAAGTAAAGTAGCTATCATACATATAACACTGCGCCATAATTTACAAATAAATAAAAAAACCTAATGAAATACTCAGAAAGACACAAAAATAAAGTCACATTCTTATTTAATACGCTAGAACCATTTTTGCTCCTTCTTCCCTAGTGTCATTAGAGAATGGAATGGGTTACCTGAATCAGCCAGGAAAACCAACGACTTAGAAGAGTTTAAGTAGCCTAACGTCTGTAATATACAAGATAAGAAAGAAAAACATTGGCGCCAGTGCTTTGGAACTCCAGAAAGAACCTATTTTAGGGTAACCTACAAAAGAACATAAAACCCTTAAACCCACACACATACACACCGTGAAATAATCTTGTTCGGTGCACGTAAATTGTCATAGAGTCATAAATTTATGACTAACACTACTACAGATTAGTAGAAAACTGATAGTAACTAGATCTATTATAGTCTACAAAATAATAATACACACACAAAAAATGAAACTAAATCCAGTATCTTTATAGATTTAAAAAAAAAACTGAGAAAAAATAGTAAATACTTAGAGCAACAGAAATCGGTATTTAATAATCGTGTCGAAACCCAGATCCAAAGAAAAATTATATTTAAACAGATTTTCTTTTCTATTTTAAAATACAATTTTAATTTAAAGCTAATGAAAACTAAGCTTCTTTTCCTTCCCATACAAACATGATCCTGGATGTGTAGGTTTTTTTTTATTCAGTAGAAATCCTATTTTAAAAGGGAGTGAACATTTAAAGGGAGCTAAGTTTAGCTTTTAATGTTAATTTTTTTAAATGCTGGTTTTGCATATCCTTAATTTATATAGATCTAGATCGTGCTTACTTTTTCCACAAAAAATTTTTTTTGAAGAGTAGTAGCTTTTTTTCTTATAGGTTTACCAGGATCTTAGCAAAATAACTGGAGACTTACTGGTCACTATGCGCTTCGCTTTCCAATCGAGTCTTCCCCACCCAGACACCTAAATATTAACAACTTACCCTCCCCTGCCCATAAGCAAATAAAGACAGAAGAAGACATATTCTTACATGCATGCGAATCTTGGACGCTGATTGTAGATCTCAAGAGGATGATCCTAGCAAATGAAAATAAGATGCTACAGAAAGATCTTAATACCAATATGTTCCAGGTGTCACTTACAAAAACCGCATCACGAATGAAGAGATTAGAAACAGGATTGAAACAGCTATTGGACCCCACGAAGACCTGCTAATCACTATTTTTAAAAAAGTTAACTCAAACTCTATAGCCACATCACAGGGTTCGGTCAGGGCTCGCAAAGACCTTCCTTCGGGGCTAGCAAAGACCTACGCGTAGGACGTAATCATCTTCTTTTTTGAAATAACGTCTGTATTATATAAGATAAGAAGTGAAACCCACAAGGTAATAGAGATAGAGTACATCCTATAAGCAACCTATGCGGCCGCAGTAGGCCCCACACTTTCATAGGCCCTGCGCAAATTGTAGATGAAAAATATTAAATTAAACCATTTTAACTTATTATTAAAAGGGTTCCTAAAATTATTCTGAAATTGCAACATATACGAAAAAGGCATGAAAATCACCTGAAATTATAAAAATCTTCTGAAAACTCATGCAAATCTCCTTAAAAACAGACAAAATTGTCATTACAGGGTGTCATTCAATATTTAGTTTCTAATACAAAATCTTAATTTTCACGTATATCCTTATCCCTACTCATACTGGGCCCCGCGCAATCCGTTTAGCATAGGGCCCCGCAATCTGTAGGACCGGCCCTGCCTATAAGCACCTGGCGAAGGGAACTAGAGGCAGACACTTTAAAGTTTGGTTACGCCTGAAGCAAGATGGAACGAATGGCCAAAGACAGGGGACTATGGTGTCTTTGGAAGTCTATTGTTGGCTGCCCATACTCTATTGCGGTGATGGGCTGTAAGAAAAAGCACGGGATAAAACGACATTACTAATAAATATCTATTCGTTTAAGACACATTAGGAAGTAATATGTAAGCATGTAGTTTAAATATTGGACTATTAGTGTTTCGATACATTTTAATTTAGGTGACTGCCAGAGACGGTAGATCTATACGACTTAACCACTGCCTGCTACACAAGTAAATATCACACCAGTACCGTGGGGAATATAGCGTGCAACTACTGCCTGCTACACAAGTAAATATCGGTATCAGACTAGTAGGCTACAGCGCAGACTGTGACGTTGGGCTCCAGGATCCGTACAGGAGAAAGAGAGACAGAAAGTCCATCGTAGCCAAGTATTATTGTCTCAGTAATTACTATATTCTAGTTCTGGAATTATATAGGGAAACCTTTATAATATTATTATTACGATTCTTTTGACATATTAAAGACCCTACTGTCGTATGATACGTAGGCTAACTTGATATATTAATAAACTTAAACTTACTTCTTTTTAATTATTTTCAATGTTGTTGGTTGACGCCTAGTTCTATATCAACATATCAATTTCAAATACAAATTTGTGTCCGGAGTCGGAGATAATAATTGATACAATTCTTGACTAGTGTGTTTCCTTACTTTCTCGTCTCGGATATTAGCTTTATACATTAGTTAGTGTTTTTTTGTTGTTGTTTTTTTGAAGTAGTGAGAACCTTTCTAGCCATCAAGAGCTGGTATCAAGTTCTTGACAGAAAACACAAACTCTCTTTTGTAATGTTAGGCTTTCAAACCAATCAAAAACAAACTTCGAATAGATGGTTTTAAGGTCATAAGATGTGAATGAGTGGACATTGGCATCGTATTGGTTTCAAAATCAACCACATCAAGAAAAGAAAAGAAACAAACAAACTTCGAATGGATGGTTTAGAGATCATACGATGAGAATGTGTGGGCATTGGCATCGCATTGGTTTCAAAATCAACCATCGCAAGAAAACAAAGATACAATCAAACCAACAAAAAACAACAACTTCGAATGGATGGTTTTGAGATCATACGATGAGAATGTGTGGGCATTGGCATCGCATTAGTTTCAAAATCAACCACCGCTGGAAATCGATGTCGGAATCATTTAAATCGGCACTCGCTGAACCTCCAAGAAAACATATAACATCTATATTTCATTTATCCTTGATAAAAATTGAGACAGTATTATAAAACATCTATTAAACATCTATTCCAGTTCTAATACTCTATCAATAGAACAAAATCATTATAGAATCTTATACTGACAATTATTGACAATAGAAAATGTTCTCTCCCAGCGGCCCCCGAAAGGGAGAAAAGACGCTATTAGCTTTGTGTGGAATGTCCGTCCATAGAGATCTCGTAAACTAGAAAAGATAGTGAAAATCCAACATCATAATATTTTGATCATTCAAAGTTCTGATGCAACGGCTACATTTTTGTTTTCTGAAAGTGAAAAATCTAATTTTTAAAATCAAATATGCAAGCGGTTTTTTTTTCATAACAAATACACCATTCTTGCAACTATGCTCTATTAATAGTAACAAAATCGGGAAGAATTTTAGAAACATGCAGAAATAGAATAGTTTATAAACATTTTTATGCAAATCATGTGCAAATCCTTTTAGTTTTTTTTTTTTTTAATAAAAATTCTTTTTACAACTTTCGAAGATATTTAAGTTTTGTCATACTACTTTTTACATTTACAAAAACAATGTTTACTTTTTTTTAAGAGAAAAAATCTATAAGTGGAACATAATTTAAAACAACATATAAATAAGTGGTTTTTCATATAATCGTGTGAACTGCAGAGCTGCTATATCGCCATTGAACACTAAACTAAAGGAATTTTTTAAAAATATTTTTTTACGGAATGTTTTTTTCTTGAGGCTTTGAATTAGAGATTGACCCTTTACCAAACAATTAGATAGGCCTACTCATTATAAGACATCAGTTAGGCCAGTTTCACATTTAACTTCCCATTCACTTTTACCTATCCCTTGGTCTGCTAGACCATTGGGGCACCACACAGGATCTGTCAACCTACTTTCTCCATTCTTCTCTGTTATTTGCCTTTTATAGAATTTCATTCTGATATTGATCTGAAAATATTGAAACCTGCCTGGGTGGACCACTTTGGGGGCCGATTTTGAGTTTGTGTTTCCACACAAACTGTCTTTGTAACCTTGTTTTTTTTTCTTCGTTCGTGAGAGGTGCCACTATCAACTTATACGAAATCTCCACGTAACTACTTTTTTTTTTGGTACTATATATTGGTTGTTTGAAATTGCTTACTTATGGCAGTTTTATTTTAAAGGAAACCATCTTTTTTCCCCCTCGCGAACATGATACTGTTAACTTCTTTGAATGTGTGCGTGATCATTCACCAACCTAATAGAAGTGTAGGCCTACACGCTCTGGGTCTACTGGGATATCGATCAGTTTGTCCAGCCAGCCATTCTAGAGTCGAAAAAAAAAATGGAGGAGTAGGGGAAGTAACTTCTCTTTTGTTAATGGTGCTATGAAGAAACAAGCCTTTCTAGAGCACATGACCTCAACGACTGCCAACTGTCTCGATTTTCTTGTTACATTTTTTTTTCACCCTCTTTTTGTTCGCAATATCGCAATAGATTTTTCGGCAGCATTGAATTCCAGAGTAAGAGGTCTGTAACGGATAAAGGTTTTCGAAAAAGCATGGAAGATGCATTATGGGAGAGGGGAGAGAAAGCACGAATGCTCAGCAATCGTTTGAAAAATGTTGACAACTCTTCGACGTTTGCCTTCCATTTAAAAGAAGGGGGGGGAAAAAAGCCAGTCGAATGTTGTAATCTATTCTGAGATTCGTGAGTGTGTGTTGCTAAATGATTTAATGATCAGCCTTTCTCTGTGTTCTTCGCGGAGCTAACATATATTTGTTTACATCATCACTGGCGGTTTTATGTAAGTGACAAAGACTCGGATCATTTTTTACAAGTACATTTGACATTTAAATATTTATTGATGGTTGATGGCGCATGTGTTGAGCTTCACAGAAATACGTGACATCTCCAATATGCACTTGTAGACTTGTAAAGTCAAATATGCCTTCTTTTAAAATTAAGTTGCAAAATGGGCCAAATGAATTTGTTAAGCAATTTTGATTATGGGGTTTTGGCATGGATTCTATTTATAGCACCCGGGCTAGAGAGAACTCCCTCCCTCCCGCTTAAAAAAAATCGGTTTGTATAATAAATCGATTTTATTAGACATAATATTTAGAAAAAAAAATGTAGACCTCTAATTCCTGAAAAGATTAACATATAGGCCTAACATAAATGTTAGCCTAATATCCCTAACCTATAACCTCTTCAAATGTAAAACTATAACCTTATAAATGTAAACATATTATCGTTATGTAATTAATATCTCGCACTTGCCTGTATAATTAGTTCAAGCGGTAACTGGAAAACGTTCTATATTAATGAAGAGGCAATGTAATAAATCAAGGTGTTTATTAAACAAAGACTTGCATTTAAATTGGTTTTGGATAGGGGGGGGGGGGAAGCTAAGAGAAGCAGATGCAAGAAAGAAAGAAGAAATATTCGCAGAGAGAAATTGAGAAAGGGAGATTAACACAGACCGGGGGGGGGGGAATAAGATAAACAGTAATCGAGAGGGGGTAGTTAAAGACAATGCACTGGCAGACATTTTTGTTTATATAAATTACAAGCCCATAGTTATAAAGACTTACAAATGAAAAAGGATTACTAAGAATTTTTGTGATCAACGTAGTAAATACATTTATCCAGACCCTAGTCGTTTAAAAAAATTGTTTTCTTTTCTACAGAACTTTTTGTGGAAAATATCTTTTTTTTTTTTTTTTTTTTTTTTTTTTTCTAATAAATTGAACATGGACCCTGCATGTCCTGAAACAAATAGGGGAATAATGATTTATTTTTATTTCAAACTTAAAATTGGTTTAGCCCAAACCAGTCCTGCAACTTTTTTTTACAAAATGTTCAACGATTTGTGTTAGCGTGTGGTTATCACTGTCCACTAAACAAAAAGAAAAGATGATTTATTAGGTCTACAATCAGGGCTTTTTGTGACGGTACGCACCCGTACGGCGTACCGGCACTTTTTTCAATCTGGGGAAAAAAATATTACTCTCCTTGTATTTTAACGTTTATTATGAATTTATTAGTAGTTAAAAGTTAGGCAATCCATCACTGAGTACCGGCATCTATGTTGTGTTTTTCTTTACCAAAAAAAGCACTGTCTACAAGTATACTTCTTGTTTACATTTAAAGATCTAATCTATTACCATCTAATTAAATTAGTCTTTTAATGTTGCGATGTGATGAAATTTCAGTTCTTTTTATTTGTCTTTTTGTTTTTTTTAAACCGATGAACTAGAATGGGCCAATGTTTGCTGCTATTAATTGTGTGTTTGTTTTGTTTCGCTATTAACGCTTTGTATTTTCAGAGTCGAAAGAAGCCATGCATGCGATCTCTGCAAATGTCAACATCGTCAGAGCCCATAATGTCAAGAGGGTAAACAGACACTGATTAGAAATGAGATATCATTTATAATATCACCATAGCAACGCTAACACTAAAGGCAATTTTATCAAGATAGAGAACAAGGATGGGAGGCAACCTCTTGAGAGCGTTTTTCTTGGTCTGGCTGCAACAATTTGCGGCCCACAACAGTGAGTTGTATATTGATGCTGGGGGAAGTTCACGTTAGATCTTTAGCATGTGAGGTTGTCTAACATTTTTTTTTTTAAACAGTGAAATCGTTTAATAATGGGATGTCCTGACTAATATTGGAACAAATAACATTTTTAAAAAGTGTTGTTTTTTTAAGAAAATTCCTCCGTTAGGCTGATGGCTCTTTGTATGAGCGATTAGCTATTATCTCGATTACTAATAAATTATAGAAAAAAAAAAGGAAAATTTTGTACTCTGCCTAAATCCTTCCCCCCTCCCCCCCCCCCCCCCATTGGAAAAATATTCTGGTTAAGCGCATGTATACATAAGGCAATGTCTTCGATTTCGTGCACTTTTTAATTGACTACGAAAACCTGCATATTTAAACGTATTTTGTGCAAAGTCATCGTCTGCTGCTGGCGGTCTAAGTTTTCTTCCATCTTCTGCGCCTGCCTTCAATAATGGCTTTTCTTTGAGTCTCAAATGTTTGTCCTGGACCCTTTGTGACAGCTCTATAACTGTCTCTTCCAGAGGTCATCTGCTGCCAGCTACTTTCCCCTATGCCAGTCAGAGTTAATAAAATGGGGTAATAGGCCCAGACCATAGACATAAATAAATATAGACTGGCCGAAGGAAGTAACTTCATGTAACTGGATAACATGTTTATCTATTGTATTCGGATTTCCGAATTATGACAAATTGCATGATCTTCATTCTTAGAGATTAAAGAAAACTACACTGCCTCCTTATTTACAATATATGTAATACTTATATAGGTTATGGCTGAAATAGATATGAATACTTAACTTTTATACTGCTCATAAATGCTGTATAATAAAGTACACAAAATTGCAAGTCACAAATTTTCGTTTCATAAAACTCTTTAATCGGCCAGTCTATATTTATTTATGTCTATGGCCCAGACTTAGACGACGGTGTCCAAAAGTATTGATCTATTTTTATCCATGATTTAACTCTTGCAAATGAGGGAATACCCGCTGACTAATATCTTTTCAAGATTTAGATTGTCTAGACCTCAAGCCAAATTTTATGTTATTTTTTTTATTATAGCCTACTTTTGAAAAATTATAATGGTCAAACCAAAGTTTTCCCAGTGTTGCCAGCTAGCTAGTAATTCTTTTCCCAGAGATATCGCCTACATTAACTGTCACATTTGTAGGAAAATCGTTAAAGCGGTTTTTGAGAACCATGTCTTCTCGGGTTTTTGATTTTCAACCCGATGAAGAATTTGCAAGCTGAATATTAATGAATTAATTAAATTTTAGAGTGTCTTTTCTTAATGATATGCAATGTCGAATGGATACTAGCCAAATTCTTTAATTAGAAAAAAATATTTACAGGATAAAAAATAGAAGGGGGGGGGAAGAGAAAATAATTCAACCCACTGTAAAAGGGCGGGAAAAAATAACCTGTTCATGTGGTATCGAGACTAAAAGTCATAAAAGGCCTGAATACTGACGTCTGGGTAGATTAGACCAATAGCCTGTTGCCACGTCACAGGTCTGTACGACGTGGCAACGAGCTATTGGTCTCCACTGCCTACAGGTTGCGACGTTGCAAGTCACTGTTGAGGCCTTCTAAAACGAATGGCCTCGGTGGTATGCACTCATGTCGCCAACCTGCCCCCCGCCATCCTGCTGGAGGTTTGGGCTGGGATATAATAATCTTCCATTCTAAAGGAAGATTTGAAACATGTAAAACAAACAGACGAAATCCTATGGCTTACGTTTTGTATGTGGAATAAAAAATACGAGGGAAAAGTATTTTAATGTAACCCTAATTCTAATGCAACAACAATGTTGTGGGGAAAAACATCCAGTTTAGTTTTTCTATTTTCTACCTCTTTTATTTCCCGGTTTCCCATATTATTGCAGGAGCAGCTTATTGAAATGTCCACATACGAGGAACTTAAACCAATGTGTAAACAAGGAAACTACAAATTCTGGTTACAAAAACATACTACACAGCGACTACAGATTTGTTCCGGGCATAAATTCACTCATAAAATCTAATCCACCTTATCCAAGTCATTAATTTATTTTTTACTTTTTATTGTGCACAAAAAATTATAATCTCAATAGAAATTATTTGAACAAAATGCTTTATTAACGTTTGTTACATACGGTATGTAATATATGAATTTATGTAGCTTTTCCACCTATGGGTGAGAACCTCTGAGTTAGGCCTATTCAAAAAATATTTTTTGGGGAGTTTATTAGTCTACTTGTGAAAGGGGGCTAATGCTTTAATAATTCTTACTTTTACTTTCCTCAGTTATGTCCCATTCAGTAATGTACAACACAAGTTTGAGTTGCCTTACATGTTATAATGGGCAACCATCTGTTGACTGTGTAACGTTTGTGAACGCCAGTGAAATTCCTGTTGAGATGTGTGGTCAGCATCAACCATTTTGTAAAGTAGGTAGCAGCAGAGAATATATCAACTCACTCTGTTTGTCTGGTGCAAATCTTGTACACGCTATTTCTCCCCATTTAGCTTTCTCGTTTCAAGTTGAAACTTTGGAACATTATTTTTCGTCGATGACAATGCACCGGATCAATCGGAAAACTCACTAATTGTGTTATCAATTAAAATTAGTTTCCCATTTCATACCTTGCGATCTATAGGGCAATGAGTCGTAATTAATTAAATTTATTTGATCTACATACAGTACTAGCTAAGGTGAGATAGCCTCGTGTAAAGAATTAGGTCGTTAGCTAAAAATTTATAAGTAACTAGAGATAACCATGAAGTCCTCTATTTTTATCAGTATTCGTACAGCTTAGTGGCTAGTGTGTATGCTTTCCATCATGGAATGTCGAGACTTCGAGTTAAAATTTAGACTCTGCAACTTTTAAAAACAAAATGCTTTTGAAAAGGAACCACGGAAACCTTCTTTCAGATGGCGCACCCCTCCTTCCCCTCTTAAAAAAAAATACAAACTGGTCGTAGAGCTTATTCAGTATTCATGTTTCACTACCTCGATATCTATGCCACACAGAATACAGTTGAAGATGTCCCCCTGGCATCTCTACCAGATCTTCAAGTATTGGAATGCCTGGATGATTTAAGATTGCGTTTGTTTTTTTGACAGTGATTAGCAGGTCATCGTGGGGCCCCATTGCCGTTGGGATACTCCTATGCTCTTCGTTTGTGATGAGATATTTGTATATGCTACCTAGATCTAAGATCACTCTATAACATCTTAGCAGAGTTTAAGGCATTCCTTAAAAGGCATGACTAGAATGACACATGAAATGCGTAGGACGTAATATCTTTTTTTTTTTGAACTAACGTCTGTAATATATAAGATCTCAATTCCATTGGTAGAAGACGTACATTAATATTTAAAAAACTGGTTGCAGAAGTAATTGGCAATTTCGTTCCTTACTCTTTTCGACTATATCGGCACTAGTCGTCGACTGGGGAAGATGAAAAAGACGAATAGGTCTTTGTGGAATCACTCTATAAACTTTTCAGTGTGATCTCTTTTGTGGAATGTTATTTTTAATTGAGGAAAAAACAAGTCCTTTATATCACAACAAATTTTCAATAAGGATAATTAAAGCAATTCTGGTCGTAGTCGTAGAAGTTAATCATGATTAGGTGACTTAGTTTAAAAGTTTTATTGACCAGATATAGGGTCAGCAGAACAAAACATAAGCTCATGAATACAGGCCAGAAGCACATTATAACAAATCTTCAATGTCCTCACTTCAAGACAACATTAGGATTCAACTAAAATGTAGGCTATGTATTCTTGTGTTTATAGCAATAGAATATTTCCCCTGCTGATTGTTTTTCATCTTCATAACTAGTAGTTGGACAGTGAAAAGTATTCTGCAATTTAAAGCTTTTTAGACTTTCCTCACAAAGTTTACACAATACAGATGTCAATGTTTATTTTTATTTACAGTCTATAGGCAAAAATATCTTGTGATTCACATTTGTGTGGATTTAGTTTCCTGATATCTTTTAATCTACTTCTGTATTCTTCTTTAGGTACGTAGACTGCACACGGAGGACAAACTGACCAGCTTGGAGCGTGGATGTGATGACCAGTGCACGCCAGGCTGCACGGACACTGGCCTGTATTTGGAGTGTTTTTCCTGCTGTTCGGAGTCGTTGTGTAATGCTGACAATCTTGCGAAATCAATTCATAACACAGAACTGTTCATTTCATGGACTATACAGAAACTAATTGTGTCAGTAATCTTCATAATTAAGTATATATGAAATTATCTTTGGAATGGGTCTACAGATGCGAATGAAAATATACATTTGTATCTTTTGATTAATGAAGCTATTGATGCAATGTATGTCAGGCATGATGAAGTTTTTTCGCCTTCATGAGTTGCTGTCGATTACAATTTAAATTGTTTTTTTGCTTATTTCTTAATTTATTTTTATGCCATATAGTCCGATTACCTGGCATTGTAAGCTTTGTTGCGAGTTCGACCAAAGAGGTGCTTTTCCCTCTAAAGGTACTTCAAGTCATACCAAGTGATACTCGTATGGCTCCTTATTTTCCATGAATGGATGTCTCGTCTATTTTTTTAAATGTATTTCTAGAAGATGTGAACTATCTAGAAATCGAGAAAAGATCTCATTGTAATTAGATGGTCACATCTGGCTTCTCAGCAGTGATTTCCAGAATGTGTCTAAAAGATGTTTCAGCTGTTTTACCGAGTGCAGTCCCTTCAAGGAGAGCAAATCGTCATGAGAAGATTATCAGCACATAATAATGGCAATGTCTCCAAAGATGAGTGCAGTGTTTCACATGACTACGCCAACCCAGTTGTGACCTGCTCATTTTTCCGCATCTCGTGCAGACAAAGCCGTTGTCCTCTTGCGGTTTATTTAAGTCGTCTGCGTTTCCATTGCAGGCACTCGTTCACGTCATTGTCCTACATAGTGTGAACATTGCAACGAACAATTTTGAGAGGTAGCTGCTTTTTTACTCGGGGGTGATTCGTCATTACGTAGGACTTATGACACACTGCAAGGCCTCCAGTCTGAACTATGTAATTTTAAAATGCAATGTGGATTGTGCAGACTAAAAACCACTCTATGTGGCAAATTTCAACCACAGTGGTTCATGACTAAAAGAGATTCACGTGACCTCTTGGAAGAGATAAATAGAAAATAAAGTTTTTGACCTTATTCTTACAGTATTTACTCAGCATTGGTTGTTAATTTATATCTATATCTTGTGTACTTTTTTTTTTTAAACGCGGAATATAAACATTAGTGAAGAGAAAATTAAAGATGCAGAAATATGGATAATTTTTTATATATCTTTTTTTTTTTACCGAACTATGGATGATTTTATTAAAGTTTATTGTAATAAAAGTATGGGAATATAAATAAACATTTGTTATTCTTTCTTCTTTTTATTATTTTTGGTATGTGAATGGTTTCTAAAAAAAATATTTAAAAACATTACAACACAATTTTCTGATTAGCAAAGAAAATACAATCGCAAATACTGTAGCAGTAGCATTTTATAGCCCACACATTTACTCACGCCTAGCAACAGTATTCGGATCACTTGTGCCAACTATGGTAAAAATAATTGTTTCATTTCTGTTATGCATTATGTACCTGTCCATGAGAAAATCCTTTTTTTTAAACCTCAAAATCAATATGAAAACAACAAACTGAAGCCTCTCAAAGTTGTATATTTTATACGCAAAAATTTTGACACTTTCAAAATAATAATAGTAATAATACAATTACAATAGAAGTGCGATAAGCAACATTTCAGAGCATTCTTACCTTACAAATGATATACAAAACAGTTAATGCATATGGTCCTCTACCTTTCAACTGATAAGCTCCTCTTATCTTTCTACCAATAACACTATCAATACACCATTCTACTCATCTACTCATAAAACTATTGTCACTAGTCCATACTCACATCGAACTTGAGTGGGGAAAAAAGAAGTAGCCTCATTGTAACAGTTTCTCAATCGACACCTATGTATGAGCAGTATAAAAAATGAGAGTTGCGAAGACATGGAGGCCACTACGAGGAAAGCACAAAGAGGGACGTCCTCGTATAACTTGGCGCCACACTTTCATAGAGGATCTCAGGGTAGTGGACACCAAGTGGGAAGAGGCTTCGGACATTGCCAGTGATAGATCTTTATGGAGATGGCTAGCCGCCCATGCGCCAAATGGTGCGCGAGGATGTAAGTTTAAGTATTATTTTTAGCTAACGAGTGGTAGCAGAGCATGTAAGTAAACATATTGATTTTACTTAAAGTGATTATGGCTATTACAATAGAGATTCCATCTTTTTTTTCAAGCAAAGCCATAATGAATGATATAAACAGGAGATTTGCCAGCTTGGAATGAAATAACGGACCTAAAGGATGAGAATAAAAGCGATAGCAGTAGCCCTTTCATTACCTTAAAGCGGTGAATCAAGGATAAGAGAGAAGGTTTTTGAACAATTAGATGAGTCAAAGCTCAAGTGCCAGGAAGGCTTCGAGAAACTGTGAAGTTTCTTGACAAGAACCTGGTCAAAGACGATCTGGCAGACAGTATTCACTAATTCAATGAATTTAAAGATTTTGAGCAATTGAAAATCAGTCCATTCAGGAGTTTGTTATTTTTTATCACAGAGGAAATAACAGACATCAAGTATAAAAAATAGAAACTAATAATATAAAACTGCTACCTGAAATTCTGTCCTTCAAGTTACTCAGAAAGGCACAAATCACACAAAATGGAAAGATGCAAGTTTTGACGGGAATGAATCACGCTAATTAGAAGACGTTGAAGAAGCGAAGTCATCTCTTCCAAAGTTTAAGGGAGAAGAAGGTCTAATGGAAGACCAAGAGGCATGGATCAATTTCGAGCCAACGTATTGGGCTGAAAAGAGGTAGAGGCTTTATGGTCAGCTGGATAAAAAAAAAAAACGTGACAACTTCAAGTTTTTGGAAAATGAAAGAAATCATACGAAATGTAACTGTAAGCCTAAAGTTGGACATGAGGTGAGAGGAGGACAAGGAAGATGAGGTGAGAGGAGGACAAGGAAGATGCGGTGTCTGAGGTTTCGTACTTACATCAGTAACACGAAGCTTAAAACTAAAAACCCAGTTGGTCCTGATGGAAATGTTTTAAAGTGCAAGTCAGTGATAGACTTTACTTTTTACTTAAAGATGCTAACATATACTGCGAGGGTTTTGGAGAGGAAATAGCAGACAGAAAAAAAAAGTTGAAAACTGTGAAGAGCATTTGCTAGGACATCATCTCGACCTGTAGTGGCTTTTCCTACCGCCAGACTATTGAACAAGTTGTAATGGATTAAAAACAATACTAGATTACTGTATATGGTTGATATGTAGTCGAGATACAGTATTTTTGTACTAATCAATCAAAAAAAAAGTCTAATATCATTGATGCCTTGACAACCAACTGGGCAGGAATATTTGGAGTGATGAAGGCATTGATAACTGATAATGGCGGTGAGTTCAATTCTGATGAGAAGTTCCATCAATCCTGAACATTCAAGTTTGTACTACTGCAGCTTTCAGTCCATATCAGGCAGTCTGACGCATAGCAATGTTGAGGTCAGGATCAGTATTAAAGCCAGGATACGTTGCCGTATGTGTCAGCTTGCAAATGGCATTAATGTTGAGGGTTTTCTTTTGATAGGAGTTTGCCTGAGAGCAGTGGTCTTACTGCCCCCCCCCCCCAATACGGGGCTCCAAACCCCGATTTTCTGTTAAGCTTTACTCCCTTTATAGCCTTACAGGGGCACACACAAGGCAGTGGCTAGGGGTTTGGTTTGTCAGCAACAAGGCGTGTACGCACATCAAAGGACCATGACTGCCTCCAATCTTAAGGCCTAACCTCTGATGAAACCCTTGCATATTATCCTCACAGACTTGCTGTAGAGAGGCTAGGTACTGGCAAGGGAGACTTACAAATTGCTCCCCTTTCACAGATGCTGGCCCGCAATCAGATCTCAATATTCATTTTTCACTAGTTACAAAGTCTCAGGTCTAATAAAGAATAAGGTAGCACTGGCCAATACTAGATCTATTAGAACAGAAAAAATAAATGTCCAAATAGTGCATGTACCTCTGTGTACTATTTTCTCACAACACTAATCAATAAAATAGGAAGCCATTTTGTTGATTTTTTTTCTTCAAAAAATTCAATTAGACTAAAATAATATTAGCCATTGATTTTACTGTGCTTGAGTAACTTTTAAAGGCTCAACAAAAATGTGTGTAGACATTTAACATTCAAACAATATTTATCTAGCCCAATGTATTAGAAAAGCTCAAATTGTCAACTATCAAGTGAATGAATTTGTATCTGAATTCATCAAAGTTTTTATGTCAGGCTAACATTTTGTTGGGGCATGTAACTTCAACAGAGACATTGATATTTTTTTTATTTGAAAAGACCCAGAACTAATAAGCTATCATCTTCAAGTTAACATCATAAATGAAATGACACAATATGTGCCAATAAAATAAACATTTAAGATTTTTCAGAAAACAGCTACTTTTTACCTAAACAAAACTTATATTAAAAATAAAATGCATTTAAAATGATTACATTGGCTTAATTTATTTTATCTTCTTATTATAAATTACAGACATTTTCTTCACAAAGATCATTACAATCTATGACTGTGTCAATCTAGTCAGTGAATCTGAAGAAGCATTATTATCTTACTGAAATCAGGATCATTTATAAAAAGTTAAATTTTTAACCTATTTATTGCTATTTAGAGTGCATTTGATATGAACAAAAACATAGACTGGTGGTAATTATTTACTATAGTGAACATGTGTTACGAATGTTTGTCATGCTTCGCAGTTTGAGATATCCACATGACTTTTACCAGTAGTGCAGAAACTGTTATGCTGACTAGAAGAGTTACGAGGATCACAATTGGCTTGTGTGATTCCTGCCCAACTGGCACATACAGAGTTAATGGGGCAGACGTCTGTAATGAAATAAGATTTTTATTAGTTAATGACACTGGATCAAAAGCTACTCGTCGACCACATATTTTACACAAAAAAAAAAAATGAAATTACAAAAACAGTTGGTATCATAGATACCAAATTTATTTTGTGGTTTTGCTTTGTTTTCAAGTTTTGGATGTTACCTCAGATTTTAAGATAATTACATCCTAGCCCATCTCTTCCACAAGGCAGCGGATGAAGGCGATGGGCAGGGTTCAAAATCATTGAAACTATAGGACAACAGTCCAGAGCACATATCATATGAATTCATAAAACCAAACATTTTTAAGTATGTACAGTATTGCATTATCTTATAATTAATTAATCTTATGCTATGAGGATGAATTATGGTCATTGGATGACTGAAGAATGCCAACAACAATTGTTTTGTATATCATGTTATATTACTAGCATGATTTTAATAAAAGATAAAAAGCTTACACTTAAGTATGTCAATGGAGCCCAGTCACAAATTGATGTGTTAGACAAATCACATGGTGCAGTAATTGAACTGGTTACATCTGTAGACATATAACAATAAAAACTTTACATTTAAGAGAATTCATTAACACCTGTTTAATGGTGAAAAAGAGTTATATAAAAACTGACTGGTCACAGGTGTTATTTGTAAATCACAGACATACTTAAATTGGGATTTTTATAAAAGTAAAGAACATCCTTAAGGATTTGACACTAAACAACAACTAAATAAACAACATTGCTCAGCTGCATCAGGAAAGTCTTTTTTTTTTCCTCCTACACTTAATTTGAAACTAATATCTATTGAGTAGAGCTGCTGATTTTAGTTGCAAGCCATCAGCTGCTTCATACCATCATAAATTTTTGGCTTGAGAAATAGTTGAATTTAACTCTGCCCTTTTTGAATTTAAAAAAAACAACAGATTTCTATTCAATACTAAACATTAGCTTTTTAATTGCAAACATATATTTAAAAAAACAACAACTGCAGCTAGGCAAGAAAGAGGAGGAAATATTTGTACAAACCTGACTCAGAACAATTGGAGTAAAGACTTGGATGTAATATTGTGACAGTGGCATGAGTTTTATCAGGGGAAGGTTTGTGGTATCTGGCATGAATAGGAAAACTCACATTGACTTCAGTGTGATTGGTCGAGTCCTTTGTGAAATGATCACTGACATTCACAAAAATATAAAGTTCATGAGACCTTGACAAAAACTCTGCATTCTCAACATTGACTGGAGAATCAAAAAGAATCTGTTGGAAGAAATGTTAGAGGAAGCAATGTTAACTGAATGGAACACTTTGAAATTGCAACTTTTTAAACAAAAATGAAATGTATAGATAATTTAAAATTATTTTATTGTAAGAACTGCTATAGAAAAAAGTTCTACTACTCAATGAATAGAAGATTGTTTCTTAGGCAGAACTCATACATCAGTCTGGACAAGCACACACATAGTGCAATTTTTTTAAAGTAGTGATTAGCTAAAAATCAAAGAAAAATTTTAATTACAAAAAAAAATAAACAAAATTGAAATTGTACTACAATTCTTTGAAAACATTCACAATACCCCCTAAAAAATATGCACAACATAAAAGAATAGACTAGCTACTGACTGGGGAAAGTGAAGGACTTTGGTTGTGCAAACTGTCCCAGCATTCTTACAACGATAATCAAGGGATAGGCGATGATGATGATAAATACTCCTAACAAGCCTTTGATCATATAGAAAAAAACAATACATGTAAAGGCAATACCTGTGAACCTCCAAAAAGCTTCAATGAATTTAATTGATAGGGATCTGCATAGACTCCTGACGGTAAAGTCTCTATTAACAGGAGAGTACATTGTGGCTTAGATAATGATGCTCTGATACCAGGTGGCAATGTTAGTCTGGTTATAAGGTCCCTAAAATTGAAAAACAGTTGGATGATTCAAATTAATTACAAAATAAATAACAAAACAAAATTCTTAAATGAACTAGAACTAAGAGAAGAGGAAACAAACGAAACTATGTCAAAAATGCTAAAGAGTATATCTCATTTTTAGAAGTGGCATGTAACAAAAACATAAATCAACCCACAAAGTCACAAGTATGCATATATCTAATTTAAATAAATACTAAATATATAGATTATATACCTGACAATGTCAATGCCTTGGCATTTCTAAAGTAAAGGTAAAGACTTTAATAATAATTTCATTTTTTTTTATTTCGAATTAGGATTATATCTAGATCTTTATAACTATTGTGCAACAAATTCCTTGCTAGTCACAGGTTTTTCCTTATAATCAGGTGAGTAATGAAATCTTTAAGAAGTGTTGCTCACTCTAAATTCACATCTAGCATTAACTCCAACATTTAACTTTTATAGACTATTTTATCAATTGTATCTAGACTCTCTAGAGGTCTTCATGTATTCTTGATCCATTTCTAGGATAGTTTTATAAAATGTAATACATAGTAGCCTAGTTTATTAATTTGGAACTGAAGTTTTGTATGGAGATCTGATGCTTGTGTATGCAAATATAATTTAATATAATTTTTTCAAAAAAGCTTTTTAAGTTTGTTATTCTGAATTACATGATTTGATCATATTTATTATTATTAATATTATAATTATAATGTTATTCTAGTATTCTAGGTTTAGAATAATGTACATGATTTAATTACTAGATCATACTCTAGATCTACTGATCTACCTATGAAATCCATGTCCTAGAAGTATACGTTTAAGTTCAATGTTTTTAATGTTTGATGATTCTGCATCAGCTGACAACCATAGAACTGATAACATCAAAACGAATGTTTGTAAATAATTCATTACTTCATCATTTGTTCATTTCTCCTTCACCTTCAGAAAGAAAACAAAATACAATTCAAAAGTAAGCCTCACAATCAAAGACAATTTATAAAAAAACAAATATAATAAAAAATGTAGATCTAACTCAGAATCTAATAAAAAATAAAAAGACAGACAAGTATGAAGTAGTGAGATCTAGAATCTAGATCTAGATGTAAAATCATATATCTATAAATTTGCAAAAGTGTTAGATCTAATCTAGATTTAGATACAGATCTAGATAAAACTAGATTCTAACTATCATTGAATTCTTGTGTCCGATTGTCATCACCGATTGTAAAGAGTGGAAAAAACGCGAAATGTATTTGGGATACCTGAGATACACTGTTGACACTTCCGGAAAGAACAAAATAATGGATAGGAAATAGATTAGATCTAGATCTAGTCTAGATATTTATCTAGATCTAGACCCTACTTTATAAACTGTTGACTAGTGTAGACTGAAAATATTTAAATATTTGGATGATGTTGTTGTTATATTAGTGACAAAATTTCTTCAATCTTTGCTGTTTAACTTTAGAATATTTAGATAAGATCTACTAACTACAAGATCTAGAGACTAGACTAATCTGTCTAGAGTAGTCAGTTGAGTAAGTCACTAGTATACTATAGTGTCTAGTCTGATGAGTCTAGCTAGCACTCAGTAGCAGCAGCTAGCTAGACTTAGATCTATCCAAAAAAAAACAACTTTATAATAATTTCATAAAATCATTAACTTGCCTTAATTACTTAATAATATAAGTTAAAGATTTAATTTAATTGATTTAAACTTTATATGTATTAATTGTTAAGTGTCTTGTTAAGACTAGATCTAGACTCTAGACTAGTCACTAGTGTAAGTTGTGGTAAGTACTCTTATTAGTAGTAAGTCTAACAAACTAATACTCTAATATTTAGAGATATTTACTTATTATTTTTAGATTTAGAGTTTGTTAGACTAACTACTAATAAGAGTACTTACCACAACTTACACTTTTTAACTTACATTTACAGTGTTACTGATAGTAGTCCATAGTATACCATAATAAGTCTATAAGCTAAAATAAGTTATATATATCTAGAACTAGAGTTAGAGGTCTATCGTCCTTCTTGTAGATTACATTATCATTTAGATAATGATATCCAGATATAATATTATATAGATCTAGATAGTAATCATATAAAAGATCTGATCTAGACAATTTAGAATCTACTTTTCTGATTTATGTGCACCAATGCTGATATATCATTAGAACTTTTAAACATGGCGGCTCACATATAGAGTAATATAGATGTAACTAAATATTTAAAGACAATCTGCCAGAAGATATAGGATGTAAAAACATGGCTAAGTATTCCACCGCCAAAGAAAGGAAACTTGAGACAATGCCAAAACTATAGAACTATATGATCAGCCATGCGAGCAAGAGGATGCTACAAATAATTCTCAACAGACTCAAAAGAAAAGCCAAAGAGGTCCTTTCAGGGAGTCTTCAAAGAGGTAGAAGCGCTGTTGAACAAATATTTAACATCAGGCATAAATGAAAAATGGCTTCAACAACAAAGGAAACTGGTACACAACTTCATAGACTTCAAGAAAGCTTTTGACAGGGTTTGGCATTTGGCAAGTGATGAGGGATATCAACATAGATAAAAACATTGTTGATGTTATCAAATCACTATACCAAAGTGTTAATAGCTCAGTACTTCTGAACAACCAAATTGGAGAAAGTTTAAGACATCCATAGGAATGTGACACCATCACCACTATGAAAAAAATCCAGGTATTCATTAATACCTGCCTGAGGAGGATACTTATGATCTGCTGGCCTGACAAGATCTCGAATGAGGAATTGTGGCAAAGAATAAAGCAGCCCATTGAAGTAGATATCCTTCAGAGACTCTGGAGATGGATAGGTCACACCCTTCGCAAGCCTGCACCCAACATAACAAGGTAAGTCCTAACCTGGAACCCACAATGAAAGAGGAAGAGGGGACAGCCCAGGAATACATGGCGCTGCAATTGGAAGCAGATGGGCAAGACATGGGGACAGTTGGAGAGACTCGCCCAGAACCGAGATTCCTGGAGGAAGCTGGTTGGTGGCCTATGCCCCAGAAGGGACCTCAGGCAGAGATGAGATGTTGAGGAGTGTGGCAAGGATGTATTTTCTTTTTAACATATTTCTGGAGTATATCATAATGGAAACTACAAGGATGTACTCCTAGCTTAACCCATAACAGGAAGTGGGGGGGGGGGCTATTTTAATCTCAGGTTTGCAGATCAGGTACAAAATCTTACTTCAAAACTGGATGCTGCAGCTAGATCAGTTGGCATAGAAATCAGTGCTGAAAAAAATCAAAATACTAGTTTTTGGTAGCACAAGATGTCGCATTTAGTTTGACAAACATATAAAAGAAGTTTACCTACAGTTAGGATCAAACATAACAAGAGATGGAGGATCAGTAAAAGAGATAAAACTTATTTAAGCTTGGCAAATGCCCTCATGAACAAATTGTGGAAAATCTGGAAGAGTAACATCCACTTTCAAATAAAATTAAAACTGTATTCCTTGTTAGAGATCTGTAATCCTATATTAAATGGTTGTGAAAGTTGGAGATTGAATGATGAAGCTGAAAAAATTAAAGCCTCTGAAAATATACAGAAAATTGCTGGGTATCAGATACCAGGAAAAGAAGACATATAAGTTTCTACTTTTACTGGCAAAAAAAGGGGGAACTTCTTAATAATATGAAAGTACAAAGCTGAGCTGGATCAGTCATATTGTAAGACATGACTCACTGTCAAAGGTCATCCTTCTAGATATGGTGGAATAAAGGGTCATCCAAAGAAAAGCTGGCTGGATATTGTAAAAGAATAAGAAAAGCTTCTGACCATACAAAATGAAGGGATTGGGTTACGCAGACTGTCACAGCAGCCCTACAACGAAAATCAGGGGACAGATGATGAGAATGAGATTGCCTATATTGAGAAAAAAAAACTCTATTAGTGGCAATACTCTCTTTGAATAGCCACTATGACAATAGTATTGAATAGAGTAAATTTGGAAGTTCTAGGACTAGATCTAGACATTTTTCAATGAATTATTAATTTTGATTACAGGTAATGTAATCATTTGTCATTATTTTATTAGTCTGTTGAATTTATTTCTTATTTTAATATTTAGATGTGCATTAAATTATACTTGACTCTCAAGATAGATATAGTTGTCACTCTATAAGTTAATGGACATATAAAATATTCTTTAAGAAAAAAAATGGGAGGCCTTTTTAGTAAAAAAACAAAGACAAGCAGAGTTACAGAACAAGACAAAGCTATACTCGTAAGTGCTTTAGAATTTATTTATTATTAATGTTGCTACTAACCTCTTTAAAATTCTGATGTGGAAATTAGAATCACAGAATATATAAAATAAATTTAGCTAGATACTCTTGGATATAGATAGACTCTATTCTTTTGAACTGAATAATGACTTAGAATAAATCTGTTTCATTTATGGCTTCCTTTATTCTTAACCAACAGTTCAGATTATTTTTTAAAAAGTAAATTATTTTATATAAATTTTTTATTTGGCTTATTTTAATGATTTCTAGGCTGTAGGAAAACAAAATTACTGATATTTTTATAAACCTAGTAAACAAATCAATTATAACTAATAAGGTAAAGGTAACTGATTAGTCTTACTTCTAATTCTGTATCTTGTTTATTCATTGGGCACAAATCAAAACATTTTTGTACTATCTCTGATAATACCTCGATCTATGCATCTTTAGTTCATTCAGTAGTGGTGTGAAAAGTCAAGTCAAGAATATTTATACTTCTTTTGATTGAAACTTTACACACAGGATGGCTGCTTGTCCCAATGGTCCCAAGTTCAAAATCTTTTCCATGTCATCCCCTCTTGTCCTGCAGGAGGTTTTGGTTAGAATGTAATAATCTTCATTTCTGAAGAAACATCTGAAACATGTAAAACTAGCAAATGACCAACTCTTGACATGCATCTAATACTATTCCTGAATTATAGTACCTGCATGTTAAAACCTTACAGACACTTCTTCATCTCTTACCCATTGATCTTCTCCATGCTTAATTGCTAATACTTGTTTTAGAAAGCTTGACACTTTATGTTTATTCTATGTTTATTGGTTTGTTAAAATTCTGAGCCATGAAGAGCACTTTAAGTGCATTAATTTTACAGATTGATTTATTGTAACCCAGATTTCTACCAAAAAGTGATTTCCTTTCAGTAGGCCCATTGTGTTGAAAAAAAAGTAATTGTAATGAAATCTTTCTTTTTTTGTTCCTTATACAGCAACTGAAACAACAAAGAGACAAGCTAAAACAATATCAGAAAAAAATTAGTTCACAGCTAGAGAGAGACAGAGATGTGGCTCGTGCTTTACTTAAAGATGGAAAGAAAGAGTGAGTAGTTTAAATACTAACTGAAATTTAATAGTTATTCTGACTTCCCATGCTAAGCTGTCTTCTGTATAGTATTTTATTTATTTTCACCACTTTTACCTCATATAATTCTTGCACACAGCATTTCACCACCTGGTAACTTATTCTCCTACTCACTTGCCATGGACATGAGAATTTAACCTAATATTACTTAAGTTTAGAACAACTAAGCCTTTTTCATTATCAAAATCTTATTAACACTATTTTGTTGTGTAACTTTCTTTCATTCCTTATCATGCTTTATCTTGATTATAAAAAATAATTTCTGATTATAAATAATATATAAACTCAGTTAATGATATAAATACTTTATAAGTTATGACACTTAATGGGTAATTCCAAATCTAATTTTAAATCTCAAGGTAATTTTAAATCTTATTCAATATTTGCTTAAAATCTTATTAAAAAAGTGAGGCAGCCATTCATAATGGATATTTTTCTTCATCTTTATTTGTGTTTTTTTGTCATTAACACAGCAAAGCCAAGTTGATGCTCCGCAAAAAGAAATTTCAAGAAACACTTTTGTCTAAGACAGATACACAGTTGGACAACATTGAAAAATTGGTTTGTGTAGAAATTATCTTTACCCTAGTCTTTGTTCAATCAGCCTGACAGCAAATTTCTTTTTTTTTTTAAATAGAACTAGTAATAAAAAAAAATCTTTTTAAATACTTGATGTTAGAGAGTTTAACTAATAATACTCTACAAAACAAAAGCAGTTTTCAGTAACAGAAGATGTTTCCACCACAGGTCCATGATCTGGAGTATGCGCAAGTTGAACAGGAAGTGGTGAAAGGTTTACAGATAGGAAATGCTTCTCTCAAGAAAATGCATGAGGTAATTAAACACTATTCAGTTGTCTAGAAAAGGAGTTTTTTTCTTTAATTTTTTTTTATTTCTGCTAAATTGAAATAATTACTTGCATAATAATCATTATTCAAAAAACTTTTTGGTCATTTGACAGATACTATCTCTTGAAGATGTTGAGAGAATTATGGATGAAACTCAGGAGGGAATTGAAAAACAAAGAGTAAGTCTAATGCTCATGTTTCTTATCTCTGCATATTGTGGGCACTCACAAGTCAATCAACTCTGCTTAGAAGATACTCTCTAGGTCCCCCTTAATAACATTGGCTTAAGATCAATACAATTTTGCATAAGTTGTGAGTTTTTGAATTTCTAGTAGGAAAGCAAGGAAACAATCAATTACAAGTCATAAAGACGGCAAAAAACGAATCAGAATCAAGCCCAATATACTATCATGTAATTGTCTTTTCAATGCAAAAATAGTACTCCAAAGCCATCTTCATATAATTCTTTCTCGTTTTAACCAAGGTTGTAAGGGAACTCTGGGGTTGAGTTCTTTACTACAAATGTATAGCTCAATGTTCTAGGGTATGATTCTCACATGCAGACCTTTACATGTATAAATATTACAAAGTATCACTCAACAAAGGAGTATAACATTAGTATTTATTTACAGCTAACAGCAAGTACACATATAATATTGAATGCATAGTCAGTAATAACTGAGATACTTAAATGTGCCCAACTGACATACTACAGGGCGCTTAGACTAGATTCATTGAACAAAAGGCTATCAATGCCACACATAATATTACCCACAAATAGTCAGCTCTCACACATAGCAATCAATAGAAATATATAAGTTATAACATCTCCATACGCTGGGCATAAAACTGGTAAACAAAAAACAAGCACCCTACTCAGACCAGGTCAGCTCTCCAACTGCTAGACTGACCGCTAGAAACCTAATTGTCCCCCCTTGAAAATAGTCAGCTCTCACACATAGCAATGAATAGAAATATATAAGCTATAACATCTCCATACGCTGGGCATAAAACTGGTAAACAAAAAACAAGCACCCTACTCAGACCAGGTCAGCTCTCCAACTGCTAGACTGACCGCTAGAAACCTAATTGTCCCCCCCCCCTTGAAAATCCCGTGATAAAAACAATTCACACACCAACCAACAAAATAAACAAAACACACACACAATCCCACATCTTACATCTTAAGGTTATAAAAGCATAATGATATAATACACATGTACCTTGATGTTTATATTTAACCTAAGATCAAACTTACATTTTTCATTGAAATTGATTTGTCTAAGAATTAAATATTCAATTCCAAGAAAGCAGAATATATTTTGAATTCAATGTATCATACTTGGATATATGTATTTTTTTATATTTGAGAGATGCATTTGTAAGGTAACTATCAAAAGTATAGGAAAACAAATAGGCCTACTTAAGTTAAAACAGTGTCTTCTATCTTAAACTGAATGTTGTAATTTTTAAATATACCAATATGTCTGTTCCTAACATTAAATATATTTTAGGACAAAACATTTATTCGAATGTCTGAGATGTCTCTAGCTAAAATGATTTCTCAGAATTTAAATTATGTTATATAACTCAGTTATATACAACTTTATTTTTTTACAAGTGGAACAATGCAAATCAGAAAAGTTCTAAAATGTTTTCTTAGAGAAGCTGTTAAAGTTGTATTATATTTTCTTATTCACAGTAAAATAAGTTTTTCATTTAAACTAAGGAAGGAATAATATCTTTAACTTTAAAAGGTAGATTAATCAATTATAATTTTTCAAAAATAAAAACTTTCAAAATATCAATAAAATTAAATCTTTAAAAATCATGTTTGATTTTCAGGAAATCGATGAACTTCTATCTGGTGGGTTGTCTGCTCAGGATGAAGATGATGTTCTTGCTGAACTAGATCAGATTATCAAGGTAAAACATTCTAGATTTGTGTTGGTTGATTAACCACCAGTTAGTATTTAAAAGTGTTATCAAGGTAAAGATTCTAGGTTGTATAATTTGTGTTGCTTGATTTATCACCAGTTAGTATTTAAAAGTATTATCAAAGTAAAACATTCTAGATTTGTGTTGGTTGATTTATCACAAGTTTTAATTGAAAAGTGTTTAGTATGAAACATCTTGTCAAAAATTTAATTTGAGAAAAACAAGAAGTTTCAATTTTTTTTAAATGCAAAAAAACAACAACTTGAAAACACCTGGTGCATTTCAAATAATACATAAAGAGTTTAACATTACAACATCTTAATATTCAGTAAATCAAAACACACAAAACATTTTTTAACTATCTGAAAATTTCAATTCTAACAAGTATTTAGGTTTGGAAAATAGTTCATCTCGTCTATCCTTTGACTTTCATCGTAGGGTGCTGTGACAATTCATGTCACCAAATCCCTCCACTTTTCCCTGTCAGTAGATGTCCTTAGCAGGATATTAAAAATAATAAATTGAAATTTCAGATACATTGTTTTTCTGCAAATATATTTGTTTACAAAATGTTATTTCCAAAATAATGTTGATTGAAAAATTAACAGCTGTTTTATAAAGACAATTTTTTTTTTTTGTTCAACTAATAATTTCATTGAAATATTTGTATTTTGATTTTAACAGAGTTCTAATGAAGATTTTGAAGAGGATGTTAAATTACCTGATGTGCCACAAGACAGAATAGGAGGTATGAGCATTATGATAACATAGACAATATTCAACTCACAGAATTAGAATGGATTTTTTAAAAATCTAATTATAACAAAACATTTACTGTTTATTTTTTATTATTAAAGTTAAACAAAACAGAGATTACCGTAAAAAATATTGTTGGACAGGTCTCTATCTACATGTTTACACAATATAAAGTAAAACTCATTGCCAATCATAATGTACAGAAACATCGACTATTCTAACAAAATCAAAACTTATATGAATATTGTTCAAAAAATGATAGAAAAATTAATGAATTTTTTGTGATTAATTAAAAGTTTTTGTAATGGGTTCAATGGTAATAAATAGCACTGTGGAGAATGCTAGCCACGAGCTTGCACTCGCGTTAAAAATACTTTTTCAGGCATCACTTAATCAGGGTTAGGGTACCAAGCAACTTCACAGAAGCTAATGTTATTTCTCTATTTAAAAAAGGAGAAAAAATGTGATAGGTGACTAACCAGCATCACATGTAAAATCCTAGAACACATAATATGTAGCAACATCATAAATTATTTAACCATAATGTCCTCACTCCCTACCAACAAGGCTTTAGGAAATATAGGTCATGTGTAATTCAACTAATAGGATTTATTTATGATTTTTCAAAGGGATTAGATAATAATGAGCAAATAGACGCAATTTTATTATACTTTCTAAGGCATTTGACAAAGTTCACCACTATATCTTGCTTAAAAAAATAAAATACTTTGGCATTGCTGGTTCATTACATCAATGGTTTCAGGATTTCCTGATGGGAAGGGAACAAACTGTAATAATAAATGACTCCAAATCAAGACTAGTTATAGTAAACTCAGGTGTACCTCAAGGAATAGCCCTAGGCCCACTACTGTTTCTAATTTACATAAATGACTTACCAAATTGCGTTAGTTTAGAAAGAAAAGTCAGATTATTTGCAATTGCATAATATATAGAACATAAAAACAACAACACAGGACACTGAAATTTTACAAAAATAATTAGAAATGGGAATCTAATTGGAGCAGGTCTTTCCACCCAGAAAAATGGCAATTATTAAGAGTAGCAAAAAAAACTACTTATTTTATTCATGGTAAACCAGTAACACAGACTAAAATCTCAGAATTTCTAGGTGCAAAAAAAAAAAATTAAAATATTGATGAATATATTCCCATATTGATGAAATTATTCAAAAATCAAAAAACCACTAGGGGTTATCAAAATATTTTTTTTCACATCAAACAGGAATATGAAACTAAAATGCTATTTAATCTTTAAAACTTTGGCCAATATTAGAATATGCTTCCTCAGTTTGGGACCTCTCAACTCAAGGAAACATAAAGAAAGTAGAACAAATAAAAAAAATAAGCATTGAGATTTGTAGCAAACAAACATTCCAATTTGATTAGAGTAACACCATTAGTAAAATCACTAAATTTAGAAACACTTCAGGACAAAAGAATAAAAAATAAAGTAGCAATAATACATAAAACACTGAAACATAATTTACAAATTATAGAAAAAAAAATTATAAAATACTCAGAGAGACACAAAGATAGAGGCACATTTCTTATTTCATATGCTAGGACAAATTCTAACAAGTGCTCCTTCTTCCCTTGTGCCATTAGAGAATGGAAAGGAAAACCTACGACTTAGCAGAATTTAAGTCACTGATTAACATGCTTGACTAGATAGACACAGAAAATGTGTAGGGCATTAATTATATTCCTTTTTGAATATTTTCAAAGTGTTTATTGTGAATCAAGTATTATTTTTTTAAGAATAAAAGGCTAAAAAAAAAATGATTTCATTTGTTCAGACTGTTTAAAACTATGTTGCTTACTGGCTATTTGTTGTTCTCTTGTAATGAAACAGAACCCAACAAACCTTCAGTGGCCAAGAAAGCCAAAACTGCTGTTCCAGCATCTTGATACTAGTAGCAAGTTATAGTGAGCATTTAGTGTACAAAATATTGTTAAATGAATATCATGTATTGACATGTAATGATATTGATGTATTTTAAAATGATTTAACCAATTTGATCAAATGAGTCATTGTCATTTTAAAGAGGAAGAGATACTTCTTGCTAAATGTCTAATAGACATCATACATTTGCTTATTTTTAATATTTCTATAATATTGAATTATTATTTTGATGGGCATTTGATGCCTTTAGAATTAATAGAAGTGAAATGTATCTGTCTTCTGTATTTATTGTTTTGTTTTTTTTAATTGAAAGGGTAACAAATTGATTCCTTAAATTAGATTTATAGTACAACATTGTACTTCTATGTGTACAAGAGAGATTCTAATTGTGTTGGGTGCCTGAACTAATATGGAATTGTTTGGCTGGAAGAGGCTTTACATTTTGATTTTGCTATTGTAAAGATGAGAATTTGATGTGTAGGATGCCTGACCATAGGATTGGTTAATTGTGATTGGTGAATGGTGCTCCTGATTGACTGAAATTGAGACAACCTTATTCAGATTGTCCCCATATACACTCTAGAAACTTAGTGCTGATAGAAGAAAAAGTTAAAATTAAGAAAATAATTTAGTGTACTGGCTCTGACTCTAACAATTTGTATTCTTATATACATTTAAGGTACTGGTATATAAATCATAAAATTGTATAAAAATAGAAAAGACCCCTGTAGTAATAATAAACAGATAAACAATAATAAACGAGTCTCATATTGAAGAACTATCAATATTCTTCAAGCACATTAGCTTGCAACAAAAATGTGCATTGTTTCCTAATAATAAAAATCTGTCTATAGGGCAATGCTAAAATACTTAGGACATTTTAGTCAAATTTGAAAATTTTTTACTGTCTGTTTTTCCAACAAACTCTGATAGCACAATGACTCCCAATTAAATACTTTCTTGTATATTATTTTTTCTCTATTGAAAATATATTTATTTAAATTCTAATGTATTTGGGTTTTTTGTTGGGTTTTTCTTTTTGAAAGAAGGGTCATTGGTATCCTTGCCAAAAGAATATAATTAGAACATCTGAATAAAATATGCAAACAATTAATTTTTAAATCTCCAATTTGACTTTTTAACAAAGAATAACAAGTATACAGCATTAATATTATCGAAAAATGTTGATGTATTTCTGACCTTATTTGGAGCTTCAAGTGTTACTTTTTTAATACATTTTTATAGATCAAGGAAAATATATTTGTCAGATTTTATCTATAGCTAGTTTATTTCTCTTGGCAGCATACATAACATGCATACTAGATTAACACATGGATATATGTAGAACATAATTATCTTCTGTTGTAATGGAACATCTGTATATTGCATTGTACTTTTTTTTTTTGCCATTATTTGGTTTTCTGTTGAAGCCATTTCTGGTATGTCTTATTTATTTAGTAAGACATAAATCTGTCTGCTAAAACTGTTTCTGTTTAACATGTTCATCTGTTGACAGTCGGTCGCAATATTGCACTATGATTGTCCTTAATATGGTCTGTAAATGACACCTCAAATTCCTCTAAGGCTATTTTGATGGAACACATCTACCATCTTTGTTCTTCTTCATCTTTTACTTCCATTCTGGTGATCAGGACATTTTGATGTTGTTTTTTTTTAAATATTTAATGTAAACAAATGAAACTATATTGTCAACCAGGTTCTGGCTGACAGTAAATATGATTGTATATATAATAATATATTGTTTTTTGAAACAATAAGCAATTACTAGTGAATATGTAATAAATATATTTTTAATGACCTTTTTTTTAAAAATAAATAATAAAAACCATTAAAGTATTTAGTGTCTGTTTATTAATGAAATATGTTTTAACTAAATAGTTTTCCTGAAAGTTTTTTTTTTGTTTTTTGTTTTTTGCAATACAAAGGTAAAGACATTTTATACCAAAATATTCAAATATTTATACTTTGCAATAGATTTTTGCAATGTTTTCAAGTTTTCAAATATCCTACAATTAGATATAATTATGAATGAATGTAAGCTTTAGCTTAAAGAGTTTCACAAAGACTGGTGGCTGTAATAGACTTTAATTGCCAGTTGTACTTATTAAGTTGTTGTTATTACTTGTGTATCTGTTTCATTTTCAAAAAAAAAGTTTTAAGTAATTATGAATGTATTGAATGCATTTTGTTTATTTTGTTCAATTATTGTATAATTATTTTACTTTTGATTGTTTCCAATGTATCTTCTTATAAAATGTTATGTGTATATTTTTACACAAGTAGAAATATTTCTTTGATTCTTTATCAATTTCAGCATTTTAATTTGTAATGTTTCTGATTCTTGAAGCTCATCTTCTGGCTGTTGCTAATAAACTTATAAAATAAAAACAGTGTCATTTTTTTTAAAGTTTTTGTTTTGTGTGTTATTTGTTTCAATTCAAATAATACTTGTTTTGCTGTCATGGTGTTCATTTTTGTTTTTTTGCTGTTTAGTTTATTTCAAAAGGTTCATTGTAACTTCAGAAAAACTACAATTATAAATTGAAATGAAATTAATTTCTATTTGCCAGTTTTCAATAACATACCACAAAAACAACTTTAAACATAAAGCATAAAAACAATATATTTGTTTCAATTTAAATATTCTACATTTTTTGCAATGGTGTTCATTTTTTTATTTTGTTGATCCACTAGTTTCTTTTATGCGTACATGGCATAACCAGTAATGAAAACAATTTCTTTAGCTGTGTTTTTATATCTAGGGTACAATGGTTATTAAAAGAAGGTGAAAGAATATGGTTAAACATAGCTCTTATGAGGACTCGAACCTTGGACCTCTGAACTGCTAGGCAATGGAGCTGATAATAGTGCTGCTATTATATGATTATATATGTTAATGTCATGATTTTTTCATCCTTTGTTTCAGTATTAAAGAATGAAACCATTTAAATTTCATTAGTTTTCTGAAGCTGATGTATTTATGTCGTCCAGTTGTACTGAAAGATGCAATTTAAAGGAGGTTCTTTGTCTTTGGAAGAAGCCTCAGGCTCCAATTTGTGTTGATCCTAAAATATAAAATTGTTTGTGAAAACAAGTAGGAAAAAAATGTGGGCGGGCACTAGATGGGTCAAATGAGCTTAGGTGGCAACATAGGTGCAGATAAAGTTACTAACTTAAAAGGTTCTTGTTAGCCTGCTGCTTGGTTCCTAAGGCTGAGGCTTAGCCTCTAATACAAAATCAAAAATGTATAATTTCCTTCAGAAATGAAGATTATTAAGCGCAAGCCCAAACCAACTGCAGGACTGCATGGGATGACAGTGGGTAGTGTCTCAATGCATTATGAATGAATGTTAGAATTTGAAACTTTAGTGCTGAAAGAATGACTGAACAAAAATTATTATTATGGTTCTTTCTTTCCCGGATGCGCCCAGATGAGTCACTGGTTTTGGTTTCGTCTTGAGTTGGGGCAAAATCAGCAGTGACTTATCAAGCCAATCCTGGAGTGGCAGAGTTTGCACATAAAATAGCTTCATTAAGGTGAATCGGTTATTGAGAGAAGACAGGCTAACATGGTTAAACATAGATAAGCTCCGACGAGGACGGGACCTCTGAACCAGCCACATCGCCTAGCAGTGACCAAGTTCCAGGCTAACAAGAACCTTTCAGAATACGATGTTAGCTTGTTGAAGCTTGTTAGGTTTATTGAAGAGAATAGATTTAGTTTATTTACATTTAAAATAAATGGTATCTATAGTTTTATTCATTTATTTCAACAAATGATACAAATTAAAAATCTAAAGATTGAAATATATTTATTATTCTGTTAAAAAATAGCGAAAACATTTTATATGATTATCAGGGGAGACTATCAATAAAAAATACAGGGCGTAAACAAACATGACAGAACCAGAAGATACATCTGCTTCTGTTACAGCTGAAACTTCGGAGGTTGAAACAAAGCCAGAAAGTCCACAAGCTGTAACTTCTCCTGATGTGAAACAGAAATTAAATTTGAAAGGTGATAGAACTTAATTAGAATAGTTCAATAGACAAGTAATGTTATTTTACGACACTTGACTTACGTAATTTAATACGTAGTATTACAGTGATTACACTTGTAGTAATAATATTAATTTAATTAATACTAGTAATGATAAGTCTTATTTAATGTCCAATGTTTATCATAGACATAGTTATTAGTTTATGATTATGTTATGATTTAGTGTAGATTCACAATGATTTACGGTGACAATCTTGTCATTTCTAGTGACTGTTAAAGTGAGTACAGAGTAGTGAGTAGGCCTATTAGATTAGTAATTACTAATATTACTTATTATTAGTAAGTATTAGACCTAATGATAATCTTATAATTATTATAATATTCATAATATTAATTATTCTAGATCTAGTGTATTCTATATATATATATATAGTATATAAAGAAAGATGCAACATCTGCAAAAAAGTATGCACCATGAAACAGAAAGCCATTCAATGTGACACCTGTGATGAATGGTACCATGCATCATGTCTCCATATGTGTATTATGCCTTAGGCAACAAAGATGCATCATGGCACTGTGTACCATGTGGGTTACCTCAGTTTACATCAGGACTGTTTGATTCCTTTGATGCAGACACTTCTAACCCATACAACATCCTAAACACCATCACAAAACAAACTCACCAACCACTAGCCAGATCCACTCCTGTTAAACCTAAATCTACTAAAATTAATACAGCAGCCTCACTAGACAGACCTGCTAAAGAAGTAATACCAAAATACCTTAAAACCTTAGTAATAAATTTTCATAGCATTAGGAACAAAACAGCAGACTTAGAAATTTTATTAGAATGAGAAAAACCAGACATAATTGCAGGAACAGAAACTTGGCTACATCCTGAAATTTATAATGCACAAATTTTCAATAGTGATTATGAAATTTTTAGAAAAGATAGGGCTGATAATCATGGAGGAGTTCTTTTAGCAATAAAAAACACTCTTATAGCAGAAGAAATTACCTTACCTAACTCAAAAAATATAGAATCTACATTTTGTAAAATTAATACAACCTCAACACCCCTAATAATAGGCAGCATTTACAGACCACCAAATTCTAGTTTAGAATACATGCAGGAACTATGTAATCAGATTACTACACTTAAAGAGACAAATAAAAATGCAGTTTTTGGATTATGGGTGATTTCAACCTACCTGATATAAATTGGAAAACACTAACCATAGATAAACACCAAAACCTTAAGGACATAAATGAGCTTTTCATAGAAACTTTACACAACCTAAGTTTAGATCAAATCATTAAAAAGCCAACTAGATTAAACAACACATTAGATCTCTTCTTAACCAACAGACCTGGATTAGTAGTTGATTATGATATTATCCCTGGTCTATCAGACCATGAGATCATAAAAATACACAGTCAGATAAAAGCAGTAGCCAATACAAAACCCAAAAGAAAAATCTTACTCTGGAATAAATGTAACCTAACACAACTACACCAAGCTGCATTAAACTTTCAACAAACATTCTTATTAGAAAAAGACATTAACCAACCAGTCGATGACCTCTGGAATTTCATTAAAAACCATCTTAAAAGCATTATAGAAAATCATATACCAACTAAATACACATCAAACAAAATAAATAAATGCTGGTTTAATAATAGACTAAAGAAGCTTTGTAAACAGAAGGAAAACCTATATAGAAAATTTAAGGAAACCAAGGCAGAACGAGTTTACAAAAAGTATATAAAAATTAAACACCTAACCCAAAAAGTAAGCAGACAGCTGCAGAGTGAATACATAAACAATGTAATATCTAAAGATAACAACAAAAACCTATGGTCGTACATTAAGTCTAAGAAAATGGAAACAACAGGCAAAGCGCCATTAAAAGATGAACATAACATAATACATAATGATAATGAAACTAAAGCAAACATCCTAAACAAATACTTTGCATCAGCATTCTCAGCCCCAGGAGACAAAGACATATTTCTTAATTTGAACCAAGTAGACAACATAGAAGATTTAGTAGTACAAGAAAATGGAATTCAAAAACTATTAGCCAACACCAAACCAAATAAAGCGTCTGGACCTGATGGTATTCCAGCTAGATTACTCAAAGAACTAAGCAATGAGCTAGCCCCAGTGTTCAAAATACTCTTTCAGGCATCGCTTAACCAGGGCAGAGTACCAAAGGACTGGAAAGAAGCTAATGTCACCCCCCTATTTAAAAAAGGAGAAAAATCTGATCCAGGAAACTACAGACCAGTATCACTTACCAGCATCACATGTAAAATCCTAGAACACATAATATGTAGCAACATCATAAACCACTTAGACAAACATAATGTCCTCACCCCATACCAACATGGCTTTAGGAAATATAGATCATGTGAAACACAACTAATAGGACTAATTGATGATTTTTCAAAAGGTTTAGATAATAGTGAACAAATAGATGCTATCTTACTAGATATTTTTCCAAGGCTTTTGACAAAGTTCACCACCATAGTTTGCTTAAAAAATTAAAATATTTCGGCATTAATGGTCCACTGCATCAGTGGATTAAAGATTTTCTGATAGGAAGAGAACAAACTGTAATAATAAATGGCTCTAAATCAACACCAATAACAGTAAACTCAGGTGTACTTCAAGGAACAGTCTTGGGTCCACTACTATTTTTAATTTACATAAATGATTTACCAAATTGCATTAGTTCAGGAACAAAAGTCAGATTATTTGCAGACGATTGCATAATATATAGAACAATAAAAACAAAACAAGACACAGATATTTTACAAAGAGAATTAGATGAATTACAGAAATGGGAATCAAATTGGAGCATGTCTTTCCACCCAGAAAAATGTCAGTTGTTAAGAGTAACAAAAAAACTAAAACAAATTAATTCCACTTATCTTCTTCATGGCAAACCAGTAACACAGACTAAAAACGCAAAATATCTAGGTGTTATAATAAATGAAAAACTGTCATGGAATCCACATATTGATGAAACTATAAAAAATCAAACAATGCATTAGGGTTTATTAAAAGAAATTTCTATAAATCAAATAAGAACATAAAAATAAAATGTTATTTAACCTTGGTTAGGCCAATAATAGAATATACATCCACCGTTTGGGACCCCTCAACTCAAGAAAACATTAAGAAACTGGAACAAACACAAAATAGAGCAGTGAGATTCATAACAAACGAATATTCACATTTGACTAGAGTAACACCATTAGTAAAATCACTAAATTTAGAAAGCCTTCAGGACAGAAGACTCAAAAGTAAAGTAGCAATTATACATAAAACACTGAACCATAATCTTCAAATACAAAAACAAAATTTAATAAAATACTCTGAAAGACACAAAAATAAAGGCACATTCCTCGTCCCATATGCTAGGACAAATTTGTACAAATACTCCTTCTTCCCTAGTGCTATTAGAGCATGGAATGGGTTGCCTGAGCTAGCCAGAAAAACCAGTGATTTGGCAGAATTTAAGTCATTGGTTAATATGCATGACTAAATGCATGACGCATAGGACGTAATCATCTTCTTTTTTGAAGTAACGTCTGTATTATATAAGATAAGATAGTATAGTTCGTCCATCGTGGTTCGATGATGACCACTTTGTCATCCAGGGGGCTGAGCGCTTTGCACTAGGATTCTATGCCTCCTCATGTGGCTGGTGAGCCTGGAATGTTCCGCTGCACACTGGGCAGGTTATTCCAGCTGGAGCTAGTGTCGTGGGCCTTGCTTTTTTTCACTGGCATTTTTCTTCTGCCAGCTTTGTTCTCTTTTCCTCAGCAACCTGTTTGCCAGTTTTCACAGCGCGACGCCATGATGCTCTGTCATGTGCCTCTGTCTCCCAGGTGGCTGGGTCTATGCTGAACGCCTAGCCTACTTATAGGCTGTATTCTAAATTAATAATTCATCAATACTAAAAAAAACAACACAATTATTATCAATAGACAATAGAATAGACAAGTCTTGACTGTTACTGATACAGACTAATACAGCGTTTACAGAGTTTATGTTTAAGTTAAATGCTGTTAGTATTAGTTACTTCAGAACATTGTCAGGGACTTCTCAAGAGCATGCTCAGACTTTGGCCTTACCATTAACACAAGACTGAAGTCTTATATCTACCTGCTCCTGGGAAAGCCTACTCGGATCCAAGCATCACTATAAATGGCAATGATATAAACGCAGTGGACAGATTCACATATCTTGGCAGCATACTATCCAGAAACGGAAAGATTGACAATGAAATCGACCTGGCCAAGGCCAGTGCATCCTAAGGCAGACTGTCTAAAAATGTCTGGAACAGACGTGGTATAACGAAAAATACAAAGCTAGGGCTTTATTGAGCCGTCATTATCCCTACATTGTTCTATGCCTCAGAAACGTGGACAGTGTACAGAAAGCATGCAAAGAAACTGAATCACTTCCACATGACATGTCTAAGAAAAATACTGAATGTTAAATGGCAAGACAAAATACCAGATACTGAAGTCCTTCGAAGAGCGGGTCTGCAAAGCATCCATACAATCCTGATGCAGTCGCAGCTGCAATGGGCAGGACACGTCTGCAGAATGGAAGACCACCGCATCCCTAAACAACTCTTGTATGGCCAACTAAGCGAAGGATAGCGCTCGCAAGGTGGTCAAAGAAAGCGCTTCAGGAACACCCTCAAAGCTTCTCTGAAGGCTTTCAGCATAGACTCATCCACCTGGGAGACAGAGGCACATGACAGAGCATCATGGCATCGTGCTGTGAAAACTGGCTCACAGGTTGCTGAGGAAAAGGGAACCACGCTGGCAGAAGAAAAATGCCAGAGAAGAAAAGCAAGGCCCACGGCACTAGCTCCAGCTGGAATAACCTGCCCAGTGTGCAGCCGAACATTCTGGGTTCACATAGGTCTCACCAGCCACATGAGGAGGCACAAAACCCCAGTGCAAAGCCCTCAGCCCCCTGGATGACAAAGTGGTCATCATCGAACCACGATGGACGAACTATTTATAGTTACTTAGTACTATTAGTAAGTAGTAATTATTACACACTTAGATCTAGACCTACTAATTTCTTTTTTGAAGTAATGTCTGTATTTTATATGATAAGAAAAATTATGATTAATTACTGACACTAGAGACTTAGACTACTACTAAATTAGATCTGACTTTAGTTCTAATCTATATATAGATCTAAATCTATACTTATAATCTAGTAATACGACACTTGATTAAAGATAGATAAATGAGTAGATTCTCTAGATTTGGCTAGAATCTAGATATCAAAACACTAAAAAAAAAATATCTGTTTCTGTATGTATAAATGTTAAATATTACAGTTCTATGGTGGTTTGTGTTTTGTCTTATTTTTTTCTCTTCCATGTCATGTTTCAGTTGATATACTTCTAAAGCCTGCTGGTGATGCTCCTATAATGAAGAAAAAGAAATGGACAGTTGATAGGACAAAACGGATTTGCTGGGTCTCAGATTTTATAAAAAAATACATCAAAATGGAACCATCAGAATCTTTGGTTTGTTCATATTCTTAACACTAATTCTTATGCAGAATTTCACTATATTACGAAACATTAGGATCAATTTGTCATATGACTTTGAGATTATAATCAGTTTTCAAACATGTTTTTAATTAAAGCACTATGTTCAATGTACTGTAGTTGATTTCTGTAGTTCGGCATCAGGGTGTATCTAATGAATTAGGGTCACCAGACATCCTGCAAAAAGAGGATTTGTCTTCATATTTGGCGGCAGGTCCTCTATCCAGCAAAAGTGTGAAAATTTCAGAAATGTATTCTCTTGTTGGCTTCAGTTACATATTATCCATGATTAGAATTCCAAACATTTAGAGCGAAGCCTTACTTAGACTCAATACTTCTAGTTGTGCCTCATTTCTCTGTCTAAAGTTTATATTTTCGAGCTTTTTCAGTGCATAGACTAAATGTTTGGAACTCTCTCTATATTGAGCTCATGTTTCACTACATTCAAGAAGAACATTAAGACTCATATGTTTGAGATTGTTGTAGATTAGTCATTTTAAATCTAAGTTTTATGTCTGTTATGTAATCATAACTCCTTAAGCCTAAAACGTGTTTGAATAGCAATATATAAAATTATATTATTATTAACATATATATTAGTGTTAAGATACTTGATATTTTTTTGTAAGGCAAAGTACACCAATACAAGATGATTAAAAACATTAATTAGTTTAGGACCCCTCATTTAATCTACCCAATAATCTTACTTTTTATGGAAAATGTTTTGCTAAGAAACTCAATTATCAAGCTAATGTAAACACTGAGGACATTTTATTGTGCTTGTATTTTGTATAAATTGAAAATGAATATACTAAACAGTTACCATTCAATGTGTTTGTTTTACTTCTTCACAATAGGTTCAAATTGCTGTTTTAAGTGATCCATATTACAAAAAAAAAATATCCAATGTGTGACATTTTGCAATTATTTTATTTGATTTTTTTAAATGTGCAGGTCATTCAGATGTAACATTACATTACATTACACTATCATGTAAAGAATGGTACCCTCTATTTACACAGAAAAATTAGGTTTGTAGGGCAAGAAACTTTTTTGAAGCATCGAAAAAAAACAGAAAGCCTTTCACCTATCTTCTGGTTAAAACAGAAACTCATAAATAGTTGACAGTTTTTCATAATCTCCTTTTGGGGGTGTTCATAGATTTAAAGCTGTTATTCTAAGCTCTTCTTGAGATGTGATTTTTAAAAATGTGTATTGCTGGGAACTATGCTAATGCTGGTCAACCCACAGTAGACAAAAGAGATGCGTTTCTCTTACAACTGAATGAAGATATTGTTGTACAGACTAAATGTGCATGAATGATAACTACTGTGAAATGTCACTTTGTTGTGAAATATCATTAAGTTAGTTTTCTGGACACTTCTGATTTAACTATAAGCCGACTCTTTGAAATTGTCCTCCTTTGTAAGGCTTCATCCTTCTTTTTGCCCTCCCAGATTTGGTAAACCTAAACAAAGAAACTTTATTGTTATTTTTAAACTGTCCCCTTTTCTGAACAATAGTTGTCACACTTTAGGCAACACTTTTTTTGAAATTATGTTCAGATAGAAGAGAATGGAAGATAGACAAATATAGCTATGATGACTATTTTAAATGTACATAGTTGCTAATAGCTTTAAAACTTAGATATATTTAGTCACAGTAGTTTTATAAAAAAAATACAATCTTTTTCTCTTAAATTTATTTACGGTATTGATAAGCTGATGTCATTAATCTCCACAGTTCCTCTATGTCAATCAATCTTATGCACCATCTCCAGATACAGACATAGGATCTATATTCGATGTAAGTAAGAGTAATTGTATATTAACTTTAACCTTGTGATGATAAGGAAAGCTTACTACCTATTATTACCATTATCTGACGTGAGATTTTTTAGTAATGTGTTAATTTTTCTTTTCTTTTAGTGCTTTGGTAGTGATGGCAAACTTGTTCTCCATTATTGTAAGTCGCAAGCCTGGGGATAATAAAAGTGCATGAAAGTTTGGTATGAAGTCTTCATAATGTTGTTTTGAAAGAATTCCTTTGCTCTGTTTTCATTATTCATTTAAATCACTTGAATGATTGTATTATTGAAGAGCTACTTTTGTATGTCTGTTCCTTGAGCTCTAGTAACTGTTGAATGTAATAAAGTCCTGTAAAGATTGAATTGATTTAATTGCATTTTCTGAGAGAAAAACAACTGATTTCATGCTTTATGTTTATATTTGTTTTTGTGGTATGTTATTGAAAACTGGCAAATTGTAATTTATTTCATTTAATTTTATAATTGTAGTTTTTCTGAATTTACAATGAACCTCTTGAACTATTTCATATTCACGCTTCATGGTCCAATAGAATTTTAAGATTAGAAAATTAAAGCAAGTACACTCACTGTATGAGCACTTTACAGCAAATTGTCAATTAACAGTTCATACTAGAAATTAAAATACAGTTGAAGCCATATAGTTAACAAATTGAAACTTCTAAAAGGCTAGTAGGATAAGAGCAACCTATATGGTTAAAGTATATATATGTAGATGTAACAAGCTAGATTTCATTTCTATGGGAGTTACCATTTAGCTTATTTTTTAAAAGGTTCATTTTAGTTAGACCTCGTTGAATGAATTTGTGTGGGACCACTTTGATTGGTTTGATAAAATTGTAATGAGCCCAACTCCTGCTACTCAGCTACAGCACAGCCAGCATTCTACAACATGTCTTGGATGTCGGCCCTTTACTGTTGCTCTGTATGTTTTTTTTCTTAAAAGTCATACTTTTCAATTATTCAACATAAATAATATGAAATTACATTCAAGACAAAATAGAAATGACTATTATGTATGAAATAGGTAAACATTTGTTATTGAGAAGTTCAGATAAATGTTGTAAGTAGTTATCAAGGAATTTTGTTTTCCTTATCTAATAGAGGATGGAAGGAAGACCCTGAACATATTATAACCATATATTGTATATACTGTTTAAGTTTGAATGTTTACTTCTGTCATAGTAACATTTTATTGCATTTAATGATAATGTTTGGCTTATTCTAGATGGTTTTTTTGAATGTATTGATTAAAAAACAGGTTTTATTTGTACTTTATAGACAGGGCATGTCCTTGTCAAGGCAATACATTTATGGTCATTTTTGAATTATTACAGTTTATTAATGATTTTTTTAATGGTTCATGTTCTTGAAGCCTTTCATAATTTGTCAGATTTTACTTCAGCTTCAATTGAGCTACAGAAACAAAACTATGTGGAAAGACCATGAAATAAGTTTGTTTCTGTAACTGAACAGATGTTCTGAATGAATTATGCATGTTTCCATAACTGACAAGATGTACTGAATGAAGTGTATATGTCTCCCTAACTGACAGACTCTGAAACCTAATTAGTAACGAACCATGCTGAGAATTACTCCCTTAGAGCACCAAAGAGGGCAGTGATTTTTAAGGTACAAGGACCTAATGTCGCACATGGACCAGTTATCTCTCTCTCTCATTTCCTTGTCCCGATCATCCCTCATGCAAAACACACATTCATAAAGAATGTGGTTTAACTCCAACTGACCAGATGTTCTGAATGAAGTGTACATGTCTCCCTAACTGGCCAGATGTACTAAATAAAGTGTACATGTCTCCTTAACTGACCAGATGTATTGAATGAAGTGGACATGTCTCCCTAACTGACCAGATGTACTGAATGAAGTGTATGTCTTATATGAACTGAGCAAAACAAAACATGATGTGTGGACACTCGACCAAAGGGACAATGAAAAAAACGGCATTTGGAAATGTCCAGGTTTACAGATCTGAGGTTGAAAAAAAAAAAAGGTTTCTATTGTTACATCTTCAAAGCAGTTTTGATATTTACAATAATTTTATTAGAAAAAAAAATCACTTTCAGTAAGGTGTTAACTTTTTTTTAAAGTGTTACAAAAGTTTCATTTGTCAGAAGCTAAACAACTTAAGCAGAATATCTTATTCAAGATCTAGAACACATAAACAATGCTTTTATCTATAGTAAATGAATGTTAATTGATAGTGTCTAAATTATAAAGTGAACAATTTCATAAATCCAATAACAGAATTAGAAAGTGAGCTACATCATGAAGACATAAAGTAAATATTATGTTTATAAAAGACACTCTCTCTCAACATCTCACACAGTTTAATATTTAGATCAGAAACATGGAACCCAAAATAGTTCTTACAATAATCATGTTTTTTTTTTCTTAAGAATAAATTATTTTAAAAAAAATCATTGCAATTAATTTTTAAATATTATTTTAGGTAATGGGGCAAGGGCCTTTCTTGGTTTTTAAGACAACTATAATTTTTTCATAATAAAAAAAATATTTCTTTTGTAAATAAACTGTTTTACAAATCTGAAGATATTATTGACATATTGTATCTGATTTTAGAGAAACGCTTAATGAGATTTATTTTAACAAATTATTTGTACGGCTTGCAATGTTGAGAAATTACATTTTCGGAAATCGCCATTGCAAGATGGCACCATCTTCACTGACGCTGATGATACTTTTGGTATCTGGGGCTATTCTTACTCTTAAAACAGCTGCACTGTGGCCTTGACCCACATGAGTGACCACTCCTTCTCTATACAGCCAGAGCTAAGGAAATAAAGCAAAATCATTTTTAATGTTTCTTTTAAAGTCAGAATAAAAAAAAGTTAACTCAATTTACTTTTCTTTATCCCTAAACCTAAAATCCAATTAAATTTTAAATATTAAGGAATCATGTTCAATATATTCAAATGTTGAAAGTTTACTTGTTTGGGGGCACCTGCATTTTGACATTCAACATAAGTGCATAATAAATAATGTAAAAACACATTTCAGACACTCATTTGGGGGATCCCCTCAAGCGGGGGCCCAGAGGGATTTTCAAATTTGGACCCTTCCTCCCCCCACCCTAGCTATGCCCCTGTGTTTGAAAAGCAAAATAAGTAAAACAGGCAAGTCCAGAAGGTGTTCTACAAAAAATAATAAATTGTTTCCACATCATGACCTTAACAAGTGTACTCTAATGCGATAACTAAAAGTATTTGATCTACTTTGATTTCATAATGAAAGTTTGAAGTAAATAGAATGAGAAAGTAACGTTAGAACTTAATGTTGCAGTAGATATTTAACTCTGCATGCATTCACAAAGCCATCATTACTCTTTTGTCTGTTACTGTATTAATGAACATAAGAACTTTAACTGTACATTTACTTACAGTAAATGGAATAATAATTTGTATAAACTATCGGTTGCATAACAAATAAAATTAAGCATGATATGGTAAAGTCACAAGAAAGCTTGCTAAATGCTAAAAAGCAAAAATGAATATCATTGTCAAGGAAATATTTTTGAACAAGAAAAAGGAATAAAAAATGAACTAGAAACTTGGTAAAATTAATACCTTGATAAGTTTCTCTTCTCCACCTGTGACCAAAGCAGAATGGTCAGAACTTATGTCTAAAGAATTAATAGCTCCTGCCTTGGCTGCCTCTAGCTCTCGAATCATTGAGCCATCATAAGTCTCCCAGTAGCCCAGCTTATGGTCAGTGCCACAAGTAATGATCTGAAGTTCTTCTTCTCCGTAGCAAACACTTTTAAACAGTGTGTTGGCGAAGACTACATTCTTGCGAATACCTTTCCTGTTGAATACGAAAGAAACCACACACAAAATTAAAAACTAAAGTTTAAGAATCTACTTTTATATTTAATCACAGAAATTTATAATAAGCTTTATTGTACGATAGAAAAGTGTTTTACGATGGTGCATTTTATATAACCATTCAAGTTTGATTTTGCTGCATAAACAAAAAAATTGACGTACACCAAATCCCAAATGATACTTGTTCCATCTCCACCAGCTGAGGCACATTCCTTATCATTGGATCGAATCACAATCTGAGCAACAAAGTTTTTGTGTTCCTTCATACTGTGTCGCAACTGGGCTCTCATTTCCTTTTTGCCATTCTGGTCTACCCCTGTGATAATATCCCAGACTCTAACCTGTGAAGAGAGAACAATGCCAGTACTCCAGTTTAATTTAATAATGTGATTATTAAGTTATTCTGTATGTCATACCACTAGTTTTGTGTTATTCAATCAATTTAATTGCAAGAATATTCATTTTAGGACCATAAGTTTTCTAAGTGCTGATAACTGTTAATCATACAAGGGCAACTGAAAGCAGACACTCATAATACAATAGGCTAAAAACTGTGTTCAGTTATAAACTAGTACATTGTTGTACAGTATAATATTGTTAGACTTGTAAGTTTTCAGATGTTCCTTCAGAAATGAAGATTATAATATCCTGGCACAAGCCTCTTGCAGGATGCCAGGGAATGTAAGTGGATAGGGTTCGAACCTAGGACAATCATGATCTCAGTCCAGAGCACATACTGCATAACCCAGGCAGCATTTTTGAAATAGTAGATGCATTGTCTCAAAGTCACTTTGGTGTAAGCATATGTAAAAATAATATGCAGATGTAAAGACATCATCAGTTTATTTAAAGTTGATTTAAGCTGATTACTTTTTCTTTTGACCTAATACTAAAATAATTAAAACAAAAATCTAATTAATGAATTATTTAAGGGGACATAATCATTTCTCTTTTGAACACTAATTACTCGCTCCTGGGGTGAAAAGTATACCTGTCCTTCTCCTCCCCCACTGACGATGCAGTTTCCTGTACTGGTCATAGCCACAGCTGTAACACCTTTGTTATGGGCATCAAGTATAATGTGTTTGAGTTCCAAGGCAAGGTCCTTAGCTTGAAATCCAAATATTCTAATCTTCCCATCATTCCAACCTGGAAATAAGAAGAACATTGTCTTCCATATCTTTAATATTCATTAAAACTATAGGGCTTGATGATGTAGAAGCAGATCTACATGGGATGGATTAAAACTATAGCTTAATGGGGACTACTCCTAAAAGAAAATAAGAAAGGAGAGAGAGTTGTGACATTACGCTTTCTTCTCCAATGTAAAATAATTGTAACCACCTGTATCTGTAAAAAGAAATTGTTTTGTAAAATGTTGTACATGTTTCTTCATAGTAGAAGACAATCTACATTCTAGCCTAAACCTTCTGCAAGATAGGGGAAATTGTAGCGGTTAGGGTATAAACAAGGACCATCAAGACAACCTAACAACAGTCCAGCACACATACCAAACGATCAGTTACCCATCTGTATTCTGCTTATTTTATATACTGCATTGAGCATCATAAAATTATTTGAGCTTCATAAAATTATTTGAGCTTCATAAAATTATTTGAGCTTCATAAAGTTAAAGAAAAACCACTTGGTAATAATGGTTTAACCATAAGAAAATATGTCTTAATAAATGATGCTTCATAGATAAAATAGATTAAAACCTGTTTAAAAATGTATTTAGACTAGATTGCTATTTTAACTCATGTTTTTTTTTTGTTATGTTTTCAATTCAACATGTTATGTTTATTATTATTATTAAATGTTTATTTGAGAATAGCCAGGTATTCATTATAAACAAGATTTATAAAATTTGATTTTACTGTACTATATAAAACACTTTGAAAGATGCAAGATAAAGATAAATAAAGGAGTTTCGTTTTCTCACCTGAAACAATTATTTTCCCATCACGTGAAATTGACAGAGCATTGCAAGTCTTGTTAGCCAAAACAAACCTTCGCAACTCTTTACCAGTTGATAAGTTCCATACTCTAATTTCTCCTTCTTGGCAAGTTATAATTAGCTGAGAAACGCCACTGTGAAAAAGAACAGTAACATCCAAAAAAGTTATAAAAATCTGAAACTTGATTTGGATCCATGACAACTCAAGCATTTCAGCCTATAACATCACCTTCACTGCATTCCCAATACACACCATGATTTCAACTTGTTATGTTAAACATGGATGTTGGCATAAATGCAATAGGTAGCTATTGGTCTTCATATTTTGGCATATGGTCATATGTTCAGAAATATGTTTTCAATGATCCTAAAGAAATGATAATGATTACATCCTAGCCTAAACCTCTTACAGGATGGCAGGGAGAGAAGTGGGCAGGAAATACTCTACACTTAAATAAACCAAAAAAAAATAATTTTTGGGTATGCGTTGGAAAGTAAGTTAGCAAACATCTTAAGAACAAATGATACCTATCTAATGTAAATCTTTATAATTTTTTACACATGTCAGTAAATATAATTTTTACAAAGTGAAAATATTGACACAAAGCTGTTTTGTTAATATGAATAGAAAACAACCTACTATGGAAAAATAACATCATTAATAGGACTGGAATGACATGTTTTGATCAGTTCTGCTGTGAGATTTGAATACTGGAACTTGTACACTTGAGAGTGGGCTGTGCCTACAAAAAACTAAAGAAGGAACAAAGGATAATTTAAAATATTTTTCTTAATTTTTTTTTCCAACTATGTAGACATTTTTCATTTTCATGTACAGACTAGGTATAGACATAGCTAGTTGAATAATCATTTGTACATTGGCAATTCTTTCTATTAATTGATAATATTGAAGATATGCATTATTTTTTTTTTGCATGTTGATCAACTTTGAATTTTATTTACATTAATTCTAAGGTTATAATCAATAGCTCATTTTTCTATATTGGGGAGCAATATAATATAATAAAGAAACATACCACAATCAAATATTTCAGAAGGCAAGGACCTTAGCACACTATTATATTCTCATTTTATAGTTGTGTTTTCTTTAAACCATAACTTGTTAATATTTAAAAAAAAAAAAAAAAAAAAAAAAGAAGCAGAGCCAGATATAGGCAACGTACTACTACTGGATCTACTGGATTGAATTTAAATCTATGTTAAACATGGAGAATGTTCCCTTCACATTTTTTTATTATGCCACGAAAATAAAAGTAGAGTGTGAAAATGGGTTCACCCGTTCAGCTGACATATTCATATCAAATATAAAATACTGTGATTTATTTTAAAATTTGTTAAAAAACTTTTGTTCTTTAATAGAGATACAATTAGGTACTTTTTGTCTATTTTTAGGACCCTTTGGTTGTGGGAGAAACATTAAACATATTCTACAATCGCTGCCATAATCTAAGGAACATTTATGCCAAGTTTTATCATGATTGGTCAAATGGTTTTGATTTTTATTCGGGACATACATACATACAATACATACATACTCCTTACATTCTACTTTATATTTTAGATGTACTTAAGAAATAGAAAAAATTAGCTTTTATTATCTGCCCCTTGTTCATATGGTTTGAAATGGATACATTACATTATTATCATACCTGATGTCCAGCCCCTCTTTTTGCAATAGATGTGATTGCGCTTGTTTCAACATCATGTTTCCATGGCCTAAAAAAATAGAAATGTTGTATGTAACATAGAACTAAACACAATCTGAACAATCGCTCACTGCTGGGTAATATTTTTTCGATAATTTTGTAATATTTTTATTTATATCTATGAATATGTTTCTATTCTGTGTCAATACTTTTCACAAAAAAAAACTACAGTTATTAGTTCTATTTTGAGACAATTTTAGTTTTGTTTGGGATAATTATTCTTATTCTATTGTATCCTTTTTAAAATTTTAATATTTTGGATTCTCATTTATTTAGTTGTTTTTTTTCAACTAAATATTGTCACTAAACAAAAGCTGAATATTTCTATGTAATGATAGGTGGGGAGAAGTGAAATTACTAATTATAAATTTTTTTTTAGTGCACTATAATGTTCATCGTATAAATATTTTTTAAAATGTTTATCAACATTGAATGATTTTTGTCCAAAAGGATTATGATTATTTAATGATGTTAATAAACATCTATAACTATAAAGAATTAGAGAAGGAAGCTTAACAATCACTATGCAGAATTAGAAGGAAGTTACACAATCACTATGCAGAATTAGAAGGAAGTTAAACAATCACTATGCAGAATTAGAAGGAAGTTAAACAATCACTATGCAGAATTTGAAGGAAGTTAAACAATCACTTTGCAGAATTAGAAGGAAGTTAAACAATCACTATGCAGAATTAGAAGGAAGTTAAACAATCACTATGCAGAATTAGAAGGAAGTTAAATAAAAAAAAAGGTAATTAGAATACTATATCTACATATACATACTGAACATCTTGTCTGTGCTTGAAAATGGCTTTCACCTTGTTCCCACTCTCAAAAGCCACACCAATATCATAGTTGGCAACTATACCACTGCCTGTGCCGACCAGCATATTGAAGCCCTTGTCCGACATTTTCACAAAACTAAGGGCAGTGACACCCAGGCTGAACTTATTTTTAGCTGGGACTTCAAACTGAAGGATGTTGGTGGCTTTGTTGATGCATAAAATATCCCCAGTTGTGGTTCCACAGAAAAAGTAGGCCATCTTTTCATCCTGGTCATCAACCATCTTCAAAATATAATTTTAAAAAACTTGTTAACTTTACTACAAATGTTGGTAGGTTCTAATTCAAATAAATCTTTTAAAAATGAACAAAAGTATATAAATATGCTAGTCCAAAACTATTGGAGAGATCTAGATATTTATGGTGAAAGAAAAAAAAAAACAATAACCTCAATGCATGTTATGATGCGCTTAACACCACCAAGTGTTGTATTGACTGGTCTGATTTTCCTATTTTCTCTGTCCAAAGTCCAAATACGTAGAGTGTTGCTAAAAAAATATTATAGAAAAAGGTATATTAAATTTATTTTTACAGCATAAGTCATATTGAAAAGTGCAATTAATGATAGTTTTAGTCATAATTGTGCTTTATAAATATCTTATTTGTATTTTAAATGTATTTAAATATTCAAAATAAGAAAGATTCCTGTAAATTATGTAATCTTGCCATAAAACAATGTTCATGCTAATAATTATATATAAATTTCATGTTTTATTGTAATTGATATTTAGCTAAAAGACAATTAATCAGGTAACGAAAGATATTTCTCTATTGAATATTTTCGCTAATGAATCAATGATTCCCTTACTCTCCTCCTGTTACAAATACATCATCACTGACTTTGGATGCAGCTAAACAGTATGTGACACCAGCGCTCATCACTTGGGCAGGAGAACCACAGATTGGCTCCCTTGTCACCATATCCCAAACAACAACACTGCAGATCAAAAATAACAAACAATTTTAGCTCTAAATGAACTACTTAAAACAAGCTTCCAAAAGTTGTATGCTCCAAAACATATACAATTTAAAATATATTTTATATCAAATACATACATAGTCTTAAAGGTCACTTGCCTTAATTTGGATAAGGAAATTAATTGACAAAATTCAAAAACAAAAAAAAATCTGATTAGTTCACACAGACACATCTTCTTTAAACATGGGCCACATCATCTTCCCTATAGATCACAAGGTCTTGAAGGGGAACTTTACTTTTTTTAATTTTTTTTTTTATATTAAGAGCAAAGTTATTGCTCTTACAAAAAGTCATCAGTTTTGAAAAGGAGGAATTTTCTTTTAACAAAAAATTTCTCTATGTTAATTATTTGATTACAATATATGTTTGATACTTACGATCCATCATCTTGTCCCCCAAGAGAGAAAACATATTTCCCATTGGCTGAAAAGGCCAGAGCTTGAACTTTCACCTTGTGTAGCTCCCATTTTTGAATCGCTGTTTTAGTTGTATAGTCCCACAGAGTTATACAAGCCTAAAGTGAACAGTATGCACAACAGATTATTTAGAACACCTTTACAAATATTCATTATGCTCCTAGCAGCTGTTTTAGTTGTATAGTCCCACAGAGTTATACAAGCCTAAAGTGTACAGTATGCACAACAGATTATTTAGAACACCTTTACAAATATTCATTATGCTCCTAGCAGCTGTTTTAGTTGTATAGTCCCACAGAGTTATACAAGCCTAAAGTGTACAGTATGCACAACAGATTATTTAGAACACCTTTACAAATATTCATTATGCTCCTAGCAGCACTAAAAACTGAACCCTATATTATTCTTACAAAATATTTACTTTAAATTATCTCCATAAACATGATTATGGGGGCCAGAGCTATATTAACTAAATGCAATTATATTAAATAATTAGAGTGAATTCAAAATATATGCCTACCAAATAAAATCAACTATATAGTGTACTATGGTCATTTTTTAATGGCAGTTTTATTATTGTTCAGTGTATAACTGAAAACAAGTATAGTTTTTAAATAAGAAATGGTTTTACAAGTAGTTAAGTAAGATCTATTTTGACTAGGATTTTCACAATTTATTTTTTTCTTTAGATGCAGTCAGCTAAATAGTGTACGTTTGAGTGGCCATACAATATTCCTCATTCACTTTTCCATAGCATCATTTGTATTCATGACCAATATATTGCAATTCTAGCAATGTTTTTAAGCAAAATACAACAGGACTAGATAATAAGCTATCGCTTTTTTTATGAAGTCAGCTTTACCTACTCTTTGAACTCAATCATTAGTAAAAAATATTGTTGAAATATTAACTAAATTTGGTAAATCAACAAAGACCAAAGTGAAACAAAGTTCAATAACAAAAACAAAAAAATTTAAGAATACCAAAACTGAACAGAACATGACTTACTCAGTATATGCACAACTAATTCTGTAATTTTAGTAATCACAAGTTCAGTAATAGAAGATAAAAGTCAGATAATAAATCATAGCCTTCTTGTGGACAATGGTATCTCTTGCATAATTCAGAAAGTGTAACACATTGTATATTAGAGAATATTCGGATAAACTATGTGTTAAACATTTATGCTGGTGCAGTCAAAAAAGCAATGACAGCACAACTTTCATACCAAAGTGAAATTATTATTCATTGTTACCAGAAGAGAATGAAAAATTCAAGAATAATAGATGATAAAGTGAAATTGACTGCAGTGCCAAAAAGTCCTGTTTTCAAAAAGTAATGAATAGGAAGGATTAAGGATTTTTCCTAATCTCCCAGCTTTAACCTTGTAAAAATAAAGTCCATTAGGGATGCAGAACTTCTTTGCCTATCCATTATCCCATGACCATTAGGAAGTATTTCTCCTGATAAAAGATAGGCACTCAGACAAAGTCCTGTCTGAAGGTTCCACAATGGCATCGACCATTACTATGATTAGGTTGTGTCACATACATAGTATGGAGCCCTCCCGAATGGACCTGCTATAAGCATCCCATGGCCACATCTATATATAAATATATATATTTTAGGAACATAAAATTGGCTATAAAGTTACATTTCTTTAATAATAACTTTCTATTAACAAGATGTTGCATTTTTTAAGAAAATTTTTTTGTAGTAAACATTTTATTACTCTAATTAAGAAGTATTTAAGTTTCTAACAGCATTTACACCATTTTATTGCTAAATTTGAGAATGCTAAATATTGCAATTTCTGTTATACCTTAAATCCCATATAAGTCTCTTGTCCAGAAACTATATAGCGGCCATCATTAGAAACTGCTATGCAGGTGACATTATTGGTATGGCTAGATAAAATACTTTGTTTTGATTCTTGGGTTATATCCTCAATTATGACATTGCAACCCAGTGGATATATAATATGCTCCCTGTCAGGATGAACAATTAGACCACCAGATACTGTGCCTGTAAAACAAAAATTTGAACATTTTAAACATTTCAATTCACCCTTGCATAATATACAGGTTATAGGTTATATTTAGTTATCGATATTGTGTGTAAATGAAGTCACCTTTGAAACATGAGATCCAAAGGAAGATAATATTAAGTTTCCCTGTTTCAAGGTCAGTAATAACAAAATTGTTAAGTACCTAGCTCAAAAAGCACATTGAATTCCCTATCTAACGCCTGGTACTCATTAAATCACACATAAAATTTCGTAAAGTTCTTCCAGCATTTAAGCTTATGATATCCAGATTGCCAGCAAGTATTTACATCTTGATAACCCTAATCCAAATATTATAAAAAATATTTAAGGCTATAAACTTTTAAATTAAGAAAGATAAATGTATCATACTGCTTTAATATGGTATGTAATAATCTTACATTCTGAGAGAGCAACCTTAAACATATAAAACAAAACACATAGAGAGCAAAAAAAATGGATCTGCATTATTTAACTTACCCTTCAATATTAATTATAAAAAATATTGTTTTGCATATCTTAACAAACTCTAAAAAATATGATCCTGAATGGTATAGATTTATAGATCAACATCTAAAAGTAATAAAAGTCTATACAGATCTAGATCATGTAAATCAAGACAAATCTATATATAATTATATAAATTTAAGTACTAAAGTTGATTTGAGATTTAAAACAAGACAAGTAATTTGTAAATGAAAGATCTATATCTAGAATACTAAATATCTAGAATCTAGACAAGATTTAGAATTATAATCAGGATCATCTTCTGATCATGATCATCTTTTGATGACTTCTCTGATGAAGTGATGAAGTCTATAGTAAAAGTAAGTAAGTAAAGTTCCCCTTTCAGACCTTGTCGTCTATAGGGCAGATGATGCAAAGGTCATCTAGGCTGTTTCTGTGGCCTACGGCCTACGGTTAACAAGGATGTCATGTGGCCAACAGAACAACAACCAACCGCCTTTACTTTTCCCTAACTAATGTCAGGTAACCATTAGAGCTGGGTGGACTCAGAGGCACCCGAAGATCCCGAAATTAAAAATCTCAGTCTTCACCAGGATTCGAACCCCGGTTCGGAAGCTAAGCGCTTTACCGCTCAGCCACTGCGCCTTCTGAAGTGTATAGAATCTACATGAATTACAATATAATTAATATATTTATTATCATATTGACATATTTATTACTATTTTACAAAGAATAATTACAATTTTATTTACATATAATGATATATCTATCATCTAGATTCTGATGAGATCTAGATCTAGATGTAAAAATTGTATAGTATATGATTTGATGATAAATAGAAAATTGGTCACAATGCAAATTTTCATTAAGACTTAATTAGTTAATAATTGAAAATTCTAGATTTAGAATCTAGATTAGATTAGTAGTAGTAGTAGATCTATATTGACTATATTGTCTATATTTAGATTATGAATTTAAAGAAGAAAAAGTCAAGAACATTAATCATTATCTAGTCTAGATATATTTTCAACTTGTTCATACCATTAAACCCTATTACTCTTTTCAGTTCAAGTTCTTTGGTGTCGAAAATATCATTGTCGCCTGCCATTTTGAAAGTTTGATAGGATAGTAAGCTAAGTGAATAGTATGAAGCGGATTCAAACAATGTTACTAAGGAAAACAAATATGGCGTTGTAGACTACGGCGGCACTTGGAATCAAGTTAGATAGCTATGTTAAAAACACAGACCTATATATATATATGGTAAATAAAAATTACAAGCACTAGAAGAAGCAGACAGAGAAAGCGATGGGAAGACAACATAATAGAAAGGATGGGCCTGTCATTAAAAGAGATTATATTCATTATATATCAAAGGCAAAAAAACATAAGAAAACAGAGAGGAATGGAGAAAGACTGTCAACAGATATTGTGTGGTGCCCCAGCTGTCCAGCAGACTAAGGAATAAGTGAATGTGTGGTGAGTGTATTTTTTTTTTACTTTGTACAAACATGTTAATACATATCCCACCTTTTTCTAATTAAGAGGATGGCTGCCTGGTCGTGAGGTATGCGCACTTGACTGTCGTTCGGACGTCTCAAAGGTCCCGGGTTCATACCCTGCCCGCTGCCTTCCCCCGTCGCCCTGCGGGAGGTTCGGATTATAGGAAGTAAATTAACGTCAACTCTGAAAGGACATCCGAAACATGTAAAACATTTTACATTTTCAAGCCTATTCACTACTGTATGGTCATCGAATAGAAGACAGGATAGCTTCAGGTCGCCCACTCCTAAGATAATCTATGTAGGTCTAAACGCGGCATGGATTGCACACCAGAAGTAGGGAAAAGGCTGAAAACCAATGAATGATTACAAATACCCAGTGCTGGATTGCCTAACTTTTAACTACTAATAAATTACTAATAAACGTTAAAATATTTTTAAAAAGTAATAATTCCCCCCCCCCATTTAAAAAGGTGCCGGTACCGGTACCGTCACAAAAAAAAAGCACTGCAAATACCTAACCAGTGCTGGAATTAGCTTACTTAGAGGCAACATAAGCTATATCTCAGGGCTCCCGAGAAATTGAATTGAGGGCCGAAAAAAACACTTTCCGAATGATCGTCACATTTGTATCTAAATATTGCTAATAATTTTTTATTATTAAATGTCGGTAATTTCGGTAGTTTAAACATTATTATTTTATAATACAAAAAGAACGTGTAAAATATATCATTTCTTTTACACTATAGAGAAAGGCGAAACAAAAATCAATAGTGATGGGCAAAAGTTAACTAAAAAGTTAGAAACTTTTAGTTTAACTAAAAAAATTAGTTAAGACCATTGTTTAACTAGAAACAAAAAGTTTAGTTAAAATCGTAGTTTAATTATTTTTTTTAGTTACTAACTAAAAAGTTTAATTAAAATTTTAAAAACTATTCAACTTGTGGTCAGGGTTGAAACGCACTGCCTGTTTTCTGGTCATGTGATATCAATAACTTTGATTATCAAAAAAAAAAAAGATGCAGTTAACAACTATTTAGACAGTCTGCATTTGAAGAGGGTAAAGTAAGATCCTGGTAGAAGTTATGGGAGTAAATATTTGCACTTGAAAGTAGCAATATTATAAAATGTTAAACATTTTTTGCCAAAAGCTTCTATGCAGTATTATGAATGAGGTTGTTCCGAATTTTTTGTGAGCTACGTGGAGGTGTTTAATATTACTAAATGTAATAACAGCCATAATTATGTGCAAATAAAACCAAATCGTCACCATTAACGTACCTTAGAATATTTCACACCCTTTATAGAACAAAAGTATCCCAAGCCTATAATAGGTACGATGGCTACCCCAAGATGGCTAGCATTCAAAGCTGTGTTCAGGCAAGATGTCTTCATCATAAAACTATGCAAGAGATGGAAAGGGAAGAAGAATCTCAGCACTGTGCACGATAAGCGTTCATCGCCAGCTTGTCCATCGCGAAGAGAAGCATTAGTAAGTGTTATTGCTCTTGACAAGATGGCTGCTCCCTGTTTACAGTTATCATAGATGAGTTAAATTTATTAGAGCATGGAATGGGTTGCCTGAGCTAGCCAGAAAAACCAGTGACTTGGCAGAATTTAAGTCATTGGTTAATATGCATGACTAAATGCATGACGCGTAGGACGTAATCATCTTCTTTTTTGAAGTAACGTCTGTATTATATAAGATAAGATAAGATTGATAAGTTCGGCAGCCACAGTCGACATTTGCAGTTTTTGCTTGATCGACCGCAGAGAGGCGCGGGCACCACGAATAAACTTTAAAAACCTGCTTAGTAGGCTATATACTTGGTTCACATATTTAGTTGTTTTTTTTTATGAAACAAGTATTTACAGTGCACTTAAAATCGCATAGGAGTGAACGGCTGGGGCATCAGTTCTTTTCTTTTATATTCTCCGTACCAAGAAAGTGAATCTATGGCAACTTGCACCACATGCAAAAAATCCTGTGGGCGCCCCTGGCTGCAAGATAGGCTACTTTGGCATCTTATTTGACAGCTCGCCTGTCATAGAACATGCTGGTCATATGCCCGAAGATGTAAGATATTTTAAAATTAGCAATTGTAACACTGAAGTGAAAGAAATGCTTTTAGGATTTTCTCATTAAAGAGAGCAAAAGTTGATGACGTCAGTTCTTTCTGATATTTTAAAATGACATAAAAAGGGATGGGCTTGACTATATGGTGTATCGAGCTCAGTGATATGATAACACAGCTACAATGACTGAAATTCATGAATTAGTACATGCAATTAAAAAAAAAAAGAATCAACAGAAAAAATATTTTTAATGGAAGTGTAAACCCCTTGATCTATGTGGTCAATCCTTTTTTTTTTTTATAGAAAATATTATTGGTGCTCTAGAAAAAATGGGATATGTAGATGGGATATTTTAATTAACCATAATGGAGTGTGATATTAAAATGTCTATTGAAAAAAACAACATTAATGAACGTATTATAGCTGTGAAAATACAGACACTAGTGGCGCAGCTCGAATATGAGAGTAAATGTATGTTTACATTCATGCAGTCTTATCCGACCCATCCCTATGCGTATGTGCTTATCGTTCTTTACTGTAAGTTTCCCCCTTTTAGACCTTGTGGTCTATAGGGCAGATGATGTAGAGGTCATTTCTTTCTGTGGCCTACGGTTGACGAGGGTGTCATGTGGCCAGTACAACGATCAACCGTCTTTACTTTTCCCTAACTAATGTCAGGTACCAAATAGAGCTGGGTGGACTCAGAGGTTAACGAGCAGGGTGTCATGTGACCAACACAACAACCAACCATCTTTATTTTTCCCCAAATAATGTCAGGTACCAAATAGAGCTGGCTGGACTCAGAGGTTAACGAGCAGGGTGTCATGTGACCAACACAACGATCAACCATCTTTACTTTTCCCCAACTAATGTCAGGTACCAAATAGAGCTGGGTGGACTCAGAGGTTAACGAGCAGGGTGTCATGTGACCAACACAACAACCAACCGTCTTTACTTTTCCCCAACTAATGTCAGGTACCAAATAGAGCTGGGTGGACTCAGAGGTTAACGAGCAGGGTGTCATGTGGCCAGTACAACGATCAACCGTCTTTACTTTTCCCTAACTAATGTCAGGTAGGCCTACCCACTAGAGCTGGTTGGACTCAGGGGCGCCCAAAGATCCCAAAATTAAAAATCCCAGTCTTCACCAGGATTCGAACTCGAGACCCCCGAGAAGTTTTGCCGCTCAGCCACCGCGCCTCCTTCTTTAATGCAATCAGATGTTAAATTAACATACACCTCATCCTGTCGTTGTGGTAGATCCTCTTTAGGGCCTTCGTTTATCTTCACTACCATTTTTATTAGGCTTATCTTCCAATTAAGACCAATCGTCTAAGCAGGCCTGAATACTGAACTGCAACGTCGTAACCTTTGGGCAGTGGAGATCAATAACTCGTTGCCACGTCGCAGGTCATAGTTCGGGCCTTCTGTGACGAATGGTCTCGGCTGAATACTTGAGTTAACGTCTATTTGAGTGTTAGAATGGCGGCTCTGGAAGTAGGCCTAACAAAACTTTATCGGACATACATTATCTTATCTTATATGATACAGACGTTACTTCAAAAAAGAAGATGATTACGTCTTACGCGTCATGCATTTAGTCATGCATATTAACCAATGACCTAAATTCTGCCAAGTCACTGGTTTTCCTGGCTAGCTCAGGCAACCCATTACGTGCTTTAATAGCGCTAGAGAAGAAAGAGCATGTGTACACATTTGTCCTAGCATATGGGACGAGGAATGTGCCTTTATCTTTGTGTCTTTCTCAGTATTTTATTAAATTTTGTTTTTGTATCTGAAGATTATAGTTCAAAGTTTTATGTATAATTGCTACTTTACTATAAAACGCTTTAATCTGTTAACATTGAAAATATCTACTAGAGACAATTGTTAAGCTATATACTTTTAACGCTTTAAAAAATTAGTTAATTACACAAATAGTTTGGCAAATTTTATTATATTTTTGTTCTTTTTTTTTTTTTTTTTTTGATTATCTGGTTCGCTTACAAGACTGACAGTAAAAGTAGATGGGGAAAGTAAAAACATTACCTATATCAAGGCTAAGTGTCCATTTAAATTGTTAAGACAAGGAAGATCGCAATTTTATTTTGTTTGTTTTTTAGGTCTGTTTTGTTTTATCACATACTGTCCACATGCTTGAGAAAAATTAACAAAGAAACTCAAATTAGGCCCAATCTATACGTCTCTTTAGCCAGGGCATGCTACCCTGCCTCATAGTGGCGCCCGGGTGGAAACGATCGTAGGAGGAAACGATTAGGCTATAGGGTAGCAAAACAAGACTCCCGTGGGGGTGCCAAAACTGGTGCGAGAACATCCTCATTGCACTGCGCGGAGTTGTAAAAAAGCTCCCACAACCTTGTCACAATCCAGGCGCTGTTCCCCAAGGTTCCGTTACATAAATGGCGTGTCCCGCACGGTTAGCCTGGAAAGGAAAATGGCGGGGGTCTTAGTGTACGCGGCCTCTTGCTACGAGTCTGACCCACCCGCCAGACAGAACAGTGTACACTGTTCTCATTCAGGTCGGTGAAAGAGAGCTCTTGTTCACTTTTGCTGGCCTAGAGTTCCAAGAGCCGAAGGCTCAACTCTAACTGACAGTTTCAAGAAGAAGAAGAAAATACGTCTCTCTAGCAAAAAAAAAAAAAAAAAAAATTTTTTGGAAATAATAGCAACAAAAGTTCTGATGTATCAGTCCCTTGAATGTACTTTTAATGAGACTAATTAAACCCGCGACGAGAATAGGCCTACTATATAAAAAAAATGTTACTATCTATTGAACGATTAGACGGTGAATGAAATGTCAATTTCTTCAGTGAGCCTTTTGTCTTGAACCAATTGTCGGTGAACAAGTCTGTGAACCAGTTCATGGTGAAGGATATATGTCCGGTGAACGAATTGTCAGTGAACGATTTGTAGTACATCTCATTATTATCTCATCATGTCCTTGACTTTCGTCGTAGGAGAGCTGTGACGTTTGCCTCAAACTCAAAGCGCTGTGAGACTACATTAATTTTTTTTTAGCAGCGCAATATAAATTTTGCATTTTATCACATTAACGTATAATGTGGACTGTTGCAATGCAGACCAATATTATTTGATTGAAATAAAAGTAGAATAGAACAAAAAATGCCTACATTGGAATTCGTAGTATGTAAAAATATAATAAACTTGAGAGAAAGAAAGAGGGATAGAGAAAAGAAAGATTTGTGCCTATTTGCTTATTGAACTTTTATTTATATCATATTATTAGATTCTATGTTTACTAATGTATTTAGATCTAGATCTATTTTCAATATTAACAAAAAGAAAGAATCTATCGTTTTCTAAAATCCTAATGGTATCCCAATGAGGGTCATGAACTAAATAGGCTACTGTGGTATGCGTCTGTGAGAAGTTATTAGCTGTGCCAACTATGAATCTTTTTGTCGATTAGTCCATTACGTGTCAGAAGGCCTTATCGTGGCTAGGGTTAGAAATACTATGCAGGTTCCAGTCACGATCAAGATACTTTCCCCGAGCACCCCCCTTAATTTAAACTTAATTGAGAAATGCATGTTATAAAAGGTACAATAATATATATTTATACTAGTTATGTAGCATATTCATTGTAACAGACGAGAACAAAGAAAAAGGAAGGGGGAATAGCCTATAAAAGAGTAAGAAAAACTGTACTTCAAACGTTTTAAAGAATACTCAGTATAAAATAAATTATGTTTTCTAAATTTGTGTAGATATGTTCTTTTTAAAAATAGAAATCAACATCATTTGATGATTTGAACAATCTTGAATAAACTTGACATAATATTTTTTGAATTGTTTTTAATGAGAAAATCGTATAAATAGGTACAATTGACAACACTATCATAGCGGTCGAGACAACAAGCGGCATGATTAATTTCGCAAGGCATTATGGGAAAAATTGTTGGATCATGTAAACACAGGTACAGGGTATGTTGTTTTCCTCTCCATGAGCTGCCATTTTAGCGGTGCTAGATTTTGCTATGTCTGGAATACAACATCCAACAAACAACCACGCTCTTGCGTTATTAGCCCTTAAATCAGCTCCTACAAGTCCATCTAGATCGGCATGGAGCTCAGATGGCGAAGCCATTGCCCGGCTAGAAGGGAGAGACTTCGAATTCACTATGAGGAAGCCACGCATTACCATCGGACGAAATAGTAGCAAAGGCGATGTTGATGTCAACATGGGCCACTCAAGTTTTATTTCTCGCGTGCATCTCGAAATTTTTTCCGAACACCCTAACTTTTTTATGAAATGTAATGGTAAAAATGGAGTGTTTATTGATGGTATTTTTCAAAGAAAGGGAGCTCCGCCTTTACAGCTGCCTTGCACGTAAGTTTTGTTTATTTTTATTTTTTTTTAGCCCTGCTAACGGTTAACAAACAGCGATTAAAAACAGTAACTCACTAACTGGGTTAGAGTCTAGACTCGAGTCCTGCATTATAATTATCTTGAAACGCACCAACCCATATTATTATCTGTATTGATAGATGATAGACTATTTAGGCTCTAGACTAGATCTATGTATAAATATGAAGACGTCTGTTTGTTTATTATTTCAATCTAAGAGTATAATCAAATATTTATATTGCACCGGATATGGTCTTTGTAATGGTAGATTTATTTATTTACGATTGAGGACATTTGTATGTAACCATGTGCTCTGTCCAAGATGGCGGAAATGTAAACAGCATAATTGTTATGTTTTAATGGCAACCAATGAACTCTTCTGTTTATTAATAATAAGCATAGTAAAGGAAGTGAGAGAATTTCCAAAATCTCTCTTTGATTCTTGCCTTTGTCATCTATCTAGCCTAGATTGACCTAGATTCTAGTTCTAATATAATTACTAGATCTAATAAATTAGTTAATTAGACTAATTAGTAATATCTAGAGAAGATCTAGAATCTAAGAATGAGAATCTTTGACTTTGAATCTAGAGTCATTCTAGTGACAATCTAAAAATCTATAAATTATAATAAATGTAGATAATCTAGAAAAAATAATCTAGATCTAGTCAATCTTCTAAATTTAAAATTATCTAGTGAATCTACTAAAATGATAAATCTAGTCTATTAATTTTTTTATATACTAGTTACTAGACCTAGATTCTAGAATAGATCTACTACAATCCTACATCTAATTAATCTAATGCTAATGATCTAGATAGGTACTTCAACATAGCTATTTTTGTACACCGGAAGTGTGTTTAAAAGCTGGTCCTCATGGTTTCAGTCGCATCCTCGGTTACCGCCGGAAAAGTGCGTAAAACGTCATTATTTTTTAACCGATCTTCTAGATTAGAGTATCATTTTGTCGGGGAGAAAATGGCTATTCTTTTGATACCGAATTTGACGGGATTGGTTTACTAGATCGATTTGTTTTAAGTTTCCAAAATTAGGGTGTGTTCCAGATATGATTACTTTATTTTTGTTTTGTAATTATTTATATTGGTTAGTAATTTGTAGTATCTATATCTACATAAGAATCATGTGTGATTATTAAGCTATTTTGGATGGCGCTCTTGGTATATGAATGCCAAAATGACCACCAAATCGAAAGTAGCCATTTTGCTATCAATTCTACCGGAAGTAGTAATAAAATACTTATAAAATATTATTAAAACGAAGTTTCCTTGTTTATTAATATAGGTAATAAAGCAAAAAAACTCGTATTAATGTAGATCTAGATTTAGTTAGTAATAGATCTAGAGAAGCAACAGATAATGAGAAAAATCAAATTTATTGTTTTAATCATACACTAGAGTGTAGATCTAGGTCTAATACTTAGACTTAGGCTTAGACTTAGATCTATTTTCTAGAATAGGAACAGGGATGCATAGAATGAAATCTAGAATTAGAAAAGATAGATAGATATATCTTTAATTGATTTGATATATACTAGTCTAGTCTATACTTAATGTCTTTTATAAACTAATACTAGTTTCTAGATCTAGAATGTTGATGAGGATTAAATTTAGATCTATTTTTTTATGCGAAATTTAATGGGAGAAAATCTGAGAGATAGCCTAAAAACTTAAACAGCTTTTCAATATATATTATAAATTAGATCTAGGTGTTATATTATTAGTTTGTTTAGATTATGTCTGTATATATAATATATATAGAGAGACTCTGTATATTTTAAACTTTATAAAAGAGACATTCTAATATCTAATCTTGGCAATTTGACTAATTGTATTGATTTCTATTGCCTCGCTCCCCCCCCCCTCCAAATATTTTGTAATTTTACATCTGCATTTTTTTTTTAAATAAAAAAAAGGTCAATATTTTAAAAATGTTTTTTAAAGATAATTTTTTCATACTCCAGCTGTTTAAAGTCTCCTTTTAATTTTATGATTAAATATTAAGAAATAAAAACAAGTTTTCGTCAATATTTGAAAAAAATCTAGCTGTTCCAGTAGTAGTACAATTTTTAAAAATAAATGTCACAATTTTGAATTGCTTTTTTTCTTTAAAATTATTATTTATTTTTGTAGCAAATAACATGTTTAAAGTTTCTTGAAAATTTGGAATGGTAATATTAATAAATAAAAAATTTGTGCATGAATTAAGTCAAATTTTGACCAAATTTGGCGTCTCTATTTTTAGCTTCGCCCAGCTGTTAAAGTATAATAAATGGATTTAGATGAAAGATTTAGGGGTTATAAAATGATATAAAGAACATGTAAAGTCTCCTGAAAATTTGAAATGGAAATATTGACAATTAAAAAAATTGTGCATGAATTAAGTCAAATTTTGACAAAATTTGTCGTCTCTATTTTCAACTTCGCCCGGCTGGAAAAGTATGAAAAATCGGTTTAGATGAAAGATTGGGGGTCATGTTAGCTTTAAATAAAATGCCTAAAGTCTTCTGAAAATTTGAACCAAAAATATTGAATAACAAGAAAGATATGCATGCTTTAATAACAAAAAGTCAAAATTTGGGTACCAAAATTTTTTTATTGAATACAAAGCCAAAGAAGGAAAAAAATTTTTAAAAAAAATCATAACTTTGCTTCTACTTATCATAGAAACATAAATTTAATATTGTTGTAAATGGGACACCAAGCTCTATTTAATGATATCAATTACAAAACTATATGATCAAAACAAATTTTTTTGACGAAGTGCCTAATCTAGAATAATCTAGATCTATCATCTAGTTATCTAGTAACTAGTCAATAATTTGAATAATATTATATAGACTTCTGGTCTACTAGAATCTACTACTAGAGTAAGTCTAATATTACAAATATAGATTTAATTAGAATCTATCAGGATATCTAGAGTCTAGATCTTATAATATAATATATAATATTTTAATATTATAAATATATATCTAGATTAGATCTAAAATCTAGAAATTAATATTATATATTTTATAATAGATCGAGAATCTAGACCAGTGCCAGACTCTAATCTAAATAAGATCTAGATTCTAGAGTAGCTCTAGAATAGTCTGGAATCTAGCACTAGATTCTAGTAGATCTATAAGTATAATCAGTAGATATAATCTATAAAAAAAATTAACAAGTGTTGTTTTTTTTTTTTTGTGTTGTTTTTTCCTTTTTGCATTTCTTATAAAAATTTATTTGGTTGGCCTGGAGATGTTAATTTTAATGTAGCTGTAGTCTAGCCCTAGCTGCTACTCTAGCATCTTTTATCTAGATTCTAGGCTCTAGATCTAAAATTTATAATAAATTCTAAATTAGGTTTAAACTTATCTGACCTTGTGATTTGTCTTCTATTCAAGATTAATCTAGACCTACACTAGTTTATACTTTCTATAGAATAAATGATTTATTTTCAGCAAAAGAGTCTGATTCAATGTCTTGCTTACATCATCTGTGCTGCTTGAAAACAGAAGACATTTGATGATTTGACTTATTGGTCATCACTGTTACTTTTACTACTTTTAGATCTAAAATCTAAATTTACCTTCCATATCTGATACAGCTATTTCTGTGGTTCTGCTCTGCTAGCACAATATTAACTATTACCTTTTTTTTTCATTTCTCAAGTTAAAGTAGTCAACATTTTTGTTCTACTTTACTTGACTTAACTAGTCATTAGGTTTGGAATACAGTTCTACTTATCTACATTAGAAAATACTATATAGGTTACAGCCTAATCAAGAATTAGTAACATAAAGTTACTAAAAGTAAAACTAGTCTACTCTGATAGATACTTGAACTTTGATTTATACCTATACCATATCAGCATGTAAAAAAAAAAGCAAATAGAAAATACAAGAAGAAAAACTTGAACTTTTCAAGGGAGTCTTATCTCTTGTCCCATTTTCTACTAAAAGCCTTTTTTAAAGTGTTTAAATTTGTATATTATCACAACACTATTAATTATAAGTGACCATTGATGACTGGGTAATTAATGTTATTATCTAATGATATAAATAAATAAATCTAATTCTAGATATTTTAAATTCATTTTTTTGTTATGGGTTTAAAAAAAAATTCCTTTGATTTAGTTGTACTGGCCTTTTTTTTTTTTTTTCCTCATTTTTATTTTTGTATTGGTGCATATTTAAGAAATGTGTCTACTTACCTACAGTTGTACATTGCGTTTTCCAAGTACCAACATCAAGATCAAATTTCAGTCATTAATTGATGAAGCAATCCCTCCTACTCCATCTGTCTCTGTGACAACTCCTAAAAAGAAGCCAATACCTCCATTAAAAATCAACATACCAGAACCTCAGGAAGCAGTTTCAAATAGTCCTTGTCCATCTCCTACAGGCACAATAAGGTGATTTATTTTTTTTATATAGACTATTGCTGGACAAAATAATGTTAATGACTGATTTTTTTTTCTCCACACTCATTTAAATATTAAAGTGTGAAAAAAAAAATTAAAATCCAGTTTTTACTTTAAAAAAAAAAAAGGTAAATATGTGTTATTAAGTTTTGTTAACAAACAAGGTATAGAAACAATGCATCTAATTCAACTAAATTTATTTTGACAGTGCTGCAAACTCATGTCCCACTAGTCCTCGTAGTGGATCATCTCACAATCCCAGGTTCACATTGATTCCTGATCTTCAGGCAGCTTTTGCTGCAGCTAACCCTTGTGATGATCGTGATGGCAGTTCTACTCCTGCTTCAACAACCTCTTCTACTGGGGATTCATCAAGGGATGAATCCAAACCTCCATATTCCTATGCCCAGTTGATAGTGCAAGCTGTTACATCTGCCCCTGATAAACAGCTTACACTGTCTGGGATATATGCATATATTACCAAAAACTACCCTTATTACAGAACTGCTGACAAAGGCTGGCAGGTGTGTTAAATATATTTAATTAAACATACATTTTCTCACTTAGCTATCTTTGCTTATTTTATTATTAAAATTTTAAAAATTTCTTTACAGTTGATAAACTTTAGTAGAAGAAATAAATATTTAAGTTTCTAATTTTTTGTTTTATTTTTATATTGATATTAGATATTACTTAATATTTAAAACTTTAGAAGAAATAAATATTTAAGTTCTAATTTTTTTTAAATAATGTTATCTTTGTTTTATTTTTATATAGATATTAGATATTACTTAATATATATACCCAATTTTTAACAAAATTCTTTTCTTTTCAAGAACTCTATTAGGCACAACCTTTCCTTGAATCGATACTTCATCAAGGTTCCTAGGTCTCAAGAAGAACCAGGAAAAGGCTCATTTTGGCGCATCGATCCTGTTTCAGAAACAAAATTAACAGCACAGGCATTTAGGCGAAGAAGGCAGCGTGGTGTGCCTTGCTTCAGAACTCCTTTTGGAGGACTTTCTTCAAGGTGATTTGTCCTATGCCATTCTAGCTTTAGAATTTTATGTTAGTTTATATTTTCTTATTATCTAACTGTTGGTCGGTTTAATTTACAGATCTGCACCAGCAAGCCCCAGTCATTTAGCTGGATCATTTACTCCAGACTGCCTTTCCAGAGAAGGCAGTCCAATACCTGAAGCGGGCATGGAAACTGAAGTTACTCATTCAACTACACAGGTTGGAAATATGCAGGGGCATCTCCAACACCCTCATCCAATGATAACTGATTTACGGTTCTCTCAATCTGCTCCTGGTTCACCTTCAGGTTTGTTGTTGGCTTACAAAAGGAAATTAATCACTTTATTAAAAGGAATATTGCATTCCTGTTATGAAATCAATTTAAAAATGGTTAGCTCATTTTTATGAAAATAATTTGGGTAATTTTATATTATTATTATTTTTTGTAATTTAAATAAAAATCCATAGAATGTACAGACAAATTTATTTTGAAAATAATTGAGTAATTGGGGGGGGGGGGGGCACAAAGCTGTAACTAATTGCTGTTTGGATCTTTGCAGTAGTTACTTAAGGAAAAGCTGCTCTGAAAAATAGTTTACTAGAATGTAGAATTTTGTTTTAACAGGTTCCAGAGTTATGTCTCCAGTGACTGTTAGTGCCAGCACAGCGGCAGTACACCAGTTGCCCTCAGTCATAGCTAAGCCTAAAATAATCATGGCTAACCCTGGTCAAGTCTTATTGAATGGTCCGATAGGCACCACTCTGACTAATGGTACACATTTAGAGATCAAAAGAGAAAATGGAGAAGGTAACTTGCTCTTATTCATCTAGACATTGAAGAATATATAAATCTATGCGTTCTATAAAATAATATATTAGATTACCATGTAATAATCTGTACCTTTGAAATAAATCAAAGTGTTTTGGGGACCAACAAACTAGTGCATTTTCATTAGATGAAGAACATAAGAAGTTGACTGCTAGCTATAAAGAAATTAACAAGACTTTCTTATATGCAACAGTAGTTGACATGAAGGTAGTATTTTTAGATTTCATTTGGAAATGTAAATTTTAAAGTAACTAAATACTCAACAGCTGTAAGTTTGGAATTGACTGGAGCATCTCAAAAAATTGCTTCAATAGTAGCCACCGCAAGTCAAGCCCAGTTTCAGTCAAGAACAGTCACCCCAGTCACATTGGTCAGAAACTTGCATACCAACCAGCCACTGATGGTGGCAAAGTCTTCAAGCGGTGAGACAGGACAGGTCACTCTTATTCAGCAGCAGATGGCTGGTCAACATGTGCAGATAATCCAGCCACAGATGTTCTCCCAACAAGTCATACTTCAGAAGCCCTTAGATCAGCAATCTGGTGGGAATGGTTGGCATTCTCAAGAAAAGCCTGCTCTTCACGTTTTGGTATGTGCATCTCTGTTGCTGACTGGCATCAAAGCATAACTAAAGAGAGTTTTAAATTTATATAACTAGATCTAAATATCAAAGTACTTTTCTTGTACATTTATACTAAATCCAACTCATTTTAAGCGTTTAATGTTGTTGTTTTTATGGCAATAAATTTCATGCTGCTTTTCTTGGTTATCAGATGCCTCAACAGATGGGAGTACAAATCAAAAGGGCGCAGGATGATATGTCCTCACAAGACTTGGATGTTTCTGGCAAACGATTGAAGATTGATGAGGATGGAGAAATGTCAGTGAAGGGAGAACTTGAGTGAACAAGTTTAAAACATTTTATCTGCATTCTTAAAAGGGAAGTTTATACTCTATTGCTAGCCAGTGTTCAGGCTTTGATGGTAAAAGCAGGCAGTGAGTTTGTAGAAAACTTTTAGACTATTTTATGGACATAATGATTGTATTATTTCTTGGATATTTCCCCATACAGATTGGTCATTCTTTATTTTCTTTGTTGTTATAAGGGAATATAAAATAAAGCGAGTTTATGAATATTTATGAGTAGATACAGATTTTTGTACAAATAAGTCAGCATGTGTGTGTGTGTGAATATGTGTAAGATTGGTTCACAGGTCAGTAGATGTTAAACATTGTCCTAACACTACAGTCCTCTAGGTAAACAAAATGAAGATTATACAACCATAAATACTCTTTCAGTTTTATCCTTTATAATAGTCATACTATATAAATAGCAAGCATTGTTGATGGCAGCTGATATATTTAGACATTCTGGCATGAGTTTTTATTTCTACTTTTTTTTTTCCACTGATTTTTTTAAAAAATCATGAATTAGCTTTTTTTGTCTAAAATATTTGCCTTACTTTTATTTTTTAGAATTGGCAAAATAAAAAAAAAGACAAATGCAAAAATGTTTTTAGTGTTTATTTTTATATATACACTTGTAGATAGATCATTCTCATGGAGACTAAAATCTGGGTATTTTTTTTTTATAACAATCTGCCACCTATTAATATACTTTTTTGGTTTTCAGTTATCTTAACATAGCTGTTTTTTTGTTAATTTGTTAGTTTACAATAGTTTGCTCTGTTTCAAACTTGTTGAAACTATTTTAAACTCTGTTGTTTTTTTAAGCAAAAGAAATAGGCCTTTCTTGCTTTTTAAATAATTGAGCTAAATATAATTGATAAGAAAAATATACCTTCAGATTATCATTGCTATGTGCAAACAACTGGGGATTTTATTTCTCAGTGCAACTTTCATTTAATTTTTGTGTGTGTATAAACAGTGTTAGTCTATTTAGAAGCATATTTCTTTTGTGCAGATCTTATTATTCATGCTGACACATGAAGGTATAATAAGGTTTCAAAGACGTCCCACACAAATACTTATTGTTCATTTTATCTGACTGCCAAGTAAATAAACAAATAAGTTTACAGAATATGTTGAACTAAATGCAACCTATTCTCACAGAAAGCATTTGTACCACATTCTAATTGCAGTGGTCATACAACTGATTCCTAATAATCAAAGGTGATATCAGTATCAATGATTGATGCTTAGTAATGGGGCAGTGAATGTTCTTTTGTTGTGTTGCAATTTTGAGATCATCTTGACTGTTGATTAGGGATGTTTTTTGTGTGTGTTTTCCCTTTTTTGAGATTTGGTAATCCTGTCTGAATTGAGGCCAGTTGACTGTGTACGAGAGCTGGAATAAAGGATAATGAAACCTCTCCACTGTCGTGTAAACACCTATTAAAGTCATAATATTTCCAGCACTGTTATATCTGTGTTACAGTTTGTCTTTATTTTGGTACCCCAATACATGTTTTTATTTACCTCAATTATTTTATAATGTTATATTACATTCATCATTAATTAGGAGTTACCTTTTTTGCTTATACCAGATATTTGAATAATAGTGTCATTTATAAAGACTTTGCTATTTAAGTCTTTAACAAAACAGAATATTTTGAAACTATTATTTAAATCTATTGGTTGGAAACTATTTTCATATATTTTAGTGCATTTGTTTTAAATGTAAGTTCTAAACAAAAACCCATTTATATATATATATATATATATATATATATATATATATATAATTGAGAGCTCAGAGAAACAGAAACATTAGATGCTGAATTTGTTTTTCAGAAATGTATTTAACCTTCAATATTTTTGCAGTCAGTTTTAATCTGCACTTTCCTCTGGCTGTCGAGTAATTCATGTGTTAAGTAATTGCAAGAATGGGTCTCAGCGTGTCATGGATCCTAGAAAGAATATTGCTGCTTTCAGCTATTGCAGAGTTGTCTAGCCATTGTTTGCTTGATGCAGTTAAGCTCTATTAATTTTGCTGCACTAAAAGACATTGTGTTACGTGAGCGAATGTTTGGTGTACAAGTTTATCTAACACTAAATTTTTTTTGTGGGGAAAGTTTTACATGTTGAGATCATGCATCCACCCTCATAAATACAAAAATTGTCTTTGCAAATGTGCAGTTTAATCATTCTTTTTTTTTTTTTTTTTGTAATTTTGTACAAAGTTTTTTTTTAATTGCTTGTTGTCCATTTTCACAATTTTGGTTAAGATTTGTTTATTGAAAAAACTTGTGGTTCTCTATTACTTATTAATGACTTTTGTGATGTGGCAGAAATGTGTAACCAGTTTCAAATATTATTTTGGATTGTATATTTACATTTTTTTTTTTACATTTATTTGTTGTATTTAATTATTATGATGATAATAAATATTCAATAAAATGTCTTGCTTAAAACAGTACAGTGCTTTAACTTAATGACCTGAAATGACATTTTCTAGAGTCAACTACCCACTAAGTTTGAGATCTATTCTATGCTGTTAAATGTGTGCTGATAAAAATGTAAATACATTGATAACAAATTTGGTTTATAGGAATTTGTTTAATTGTTCTCAGCGTGTGGCCATAACAAAAGTATTGAGATCCCGGTAGTCATTTTTTTACCCCTGTTTAGGAAGCTTTTTTTTTTATGCTTAAATGTATTTTGGAATGCATTTGTTACTTTCTTGTCTGTTTTATTCAATTTTAGGTCTAAAGAGTGCATGTGTGTTTGAGGTCATTGTTGGTGAGTTTCAATCTATCAGAGACTCTGTTGTTGATGAAAATGTTAAAATGTATTTATTTCATTGTTTTGTTTACAATGACGCTAACTAGAGCGGTGACAGTGTGTTGAGAGCTGGATGTGGAGACATTGAATATCATTTGTACACAATCTTTTATCCTGTTACTGTTTATTTTCTATTAGCCGTGTTTTAATACAAACAAGCTAAAAACCCAACACACAGAAAGATGTAGTTATGTATTATGTAACAAAGTAATCACTTCATTCTGTACATACCACTTCTAGTATGTCAACTAGTGCAGTGTGATAATCTAGTATCAATGGATTTTTTCTTCTTCACAACTCCATTTGTTATTGTACATTGTATAATCTTATACATTGTATCATTGATTGCTTTTGTACAAGCAGTACATCACACACACACACACACACATCTAGTGTTCATAGCTGGGCTTTGTTCAGCCTACCACCAGTCATCTATTTGTACATAATACACTTAATGTTCCATTTTAATGCAGAGTTTAGTTGCTTTTTTTTAATTGTTTGTCTTGCCATTTTTTTTTTATTGCCACATAATGAAACTATTCAGTTTAATGTTCAACACATAAAAACCAATAAAATGATTTCGGTGAAAAATATTTAGAATTATTTGTTTTACTTGAGTAAGTAGCACATGCATAAGTAAACAGACGCAGCAGTAAAGACTCAAAATATTAGTTCTACTTATAGTAGATCTGTTTTACCAAAGGAATAACTCAGTTCTGATTCAAATTGCAACATTTAATAGTTCATCGTACAGTGATGTGTAAGGCGACTCCTTTTAGTCTTTGTCTATGAACTTGTGTCAAGCCCATGGAAAACTGATGACCCCCATTTGTGTTATTGATGTAAAAGTGAGGCTTATAAATGTTAATGCTTGGAAGACTTGGCTTATGTTGAGAGGGGTTGTGACAAGACAAGTGATGGGACTGCCAATAGCCATGGTCTATGCTGACAACTAAAAACAAGCCAAATGGAAGACTGGCTGACCAACATCCAATCAGGTGCTACATTCAAATTATGTGGGCTAGAATGATTCTTAAAAGTGACTTCTATAGCCGAATCATTGCTCTACGAGATTTTGCAATAGTTGTTGTGTGACTGAAAGCAGATAACAAATCTTTTTTTTTTAAAATTCGATGTTCAACAGGTGCGTTGAATCTTGATTATTGGAACTAAATCTACAAGTGGATTACAAAAGTCTGTGATACTTTTTTTTCTTCTAGTACAAAATTTGTAAATGATAATTATGTCCATAGGAAAAGCGCTGTAAATTCTAACACATATGATGAAAAATTACCAGCCAAGTTTCAGTCAAGAAACAAAGAAAAGTGCAAAAGATGAAAATGAAATTTAAACAGACTGCTAGTGGACAACGGCTTTGTGTGCACGAGATGCGGAAAAATATGCGGGTCACAACTAGGTTTGCGTAGTCATGTGAAACACTGCAACCATGCATTTGTCATTATACATGTTCTAGAATCCTCATTATGGTAAAATAAATATAAATGAAGATATAAGTCTTTGAATATTTTAATAGTCCAGTGTTTGGGTCTATAGCTAGAATGCCAAATCTTGATCTAGTCTACGTTGATCCCAGAAAAAAAAAAATCGAAATCATTTAATAGCTGCACAGACCTATATCTAAATAATCTATAACTTTGCTATCTCCTTTTAATCTCGCACATTCACGGCATCCACTTCCTTAGAAACGAAAGCAAGTAAGCGTAACCACTGACGACTAGATCTAAGTGACGGTCCATAAAAAGTGAATAAGGCAAATTCAACTTGTGGCTCGAAGGCTCTCTATTGTTTATTCGATTTTAAAGAACTTAAGAATGGCAACAATCGTTGTGGAGCAGGCTAGACCTGCAACAGCGACCCTTGCCAGTCGAGAAATACCTCCCGAACCACCTGCTCCAGTTGTAAACCCGAATCCTAACATGGAAATTACTTACACAGGAAACACGGGAAACGACATGGGTATTTATACCATGGGCTTTCGATCAGCTAAGTATAATCCATCTGAATGGCATGAATCAAACTATGCTAAATACTACCAATCTTTTGTTGATCGAGATAATGCAGAGAGAGTGATTCACGAATCAAAACGTACTGCCAAGGAGGCTATTGAAACAACAAACAAAACACAAGCTGAAGCAACCAAAAAACTAGCCGAGAGTGCTAAAAATATTGAGTTTTGGAAATATGAGCTCAACCGGGAAATATCCGTAAGTAACCATTTTTCAAATGCTTCATTAATAGTAATAATAATTTATTAATAGTTAATTTTGGTAGCCTTATAATTCACTGATAATTCAGATTTCAGTCTACTAATAATGGACCACTGAAACTTATTAAAAAGAAAACATTTTACAATATGTTTTCAAACTTCCATATTTTTAATTTTTTTTTTTTTTGCATCAAGTTTTCATCCTTTTCCTATTCTTATTCAAAACAAATAGCGAACAACTAAGCCAGAGTTATTTCCACCCTGACAAAAATGTGTAGGCCTATATTATGCTTAACTGCATCCCCCCTTCCTTGAACATGGGCAGTTGTCCTGTGCTTGTATGGTTTCCATCTGATTCCAGGTGTGCTACTCCAATGAGTGGTTATGCTACTGTTTTTTTTTATTCTGCATAAATAATTATTATAATTAATACTGATCTGAATAGTGAGTAAAGTAAATATATCTAGATGCTTTGCCAAGGCCAGATTTTATAATGCATTTCTGACTGTTGATGCATTTATTCTGTTTTTAAGTCCATAGCCATCTTGAATTCAAATATTTTTATACTGATACTTTCAATCTGATTCTAGCTGTGGTGCTGAAGAGTCGCACTACTATAAAATCTATACTGAACAGAATGTAGTGAAAGAATGTATTTGGTTGCTTAGTCAAGGCTAAATTTTACCCTGAATTTCAAGCCAGCTGTCTTGAAGAAAGTGTTGTTTTTTCTTACTTTTGTGTAGTACATGATGACAGTAGTGAACTAAGCTATAATTGCTTAGTCAGCTATTGCCCAATCTCTTTTGTGGACCTGATTTGAACTTGAACCCCCTTGATAGGTAGCCATACATCCCATTCTTTATCTTCATTTCTGAAAGTTAAGCTGAAACGTACTAGTCAAATGATGTTTATTTGGTTGAAAATTGTTTAATACATTTGAATGCTTAAGTCAGTCCCTTTGCTTATTTAATTTGGCTTAAATGTTGAGCATATGGGAATTTAAAGCTGTAATAGCTGCTAATAGAATCACCAGTAGTTTAAGTATATATTAAGTTTGTTAATTTTTTTGAGTGGTCAATATTTTCATAATGGCTTTTAATTGTACTTTAGTTTAAAATGTAAAGTATAAATATATCTGCTCTCATTGGTACATTAACTTAAATTACCAACATCAACATGGAATACCAAAATGGAATACCATTGTGTAAAGATCTACTATTCAGCTAGAAAAATGTGCATTCTGTCCTAATATCTGGTTATTTTTTTCTGTATATTTTTAAAGAACAGTGTATATATAGTTACAATAAATCATAGCTTCTATCTGTTTGTGGAGGAATGCATTTTAAATCATCTATTAGTTCTACTGTACTTGGGTTTATATAGTTTTTCAAAACAGATCTTAATATTGTATGGAAATTGATTTTAAACAGGATGTAATTGATGAGACTGATCTACTGTTGGCTCAAAAGAAACGCCTTGAGAATGCCCTTAGAGCAACTGAAATTCCTCTCCACATAGCAACAGACAACTTAAACTGTCGCCAGAGACGTCTGGGGGTTGATCTTGTTCAAGATGATGTTGAAATATCCTTGCTCAAGGTAGGATATAATTTGAGTTAAACAGTGCACTATAAAAACTTACATTTTAAAGTAAAAGTGAAATTTTACTTACAAAAAAAATAAAAATGTGTAAACTTTTAACAAAATATTTTAACTTTTTGATATTAATACCAAAGTACTTTTTCATATATTTTTAGGAAGTTGAAATCATTAACAATGTGCAAGATCTGCTGAAGAACACAATAAATCAGTGTGAAAAACAAATTAGGTAAACCAAAAAATTTATGAAGATCTCATTAGAATGCACTAATGTAAAAATCAATAAAGCTATTGTCCACATGAATAAATGCATGTAGATCAATTCATTGTTATATCAGACATTTATGTAAAAATTAGGATGGCTGCCTGTGGTTGTGCAATTATGGTATATGTGCTCTGAACTTTAAATTTGTCCCGTTCCACTGCTATCCTCTACTGTTTGGTATAAGATAAGCTATTAATCTTCAGATCTAATTAGGAGCATCCAAAATATGTAAATCAAAACAAATTAAATAGCTTGTACACAATGGACCATTTAAAATTTTTTTTTTTTTACAATTAAAGCTTCTTTTTTTACGATAAGGAAAAAAAAAAGCACAAAAAAATGTTTTTACTATGTGGTTATTTTATGTTTTAGTTACAACAACTAAGAGCAAACAATTTTTTATAATGATAAGGATTTATTCTTGCCGCAAAATTTACTTTTACTTTTACAAATTACACTATGGAAGCCAATGTATTTCTTTTTATCAGGCTCAATCGTGATGCTAAGCAAAACCTAGAAATGGATTGGAGCGACAAAAAAGAGGCTCTAGAAATAGAAACAAAAAGTGGATCTCTTCGCAATCATCACACTAATAAACAATTTCATGATGGTGCTGCCAAGTTTGAAGAAATGTAAGTTGTTGTTTTCTCTATTTAGCAAATATAAACAGTAGCTGTCATATGTCAATACATCTTATTTTTTTAAATATTAGTTTTATTGAAAAGTATGAAAGCTATAATTCTTCCACTCATTTTCTATTTGCATACCATTTGTACACAACAGCCAGTCTACACCAGAGTCCTGGGCTCAGTTTACTCATGACAACATCGCCAGAGCCGAGCATGAGAGGATGGCGAGCATCCAGCTACGTACATTAGTAGATAATGTTCTGGATGACACTACTCGTGACATGCGTGAGCAAGCTGATCAAGTGGATGTCAACTTTACTAAGAGGATAACAGAAATGGAAGATGCCAAGACAAAGCTAGAAGAAAACCTTGTTAAAGTGAGTTCTTTTTTTTTCTTGAAATTAATATATTAACCTGTAAGATTCTAGGGTCAAGTATAGGTCACTTATTAGGGGTTCATAAGTTTTTTATTTTGTTTTTCAATTGGATGGTGTTCTGTACAGTTACACAAGAGATCTAATGATACATGATGGAAGTGAATGCAACAAACTTTTGTTGTTTTGTTTTTTAAATAATAGAATAAAGGATTCAAAGCAGACTTTCTGATGTTATATTGCACGATGCAAATATTCATCCAATTAAAGAATTAGTAATTTGTTGTAATTTGTTATTTAAAATGGCCTTGCATGCTTCCGCTTTGTATCAATAGGAGAATTCAGAGATACTGGTATGCGTTAGATGTCCCTTTTTTATGTCAGACAACAGGAGCAGGTTCAAGATATTGACTCCATGCAGGCATATCCATGTCTGTATGCAATCAATTAGTACATTTATTAAATGTAAAGGAATGTATTTAATTTGCCTAAACCTGTAACTAGAGCAGAGTCTATGTAGCCTATTTATCAGAAGCACTTGTGAACCCGGATTACCTGTATTTCAAATGAACTTATGCATATAAGATATTTAGGAAGGAAACCAAAACCTGCTGGTGCATCAATCAGTCCTGATATGGCCCTGGTTAGGACTTTGAAAAATGCTTTTTTTATAATGCTTATCATTTACAGGTAGTGAAGCAGGTGAAAGATCAAGAGAAGAATATTGAAGACTTACAAAAGGAGATTAGAGATAAAGAAGATCCTCTAAAGGTTGCTCAGACACGCCTGTATAACAGAACATTTAGACCTGGAGTAGAGCTCTGTCGAGATCCTGCTCAATATCAGTAAGTTGGATATATTTTATAATAATTTACTAATATAACAAATTCTGAATTGCACAAAAGTATCAACTTTTATTTTTACATTTTGTGGAGCATACAGGGTGTGGTGGCTGAGTGGTTAAGCGCTTGGCTTCTTAACCAAGAGGTCCCAGATTCAAATCTTGGTGTGGACTGGGATTTTTAATTTTGGGATTTTAAGGATGCCCATAAGTCAACCCAACTCTAATGGGTACCTGATCTTAGTTGGGGAAAGTAAAGGCAGTTGGTCATTGTGCTGGCCACATAATACCCTGCTCGTTAACTGTTGGCCAAAGAAAAAGATGACCTTTGCATCATCTGCCCCATAGATCACAAGGTTTGAAAAGGAGTACTTTAAATTACTTTACTAAGCATATGGTTGAAATTTATATGCCTCTGAAATCAAGGGTAAAATACTGGCTAATAAATTTCATTTCAACCACTAACATCTCAGCCCTAAAAGAAAATGAACCAAACAGAAAAAGACTGGCTCTTCTAACTCTTAGGCTGGTACCACTATGACTTGTGGGCTAGAATGTTTCTCCAGAATTAGGCTCTCTAGCCACAAGAAGATATGCTTAAAGAGATGAACCATAGTGGTTTAAGACAGAGACCAACAAATTTAGCATTGAAGTAGAAATGGTTGTAGTGTTTTAACACACAGTGGCTACATTCCTGACATGATGAGTCTCCTATTCCATTGTAATTTTCTTTTTTCAGTTTATCTGTATTGTTCCCAAAAGTAATATTTAAAAAAAATTTTTGTTCAAACATAACTTAAATAAAATAAATGAATAAATGAAGTGTTTTAGTTAAAAAAAAAATTTATGATCCTGATTGGGTAGCCAAAGTAGCCAATCGGCAGAACTTAAAAAATAAAATTTGATCCATTTATTTTGTTTTCCTTTCCAAAATTCTTTATCTGTAAATAACCTTGAAAGAATTTTAATATGAAACTATCTTTCTTAATTCAACCAGCCTGGTTGGAGAAGTGAATGAAATCAACCAGTCTATTGATGCCCTCAAACAAAAGTTGAATGATGCACAAAACTCTCTCAAAGATTTGCAGGACAACAGAATGGCTTTGGAAAAAGAAATAGCCATTAAAAAGAACAGCATTTTTATTGACCGGGATAAATGTCTGACTGTACGAAACCGCTTTCCCTCACGCACTAAGCTTCAGGGTTACCAGTAAAAACACTTTCTCTTTGTAAAGCCTTATTTCCTTTATAATGTTTTATAATTAAGAAATGATTCTTAAAAGCCATTATAGTTATTTTGCCATTTAAAGCATTTTTTCTTTCTCAAACCAAAATATATTTTTTTCAAATGGCTGAGAAGGATTTAAAACATCACTGGCAAGCTTATACTTGTTAGAAAATATTTTTTTTAAAGTTACATCACATTGTTAAAGTTAATTATATATACCAGTATTTTTTTCAAATGAACTGTAAAGTAGGCACCATGGATTTATTCATTGTTAAGGTGCTATGCATTGTAAATTAACAGAATTTTCAAATAAAATTTTCAGTACATTTTTAAATTATGAAATATTATCTCAATAAATTATATTAATGGCCAATTGAAAGTACCATTAAATGTAGCACTCCTATTGGTCTCCTATTTATGTTGAAAATGCTGTCACTTGTAAACATCTATGACCTTTTTCTGCTATAATTGTGATGTATTTATTATATTTTCATTTGATAGAAAATTTATTTTATTCTGTCCTTTTGTTGCTGCTTTGTATATAGTCATTCAATATAAATTGTTGAATTCTCTCAGTATTATATCTGTTCAGATTAGTTGTTTTTCTTACAATTTTTTTCTTCTGTTTTGGTCACTTGTCAGCAATTTTGTTTTTAACTGAAAAGAAACCACATGGCCACCTACACTTTTGTGTACTTAAAATTGTCAACCAATGCTTTGAGTACAATATAACTATTTCACTATTAAAGAACTTTTAAGAACACCTGTAAGGTATATAGATCTATTAAAGAACACATTTTCAGTAAATTCATAGCCTATATATAGATCTAGTGTGATGATTTCATAACATGCTCAAACAGTTGCTCATGAGTTTATACTGGTACTATTATTTTTGTATCCATCTGTAATATGGAAGGAGTTGAATAATTAGACTTGTATATTTGAGATGAACTAAGCCACTCCACAGGAACATCTGTGTTCCTAGTTGTGATTCTCATCTTGAACATGTGCGCCTCATCTTGTTGTGTCCTGTAGATTAAGAACAGTAATGAAGCCTAGAACTGTCGCTATATGAGGTTACAGTTTTTGTAGATATAAAAACATTTGTGCTTGCTCTTCTTTTTTTTGTTTTAATCAATCATCAAAATGATGGGACTCGATAAGCAAATCTAAAAATGCAAAGACACCCTTTTTAACTCTTTCTTTCCATAAGTATTTTTCCAAATTTCAACCGAATTCTTCATTTTGCTCATTACTATTTCACTACTCTGTTATGATTTAACTTCAACAGCTTTGCCGTTTGTTATCAGAAAATGTTTATTTGATATAAAATGAAAGCATGTTCTTTTTATATAACACAAAATAATGTTTATAGAATGAAACATTCATTTAATGAGGTCAAATCAACAATGGTGTCGTCAATTAGGAAAGAGTTAATGGAGCTTATGTGGCACATTCACCCAAAATATTATTAATTTTGCTTCCAAAACATATAGCTGTATAGCTAAACATTGGCACTACACCCTTTTTAATGAAGCTAATGAGACATTTTGGCCCATTCTATTATTTAATCTTGCTTTCAAATTTCAGGTTGCTATCTATCATGGTTACAAAGTTTTGAGGAGTTAATGACAGGAATTAATTTTTCAATCACAGTTCAGCAGACATTGTCATACACATAAAAATTCCCAAACTTCTCTCCCATATAACATAAGATTATCTTCTTGTTATTCTTACATCAAGCTCTTCACTAGATCATCCTGTGCTGTGCATTGGGCAGCAAGCTTTCTCCAATAAGATGTCACTGGTAGTCACTCTAAGGTCCTCCGTGAAAGTGTGGCACCAAGTTATTGGGTTGCATAAAAACACCTTTTAGCCCCCCACCCCTCCCAAAGGCAGCTAGTGAAAAAAGGTGTTGACAAACAGGCAGTTTCTTCTGCCACATATGGTCAAATGTACAAGCCAAAGCACTTTCTCCAGGTAGTTACATACAAGAGCTTTTCATTTCTGTAGTTTGAATGATGTCAGGACATCAACTTTGACACAGACTCTATTAATAATAACATTGTAAGACCTAAACAAATTATTTTTGTTCATAGGAACATTTTGTGACAGGATTGGGATCAGATTTAATTAACTATTATTCCCTTACCCAAGGTCAAGGGCATCTTTAATAAGCATTAAATTATTATTAGGAGTTGAATCTCCTTTGCACTTTTTCAGTAATTCCTGTTTCATTTATAACCGTAGACCTCATCCTTGAGACTTATTTCAAAAATCAATGGCAGTCTTACGTTTTCGTGTACATTTTAGAAGGTGTTTAATGTACTGCAACTTTCTGCTGCATAGTTATTGCTTTAGACTTAACTATCTAATAAATGTTAAGAAAACCAGTCAAACTATCAGACCACTAAGAGGAAAAAAAGAACTGAGAATGCAAGTAACACTACAAAAATGGTACTAACTGAACGGGCCAGGGTTGAAAAAAATGACATTCAATGAAAGACTATGTGGTTTAGCAAGAAATTGTTAAGGTATTTTGATAGGTCTTCATCCAAAGAACATCAAAGAATGTACCTAAGCTGTCAGTTTTAGGTAATTACTAGAAAGTGTCCAACAGAAAACAAAATACCCAACACAAAGAACATAAGTAGGTAGCATTGCTTACTTAGCTTTGACTTAAGTTTCAATAATGTGTAATCTAAGCTTTGACTTAAGTTTCAATAATGTGTAATCTAAGCTTTGACTTAAGTTTCAACAATGTGTAATCTAAGCTTTGACTTAAGTTTCAATAATGTGTAATCTAAGCTTTGACTTAAGTTTCAATAATGTGTAATCTAAGCTTTGACTTAAGTTTCAATAATGTGTAATCTAAGCTTTGACTTAAGTTTCAACAATGTGTAATCTAAGCTTTGACTTAAGTTTCAATAATGTGTAATCGCAACAGAAACAACATGAATCATTACTGGTAAATGCAGTAGTAGGACAACATTTGTTATTTGGGTAGAAAGAAAGGTCTTCAGTTGTTTTATTTCTTTCCTGAGTAAAAAATTAATTTGTAATGAAAAGATGAAATGCTTTTGCATTATATTTGGGTTTCAATCTTTTTTTTTTTAAAAGCAGTACCAAGATTGACCTAATTGCAGCTGAAGTTAATAGTTACTGTTTTTTACCAGACCAAAAAAACAAAAAAAAAAAAAAAAAAAAACGTGATACAGGTTATGCAATGTAATACATTTAATCTTTCATATACAATTCAGTACTGAATCTCTCTAAACAACATTGCAAACATTTGAACATATAAATAACTAAAAACCCTTGCTGTGTCTCACTTCCATCATCAATTGAGATTAAGCTTTATTATTAGAACAACATCAAATCTTTTTATGGCAAGCACATGGAAGAGAAACGACAAAAGCAATCCAATTCAAATGAATGACCAGACAACAAACACGACATTGAGGAATGGGCCCCAATTTACTGACGGAATGATCCTGTGCTTTGTTGGTTTAAAATGGTTTGTATTTAAAAGTGTCTGAAAAATACATGAAGCAACTCTAGTAAACAATACACATGAACACTGTTAGAATCTTCTGACAGTCGCAGCTGCCATTCCAAATCTGCTGTCTCCTTGTCTCAAAGTGCCTTGCATCATGACAGGAGGACCTGACAAAGCTGGCTGTGCAATAAAAACTGGACCTCCTCCCATACCACCAGTCATCATTGGACCTTGTTGAATACTGAAGCTTCCCCCCGGCTGAGACATAACAACACCACCTTCCCAGCCATCACCTTGACCCATACCACCAGAGCCCACTCCTTGTCCCCAATCCAACTTTGAACGCTCAACTGGACCATTCCAAGCACCTGATCCTCCTCCAGATCCTCGGCTAGACTCTGAAGAAGACAAAAAACAGTTACATTAGATTTAACATCACATAAGTAATAGTTAAAATATTTCATTATATATATACAAATAATGATTAAATAGGTTTGTGCAGTTATTCTCTTTGACCAGCAAAATATTTTTTAAATTGATATTTCTCTTTAGTTTTAGAGTTGGTTTTTCATACTGGCAATTCCTAAATATTGCATGAATATATAACCACTTATTAATGATGCAACTTTTAAATGGCTATACATATAGAAAGTAAAAAGTCCTTAAGTACTCCTACTACTACTTTTATCCTCTCATCTGTCCCTTGACTTTTGCCATGGGGTGCTGTGACAATTCACATATCCAAATCCCTCCACTTTCCTCATACAGCAGCTGTTCTTAGCAGGACATCAACAGAGGCCGCTCCATTCTTTTATGTTGTCTGACCAGCTTTTCTTAGGATGACCCTTTTTTCATACTCTCTCTACTTTACCCTAATGGATTACTTTCAACAGTGAGTCATGTCTTTTAATATGACTAAACCAGCTCAGCTTTCAGCTCTTCACAGTATTGAGAAGTTTCTTCCTTTTGCTTGCCAGAGTGTTGACTTCTAAAAGTACAAACTCATTTGTCTTCTTTTCCTGGTATCTGATACCCAGCATTTTTATCAAAGGCTTGAATTCGTTCAGCCTCAGTGTCCAACTTTCACAATAACTACAACTTTCCTACAATTTATAATTTAAATTGGTGGGGATGGAGAAAGTGAGTCACCAAGAAATGTATCACACAATCCCCTGATAGAGGTAGGAATAAATTAAACATACTTTCTATAACAAAATATTCCTTTTTTGCTAAAAGTAGAATCCTGAAAATGTTTGAGTTTGCATAGTCTAATAGTTTTAACTTAATCCTATATTTCATCATTCGAATTAAAAGATGGTAACAACATTTTAAATGGCCCTGTAGGGATAAGTTACATTACTGATTTAGTACTTTCATCCACATTTAGTACATCTCTAAAATTTAAGATGCTATTGAAAATTTGATTTCACCAATGCCAGTATCATGCTAAAAATAGGCACATTTTATAAGATCTTCAAAGTTTTATCTTTTTTAAAATAAGATTTACACCAACTAAATAAAATTTAGAGTGGTCAAAGGAATATCATCACAGGGAAATAAACTGTTTTATCTTTTGTAACAAATCTATTAAGTTTTGGTATTTGTCAAATGAATGTAATAAAAATGTTTTTATTTTGTGGATTTTCATAACTTAAGTTGCCAATTACTTGCTAGATAAAATCAGCTTTTTGGTTTGAGTAATATTTATGGATTTTTTTTTTCTTTTACTAATGTAGATAAAATTCTGAGAAGTACCTCTTTCAGATTTCCAATCTCGAGAATCATGTCTTGGAGGGCCCCTAGCTGAGTCTCTGCCTTGCCTATCATCTCTTGATCTTGGCTCCCTAGGCCTATCCTCTCTAAATTGTCTGTGCTCCTCACCTCTTCTATAATCTCTCTCTCTTGGCTCAGCACGCGCAGGTCGCTCCCGTTCATCAAACCTGAACAAAAATTATTATTTTTTAATTTTGAAGTAAAATCACCTAAAATAAATCACTTGTCAGTAAAAGTATCATTTGAAATAATATACCTTTCTGGTCTGGGTCGCTCTTCACGCCTATCAAATCTAGGTCCATCTGTTTCCCTTCTTTCAAACCTTTCTGGTTTGCGTTCAAACCGACCCCCTCTGGTAAAATTTGAAGAAAATATATTTTTTTTTAAAGAAAATTTTAACAAAAGTTTTTTTCTCAATCAGTTAATTTTTAAATAAAATTCTCTGCCAACTGGGTAAATGCAATCTAAGGTTAGGTTTATTATGATTATCAAGTGTCTACCTATCTCCAGAACTATATCTGTCAGTCATTGGTCGTTTGGTGGCCCACTCATCCTCTCTTAAACCTGGTCTTTCCCCAGGACGTTTCATAGCTCTACGATCTTGCAACACTCTACAAAATAAACGTATAACTAATTGAAATGCTTTTCTTGAGTTGTTCCTACAGCATAAAATGTAAAAAAAAAAAAAAGAAGTATTTTTTAAATTAAAAAATAAGATATTAAAAAAAAAAAAAACAAAAAAAAAAACACTACCTCTGCTGTTCTCTTCTGTATGATTCCTGCTCACGCTCAATTTGAAGTCTTTCTGTTTCAAGTCGAAGCCGTTCAGCTTCTAATTTTTCTCTCTCTATTTCTTCTCTCATTTCTCTGTAATTAGATTTTTACATTACTAATTTAAACAAACACCAAACATGTTTAATTACAAGTAAGTCCAAAATCAAATCCAAACAAACCTTAGTCGCCTTTTTTCCCTTTCAATCTTCAGAGCTTCTTCTCTCTGGCGCTTTTCTATTAACTGTTGCTTGTATTGTTCTCTTTCTATATCAAGCTGACGCCTTCGCTCTTCATGGCGCAAGTACATCTCTTTACGACGCAGCCGTTCTCGTTCACGTTCAGCCTAAAGAAATATGAAAATTTATTTTTCATTATTATTATGTCATGTCATAGGCAAATAGGTAAACATTAAAAAAAAAAAAATACTGACCTTTATTTTTTCAAATGATAATACATCTAACTCTTTCTTTTCCAAATCTGAAAGCCCAGCTCTTTCCAAAGAAGATCTTCTTTCCCTTGATCTGTGATGATAATGATCTGTATGGAAGATAAACAAAATGAAAATAATATTAGAAAACTAGTAATATTAATAAGAAAACATATGTTTTAATATAGAAAATGGAATTCAAAGCTAACAACCTCCAGGTCTGCCACTAGTACTTCTTGGAGAGCGTCTTCTGTCTCTGCTCCTTTGACGAGAAGTGCTTCTTGTTCCATCAAGTTTCTCATCTTTTTTATCTTTATCTGTTTCTTTACCAGGTTCTTTGGAGGCATCTTTATCTGAAGTTTAAAAATGTACACATTAGTAAGGTGTTAACAAGTTGCAATAAAGAGTTTAGAATTATAGAGAGCAAAAAAAAAAAAAAAACTTAAAAACTTAAGTACTAGATATAATTTCAAATTAAAAAATTCTATGCAATAATCTCACCTTCTTCTTTGTGTGAACTTTTTAATTTAGAATCTGATCGTCGAGGTGGACGGGATGATTTTACAGGTGATTTTAAGCTGCTAGGGGGTAATACTTTAGCTTTTGTACCTTGTGGTTCAGTTTTTGCCTGTTTTTCCCAATAGACAAAAAAATTTTTCTCTAATAGTCACAAAAGAAAACATTTTTTTTTAAAGTTTAACTGACAATTTCTGTTTTGAAAACCTAACTTACCCTTTCTACAGATATCATTCTACCATGCAGTTCTGTGCGGTGAAGATGTTGAATACATTTGGTTGCCTCATCTGCTGATCCCATGGTAACAAAACCATAACATCGAGAGCCAGGACATCTTGCATTCGTAACTACTTTGGCACCTATCACCTAAAAAAGGTGATCCAGAAATGTGAAATGACCACTGAAGACTTAAGTTTCACTTTTTTTAATAATCTAATAAGTAAATACAAATTAATAGTATTGAACAGATGCAAACAGCAATTACCTTTCCGTGCTTGCTAAAAAGTGCTTTTAGATCAGTTGCTCTGGTGCTAGATGACAATCCACTTACCCACAGATTGCGACTACTCTGAGAAGCTATTTTGTTTAAAAAAAAATTTGAAAAATAAAATAGACATTATATTCATCAATTTCAAAGCCTAATAAAAAAAAAAATTCAATAGTTTAAAAAGTAACTTACGTTTGTCCTCTTTTTTAACAACCTTGGCAGTTAAACTGAAACAAATAAAAATAGCTACATCAATCGTGTTTTAAAGTAATCATATACCTAGAAAAAAAATCAATACCTTATACAAAGGTAACTAACGTCTGGAGATGACAATCTATCAAGAACAGATTGTTGTGTCGGACCAATCAACCAAGCAACATTAAAGGTCAGTTTTAAAAAAAGCGAACAATATTTTGTCAACAAAACTATAAAGAAAACCTGTAACTTCTAAATTAATCACTGTATTTAGAAACGGGGGCAGATTAAAAAAAAAAAAACTACACCAACACCTGCAGCTGATATTAATTTATATTTTAAAACTAAAAGGTAACCTATCCCAGAAATGTAGACTGCACAATCAAACAAATTTAAAGGACGTATAACAAACCTCTTGGCTGCAGTCTTTGTGTCTTTTTCATCTTTACTGGCTGTTGTCTTCGAAGCATCCTTAGACTCTGCATTTTCAGACAATTTGGCTGCAGCATCACTGGCTGCTGTTGTGTTTCCTGCTCCACTGCCAGTTGTATCTGTTTTTTTGTTCTCTCCATCTTGGCTAGCAACAGATTCGCCACTTTTACCATCATTCTGTTGTCCATCTAGCAAGTCAGCATCGATCTCATTTAACATAGTGTCGTCAACCTGCACAACAAATGATTCATCTCCACCTTCAGAAGGTTCAGCCTTTTCTACTTTTGTAGCAAGGGAAGTGTTACTGATTGATTTTGCAGTGTTTGACTGCTTCGGTGATGTGGTACCAGCAACAGCACCATTGCTACTTACAGTTTTGGGTTCAATTACATCTGTGATTTCAGATTTGGTTTCATATGATTCAGCAGGATTCTGAGAGTCCTCATTGGCATTGTCAATGTTCGATGTTTCTTGCAAGCTTTCATCGCCCATGTCCTCCATGAAATCTGTAGGCATTTCTCCAGATTCCTCATCCGGATTTCCCTCGATGTCACACTCATCACCAAAGTCTTCAGCTTCTTCTGGCAACTCTTCCTGTCCCTGATCATTGCCACCGTCAGTTAATAAAGTTGATTCTTCCTCTGCCGTTTGGCCACCATTCTCCACTTGGGGAACTAAAGAAATTCACAAAATGAGATTAAGGTTATATATTATCTGGATGGTGGCACCATGGGCTGAGTCAGAGCAGCTACCCAGCATACTTACAACATCAGATAAAGGGGTGGTAGATCTTTACTCATCTTGCTCCTCCTTTGAAGCACATTTTTATCAGATGGCGGATATATATGTAAACATTCAACCACAACCACAGAATTACGCAACAAGCATACAATGACAAACTACATTATGCTATAATTCATGTCATCAATTCAAGTTGTGTACAAGCCTTAAGTGAAATTTGCCCACCCTAAAATATGTTCACAAAAATGTTTCCTTTATAATGACAATGGTTTGTCATGCACCATTAAAAAGGGTTAACTTTTCTGTCTCACTTTTATCATAGCATCTTGTTTTTTTAGCTCTCTTCCAAGTCCAGGATTACTTTTTCTCTTGAGAAGTTGAAGATTCAAATTCTTGATATGCATGACAGCAAACATTCCTTAGCATTTCTTATCTAGCTAACCACAAGACATTCTTAGAATGGAATTGACAAAACACACACTTTCTATGTAAACTAGTTTTAAATATGTCAACATCAAAGCCATTCAATGCAACTGAAAATAAAAGGAAGTGAATAAAAAAAAGGGACAAAGATAAAAAGCAATACCTTCATGATCTTCACTTGGTGTATTCTGTTCAACCTGTAAACAAAATAAAGTATTTTGTTGTAAGACTAGCAGAAGTCCATGGTTAAAATAGAAAATGACAAGCTATTAATATTTTCTATAAATATCTCATTCAAATACTTACTTTATCTGCATCCCCATCATTGGCTACATCTTCCTCATTGGCAACCAAACTTGTCTCATTTGACATCTCTTCATCTCCTTTCTCAGCACCGCTGTCATCATTATCATTGTCTGCAAGAATAAAATAGTAAATGTGCCACCTCGTTTAATAGTTACCACAGTGTTGACTTAAGCATGCATATTATGTAAAGGTGGACAAGCTAAACATAAATCATAGAATGCAAGCGTAGTTAAGAACAGCTTAAACCCCCCTATGGGTCAAAATTATTAATTTTTTTTTATAACTGAATACAGCATTCATTTCTGAACAATTTGGTGTATACAACATGTCCAAATTCAAAGTATTTTAAATATTTTTTAATATTTTGTAACTTTATATATATATAATATATATATATATTTATATATCAAAATTATTTTTGTTTCCTATTAGCCATTTTCATATTTTTTTTGTTCAGAGATGGCGTGATAAAAAAATGTATATATGAATAATTCGTCTTGAAAATTGGTACAAATAATGTTATACATACAAGTATGAAAATGAAGCAGAATAAATACAAACTGTTGAAAATTTTTAGAGTAATTTTTTTTTTCTATCCCTACCCCCCTATAAAAAACATGAAATAATGGGCCACAACAATTTTCAGAGCTGTAACTTTTTATCTATTCAATGAATATGGTTAATTCTGTTTCACAACCTTCTACTAGTATTGAATAATTCAACAGCTGAAGTTTTATTAAACTAGATTCAGTAGTTTTCAAGAAATCTTGACATAAAATTTATTTTTTCATCATTTTAGCTAAAAATAGCCCCCAAAATTATTTTTTTCTAAAAAAATTGATGAGATATAAAGAAAAACTGTTTATTTTCTTATTTGCATGCCTACACATAATAAAAAAGCATTTTTTATTATTAAATCATGTAATTTCTATTTGGGGATTTAAGCTGTCCTTAAATGATAAATCTTAGAATGTAAAGGTGAACAAACTAAAATGATAAATCTTAGAATGTAAAGGTAGACAAACTAAAATGATAAATCTTAGAATGTAAAGGTGGACAAACTAAAATGATAAATCTTAGAATGTAAAGGTAGACAATCTTAAATACAACCAATTCTTAAAATCCATAGTTATGTTACTTAAGTGTTTAGTTTGTGTTAGAAACAATTACATTTTTCAATCAAGCTAGTCCTCATTATTTTGAAGGCATTGAAATCTTAATACTCAAACTTATCTACTTAGTTAAGCACAAAATGTGTGGAAAAAAAATTACCATCAGACTTAGACTTGGATTTTTTAGGAGTATCTGTGATTTCAAACAAATATGTATGAACATCTTTGCCTTCATCTTCTAAGGCCTGAAAAGAAAAAGCAACAACAAAACACCTTTTAATCTTTAGTTGGCATATTATATATATATATAGAGAGAGAGAGACACACACACATATATATTAATAAATGTTACCACAATATATGCGTACAGATATAGATAATAGTAGGAATGTTGATGTTTGGTCAGCAAATACTTTCCTTTCCAATTAGGATTAAAGTTGTTACTTTCAGAGGTGCCATTAGTCTAGCGATGCCTTCTACATTAGGTGTTAAACTAAGTATGAGGTGAATGGGTACAAAGAAAGGAAATATCACTACATGAGGGTAGGCCTACTATAAAAGTAAATAAATATTGTTCTAATGATGGGGTCCAATTACATTTAAGATCTGGATCTAGATCTACATGTTTAGCATTGCAAATGGTTGCGTCCTTACCAAGTGTTAACATTGAATCAGTGTGGTTTTACATGAAAATTTGCAATTAACATGAACCAGGAACTAAAAGGAGGTCTATGTTTGTGATAAGCTGACAGTTTTAGTGAGTCAGAATGGGGTTCTTTCATGTCATTTGGTAGTGTTGTTTACATTAATGGCCTCATTGATTTCATTGTAATTTGAATATTTATATAATTGTGTTGATCTAGACATCTTTAAGTAATAAAAAGTATTTTACAATAATTCCCTTTATCTAATTGATATGATTGTTTAGTAGATCTAACTAGATCTAGAATTCTAGGCTAGTAGTAACAGTACTAGATTTACTTAACCTAATTTTTTTATAGGGAACCAAAATATTTCCTAGTGCTGTATATGTAATTAGTTTTTTTTTCTTAGATGTCTTAATTGATAAGTATTAACCTTAGATCTGTATCTAGTATGTGACGTTCAGAGTTGAACAGTGAAACCATGTATTGTAACAAATCTAGTACCATTGTTAAAAATCTAAATTATCTCTCGTAAAAACACTGACAGGATTGTGGAAAAAATACTAGTGTGTCTGAGCGTATATATGTTTTTGTTAATAAGATATCAATAAAATGGGTATGTTAATTAAACATCTGGACCGCTATTAAGAAGATAAGTAAATATGGGTAGGGCAAACAAGACTACATGACGGACATGAGTGTAAAAGAAGGCCTACATGATGAAAGTAAAAATGTTACCTATAGTAAAGTGAGGTCCAATTTAAATGTTTCAGCATGCTTGTAAGATCTCTTTTTTTCTTTTAAGTATATATTTTATCACATACTGTCCTCATTAACAAAATATTAACAACAAACAAAAAATTAACAAAGAATTAGGCCTGATCTTTAGCAATTTTTTTGTTTTTGGAAATAACCAGTGAACGATTTATCTGTGAATGAATTGTTAGTGAACGATTAGTCGTGAACCAACTGTGGGGGAACAAGTTGTCTGTGAGCGAATAGTCCGTGAGCGATATGTCTGTTGAACGTAAAGTCGTGAATGATTTGTCGGTGAACGAATTGTCGCGTCCTTCTGCAATAGGTCATGGTTGTAATGTTGGAAATTTATTATCCTTTTTAATGAAATGTGAGAGGTTTTATAGAAATGTTAACTACTTTAGACAATGGCCTACTTAATGCTTAATTAGGATTTTGTTTAAAGTAATTATATTTTTAAAATTTATTATGAAAAATACCCCTTTTTAGTTTTTACTAATGGGATTTACATTTTTTGATAAAGAAATTTCTTAAAAGACATAAAACCACTTCAGGCCATGTAAGGCCTAATATTCTGCATATATTCAAATAGTTTTAGTTTGAATAAAAAATTGTTTCAGACGATTTTGATCCCAATTTTTAAATACTTTATTTTCTGCCATTTTGTCCACACTGCTCTCATTTCTTTTAGCTCAAGACCTGATAATTTGTTTATTTTCTTCAGTATTTACATTCTAACAAGTAAAATTCACAAATATAAATTGATTGAAAGTAATCTTTTATTTTGGTCCAATCAAATCACTCGCGCAGCCCTCTTTTTTTTTCCTTTCACGTCATTTGTGATGTCATTAGTAGGTCACGTGACTGGACCCAGCCTATCCTCTTGTGCTTACCGGCTGTATAAATGGGTCAAATTAATTTTTCTTTTATTGTGCTTATCAATGTATTTAGCTGTAAAAACAAACAATTTAGTTGATTTTGTATTTATTTACTATAACTATACATTTGATATCAGGGCATTTTTTATGACATGCCGACAGGGTCATAACTCCAATAAGTCAAATTAAATCTAGATCTAGACATCACCAGGTTGGGGGGCCGGGGAGGCGCGATGAATCCCATGATGAACATATTTTCTCAAAAATATTATTTCATAATGTTTATCAACAGTTTAATGACAACTGTAAGACACCTTATTTAGAGTATTAGTTATTTAGCGACGCACCATAGAAGAGGTATATTGAACGGGACTAGTGACGTTTGGGATATGTTGGGTTAGAGACCGGAAAAATCAGTTAGCGATAGAATTCTCTAGGGTAAAGACGTATCTATTTTGACAGAGACTTTTACTGCGGCCTTTTCATGAAATAAACATCTGTTACATTGTTCATCAGTGTTGACCACATCTCTTCACTAGTTAAATCGATGTCTTGTTTGGTTTGTTTGTTGGATCAACTACACGGAATACACCCGAACAATAAAACTCAAACGCTTGCAGAGTAATTGGTTGAAATTCAACAGTCATCGTTAGTTGACTTCAAGGCAGTCTAAACAAGCACATCACAGTGGCGACCCCGAACCTCGAAACCGAACCTCGAAACCGAACCTTGAACCGGACCTCGAAGCTGAACGTTTACTCAGGTGAGGGTCGTGCACTCGAAGATCTAAAGTTTCATCGGAGTACGGCTGAATACAGCATCGTTGCAGAGTGACTTTGTCTAGACTTTGTCGTCAGTTTCACATGCAGTCGTCGCCTACTCGATCGCACGTTCGACGAGCCGTTAACTCAGGGTGACCTTCGTCAGGACAGTGACCATCTCAACGTCTGGTTTACTCAACAAGTGTATCACCAACGCCTGATCTTCGTATACTGTATCAACCTGAAGCCAGAGGAACCGTTCATTCATAACGGGTGAGAGTTTGTCAGTAAACCTGTTGGACATATTTTTTTTTTCGTCGTAGGAGCCACATAGGCATATCAAGTTTACCTAGGCAGTTGAAAAGGACAGTTTGCCCGCTGTAAGAAGTATTGTGAGTACTACAAGTTTGTTAGCTAACTAAATCGCTCTGTCTTACCCTTTGAGAGATTCGTGTGGAGCAGTTTGCTCATTGAACCGGTTGATTGCCACTTTTCAACGGTCACTGCGTTTAACCTTTGGAAGGTTAGTGAAGTCACATTATTCGTTGCTGAATGTTGGTCTATTGATTATGAGTTGATCTAGACCATATCGAGACTTGTTAGTGTTGAAGTAGTGGAAACAGCTACGTCCACTTGTTTTTTTTTTGTGAAACCGTTAATCGTATAACGGAACGTCGTCGGAGGTGACCTTGGTCTCACCTAGTCTACATTGGACACTACGGACATTTTGGTCTAGTGAAGTAGCATACAACAGCAAACTTCGTCGTACTACCATATTAGCAGCAGAAGCAGTGAACTATTTTGGAGAATCATTATTCGTCAGCCCAGATTAAGTCATCGTCAAGAAAGTCGTTATTCGCTCGCCCAGATCAAGTCATCGTCAAGAAATTCGTTATTCGTCAGTCGCCCAGATCAAGTTGCCGTCAAGAGACTGTTATTTGCCAGTAGTCGTCTACGCAAATCAAGTCGTCGTCAGGAGAACCGTTAACATATTCGCCAGTAACTGTTTACACAAAGTCGTCGGAACTTTACATACGGTCATCAACAGTCGTCAAAGAAACCGAAACATTTTGCTGTGGCATATCAAGACATCTAGGGCATTACGTGGGATACTCAACACGGATTGTATCCAGTGGCAGTACTGGAGAACAGAGTCAGAACTGGAAGAGAGGCAGTGGAATTTGCTGTAGATCTATCATATTCGGGAATCGGAACATAGGAAACTTTCTTATCGAAGCTAAGTGCCATTTTTCTTATTAGTATATGTTTAGATTGCCCTTAGAAATAGATTTCGTCTAAATTTGGTACGTTAGCCTGAGTAAAATCAGGTGGTGCGCCTTAAACCGTCGTGGAAAAGACGTAATCTAGATGAAAAGCTATATTATACGTTTAGGATAGTGATTGTTTTTGTTTGTGTAAACGTCATATCCGTTGTTGCTTGGTTACTTCGTGACGTTATCAATGTGTGCCATATTGTCATATCCCAACCCATAGCGATAGTCTCATTTAATTATTTCATTTGTGTATATTATATTATATTATTTATTTTTATTACTTTAATTAGATCTGTTGATTTTTCACTTAATGATAGAAAGTGCAGGTACGATTCTTTTATTGTGAATCAGACTAAAATACATTTTTAGTTTGAGCGGTTAAAATCAAATATGATTTTGCCATGAGAATAATGCCGAAACTGGCATAATAGTCAAACATTGTCGTCTGGCTAATCTAGATCCACAAATTTACATTTACTAATCTAGACTCTGATTTTGATTATTAATTTCAAAGATAGATGAAGGTAGTACATTCTAGACATATATCTTATTAAAGATATATTTGATACATATTGTATGGGCATATTTATTTCATATGGTTAAATAGAACCATAATTTCTGGATTAGATCTAGATCTATCTAATCTAGACTCTAGACACTTCAGTCATATCAAATTTAAAATTGGTCAGTTATATATACTCATAGTCATAGCGTTCTTGGTAACTCTGGATCTAAATGGTACTATTATATATAATATAATATATTAGATTTAAATTTGTGTGACATTAATATACAGATTTGAATATAACTCAGACTAGATTTACTCGTTTACTGAATCTATAGAGACATAAACTTAAAACTTGTATAAAATTGTGAAAAAACTAAAATAAGTTTTAGTATAGCCATAACCAATATAGGCTAAGTAAAAATATATATAAGTTTGAGGTGAAAATATAATACAATGGCTACATCCGCATATATGGACCTTAAGGAGGTTAAGGAAGCAGCTATGCAGGATGGAAAGGCCATGGAGTTAAAAGGAAAGGACTTGGCAGCTTATGTACAGCAAGTTGTGAGGGAAGAAATGGAACGTCAAGATAAAATAAGAAAGGAAAAAGAAGAGATAGAGAGACAAGAAGAACGTCAAAGACAAGAGATAGAAAGACAGAAAGAAGAAAAAAGACAAGAGATAGAGAGACAAGATAGGATCAGAAAGGAAGAATATGAGAAGCAAAAAGAGGACCAAGAAAGGCAGAGAGAGCATGAGGCTAAAATGGAGAAGATGAGATTGGATGCAGCACAAGCCAGAGCTCAAACTGCACAGACAACTCAAGAAAATAACACAAATAATTCAAATAATGTTACCACACAAAGAGACAACCCTAATTCGCAAACATGGCTAAAGAGGAAGATACAAAGTTTTGATGAACAGAAGGATGACATTGGTGATTTTCTGAAAAGATATGAGGCAAAAATGTCTACATTTAATATGCCAGAAGAAGAATGGTCTGAAATACTGATAGACTTCGTTCATGGTCAAGCTTTAACAATATGCCAAAATCATGACCATCATATTGATGATAGCTATCAAGTTTTGAAAAGAGAGTTGTTGAATGCCTATGGTCATAATGCTACAACTTTCAGAAAGAAATACTTTGACAATATACCATCATTAGAAGTAGAACCTCAAACTACCATTAATATGGAGAAAGATTTTTTCAATAAATGGGTAAAATTAGAAAAAGTGGGAAATTCTTATGAGGGATTAAAAAATTTTATTCTAGTAGATAACTTTATGAATAAATGTGATCCCCAATTACAATCTTTTATTAGAGAACGAAACCCAAAAACTATAGATGAAATAACAGAGATAATGAGAATATACAAAAATGCATACCCAAATAAACCATTTTCTGATAGGGATAAGAGCAAAGTAGATTTAATAGGATACACCAAAGAAAATGTGGATAGAAGTAGAAATAGAAACAGATCAAATAGTGGAAATAGAAAATATGGTGAAATAACCTGTTTTAAATGTCAAGGAAAAGGTCACATAGCAGCTAACTGTAGAAGAGGGAATAGTAGGTTTGGAAGTAGAAATAGATACACTGAACAAAATAATAGTAGATATAGGAGTAGAGATAGGAATGACAGGGGAAATTATAGAAATAGGAGTTACAGTAGGGAATACAAAAATAAAGGTACAGATAGAGTATATTTCATGGAAGGAAATAGGAACAATTTTGCAGTGTACCCAGGGTTTGTAGATAGAATTCCAGTGGAATTAATTAGAGATTCAGGTTGTAACACTTTGGCAGTGAAAACTAAATTTGTCAAACCTCATTGGTATAAAGGGTTTACTAGGAAAGTAGAATTAGCAGATGGCACCATAAGGGAATTTAAAGCTATAAGGGTATACATTGAAACTCCATTTTTCACTGGTTATTGTGATGGTATTGCAATACCAGAAATGAGATATGATATGTTAGTAGGAAACATAAGAGGAGTAAAAGAATGTTCAAGAAAAGAATTAGAAGACTGGCAAAACAAATACAAAAACATAACACGTAATCATGAAAACATAGACACACAAAATATAACAAGTATGGTAATAACAAGATCAATGGATAAACAAGATGAGAAACAGGAAAATACAGTAAATGTAATAAATAATGATGAAGAAAAAGAAAACAGTAATGTAATACAAATAGAAAATGAAACACAAAATAGTCCTGAAACACAAATTTCTCAAAGTGAAAAAGAAACATTACCCAAACTTGCATTAGAACAAATGAATGACAATATTATTGGGAAAATATATTCAAGAATATCAGATAAAAACAATAATAATCCAATGGAAAAGTTTTGTATAGAGAATAAAATATTATTTAGACAAACAAATAATGATAACAGAAAAATAAAACAACTTGTCTTACCACAGAAATATTGGAAAGATGTTTTAATCATGACACATGACAATAATTTAGCAGCACATAGGGGAGTAAAGAAATGTTATAGGAATTTGTCAAAACAAGTATTTTGGCCAAAAATGAAAGTAACAATCAATAAATACATAAACTCATGTGACATATGTCAGAAGAGATCTAATAAAAGCTTAGTGAATAAAGCACCCATTCAAGAAATGGATGAACCTACAGAACCATTTCAGAAAATAGCTATTGATTTAATAGGTCCTTTGATTCAAACTGAAAATAATAATAAATATATTTTAACAGTAATAGACATGTTTAGTAGATACCCAGAAGCAATTCCATTATCAAATACAAGTACAGAAAATATCATTAATGCCATAACTCAAAAAGTAATCACAAGACATGGTATACCTAAAATTATATTGAGTGACCAGGGATCTCAGTTTAAGTCAGAACAATTTGAGAAATGGACTAAACAATATAATATACAACACATATACTCTTCAGTTTACCACCCAGAGAGTAACGGTTTATGTGAACGTTATGGTGGTTCATTGAAAAGATCACTGACAAAAATAATTCAGAATAATCAGAATAAATGGGATCATTACATTAACTATGTACTATTTGCTCATAGAAATAACATCCATGAAGCAACACAATTTTCACCATATGAAATAATACATGGAAGAAAACCCAGAGATGAATTAGATGTTTTCAAAGAAAATCTAATAGACAATGAGAATAGATTAAATAAGGACAATGAAATAACAATCACAACAGAATTAAAAGAAATATGGACTCAAGCATATAACAACAATAAGAAGTACAAACAAAGTGCTCATGAGAATATAAATAAGAAAAGACAATTGAAAACACTAGAAGTAGGAAACAATGTATTAATATTAATAAATGACCTGAAAAATAAGATTGGTAAACAATGGAAAGGTCCATTTAAGGTGATAAAACAAATTAGTGATGTAAATTATCAAATTGAAATAAATGGGAAAATTAAAACATATCACATAAATAATTTGAAACTGTATCATGATAGAGAAGATGAGTTGATACAAAACATTCAGGAGGAAATAGAAAATAAGTTTTCAGAGAGAGAAGAGTGCTTGATGATAATAACAAATGAAAATCACAATGAAAATGACATTAAGGAAATACCTGTAATAGAAACAAAAGAGAATCAAACTTGGCAAAAGATTAATCTTAATAATTTAACTAAGGAAAAGTCAAAAGATATAACTAAAATAATACAGGAATACAAAGAAATTTTTTCCAGCATACCAGGAAAAACAAATATTATTAAACATGACATTAAAGTAACAGATCCAAAACCAATCAATCTTAAGCCATATAGAATACCCTCTACATTTACAAGACAAAGTAAAAAAAGAAATAGACAATTTACTAGAATCAGGTATAATTGAACCATCAACATCACCTTATGCTTCACCAATTGTGATAGCCAAAAAGAAAAACGGAGATATACGGTTATGTATTGACTATAGGAAGCTTAACAACATCACAGAATTTGACCCATATCCAATGCCAAATATAGAGGATATTTTACATAAATTAAATGGAGCAAAATTTTTTACTAAATTGGATTTAACTAAAGGTTATTGGCAAATACCATTAACAGAAAATGCAAAACCTTACACAGCATTTGTAACACCATATGGTATTTTTCAATGGAATTATATGAGTTTTGGGTTGGTAAATGCACCAGCAACATTTAATAGAATGATGAACTTGATAATTGGAAATAAAGAAAATGTTATTTGTTATTTGGATGACATATGTATTTTTAATAATAGTTGGGAAGAACATTTGGTAGATGTAAAAGAAGTATTCAAAATAATACAAGAAAGTGGACTTACAATTCAGGCAGAAAAAGTGGAAATAGGATTGGAAGAAATAATCTTCTTAGGACATAAAGTAAATAACAACATAATTAGCCCTATTGAAGATAACATAAAGAAAGTACTTAATATTGAAATACCTACAACAAAAAGACAAATTAAAAGTATATTGGGAATAGTAAATTATTACAGAAAGTTCATAAAGAACTTAGCAGAAATAGTGAATCCATTAAATGATTTACTTAAAAAAGGAAAACCTCAAAAAGTAGTCTGTAATGAGGAATGTGTGAAAGCTATTGACAGAATTAAAGATATTTTTAGTCATGAATTAATACTGAGACTACCAGATAAAGACAAAATATTTTATGTCACAACTGATGCATCTGGTAATGCTATTGGTGGTTGTTTAATGCAGAACTATGATAACTTACATCCTATATTATATGTAAGTAGAAAATTATCAGAGGCAGAGAAAAAATATAGTGTCATTGAAAGGGAAGCATTAGCTGTAATATGGGTAATTACTAAGCTAGAGAGTTACTTAATAGGGAGAAAATTCATATTATTAACTGATCATAAACCTATTCAGTATATACAGCAAAAGAATATGAAAAACAGTCGTGTATATAGATGGTTCTTAGCACTACAGGAATATAAATTTGAAGTGAAAGCTATTAGTGGATCTATGAATATTGTAGCTGATTTGTTATCTAGAATGACATTGAAATGAGATGAGATAATGCTATAAATATGTTATGGAAAAGGGAGTTAAGTAAATTTGATGTTAAGCATTTGAAAGTAAGTATGGATATATTTTTGTGAATCATTTCATATATCATTGACAAAAGTTAGGTCGATGGAAAAGGGTGAGTATAAAAGAAAAATGGACGAAAAGCGTATAAAAGGGTGGTAAAAACAAAACAAAACTTTATTGAATGTGGAAATAAATTTTATAATTGTTTTGAAATGTTATATTTTGTCAGATTACTGCCAGTGGAGAACATTTGTGAAGTGATATGTTATGACGTGCCCATGAGATGCCACATGGTAAACTGTGTATTGAACAAAGATGATGATACGAACATTGGCAGGAACATCATACACTGTCAAGCCAAGATGAAGATGTCAAGATTTTATGTTTGTTGTCTTCCCCATGAATTGCAAATGCCCTTGTAAGACTTGACAGTAGTAGAAAAAATATTGACATATTTTTTTTTCAAGGGGGGGAGGAATCTGTTAGACACCTTATTTAGAGTATTAGTTATTTAGCGACGCACCATAGAAGACGTATATTGAACGGGACTAGTGACGTTTGGGATATGTTGGGTTAGAGACCGGAAAATCAGTTAGCGATAGAATTCTCTAGGGTAAAGACGTATCTATTTTGACAGAGACTTTTACTGCGGCCTTTTCATGAAATAAACATCTGTTACATTGTTCATCAGTGTTGACCACATCTCTTCACTAGTTAAATCGATGTCTTGTTTGGTTTGTTTGTTGGATCAACTACACGGAATACACCCGAACAATAAAACTCAAACGCTTGCAGAGTAATTGGTTGAAATTCAACAGTCATCGTTAGTTGACTTCAAGGCAGTCTAAACAAGCACATCACACAACATATAAAAAAATCCCAGGAATATCAATTTTAATGAATCTTAAAATGTTGATGTATATTTTTATTATTTAGAACTTATTAAAAGCTAAATAAAAAAACTCAAAGTGACAATGTAAGACAAGACAACCAAAAGTAGGACAAAAAAATAAGTAAAATACAAAGTTACAAAGGCAAAGAAAAGGTCAAAATAATTAAATAGATCTAGATCTAATTCTCGTCTACTAATCTTAAACAATTTTAATTTATAACTTTTGAACTAGACTAATTATTTGATCTTCAAAATTCTTTTTGTCATTTAATTTATGGTAATTTATATCTCAGAATTAAAGGGAAACTCCGATAGTTTTTCAAATTTTAGTTATTGACATATTTAAATTCTGCGTTAAAAGTTGTAATAGTAAACATTATATCATTTTTTATTTAAATGCTCAGAAAATTTTATATTTAATAAATTAGACCAAAAAAACGGGGTTCTGCGAGATGTTTATAGTTTTAAAAGACGTGACGTCACAACTGCGTTGGTTAAACCTATATTTCTACTTGAAGAAAATGAAATACTGTTCTTCAGCTTGTTGCAGTAGTTCCAATCACAAAGACAAAATCAGCAAGTATGCTGATACAGAAATTAGTGTCTCTTTTCATTTGTTTCCAAGAGATGAAGTTTTAAAGGGAAAATGGGAAAAATTTATTCAACTGAAGAGCAATTATTTTATAAAGGCATTAGCTAATTCGTGTTTATGCTCAAACCATTTTGAGAGAAGCTGTTTCAGCAACTTCATTGCTGTGGAAATGGGATTTGAAAAAAATTGAAGTTAATACCAGGTGCAGTACCAACAATACATTCGATTTCCAGGCCAAAGAATTCAATTTAGGATATTACTGAGACATTTTAAACAACTGAAGTTCATAAATATAAATGAAATCAGATTTGTGAGCTAGAAATTTACTATGAATACTAGATCTACTATTAAATTTCTTATTTAATAAGTAGATCTATCGTCTACGAAACTCAATTCCAACTTTTAAACTTTTGACCTTGGGGTGTGTCTCGTCGGCTGAGCCAGCGACAAGCTCTCTCGACACTTTTTTATGTCAACCAATGTTAGGTCAAAACGGCACAATAAAATCATAACTTTCTTACTGTCAAACATACAGTCATAATTTATACACCATTAGAAATTTCTTTTAAAGTATTTTAATGATGTATTAACGAAAAACTTTTTTATCAAAGATAATTTTTTTCGCCTCCCTATCTATTGGATTTGAGTGCACACTCGTGACGTCACAAAGAAATTCAGAGAAAATCTGACCGTTTTGGATGCACAGAAAAATTATGTCACAAAAACATCAATTACTAAGGTATTCTTACAAATAAAAAAAAAAGAATAATATATTCATTATCTATAAATCAAAACACATATTATATCAAAAATTGTCAAAACCATCAGAGTTTCCCTTTAAGAGAATTATACATCTAGGCATTCTAGAGTAAAGTGCGAAGTTCGAGCGCATTAAGCCCGCTGGCAGCAATTTTCAAGTTTGGATTTTTATAGCACCGTAACGGTCTGACCTATGAAAAAACTGATAGTATCTCTGAATTCCTCGTCCTTTTTTTATAAAAATAGATTGGATTTAATGTATCACTAGGCTTAGTTAAAATTAAATACGAAGTCAAAGAGGTGTAGGGTAAGTATCGCCAAGCGTACTTTTCCTCGAGCGGATTTTTCCCCAGTTAGTAAGCTCGATCGGGTTGATGGAAGTTTCGAACAGATCAAAGAAAATATATCTAAAAACATGTTTTAATATTTAATTTTTACTATAAAGTCATTTTCTTTTTACTCCAGCGCAAGAACACCATCCATTGCACCATTTCCCACCCTCCATAACTTCAAATAGTCTCTTTAAGCTGATGAGCAATCAGACTTAAAAATAGCCTTAAGCCCATTACCCATTTCCTTCACTACCGGGTAGTAAAAAAAATATAACTCCACACCGCCTGAGTTTGACCTCACCATGAACTTAGCCTTTACAAGGAAAAGAAAATAGTATGTGTAGGAGGGGAAGAAAAAAGGTGCATGCGCAGTAGCAATATAGTAGTAATTTGGTAAACATTCAAATAAAAAAGTTATAGCAATAAAAAATGAACTGTTCGAACCTCTTGACAAATCGTGGCTGCTCGAACTTCGCACTTTCATATAGCTATACTAGGGAGCCGAAAATATGCGGAAGCGAAAAAGGAAAAAATGACCGATAAATTTGTGATTGCGTTTTTGACTTTTTTTTCACATAAGCCACACTTGCAAATTTATTACACTTTTGAATGAAATGTGAAAAGTTTTAAACTTGTGTTATCGATTACTTAAGACAATGGCCTACATAAAGCTTAATTAAGTTTTTTTTTTAAAGTTATTTGTCATTTTTATATTTATTATAAAAAATACTCATTTTTTGTTTTTAGCAATACAGGGTCCAGGAAAGTCATCAAACATTCATTTTTTTTTTTCATGGTAGATATCATGCCTGGCTATAATTCTACCAAGTTTTATCGCGATTTATCCGTGGCATCGCCCAAAAACTTGAAAATACGGTTATCATTGTGTGCTATGGGATTTTTACAGTTTTTGTGAATTTTGATAAGGAAATTTCGTCATCAATTTATAACCACTTGATGTCATGTAAAGCCTAATATTCTGGATATATTTAAATAGTTTTTGTGAATTAATCGTCGTCGCATTAATTTTAAAGCGCATTTGAAAAATAATTGTTTCAGACGATTTTGATCCTACTTTTTAAATATTTTGTTATTTTCTGCCATCACAATGCCGCCATTTTGTCCCCGCCTCTCTGACATTTCTTGTAGATCTAGACCCGATAATTTGTTTATTTCATCAATATTTACATTTTAAACAAGTAAAGTTCATAAATACAAATGAAATCAGATTTGTGAGCTAGAAATTCACTATGAATACTAAATCTACTATTAAATTTCTTATTTAATAAGTAGATTTATCCCCTACGAAACTCAATTCCAAATTTTAACTTTTTGAGCGGGGGGTGTGTCTCGCTGGCTAAGCGACCGAGACGCTCTCATCACACTTTTTCCATGTCAACTAGGTATGTGACAAAATTTTTTAGAATAAAAAAAAAAATAATATGATATCAGATTGTTAAAGTGCTTTTTCTGAGCTTTCCAATGATACATAGATTGTTGGTATAGGTGCAGCGAATAAATAAAAAAAATATTTAAAAAGTAGGATCAAAATTTTATGAAAATTGAAGGAAAATTGCTAATATTTTCACCAATTTTCAAAGCCCATTTAAAAACCATATATCAAAATAAAGCTCATAGTGTGCTTAATTGAAGTATGGTATTGTTTAATACAATTTATTTATTTATTTATTTTTTTTTAAATAAGCCAATATGACATTGTTATTTTTAATTTATTAAATAAAACTTAAATTTTTTTTTTTTTTTAAATTTTATGAATAGTATAATATTAAACCACTTGTTCTGAGCTTTCCAATGATATATAGATTTTTGCTATAGGCTCAACGGTTAAAAAAATATATAAAATTTTAACGCGTTTTCACTTATATTGTAAAGGGTTTTCTGAAAATGTGTAACAGTTCGCTAATTTTTACCTCACAGCTAAAAGCTTTGTATATATATATAAAGATTAGGATGTGCTTAATAAAAGTATACTGTTTTTTTTTTACATTTTGATTCTATTGAATTATTTTTGTGATATATTTACTTTGTTGTGGTTTTTTTGTAGAAAGACATTACTTAGTAATATGTTATATCATATTTATATACATGTATATCTCATATATATAATGATCTTAAAAAAACAAAAAACCCAGTAGGAACATTTGAAACAAACAGCGATACTTATCTTCATGTTTATTTAAAGAAAGAAAAAAAACTTAAATTATTTTGTATAGTAAAAAAAAAAAAAAAAATTAAGTACTTAGATTTTTTTTTAAAATGGTAATTGAAATTGATTATATGACGTTCATTGTAAAGTATATGATGGTAAGCTGACCAGGTTTATTGATTATAGAAGGCACAAATGATTGCTGAATTTGTGCTGATAACGTAAAAGATGAATGTGACGACATATACATTAATATCCACAAAATGATGATGAAGTCTTAGTAACAGAGTGAATCTTATGACATGCAAGTTAGGCTGTACTGAATGATGATTAAGTGAATGGTGGCTTCTTTGTTAATAGCATCATGAATCAGATATCATGCAAAGTAAGCAGCATAGAATGATGATTAAGTCAATGGTGGTTTATTTGTTAGTATTGTAGGGACTATGACAACATGCAAGTAGTGGAAGGACTGCATAACAGTATAAATAAAACAATGACTATAGGGCACATGTGGGAATTTTGGAATGTTTAAATTTTGGATTTAATAAAGGCTTTGCAATAAATGAATTTGAAAAAAAAAAAAAAAGTTTATTTTGGAATTTATGGAAAGGTTTATAGGATATACAATGATTATTGTTGGAAAAACTACTTTAAAAAAAAATCAATATTAAGCAGTACATAAATATAAAAAGGAAAGTTTACATATCTTTATAGTCACAAACTTGAAGTGAAGAAAATTTTATAAAAATAGAAATATTAATGTATATAAAATTATTAAATAAAGATTTCAACTTTAAAGTTATAGCTTTACATTACACATACTTTAAATTGTTTATTTACTATCATATAGAATTTTACAAAGGAACAGTATCTAAAAAGTGTTGATGTACCACATATCATTAATCTCAATATAGTAAAAATGGCAAAGAAAGTTAATTAGCTTTATTTAAGTAGATGCTATTATAAAAAAAAGTGTGCTAAAAAAGCATTATTGACAATGCAAAGTATAGGTAGACAACAACTGGTGTTATTTCAGATCTACTTTGAGGATTAGAAAAACACTTAGTATGTTGGTAAGTCATGATCATTGTTAAATTTAAAAATTGCAGTATTGTATGTGATGCAATGGGAAAAAAATCTTCAAATTTTAAAATAATATGTAGGTTTAATAATTTTAAAGTTATACTAACATAAAGAAAATAAAAAATAAATATTAAATGTATATATCTAATATACTGAGATATTTATATTTTTAAAACTGACACTAAAATTATATACAATCTTGAATAAGCACTAGTGATACTTGAAGTAATTTAATTATATAAATTTTAAAAAATCCACGAGTCATAAAGATAAAAGAAAAATAAGGTATTAAGGTCAATAGAGACAATTTTTAAATTGTCAATTACCATCATTTAGAAAAAAAAAAACTTATACAGGCCTAATTAGTCACTATTTAAAGTAAATTTATATATAAACCAATATAAAGATTTAGCATGATTTCTTTATTTCTTTTTCTTAAAAAAAAAATAAATTCTAGATCAAGATACTCTTTTAATAGGTCTAGATCTATATAAAGACAAACTAGACATATAATGTAAAGATAATTATATTCTATATAGCTACCCAGTATAGATATAACAAGACAGTTATATTATAGATTTACTATAAATGGGAAGCATGGTCTGAGGCCAAGTGCACTTGAACTTGGCTTGGCTACCTAGAAGGTGGCTCGAGGTTTGACACCCGACTTGGGCAGAGTTGTGTTTACTGAGCGGCTAAAGGCAACACGGAAAACCAACTCCTAGATACCCCCTCACTGGTCCACAAATGAGATTGGACCAAAAGCGCGATAAGCATGAAAGTAGCACTATATAAAAGCTATAATAATAATATATAATATTGGTAGATGGCTGTCCGGCCATGCGGTTTGCGCACTGGACTGTCATTTAGACTTATCAATTGTCTACGGTTCAAACCATGCACGCTCCATTTCCCATTGGAAAAGGAAGTATATTATCTTCAACTCTGAAGCAATATCCGAAACATGCAAACATTTTATTATGATTATTCTCTGATTCATTTTGACCTGTTATATCTAAATTTGTAATATATACTATCTATTACTATTATAGATCTATATCTAGATGATGATTTAATCCACTCAAATTGATATAATACAATATGGATCATTGGATAATTTCCTATACTCTATATATTATATATATGATATATAATGATAATCATTATCATCACAAAAATCATTTCATTTTAGCTTATATATCTAGATTTAGTAATATTTGAGTAATAGTAAAATATATTTATAATATAGTAATATTTGAGTTAAAATATTATAATTAATATTCATCTTATTATTCTTAGTTAGAAACTTTAGTTTCCTATGTCTAGTCTATGGTCTATTCTTAGTAGACTAGTTATAACTTATTTATTAGGTTTAGATCACTTTAGTTTCCTATGTCTATACTTAGACTCTTAGTTATAACTTATTAGGTTTAGATCATCATGACTCCTGATGATTGATTTAGAATCTAGATTTTAATATAAGATAGTTAGATATATCATAAAATCATATACACTATAAAGATATAGAGTAGAGTATAATTAGATCTAGATCTATAGTATTATACTATTCTATACTGACTATGACTATACTGTAGATTTAGATCTATTAGATAATTAGTATTGGAGTATTGCTAATAAATAATTATTAATATTTATTTATTATGATCTCATATGATGATATGTCTATACTATTAGTATTAAGTATTAGTCTATAGTCTAGATCTAATAATCTAATCTACACTTTAGAATAATGTACCTAGTATTGATCTCTCACTAAGTCAATACTATATATAGATTCAACTTATTACTGAATAAACAATTTGATCTAGAATCTAGACCTATATCTAATATTTAGATCTAAGATCTTCCATTCTCGAATTGAATGTTTACACCTGACTACGGGCAAAATTGTATTTTTAATCACGTGATCAAATAATTTGTATTCGCCTTTTAACATATGACCTGTATGATTAAAAACTAAATAGGAGTATTTGTGCATTTTAAAACATATAAAAACCATATAAAATAAATGCACAAATGCATATTCTACACAATGAAATCAATTTCAATGAAACAAAATCACATAGTTGTATTTTTTTCAGCTAGAACTATACAATACGGCAAGGTCATGTCAATCTGTCCCATTGGACGCCATTTTGTAAACTAGCAACTCACGGTCACCTCACAGAAATCAAAATAGAATTAGATGTGCATTATATAGGATAGTTACTTTTCACTGATTGTATGGTTGCATTAATTAACTACACAAAAAACAAAGCTTCTAAAGAACAAATTCAACCTACATTTTGTGGTAGTTCTGCAAAAATGACAAACTTTTATCGAGATTATGTAAAAAAAAATTTTTTACTGTCATTTTTAAAATTAATTATTTTAGAAAATATGTTCCCACTTCTAAAATAACAGTTGAAATTAGGGGTGCACCGGATAGTCCCTCCGGCTCCGGCTTCTGGCGAATATCCGGCATTTTTTACTATCCGGTGCTATCCGGCTCCGGTCGGATATCACTACCGGATAGTAAACCGGATAGTAAAAATACACCTATTTAATATGCATAAAGTTTACCTCGTTCCATTACTGTCTGTTATAGAATGTATTAATGTTTATATGAAAACAAAATAATGTGCTTAAAAATAGAGCCATTATAAATATGCACCAAACATCGTTTATTATAAAGACAATGCATGTTAATAACTTAATATAAATAGAGATGAAACTTTACATCATAAATGCGCTTTACATACAGAGATGCAATGGTTGGCACTTTTTTCAATTTGTCTTGACCTTTGAGTAAGTTAGTTAACATGTTAAAATGTTACATTCCTTGACTACGTCATGCTGACCAGACGTCTGTCTAGCTGTGCGGGTATCTCCAGAGGTAGAGATGAACAACTCCCACTCCCTTTTATTTGTTTAGTCCATCACATTGAGTTTTTTATAGGCAGGTAACCACAAGTTAAATACGATGGACGTAGGTTTAATGTCAGCGTATAGACACTCTCTAGGGGTCACACCTTTCGAGGGAACTGAGTTTGTTTACTTAGTAGTTAATCTTTATTGGGGGGGGGGGGGGTCTGGACTACAAGAGCCACACCTCTAAGGTAACCAGGTATATTTCTAGATGAACAACTCCCTCCCCCTTTTATTTGTTTAGCCCATCACATTGAGTTCATTGATTGACAGGTGACCCCAAGTCAGATACGATGGACGTAAGCACTCTCTAGAGGTCACACGAGGGAACTAGGTTTGTTATTTGGGGGGGGGGACTAGACTTTACATTATAAATTCGTATTACATACGTAGCAGCGATGTCTGGCACACTGGCTTGTCTTGACCTTTGAGTGGTCTAGTAAACATGTCATATTCCTTAACTACGTCACGCTGATAATCTGTCTAGATGTGCGGGTATATCTCCAGAGGTAGAGATGAGCTACCCCCACCTCCTTTTGTTTGTTTAGTCCATAACATTGAGTTCACAAATAGGCAGTTGACCACATTAAGCCAGATGTCAACGTATCGACACTGTCTAGAGGTCACATCTTATGAGGGAACTGAGTTTGTTTACTTGGATTAGAATTTTTATTAGAGGCGGGACTACAAGCCAAATCTGTATAAGGTTAATTTGGTATGAGTTAGTTTATTATGAGATAGGTTGTCAATCAAGGGTCTGGACCACAAACCACACCTTTTATACTATTGGACGGGTAATAAGTTTGTTATCTTTGAGTTAAGTCTCACGTATGAGTCAGGACTACAAGCCAAACAGACACTGACCAAGGGTATCTTTAAAGGGAGGGCTCAAGAGACTCAACACCCCCAACTTCTTATTTGTTTAATCCATGACAATGTATTGATAGAGAATATAGACATTGACCATTCTTAAGCCAGAATGGATTAACGCAAATTGTTAAGACATATTGAGACTGTCTAGAGGTCACTAGATGGTGACACTCAGTTTGTTTACTTGGAGAGAAATGTCATTTAGTGCGCTGAACACACGTTCGTTGCACAATAAAATAAAACAAATGTGTGCGTGTATGTATTTTTCCCCTTGTATTAAAACCTTTAGAAAGAAAACTAATTTCATTGTTTAATTCTATTGACTTAATATATAAAGGAAAACCTTACAGTTAAATTTAACATCGCAGAAAATAAATTGATTTAAAGCACCACAATAAGATCTAGCAAACAAAGAAAAATATGCTGGAATGTTAAGAAACACTTGACCTCGGTAACTATATCTATATGCTTGACTGATCATGCCAATGTGTTATCTTTTTTCGCCTGCACACTAAACATTATTGCGTATGCCCAAGGAAAAAAAACGCGTGAAGGTCAACATCAACTATACACACTACACTAGGACTACATGTGTAGGCTCACTAAGTCTATCTGACCAGGTTGTTACAATCAGTCGAACACAAAGTCTATTTATGTTGTTTTTTTTTGGTAGGGAGGGTGTGGGTGATTTTGTTTCTTTTATAGTTGGTTTTCCTAATTCTCTTAGATCTATATAACAGTAGATCTTATCTTATCTTATATAATACAGACGTGTGTGTATGTATTTTTCCCCTTGTATTAAAACCTTTAGAAAGAAAACTAATTTCATTGTTTAATTCTATTGACTTAATATATAAAGGAAAACCTTACAGTTAAATTTAACATCGCAGAAAATAAATTGATTTAAAGCACCACAATAAGATCTAGCAAACAAAGAAAAATATGCTGGAATGTTAAGAAACACTTGACCTCGGTAACTATATCTATATGCTTGACTGATCATGCCAATGTGTTATCTTTTTTCGCCTGCACACTAAACATTATTGCGTATGCCCAAGGAAAAAAAACGCGTGAAGGTCAACATCAACTATACACACTACACTAGGACTACATGTGTAGGCTCACTAAGTCTATCTGACCAGGTTGTTACAATCAGTCGAACACAAAGTCTATTTATGTTGTTTTTTTTTGGTAGGGAGGGTGTGGGTGATTTTGTTTCTTTTATAGTTGGTTTTCCTAATTCTCTTAGATCTATATAACAGTAGATCTTATCTTATCTTATATAATACAGACGTTACTTCAAAAAAGAAGATGATTACGTCCTACGCGTCATGCATTTAGTCATGCATATTAACCAATGACTTAAATTCTGCCAAGTCACTGGTTTTTCTGGCTAGCTCAGGCAACCCATTCCATGCTCTAATAGCACTAGGGAAGAAGGAGTATTTGTACAAATTTGTCCTAGCATATGGGACGAGGAATGTGCCTTTATTTTTGTGTCTTTCAGAGTATTTTATTAAATTTTGTTTTTGTATTTGAAGATTATGGTTCAGTGTTTTATGTATAATTGCTACTTTACTTTTGAGTCTTCTGTCCTGAAGGCTTTCTAAATTTAGTGATTTTACTAATGGTGTTACCCTAGTCAAATGTGAATATTCGTTTGTTATGAATCTCACTGCTCTATTTTGTGTTTGTTCCAGTTTCTTAATGTTTTCTTGAGTTGAGGGGTCCCACACGGTGGATGCATATTCTATTATTGGCCTAACCAAGGTTAAATAACATTTTAGTTTTATGTTCTTATTTGATTTATAGAAATTTCTTTTAATAAACCCTAATGCTTTGTTGGATTTTTTTATAGTTTCATCAATATGTGGATTCCATGACAGTTTTTCATTTATTATAACACCTAGGTATTTTGAGTTTTTAGTCTGTGTTACTGGTTTGCCATGAATAAGATAAGTGGAATTAATTTGTTTAATTTTTTTTGTTACTCTTAACAACTGACATTTTTCTGGGTGGAAAGACATGCTCCAATTTGATTCCCATTTCTGTAATTCATCTAATTCTCTTTGTAAAATATCTGTGTCTTGTTTTGTTTTTATTGTTCTATATATTATGCAGTCGTCTGCAAATAATCTGACTTTTGTTTCTGAACTAATGCAATTTGGTAAATCATTTATGTAAATTAAAAATAGTAGTGGACCCAAGACTGTTCCTTGAGGTACACCTGAGTTTACTGTTATTGGTGTTGATTTAGAGCCATTTATTATTACAGTTTGTTCTCTCCCTATCAGAAAATCTTTAATCCACTGATGCAGTGGACCGTTAATGCCGAAATATTTTAATTTTTTAAGCAAACTATGGTGGTGAACTTTGTCAAAAGCCTTGGAAAAATCTAGTAAGATAGCATCTATTTGTTCACTATTATCTAAACCTTTTGAGAAATCATCAATTAGTCCTATTAGTTGTGTTTCACATGATCTATATTTCCTAAAGCCATGTTGGTATGGGGTGAGGACATTATGTTTGTCTAAGTGGTTTATGATGTTGCTACATATTATGTGTTCTAGTATTTTACATGTGATGCTGGTAAGTGATACTGGTCTGTAGTTTCCTGGATCAGATTTTTCTCCTTTTTTAAATAGGGGGGTGACATTAGCTTCTTTCCAGTCCTTTGGTACCCTGCCCTGGTTAAGCGATGCCTGAAAGAGTATTTTGAACACTGGGGCTAGCTCATTGCTTAGTTCTTTGAGTAATCTAGCTGGAATACCATCAGGTCCAGACGCTTTATTTGGTTTGGTGTTGGCTAATAGTTTTTTAATTCCATTTTCTTGTACTACTAAATCTTCTATGTTGTCTACTTGGTTCAAATTAAGAAATATGTCTTTGTCTCCTGGGGCTGAGAATGCTGATGCAAAGTATTTGTTTAGGATGTTTGCTTTAGTTTCATTATCATTATGTATTATGTTATGTTCATCTTTTAATGGCGCTATGCCTGTTGTTTCCATTTTCTTAGACTTAATGCATGACCATAGGTTTTTGTTGTTATCTTTAGATATTACATTGTTTATGTATTCACTCTGCAGCTGTCTGCTTACTTTTTGGGTTAGGTGTTTAATTTTTAGATACTTTTTGTAAACTCTTTCTGCCTTGGTTTCTTTAAATTTTCTATATAGGTTTTCTTTCTGTTTACAAAGCTTCTTTAGTCTATTATTAAACCAGCATTTATTTATTTTGTTTGATGTGTATTTAGTTGGTATATGATTTTCTATAATGCTTTTAAGATGGTTTTTAATGAAATTCCAGAGGTCATCGACTGGTTGGTTAATGTCTTTTTCTAATAAGAATGTTTGTTGAAAGTTTAATGCAGCTTGGTGTAGTTGTGTTAGGTTACATTTATTCCAGAGTAAGATTTTTCTTTTGGTTTTTGTATTGGCTACTGCTTTTATCTGACTGTGTATTTTTATGATCTCATGGTCTGATAGACCAGGGATAATATCATAATCAACTACTAATCCAGGTCTGTTGGTTAAGAAGAGATCTAATGTGTTGTTTAATCTAGTTGGCTTTTTAATGATTTGATCTAAACTTAGGTTGTGTAAAGTTTCTATGAAAAGCTCATTTATGTCCTTAAGGTTTTGGTGTTTATCTATGGTTAGTGTTTTCCAATTTATATCAGGTAGGTTGAAGTCACCCATAATCCAAAAAACTGCATTTTTATTTGTCTCTTTAAGTGTAGTAATCTGATTACATAGTTCCTGCATGTATTCTAAACTAGAATTTGGTGGTCTGTAAATGCTGCCTATTATAAGGGATGTTGAGGTGGTATTAATTTTACAAAATGTAGATTCTATGTTTTTTGAGTTAGGTAAGGTAATTTCTTCTGCTATAAGAGTGTTTTTTATTGCTAAAAGAACTCCTCCATGATTATCAGCCCTATCTTTTCTAAAAATTTCATAATTACTATTGAAAATTTCTGCGTTATAAATTTCAGGATGTAGCCAAGTTTCTGTTCCTGCAATTATGTCTGGTTTCTCACATTCTAATAAAATTTCTAAGTCTGCTGTTTTGTTCCTAATACTTTGAAAATTTATTACTAAGGTTTTAAGGTATTTTGGTATTACTTCTTTAGGAGGTTTGTTTAGTGAGGCTGTTGTATTAATTTTAGTAGATTTAGGTTTAACAGGAGTGGATCTGGCTAGTGGTTGGTGAGTTGGTTTTGGGATGGTGTTTAAGATGATAACAATAATAGGCCTACAGACTACAATTAAATCTATGCTTCGCAACATTTAAGGCTCAGGTTATGAGTAGGTATAATAGATGTTCCTGCTGTTAATAAAATATTGTTTGCCGCAAATGGATTAATAAATATATGACCTACTACGCTTCAGATTCCAACTATTAACTAACAGCTATCAGTATTAAGCCCTTGAAGCCAGAACCAGAAGCAGTCTTTGGACTTAAAATTACAAGTCTGATGACCAGTTGTTGGTCAGAAATTATTGAACATTAGTAACTAGTTAAATATATACTAACATATTTTACATTGACCCTCCAACACACAGCCTTTATAGTTGGTGGCCTCGTACATACACACAGACACGCTCATGCTACACAGATTAATTTATGTTTATAAATACTGTTAATCTTTAATAAATCAATCAGCAAGAGAGTTTAAAACAATAAGGTATATAAAAGGAACAAAAATAATACCAACAAATATAGGTATGTTATTTAACAGTTTCGTAAAATGCTCAGCAATACAAGCTATTTACAAAACACTTAGGTATTCGGCTCCGGCTCCGGCCGAATATCAAATTTTACTATCCGGTTATATCCGGCTCCGGCCGGATATCAAAAAGTACTATCCGGTGCACCCCTAGTTGAAATCCTTTCTAACACAACTATTTATTTATTGTTAATTAAAAATCAATAGCACTATTACTTCAAATAAAAATAAAAGTTCAAAATGGCGGCACACTTTTCGCGCCACTCAAAATTAGTAAACATCCGGGGAATTTCGCATAGCTGCCTATATGTCAACCTATGTTAAGCCAAAACGACACCAAAAAAAGCATAACTTTCTAACTATTAAACATACAGTCATAATTTTTACATCGATGGACAGTTCTAATAAAGTACTTTAATGATTTACTAAGCAAATTTTTATTTTTTTTTTATTTTTTTGTTCACCTCCCTAGCTATAGTTATAGTGTCAGGTGTATAGTTTACTATAGTGGTTTCATTGTATATAGATCTATTAATCTAGATGTAAGTAAATAACTATTTTATCACTGAACGCCCTACCCTATAGATCTATTATGATGAATCAATCATGTCCATCCCATGAATGGCATGATTATCATTTTGATTTCAGTAATTTTACTTTACTCTTAGTCTTAGTTAGTAACTCTTACTGAGTTACTGCCTTTACATCAACAATATGATTTAATCTAGATTACATAGTTCCTAGTTCTAGAATCTAGTATACCTTTTGGAGCCTTTCCAGCAGGACAGACTTTATTCCAGTTTTATCGAGATTGCGCTTTTCCAATTCGCTTTTCAAATCAATAACTCGCAAGTCGTTTAACTTCTTCATTTCTTGGGAAGCCATGTTGAAGAAATATGGTGGCGTTGAGCGGAAGAATGTCTGAACGAATACATTTATAAAGTAATCGAATACACTAGGATCGCATTCCATTCAATTATATAGATTACATGTATCTGGTTAGGCATTTTAATGGCCGGTTAGATTTGAATATGCTAACACATTTGTTTAAAACTATGTTTCATTGTCTTATTAATGTGTGCGTGAGTATTGATGGTTCGAGCTACTTGCCTGGTAGTGCGGTACGCGATCTGGACTATCATCGGTTGTCACAACGGTTGAACCCTGCCGCCGCCATTCCTCGTAGATCTGGGGAAATCTGAAGGATCATCCAAAACTTGTAAAACTAAACAAATGAGGCAAATAGAATGGGTAACAGTATCAACAGCTAATATCAACAACAACTAGCAGAGCTGGCAAAGAGAATGGGTAACAGTATTAACAGCTAATATCAACAACAACTAGCAGAGCAAAAGCTAGCAGTACTGCAACGGAGCCAACCTATATGTGCCTTGAGTCCAGTCGGCTTTTCAAAGCAAAGATTTGAACAAGAAAAAACATTTTAAAAAATAGATATAGACCGATTAAATGTGGGCATTAGAAATATTTTTACCAATTGTTTTTGCTTTACTCAATTTTATGCAACTATCTTTTTCATCGCACAATGACCCTATCACTTGACTGGATCAGTTTGGAAAAAAAGGTGGGGGGGGGGGGAGGGGAGAAGGGGTATCTGAGTGAATGTTACCGTGATCGCTTTTTAATGGCATAAAAAATAAAAGTTGAAGCCTAAGACTTGAATTCGAACTCAGGGCTCATTATAAGCCTCCTCAATGGGACTAATTCAACTTATACCAACACATCTGTCAAGTACAATTTATTTCCCTTGTTTGATAGCAAACAAAATAATTAATTACCAATAGTTAATTAACTAATTGCTTTTTTTATATTGATTCTTGTTTTGTCTAGTACAGGAAATAGTTGTGCAAAATTTAAACTTGAACCAAGGTAGGTTGTGGGAGAAAAAGCGTGTACAAACTTTTTACCAGATTTAGCTGATATAAGCTATTTAAATTAATATTTAGCCTACAAATTCAGAGGACACGAGGATGAGCATTAGAAATCCCGTGAAAATCTGAAGAATTCCTTGAACATTCGACTTGGCGCTCTCGACGATTAAAATTAATATACCCGGGGCTTTTTTTTGTGTGACGGTATACGCACCGGTACGGCGTACCGGCACCTTTTCGAAAAAAATATTACTTTTCTTGTATTTTAACGTTTATTATTAATTTTTAGAAGTTAAAAGTTAGGCAATCAACTACTGAGCACCTAATCACTGAGTACCTATTTCTTTTTACAAAAAAAGCACTGTATATACCTGCTGACACGTAACATAAAGCAGCTGTTCTATTAATTTTATTTTTAGATTGTATTTCTGATGCTCAAGGTCATGGTTGTATGTTGTTGACAAGTAATGACAAGTTTATTTTAAACGATTGCGGTTTTTCCATAAGCTCTAAAAATAGTTTGGACGTTAGGCCTACCAGAAAATTGATTTTCGATAGAGATCTGCGACTAGGATGGCTGCCTGGTCGTGTGGTTTGCGCGCTGGACTGTCGTTCGGATTTATCCACGTTCGAGGGAGGTTTGGACTAGGAAGTAAACAATCTTCAACTCTGAAGGAATATCCGAAACATGTAAAACATTTTACAAATTTTACAATTTAAATTGAACTGTATTGTACATTTATGTAATGTGTATATTATTAAAAGTGACAGCAAGTTCCATAATCAAAGCTTTGTATTTATTTCAAAGATTTCAGTTTATACTTTAAAGTAGTAGGCTATCTCCGATATCATAATATTGTTTGAATTTTGAAATTATCTTACAAACATATACCTAAAAAATTTAGAACATCAGAAACGCATTGTCTGATCAACACAATCTTATCTTCTTATCTAATAAAATACAGACGCTACTTCAAAAACAAAGAAGATGATTACGTCCTACGCGTCATGCATTCAGTCATGCATATTTTAACCAATGACTTAAATTCTTCAAAGTCACTGGTTTTCCTGGCTAGCTCAGGCAACCCATTCCGCATGCCAGACAATAGCCTTCCCAAACGACTTCTGTACGGGGAGTTGTATGCAGGAAAGCGCTCCCAGGGAGGTCAATACAAGCGCTACAAAGACACTCTCAAGAGCTCCTTCAAGGAGTGCGATATCGACATTCACGTCTGGGAAGCACTAACTCTAGATCGCTCCGCATGGCGTGAAGCTGTGAGTCTCGAGATTTGAAGCAAGAAGAGTGGGCAGGGTGAAAGAGCGCTGAACCAACAGAAAGCTGAGAGAAGAAGCAGGCCTATCTGCCACTGACCAAACTTACCCATGTCACGTATGCGGCCGGCTTTATAAAGCGAGGATTGGACTTTGCAGTCATCTTCGAGTCCATAAGATTTGAAAAATGTCCTCATCTTCGATCACGAAGCAGGATATATATATATATATATATATATATATATATATATATATATATATATATATATATATATATATATTCTTAAAACCAACAAAGAAAATTAATCCTTCAGTCAGTATTCACAGATAAAAATAAATATGTAAGGTTTCGTCCCCTTAGATAACTCAACACGTTATTTCTCCCACTCCCGTTGTCGCATCAAGTTGAAACTTTAAACAATTGTTTATTGTGCCTAACAAATCATGAATCAATTCAAAAATTAAACAATTAGTCAGTTAATTAATTGTAATAATTATTTTGATATCAAATAAGGGAAATAACTTCTATGTTATTGAGAGGTATAGTTGTAAGCGCGTAGCTCTTTCCCTTTGATAAGCTTTGTTTTATTTTTAAAAAGGATTTGTAAAATATATTTTTCTTGTTACAGAGCTTATATAAACGCTGTCTGTCGTCAAATTTTGTACGCGTTATTTCTCCCACTTCCCATTTTCGGATCAAAATGAAACTTTGCACAATTATTCATTGCCCCTAAATAAAACACGTATCAATTGAACAATTGACCAATTATTTTATCAATTAGTCGTTATTAATCAATTATAGTTTTTATATAGAATATATATGGAAAAAAAAAACTCACTGGGCGGAGAATTTCTTAGATAAAGGGAGAAAGAAGAAAATGGCCAGGTCTTCTACCACCAAAGCGAAAGCCTTCTTGACCTGCAATATATGTGGACAGGGGTGTCTCTCCAAAATAGCGCTCCACGGCCATATGAAAAAGTGTTCGAGATGAACCATATAGTCGTTCTACTACTGAATGAAGCTAATAATAATCATCTCTATTTGCACAAACGATTTCCTTTCTACCAAAAATAGATTGACTAATGTATAACAGATTCTTATCTTATCTTATATAATACAGACGTTACTTCAAAAAAGAAGATGATTACGTCCTACGCGTCATGCATTTAGTCATGCATATTAACCAATGACTTAAAGAAGCTTGTATGTTCCTTAAAACTAAAAGAAGAGGGGAAAAAAGGTTTGTTTTAAATATATTTACTTGTTCCTTTTGGAAATTGTTATAGGATCTGATGGACCTTAATACCAGAAAAAGACTTTGGAAGACCATTAGGAATACAAGCAGAAGATAACCAAGTCGTACATTTACGTCCTATTGCAGTTAGCGCGTAAAACTCGGTCAGACTTAATAAGTTTGCTTTTATATGTGGTTTACGATAATTAAAGTATATACTATCGGTATCTGAACTATCTTTTGGGTCTGAACTACGTGTCACCAACTACTTTTATTCGATACTAAAAAAAAGTGTGCACACAAACGATACCAAGTTCGTTCGCAAAGACGCTGCAGTTACCCGTATAAATGACCCATTTTCTATTTTTATAGTCTTTTTCTGCAGGGTAGAAGTACTTCTGCGGTTATTTGCGGAGATATGCATACAATGTGATTTTATGGTATGTAACAATGTAAACTTTTGCCACTAAAAAGGGTCCCTCCTGAAACGAAACTGTAGAGGTTAAATCTCACGCTAGGTTAAATAAAACTTGTTTATAACTTTATTCATACTTTCATGTTGGTGTTACATGTAGATCTAGAATTCTAGAATCTAGATGTAATTACTTAAGTTTAAGACCCTTACATTCTAGATCTAAGTCTAGATGATAGATTTAAATTTAGATCAATAATTTAGATCTGCGTAACTTTATTTAATTAGCTTCTAAGTCTAAAGACTGTAAGTGTAAGACAGTATAGTATAAGTATAAGACTAAGTGACTCACTCAGACTCAGTAGATGCACTGTGTAGACTAGTGAGTAGTGTAACTGTCTGTAACTGCCCTACTATGTCTCAGTGTTACTGTATTTTTTATTACCGTATCTTTAAATTGATAAACTTTATCATTATGTCATTAATATTATTAATAATATATAATTATTATATATCATTTTATATGTTATTATTGTTATAGAATAGATCTATTATTTATATGAAGACAAATCTGGTGCACTGAATCTGGTCTAGGACTCTAAAGTCTATGTCTATTAGGTGTAGCTGCTAGATCTATTAGTAGATGACCATCTATCTTGGCTACAGTTACAGTGTACAGTAAGTCAGATATTAAGAACCTCGATAATTAATATTTTGTATTAAATTTACTTAAGTTATTAAAGTAAGTTTAATACTAACCTGAACATACCACTAGCAGTACTTAGTTATGTATAAGTATTCTTAATATCTTAAAATATATTTTTGTTTATTCAGGAGGCTGTGATCCTGCTTGTCAAATAAAATCATGCCAAAGTCACAGTGTTTACTAGCCATATTGACTAGTCCAAAAATTGGCCCTGCTTTGGTCTGCCAATGGAACATTCAACAAATGCTTAACTGTTTTGGTCACATTACCCTACTAAATAAAAATGCTGAAAATATGCAGACTTGGTCACGGAAGCGACATGTTCGAATGGCAAGTATTTACAAGTATTTATTATTGCTGCAAAAGTGTATTTTTTTTTTACTATTTTTTTTAACGTATGTAAGTTTAGTATACTTTTTTTTTCTAATAATCTAAAGTATTTTGCTATTTTATTTAAGTCTCTAACTACTTGCTTTCTTCTTTACTTCTTTAATGTTTTTTTACTATATTACTGAGGCATATATATCCTAAACGTTTACTTATACTTTTTTGTCTAGCATTCAACAAAACCTGCAGCAACTTCCTCTTCAACATCAGTAACTTCAGAATCAATCTCTGACGCAAATTCCAAAAAGGCTGATGTTGGATCAATAAAGAATGCAGATTATGTGTTGCGTACTGTTGACATTGATCAAGAGGAGCTTCTGACCCTACACTTTAAGCAGTCTAGCCAGCTTGTTGATGTAAAAGCAAAGCATGTTTTGGAGAATGCTTCCATCTACATGCAGAAAAAAAACAATGTTTATAATCTGGACCAACTGTCATGCAGTAGCATGAGCTGGGTTCAAGCTGGTGACAGCTCGACAACTTCTTTGCCCTCCTTGCATCTCACCGTCAGAGAAATGGAACCAGATAAAACCAACCCTGGGGCAAATATTGAGTCCATTCATGACGTGGAGTGGAGAGAACAAAAGTTAGACTTTCGGAAACTTATTGAGTACTATAAGATGTTGTCTAAAATGAGATTAACAGGTAATTGGGTTGATTAGTTTGAAAGTAAATACTGGGTATAGTAAGTATTTGCTTGGAGGGATTGAGTGTGAACCTGGTAGTAATTACTGCCTTAAGAATGAATCTATCAGTACAAGTCTAGTGTGACCTGCAAATAGATTCATTATTTAACTTTTTAAAAAATTAGATTTTAACTACAATTAACTTAATTAGGGGTGCTGTCTGGTAATTCCAAGTTCCTGTTGTAAGATGAATTTTGATAACTAAAAATAAATTGCATGCTAATGTTAAGTTAATTAGAAAAAATGTAGCATGGGAAATGATAAAAAAACAATGTAAATTAATGATTAAAAGAGGGGGTTGGGGTTAACAGTACCAAATTTAGTTAAAGGGTTGTGTTAAGAGTTAACAGGTACTATACTGGGTGTAAGGAAAACTAAAGAAAGAAGAGCCCAAGAAATCAAAAGATGATGTAAAGATGAAATGTAGTGTGAAATTTTTTTTTTCCCATTCCTAACTCTACATCTTTGTATGCTACAGCTTTGGTAATACATTGAAACTTGAAGTAAATGTGTACATCCATCTGTTCTTATATTCTCTTGTGACAGACTATTCTAAACTATAGCTCATGTACATCCATCTGTTCTTATATTCTCTTGTGACAGACTATTCTAAACTATAGCTCATGTACATCCATCTGTTCTTATATTCTCTTGTGACAGACTACTTAAAAATATGAGGTCATGTACATCCATATCTGTTATCTCTCTTGACCTAAAGTTTTCTTAACTATAAACTTATTTACTACTGTACAGGTTTAGTGGTATTAACAACCATGGCTGGTTATTGGATAGCACCAGGTTCTTTCAGCGCTTCCAGTTTAGGTCTTTGTGCCCTTGGAACAGCATTGACATCCAGTGCAGCCAACTCAATCAACCAGGTGCAGTACATCTTTTCTTTTTTTTTTGTTTTGTTTTGTTATTGTTAACCATTGGCCAAAGAAACAGATGACCTTAACATCATCTGCCCTATAGATCGCAAGGTCTGAAAAGGAAACTTTTGTTACTTTTGTTATTGTACAATATTACTAATATTCTAAGCCCTGTACAATTTCTCATTGTAGTTTTTTGAAGTGCCATACGACTGTCAGATGAATCGTACCAAGAATAGGGTTCTTGTTCGAGGAATGATTAGGTATTAGATTATTCTGTTTATTTTTAAGGTATGATAAAATTGTCTGCAAGTTGTTTTAAAATCTGAAATATATAGATATTAAGTTTAATTTAATAACCCTAAACTTGAGTGAGATATTTATAATCAAATCACATTTATTTTTAGCATTTAAATATGTATAAAATTAATACTTTGTCATGCTCTCGTTGAACACTTATATTGACTTGATCCTCACAGCCCATTGCATGGCGTAACCTTTGCAGCTGTGTCAAGTATATCAGGCCTGGCTACACTTTACTTCTGCGTGAACCCTATAGTGGCTGGACTAGGAGCTTTCAACCTTGGATTGTACACTTTGGTCTACACCCCCTTGAAAAGAATCAGTATGATCAACACTTGGGTGGGTTCTTTAGTTGGTGCAATCCCTCCCATGATGGGCTGGGCTGCTTGTACAGGTGGCCTCGAACCAGGTGAGTTATATATCATACTATCATTTTATTTCCTTTTTAAAATGAAATATATATATATATATATATATATAATATTTTACTGATAATCCTAAAGTATCTTTATAGATATATATATATATATATATACAAATAAATAAAATAAAATGCACTATTTGTTTAATTTTATTTTCTTTTTAAAATGTAATATATATATATATATATATATATATATATATATTATATATATATATATATATATATATATATATATATATATATATATATATATATATATATATATATATATATATATATAATATTTTACTGATAATCCTAAAGTATCTTTATAGATAGATATATATATATATATACAAATAAATAAAATAAAATGCACTATTTGTTTGATTAATTTAATTTTTTTTTATTAAATGTGTTAGAAGAGAACAAACTATTTACTTAGTTATGAAAATTCAAAGCATTTTTGTAGATTATCATAAAGAAAAGTACTGTGTATGTATTAGTATGTTAAGAATAACTTATTGCAAAAAAGTATTAAAATACTTGTTTTTATAAAATATATGATAAAGAAGCTGAACGAAAAAAAAAAGCATTTTTTTTTTCTGTTGGGCTAAGCCTTACATTACAAATTCAATGGTTATGGTTATATGACATATCAGCACACTTCAGGCCATATCCTGTCCACTCATCCCCATCAGAACTGTCTACCCCCAAATGGAAGTCTTAAAAAATTATTTAAAAATGTTTGCATGGGGCCTCTGGGAGCAGTGTCCCTAGTAATATTCCTAGTTTTTCATTGTTAATAAGTTCTATAATTTATTAGATAGTTAAGACATTTTTATTGCAGTACAAGGTATCTTGTTAGTTTTTTTAAATAGTATTTTGTTAATCCATTATGAATTATTATTTTTTAGGTGCTTGGCTGTTGGCAGGGATACTCTACTCCTGGCAGTTTCCTCATTTCAATGCATTAAGCTGGAACCTTCGTCCAGATTATTCCCGGGCTGGTTATCGTATGATGTCTGTAGTTGATCCAGGCCTCTGTAAGCGTGTTGCCTTCCGCCATTGTGTGCTGTTGACTGCCATGTGTCTTGCCGCTCCTCCGCTGGGTGTCACATCATGGATGTTTGCCGCAGATTCTTTACCTCTCAACCTATATCTCTGTTACCTGGGGTGGCAGTTCTACCGCAAAGGGGACAGCAACTCGTCCCGCAAACTGTTCCGTTTCTCCCTTATTCACATACCTGCGCTGCTTCTATTAATGGGCATTAGTAAAGCTAGTCTTGGCAGGAAGAAAGAGGAAAAGAACGTTGAAGAATCAAAGCATGGCTTTGAAGAACAATAATCATAGTCCTTTGTAATTAGATGAGAATTTGTTGGGTTTATGTTAAAATCTTTTTGTTCTAAATTGAATGTCAAAGCATTAAGCACTGTTTTAAGTGCTCTGCCATCCTTATTGCCATTTTTTAATTTAAAAGGTAGTTTGAAAGTACAAAAAGGCCATTAGTAAGTAAATAAGTTAGTTATTTTTTATATAATGACTGTAGCATTGATTTAATCACATGATTGTGCTTGTTTTTTTTTTTTAAATTAAAACTTTGATATGCAGACAATCTTGTCCCATTCAATCATGGTTTGGGTAAAAATGAATTGTCAATTATCTCAGATATAACTTAAGGAGAAAATAACATAAAATTTACAAACCTTCTATGTGGCTTTATATAAACCCTCAACAGGGAAATCTCTTCTGCTATCATTAAAGGTAAAAAATAGTTAATTTTAATTAATTAGTTAATTTAGTCAGTGTGTATATTGGCAAGTTAGAAGCTATGTGATATGTGGTGCTAAATATTTATAATTCAATGGAACTGGAAACTTATCATTCCATGTATTCAAACATATCTGAAGTATGTATGACTTTAAAACTCCACTGACCAGCATGTTACATGAAGAGAAAGGGAAGTCACTTTGTTACTTTTTTTTTTTTTAACTAAGATTTTTTTGTTTTGTTTTTTATGGTCTTTGTGTCATTTCTTTGCTCTTGCTGATGCTAACGTTCATACTTTGAATAAATTTGAAAATTTAAAAAATGTATATTTGGAATGAATGACTGCTTTGTTAATGAAAACCTTGTTTAATTTAGTTCCGTAGATCAACTGTGATTTAATCAATACATAATTATAGATTTTTTTGTTTGTTTTTGGCCTTGCTGTTGTTTTCCCTTTTGTTCAGCTTTATATTTGTTTGTTGACATTTGAATGAAACTAGATTGAACTGTCATTTTAGCAATCAACTAAATTAAATATAGAGATGGTGATATTTTGTTCACCGCATGTTTAACTGTAAATATTAATAAAGACATCCAAACAGTTTGCCTTGAATTGTAAATTTTATTATGTACAATGTTTCAAGCCAGTGGTAATATTATATACACAGACAGTTCAACAAAGAAAAATGGACCAGAAAAAAAAAATCATTGTTTAAAAAAACAAACAAATTTCTTGAATGAAATCACCATGTTTGTTACCAGCAAATGTTTATAAACCTACTAAAGTCTAGATTATTTTTATGGCGTTGTGTGTGTGTGTGTGAAAATATTTTCTCTGCCACGTCTTGAGAAATGAGATTAAGCCCCCCCCCCCCCCCCCCCCAAAAAAAAAAAAAGAAGCACCTCTAATTATGGTATGACTTATTTTTTGATAGCTTGAGCAAAGGATGCCAAAGTCCTTAAGCATGCTCTGTGAGAATGATTTCGACATGTTGTTCATAGTAGATGGAGTAATAAATTTTGTAGAGTGAAATTGCTTCTCTTATTACATTTCTTTTTTATCTTATTTTCTTGTGGACCTACCCAGTGTTTTTTTTTTTCTTATCTGATTCTTTTATTGTGCGGGTACATAAAAAAGCTCCTGACAATTTTTATTTGCAGCCAGTATGTTTGTGGTACATTGTTAGTGCCATACTCATTGAACTAGTTGTATGGAAATAATCTTGTTGGTATAGGCCACACCATATCTGAAACAGACACACATTTATGCAACATTTCAAAATGTGTCTACTTTACTAAAAGAAACTACTGTAACTAGGTAAAGTGGAAAGGTGTCATACATTATCCTAAGGTTTAAACTTTAATCAAGTGCATTTTAAAGATATTTTTTGTTAATAAAGGAAATAACTGCGTTGTCTGGCTGAATGGCATAAACTGATTCACTACTTATCAAGAGGGGCTTGAGTTTGAATTCCAACTTAAGTTGAAATGTGTTTGCTGAGTGCCTAATGACAGCATGTAAACTTCCCAGATTTCCCCTCCCAGATTGGAGAGTACTATAGCATGAAAAATACACTGCAAAAGAAAAACATAGGGTAAGATATGATGTAATCATCTGTGCGATCAGTTGATTTCTGCTGCTGACCCTTTGGCCCTGGAGTTGTATTGGCACTGCTTCTGGAGAGTGACCCCTTATCTGTGGCTAGACGGGGGGTGGTGGGTAAAGACTGGTGGAGCATCTGACTCTGTGCTCATCTGAATGAGGTGATAGAAAATGACACTGGGCTCTTTCTTAAATACTTTTGTGTCAGCAGCAACTTAGGCAATTTTATGCTTTTAGCTTTCTCAATGCACTATGATCCTATCAGTTGTCTGGACCAATTGGACAAAATAAAGGGTGGGAGGGGGTATCTGGGTGAATGTTACAGAAATGGCTTCTTGAATACATAACAAAAAAGGTGTACGACTTGAATTCAAACTTGGGGCTCAAGCCTATTTGGGCACCATGATCAAGTTTATGTACCTTGTTCACTAAACTTTGGGTACTTGATGGAGTTAGAAGCATTTCATAAAAAAATTCCTGGATCTTAATCTTGGCAGTTCCAAGAGGAATAATTAAATTACAAATAATTGTAAACAGTAAACAAAGTGTAACGATGAACAAAAAACTCACCACTCTCTAGATACGTATCAAATGGCTTCCTGTACAGATCAATAAACTCAAGTGGAGTCATCATACTGCTGTCATTTTCCTCTAACAAATAGTGGACCACAGCTGCAACATACACAACCAAAAAGTTTTGCATCCTTGTACTAACAAAAGTTTCTTTAAAATGTATTTCTGAATTTTTTTTCATGCATTTTATGATACAAATAACTAGCCAAACACAACTATTTTACTTAAATAAGTAAACACAAATTATTACATTGCTGAGGAAGCAGATCAGACACCTTTTCATGCAAAGAATCCATGGCATTCTTCAAGTTAAGCTGAGGAAATATCCATTTTGGCAATTTTATTTTCCGTTCAGATAATTTAGAACAATTTAACTCATTATTTTTATGATATCTTGATAAGCACAGTATAATTGCTCTTATATAATAAAAAATGTAATGGTTTACCTTGGGCTGTTTGTGTAAGTAGGCACCTAGTTTGAGAAGCTGTATCAAAAGCTCAACTATCAGATTTTCAAATGTCTCCTTTGTGTCAAAAGATTCGATTCCATGCTCTACAATGTCCAGCGTCCTGAAGGACCAGAAGTGATACAAACGAGTGTTGATGTGAACTGGTTAAGGTCATTATATCCTGAATGTATTTTGAATCCAAACCAAACAAAAGTAATGGAAGCAAAAGTACTGTATAAAACTTAAGACAATATATAACAAGTAGTATTGTATAAAACTTAAGACATTATGTGAAAAAAAAAGAAACAAGCAATTATCATTTCTTATAAAGCTATTTAAAATTTTACTGTAAAGAAAAGTATTTAAAAGACTATTTATATCCTACGAATTTTCATTCATGTCCTTAATTAAGGACACTGAAAACAAAAAATCTTCTTTCTTAGTGTTATATTGGTTATTTATTATTTATAGATAAAAGTAATTTTAAGTAGTGGTTTGATGTTTTATGCATCATTACAATAAGCTTTAATTGTTTATTTGAATTATTTGCATGAAAATCTTTCAGTATATTTTAAACTGTCAGTTCAATTTTAAAACAAAATAAGGTCAAGGATATATCATGTGAGATGACTAAAATCTTTGACTTTGATACCAATGACTCTGTCTCTTTTTCAAGTCTGTGGAGATCTTCAATTAGCTTGAGAATTAAGTCTGAAGAAGTCTAAAAAAAACATTTATTTGAAAATGACACATTAAACTTTAAGCATACATATTTTTTGTTCAATAATAGACTAGACTGCTCTTATTAAATTCCAGAACTTGAAAAAATTAGGTTAATAATTTGAGATAAGAAAATCAACTTCACTATTCCAACCATGCACTCTTTTATATAATTCTCACTCGGTTCTCCTAGATAATGTTGAAAACACTTTGAGTTAATCAAAATATAGAGTAACATTAAATGATTTAACTGTACAAAGACATTTATAGCATGTATGTCTAAAGGCATAGCTGTAAAAGCACAAGACTTCTGTATCTATTGAAGATGAGCATAATTATAAATGGAATGGTCACTATGATAAATACTAGGGTCAAACAAACTAACTGACTCAACCTTAATTTATAATTCAATAACAAAAAAATAGTGAATTCAAGACTTCTGTAGTCACCTCTATGACATGGACCACATGTTTTGGGTAGATCAGCATAAGACCTGTGATTGCTTCACTACCAGGGAAATCTGTTTGAAGTTTCTTGATAAATGTATCATAGTAAGCTAAAATTGAGACAAAAAGAAGACAAAATATATAGTTTTCAATGCTGCCTGAATGGCTTAAACTTCAAAACTTCATTTTTATCAACTTCATTAAATAGAAACATACTTCCTAATGCAGTTCTGTCAACACCTGGTGAGCTTAGCTTGGAAATATACACAAGGCGATGAATAAGATATTTCTGTAAAAAAAAAAGGTTTTTATTTTTAGAATAATGAACTGTTAAGTTAAGAACTGTATCTTGTTACAAATTAAGATCTTCTGGGTCTCTTAATCAAATTGTAACATAAGTCAGTAGAAATCACTCTTTTCAATCATTAGTAAAATCATTTTAATTTTATACCTAATGTTTTTACAGGTGATCGCAGAATATATCAAGAAGTATTCATCTATTTCTGTAATGGACTGTTAACAATGAATTACAGTTATGGCCCTTGATCAGCACAAAGGACAGACTGTTGTTCTTTTCACAGTCAAACAAATATATTATTCTTATATGTAAGATACTGTGATCACAATTTGCAGACTTTTTAAATAATGTTTTTAAGTGTTATGAAAAAAGATTTGGATATCATATGTTGGATATTGCAGTGTTCAGTGTAATGTAATATCTTGACTGTATTTATTTTTACTTGAAACTATATCAACGAACCAAACACTAAGCGCAACAATAATGAGTTGATAAGGCATTTAAAAAACTTATCACATTTTATTCATCAAAGACAAAAGGGGATCTGTCCACTGTTGTACTGGTGCTGATTAAGAAACTAAGTCCAAAAAAAACCCACTGCCAATAATACAAGAGATCTATCTGTCAATATGCTGCAAATCAACAAACATTTACTTCATATCTATAGTCTAGTCCTCTTTTTTAATTACATCACAGTCACTGATAAGTGTCACTACTGAAAATAAGCATAATAAACAAACTCAAACTGTGCAGGCCAAGTCTAATAATATACCAATGAAGCCTATATTATCTTATATGATTCAGATGTTACTTTAAAAAAAGAAGATGATTACGTCTTTGAAAGCCTAGAAGGAGTAAATTACTATATCAAAATTATTTTTTGTTATAATAATTTTATTATACTCTAAGAAAATCAACTTTACTATTATATAGCGGCTTAATATATAACTTTTAAAAATATAATAAATATAAAATAATCATGTAAAAGTAGATAGGCCATTCATATCATTCATTCACTCAGGTTTAAGTGAACTAAGTCTTAAGTACTAAATCTAGAATATATTGTACATTTAAATGGGACATAATCTGCATCAGTTCAAAACTGAGAGTATGAAATAAAGAAGTGATTTTGAACTATTCACCTTATTTAAATGTCTATTTCTTTCTTCTATCACATCTAAAAGTGTAGTGCGATTTGAATCCTGACTTGGTGAGACTCTTTCCTCTTCGGACGCCATATTGTATACGTCGCTATGGAGGTCTTATTTTTAAAACGCTTAAAAAAATCTATAGGTTAGTCTTCATTGAACACATTATTATGCAATCGAAAGTTAAATTCACTGATCAAAATCGATCGCATTAATAGATCTAATACATAACCTGGATCTATATTAAAGATTTTAAATGTCAATGAATTTAGATAAAAATAAAAGGAAATAAGGTTTTGTTTTCATGTGTAAGGCTTATAGTTAAAAAATGAGGGCTCATTTCTAGACTCTATACTAGTCAATAGTCTGTTTCGATGTAAAAAAATAATAATAAAAAAAAGATGGATCTAGCGACTTGATTATTTGTTTTTTCATTTTTTCCTCCATAATGTTAAATTATACAAGAGACTAGATCTAAGTTCTAAATCTAAGACTACTAAAGCTAAATAGATTGTAGGTCATAAAACGTTTCACATGAATTTGTATTTGTGTATCAGGATGTCAAGTCTTGTTTGGAAATTTACGGCAAATTGCGCTAGATAAACTATTCTCTATCTGCTACCGGAAATTGTCCAACCATAAACAAAAAAAAAAAAAACAACGTGAGAAGAATAAAAACGAAAGTAAAATGAAGAAGCAAGGGAAAAGAGGAAAATCATCTAAAAATGATAATTCATATGAGTATGTACAGTCTAGATCTATAGATTCTAGCTAGATAATAGATATAGATGTAGTTTAATCTTAATTCTAGATCTACTCTCTTCATGAACACTAAATCACAGTCATTGATGATTTAAAGTTACCAGCAGCATTACGAATCATAAAATTCATAAATCATTATCATTCATCATCATGATCATGACTAACTTCACTAAGACTCTTTTAGTAATAGTAAGACTAAGACTGTTTTTTACTAAAATTTTACTTTTTTAGCTTAAAAAAGTAAGTCAAGTTTTGAAGTAACGCCTGTATTATATAAGATAAGATAAGTATTGAAGTAACTTGTAACTTGAGGAGTTAGAGCTAATTATAATCTAATTTTAATTTAATCAAGTTTATCAAGTATATCTTAGTCTTAGTCTTAGACAATCTTAGTCTTAGTAATCTTAGAATTAGATCTAGATCTAGAATCTAATCTAAGTCTAGACTAAGTAAACTCAATTCAACTTGGATCCCTTAGCCCACCTTAGGCTTAGGCCTCATTTAGCCGACTTAGGCCAGGGGGTTAGGCTTGGTCTTAGTTATAGAATGTAGTTAAGTTATACTAGGACTATAGTAACTTAGGCTTGAATTATTTATAAAATTATTAGGCTAGTTGGTATAGTAAAGTCTAGTATATTTTATTATTTAATTTAAAATATTTAAATTAAATTCAAAATAATTGCCTTGATCTATACTTAAGTCTTGACTTAAATCTTACCTAGATCTAGATTTCTAGGTAGATCTACAATCGACACCATGATCAGTACTCTAGACTACTACACTTGAGTTAACGGTGAAAGTAAATTAAAAATAATCATAGACATAATAATAACGAGTCTAGACTAGAGTCTAATGTATCTTATCTTATCTTATATAATACAGACGTTACTTCAAAAAAGAAGATGATTACGTCCTACGCGTCATGCATTTAGTCATGCATATTAACCAATGACTTAAATTCTGCCAAGACTCTGGTTTTCCTGGCTAGCTCAGGCAACCCATTCCATGCTCTAATAGTACTAGGGAAGAAGAAGTATTTGTACAAATTTGTCCTAGCATATGGGACGAGGAATGTGCCTTTATCTTTGTGTCTTTCAGAGTATTTTATTAAATTTTGTTTTTGTATTTGAAGATTATGGTTCAGTGTTTTATGTATAACTGCTACTTTACTTTTGAGTCTTCTGTCCTGAAGGCTTTCTAAATTTAGTGATTTTACTAATGGTGTTACTCTAGTCAAATGTGAATATTCATTTGTTATGAATCTCACTGCTCTATTTTGTGTCTGTTCCAATTTCTTAATGTTTTCTTGAGTTGAGGGGTCCCAAACGGAGGATGCATATTTTATTATTGGCCTAACCAAGGTTAAATAACATTTTAGTTTTATGTTCTTATTTGATTTATAGAAATTTCTTTTAATAAATCCTAATGCTTTGTTTGATTTTTTATAGTTTCATCAATATGTGGATTCCATGACAGTTTTTCATTTATTATAACACCTAGATATTTTGCGTTTTTAGTCTGTGTTACTGGTTTGCCATGAATAAGATAAGTGGAATTAATTTGTTTTAGTTTTTTTGTTACTCTTAACAACTGACATTTTTCTGGGTGGAAAGACATACTCCATTTCTGTAATTCATCTAATTCTCTTTATAAAATATCTGTGTCTTATGTTGTTTTTATTGTTCTATATATTATGCAATCGTCTGCAAATAATCTGACTTTTGTTCCTGAAGTAATGCAATTTTGTACATCATTTATGTAAATTATAAATATTAGTGGACCCAAGACTGATCCTTGAGGTACACCTGAGTTAACTGTTATCGGTGTTGATTTAGAGCCATTTATTATTACAGTTTGTTCTCTCCCTATCAGAAAATCTTTAATCCACTGATGCAGTGGACAATTAATGCCAAAATATTTTAATTTTTTAAGCAAACTATGGTGGTGAACTTTGTCAAAAGCCTTAGAAAAATCTAGTAAGATAGCATCTATTTGTTCACTATTATCTAAACCTTTAGAAAAATCATCAATTAGTCCTATTAGTTGTGTTTCACATGATCTATATTTCCTAAAGCCATGTTGGTATGGTGTGAGGACATTATTTTTGTCTAAGTGGTTTATGATGTTGCTACATATTATGTGTTCTAGGATTTTACATGTAATGCTGGTAAGTGATACTGGTCTGTAGTTTCCTGGGTCAGATTTTTCTCCTTATTTAAATATGGGGGTGACATTAGCTTCTTTCCAGTCCTTTGGTACTCTGCCCTGGTTAAGTGAAGCCTGAAAGAGTATTTTGAACACTGGGGCTAGCTCATTGCTTAGTTCTTTGAGTAATCTAGCTGGAATACCATCAGGTCCAGACGCTTTATTTGGTTTGGTGTTGGCTAATAGTTTTTGAATTCCATTTTCTTGTACTACTATATCTTCTATGTTGTCTACTTGGTTCAAATTCAGTAATAAGTCTTTGTCTCCTGGGGCTGAGAATGCTGATGCAAAGTATTTGTTTAGGATGTTTGCTTTAGTTTCATTATCATTATGTATTATGTTATGTTGTTTCCATTTTCTTAGACTTAATGTATGACCATAGGTTTTTGTTGTTATCTTTAGATATTAAATTGTTTATGTATTCACTCTGCAGCTGTCTGCTTACTTTTTGGGTTAAGTGTTTAATTTTTCTATACTTTTTGTAAACTCTTTCTGCCTTAGTTTTTGTAAATTTTCTATATAGGTTTTCCTTCTGTTTACAAAGCTTCTTTAGTCTATTATTACATCAGCATTTATTTATTTTGTTTGATATGTATTTAGTTGGTATATGATTTTCTATAATGCTTTTAAGATGGTTTTTAATGAAATTCCAGAGGTCATCGACTGGTTGGTTAATGTCTTTTTCTAATAAGAATGTTTGTTGAAAGTTTAATGCAGCTTGGTGTAGTTGTGTTAGGTTACATTTAGTCCAGAGTAAGATTTTTCTTTTGGGTTTTGAATTGGCTACTGCTTTTATCTGACTGTGTATTTTTATGATCTCATGGTCTGATAGACCAGGGATAATATCATAATCAACTACTAATCCAGGTCTGTTAGTTAAGAAGAGATCTAATGTGTTGTTTAATCTAGTTGGCTTTGTAATGATTTGATCTAAACTTAGGTTGTGTAAAGTTTCTATGACAAGCTCATTTATGTCCTTAAGGTTTTGGTGTTTATCTATGGTTAGTGTTTTCCAATTTATATCAATCAGGTAGGTTGAAATCACCCATAATCCAAAAAACTGCATTTTTATTTGTCTCTTTAAGTGTAGTAATCTGATTACATAGTTCCTGCATGTATTCTAAACTAGAATTTGGTGGTCTGTAAATGCTGCCTATTATTAGGGATGTTGAGGTGGTATTAATTTTACAAAATGTTGATTCTATCTTTTTTGAGTTAGGTAAGGTAATTTCTTCTGCTATAAGAGTGTTTTTTATTGCTAAAAGAACTCCTCCATGATTATCAGCCCTATTTTTTCTAAAAATTTCATAATTACTATTGAAAATTACTGCATTATAAATTTCAGGATGTAGCCAAGTTTCTGTTCCTGCAATTATGTCTGGTTTCTCACATTCTAATAAAATTTCTAAGTCTGCTGTTTTATTCCTGATGCTTTGAAAATTTATTACTAAGGTTTTAAGGTATTTTGGTATTACTTCTTTAGTAGGTTTGTTTAGTGAGGCTGTTGTATTAATTTTAGTAGATTTAGGTTTAACAGGAGTGGATCTGGCTAGTGGTTGGTGAGTTTGGTTTGGGATGGTGTTTAGGATGTTGTATGGGTTAGAAGTGTCTGCATCAAAGGAATCAAACAGTCCTGATGTAAACTGAGGTAACCCACACAGTACACAGTGCCATGATGCGTCTTTGTTGCCTATGGCATAATACACAGGTGTATTCATATGGAGACATGATGCATGGTACCATTCATCGCAGGTGTCACATTGAATGGCTTTCTGTTTCATGTTGCATACGTTTTTGCAGATGTTGCATCTATCTTTAGATCTAGGCCCTGGATTTGACTCTACATCTCCTGCTATTAATATTAACAGTGATAGGTATTTAGAGCAGTGAGATTCATAACAAACGAATATTCACATTTGACTAGGGTAACACCATTAGTAAAATCACTAAATTTAGAAAGCCTTCAGGACAGAAGACTCAAAAGTAAAGTAGCAATCATACATAAAACACTAAACCATAATCTTCAAAAACAAAAACAAAATTTAATAAAATACTCTGAAAGACACAAAAATAAAGGCACATTGCTCGTCCCATATGCTAGGACAAATTTGTACAAATACTCCTTCTTCCCTAGTGCTATTAGAGCATGGAATGGGTTGCCTGAGCTAGCCAGAAAAACCAGTGACTTGGCAGAATTTAAGTCATTGGTTAATATGCATGACTAAATGCATGACGCGTAGGACGTAATCATCTTCTTTTTTGAAGTAACGTCTGTATTATATAAGATAAGATATTTCTGCTGTGTCTGATTGAGAACTTCCATTTGTGATGGGTGATCTTCTTTAATGTTATGGATGTGTATGTTAGGTTATTTTTGAAGTTGCATTGATCTAAACTGTGATGATTGATTATGACTGTTGTTTCCTTTTTAAGTTTAGTGTTGACTATGGTAGATCTAGTTCTGTGTTCAGCTAGTGTGTATTTAGTAATTATTAGGATAAATAGCCAGAGCAATTTCATGATGACTGTTGTTGATTTTAGTTTTTAAAGGTCTAGTCTAAATCTAGTTTAAGGTTTACAATGCCTAAGTTAAGTCTAAGTCTAAAGTGAAAGCTAATTTACAATGACAATTAAATCAAATCAAATGGTTTATTAAATTCAAAATATGGACCTAGACTAGATCTAAAGTCTAGATGTAAAGTCTAAATACTAATTTAACTAAACTAAAAACAGATCACTAAGAATTAGATCTAAAAATCTAGATCGATAAAAAAATTCTCTAAATAGGCCTACTTGAATATAGACAAGATAGTATGGATAGATCACTCTTTTCAATCATTAGTAAAATAATTTTCATTTTATACCTAATGTTTATACAGGTGATCGCAGAATATATCAAGAAGTATTCATCTATTTCTTTAATGGATTGTTAACAATGAATTACAGTTATGGCCCTTGATCAGCACAAAGGACAGACTGTTGCTCTTTTCACAGTCAAACAAATATATTATTTTTATATGTAAGATACTGTGATCACAATTTGCAGACTTTTTAAATAATGGTTTTAAGTGTTATGAAAAGATCACAGCAGTCTTGTGGGATATGTAACTGAGTGGCATAAAATGTTTGGTTACCTATCAAAGGGTTTCCAAGTTTGACTTCCAATGGGCTGATCTGTGTCTGTTTCTCCCCTGCTCTGTCTGGTCCACAAAAATGTTTGGACCATAGCGCATTGAGCATAGGATAGCATGTAAGATGAGTGGTACAAAAGCTATTAAAAATTTCTGGCTCAGTTGTATTCACTTATACAGTTGGTTCACTTACCACAGCTAATACTTCTAGGTTATCTAGAATAAGACAACTGGTTCAATCATATCCCCTGGCCAAAGCACCATCAATAACACTACTTTTAAAACATGCACACCTATTAATTGTACACCACAAGTTAATCTGTACCCTGCAAACTTCTTCTGCGCTCTCATTATTATATTGGAGGGTTTAGATGACTAGATAAATATACGAGAGGAGCTGCACAGTGGTATCCAGGAAGCTCTCCATATTATAGTTGTTCTTCTGTGGGGGTGTTTGGAGGCCAATGTTGTGTCAGGCCTTTTGAAAAAGAATGCAGTTTTTTGTTTTGTTGAAACTTTTTCACTTGTTGGTTTTGAGATTATTTATTTAGAGACATTTTTAACAAAGAAGATGGGGCAGGGAAATTAAGCACGAGTAGGGGGCATAATTCACTTCACCCAATTATTGTCTTTACAATTTTTTTCCAGCAATGAATCTGAGGAAGAAATCGGAGATATATTCACAGATGAAATTAATGAATTTACAGAAGCTAAAAACAAGGTGAGTTCTTTCAGCCAAAGTACAATTTCTTGATGTTATTATAAACATTTAGCCAAATCAACTGTGCTGGAAATAAAGACTGACTCCAGATTAAAATGTCTTTCTTTTTTTTAAACTCAGGTTGACTTGGAGGAAAAGAACAGTGAGAGTGAAGAGGAGGTAACTCTTTTCTTTTTTGTTTGTTTGTTTGCATGATAGCATAAAGGGAAAGAATCACAGTACGCATTATGTACTGAGTATGAGGATTAAATAACAAACAAAAAAAAAGTCTTCCAGAATGGATAGCTTTAGAAAAACTGATCTTAGTATGACATGGTCATGAAAGAAACTATTCAGTTTATGGTGTCAGTGAAAAGTACTTTTAACTTTGTGGTACAGAAATTCTTTGGGTTGTTGCCCTTTAAACAGTCGCCCTAAGTTGTGCTGATGAGCAGAAAAACTTTTCTTAATGTTTGCCTTTATAAAAAAAAAGTTAAAGTAATAGTTGCTTGACGAAAATGGGATACAGAAGATTCTCTACCCTCAAATTTCACAAATCTGTTGTGAAAATAGATTATGATTAAGTATGCTTTTGCTTGATTAAAATAAAGTAACAAGTGACACATATTGCCTCTCCTTGCTAAATAGTTTGTCATGGCTTTTTTATTTTGTAGGGATTGTTATACAAATTATGTTTTGCATGATAATAAAATTTGTTGTACATGTTAATTTCAGTGACATGATGTCTCTCTTGGTAGAGCACTTGATAAAAGTCCTGGCAGTAGAGTGGTGGTAGAGTGGCAGTAGAGTAGTAGTAGAGTGGTGGTAGAGTGGCAGTAGAGTAGTAGTAGAGTGGTAATAGAGTGTTAGAAATAGGGTTGGGGGCCAAACCAAAGAAATCAAGGTTAAATCCCCATGGAAGCTTTGAGTTTTAACTTAATGCTAATTTATGTTTAATTAGGCAGCTATTAGGCAGACTATAAATATTTTTTTACATATAAACTGTCGACACACGCTACACGCTCACTAGGAATGCTAGACCATGATGATCTCATTAATGCTGGGATCATTATTATATATGTGCAGACCACATCCTAATATGTTTTTAAAAAAAAGGCAAGTTAGCTTTTTTTTTTTTTTTTCACTTGCTCTTCAAAAGTGAAAAGTTGTATTAAAAATAATGCAGCCAACAAAAGATTTCATGATTTGGTTACTAACAATGCTGTCTTTTTATTAAAAAGATAACAACAACATCTAATAACAAACTTTGTTGCATCATAGTATCTGAATCTCCAGCTTGCTTGTCTTTAACTTTGTTCATAGGAAGAGTTGTTTGGTCTATTGAACGAGGAAGATGAAAGTGATGAAGAGTTAGATGATTGGTCCAAGCGTCTGAAACAGATCAAGTTCCAAGCCAAATTAGACAAGAAGCGATCATTACCAGGAGGTTAGATCATTTCTCTAGAATTGAGACCCCTAGCCATGACATTAAGAGAAACTGCGGTTTGAATGTATATTTTTTTCTGCTGTATTTTAAATTATTTGCTTTAATAATGCTTTTGTTATTTGTAATCCACAATTGTAAAACAAATGTTGTCACTTTTAATAAAGATAATAATTATTATTATTAGTACTACAATTATTATTGAAACTAAAATCTATGTTTTTATTGTATGTAGATGGGCCAGAGAAGTCTTGGGGAAACAAGCGTGCAGTTTTCTATGGATCAGGAGTGAAGAGGAAACCAAAACAAACTGGTTAGTACATGTCATCTAGACTTGACACTTTGAACATGTATGCATAGTAGGGGTGCACCGGATAGTCGCTCCGGCTTCTGCCGAATATTCGGCACGTTTTCACTATCCGGCTCCGGTCGTATATCACTACCGGATAGTAAAAGCTACACCTGTATTTCTATTAATATTGTTATGCGCCTCCGCGCTAAGTCTTTTCCAGATACACCAAACGGAGGTAACACTTAAATATTGAAACAACATTGGCGAAAGGCAAACAATATAAAGGTAGTCGACGCTGATAAACGATGTCCAACAAGAAGTTTAAACTAAATCTCCATGTTAATAAAAAATATACCAATACTCATAAAGTGGACATGATTCAATAATGTCAGTTCTGAAATACATTAAAATTTTTGTTTCAAATAAAAGAATTTGTTTTTAAAACTATAAACTATGACTATGCACCAAATATTTTTAGTACAAAGACAAGGCGTGTTAATCTAAATAGAAACAATGCTTTGCATTATAAATTCGCATTACATATGTAGCATCGATGTCTGGCACATTTTAAAAGCTTGTCTTGACCTTTGAGTGGTCTAGTAAACATGTAATATTCCTAAACTACGTCACGCTGATAATCTGTCTAGATGTGGGGGTATATCTCCAGAGGTAGAGATGAGCAACCCCACCTCCTTTTGTTTGTTTAGTCCATACCATTGAGCTCACAGATAGGCAGCTGGCCACAATAAGCCGATGTCAACATGTTGACACTGTCTAGAGGTCACATCTTATGAGGGAACTAAATTTGTTTACTTGGAGAAATTTTTTTATTAGGGGCGGGACTACAAGCCAAATCTCTTTAAGGTTGATCTGGTATGAGTTTGTTTATTATGAGATAGGTTGTCAATCAAGGGTCTGGACCACAAGCCACACCTTTTATACTATTGGCCGGAACAATAAGTTTGTTTACTTTAAGTCTCAATTAGGAGGCTGGACTACAAGCCAAACAGACACTGACCAGGGGTATCTTTAAAGGGAGGGCTTAACATCCCTAACTTCTTATTTGTTTAATCCATGACAATGTATTGATAGACATTGACCATTCTTAAGCCAGAATGGATTAACGCAGATTGTTGAGAGATATTTACACTGTCTAGAGGTGACTAGATGATGAGACTAAGTTTGTTTACTTGGAGAGAAATGTCATTTAGGGCGCTGAACACACGTTTGTTGCACAATAAAATAAAACAGAGATGTGCATGTGTGCATGTATGTATTTTTTCCCTTTGTATTAAAACCTTTAGAAAGAAAACTAATTTCATTGTTTAATTCTAATGACTTAATATATAAAAGAAAAAACCTTACAGTTAAATTTAACATCGCAGAAAATAAATTGATCTAAAGCACCACAATTAGATCTAGCAAACAAAGAAAAAATATGCTGGAATGTTAAGAAACACTTGACCTCTGTAACTAAGGTACAGATATAATTTATCTATATGCTTGACTGACCATGCCAATGTGTTATCTTTTTTTGCCTGCACACTAAACACTGTTGCGTATGCCCAAGGAAAAAAAATGTGTGAAGGTCAACACAATCATCTATACACACTACACTAGGACTACATGTGTAGGCTCACTACGTCTATCTGACCAGGTTGTTACAATCAGTCAAACACAAAGTCTATTTATGTTGTTTTTTTTGGTAAAGAGGGTGTGGGTCATTTTTTTTTCTATAGTTGGTTTTCCTAACTCTCTTAGATCTATATAACAGCAGATCTAAACATAGATATCAATAATAGGCCTTCGCAACATTTAAGGCTCAGGCTATAAGTAGGTATAATAGATGTTCCTTATGTTAATAAAATATCGTTTGCCGCAAATGGATTAATAAATATATGACCTACTACGCTTCAGATTCCAACTATTAACTAACAGCTATCAGTATTAAACCCTTAAAGCCAGACCAGAAGCAGTCTATGCGGACGGATATCAAAAAGTACTATCCGGTGCACCCCTAATGCATAGCATATCAAATTAATCAGAAATCAATTTGAACCATAAATTTATTGCTTTGTTTGTTTTACATGTTTTGGCTTTTCCTTCAAATTTGAAGATAATTACATCCTAGCCCAAACCTCTGCAGGATGGCATGGGAAGGTGTCGGGCAGGGGTAGAACCTGGGACCATCATGACTGCCAAACGGCAGTCCAGAGCGCATAGCACAATTCAGTTTTATTACATTTATACCATAAATTACAATGTACAAGTATTCATTTTATTTGATGCTTTCCAAACCTTTCTTTCTGCTTTCATTTTTTTTATATTTTTTATTTTTTTATTTATCCGCAATTTGTAAAGATGGCCTGTTCCCTCCTGTGATTTAAAAAGTAAAAAAAAAAAAGATTCATTTATCCACTGAAGTTTACTCAACAACTGTTGTGTTGATTAGTTGGTTAGATGAATGACCTGACTTGATTATTCCACTATGTATTCACTTTATTCTCAATTGTTTAATTTGGTCTCTCGTAGCCAGTGATGAAGAAGATGAGTGGACTATGGAGGAGAAAGAGATAGAGAAGTTACAGAAAAGGTTAGATGAGGATGTGGATGAGGATGATTTTATTTTACCCTCGCTGACCAAGGTGAACTATCTGCGTTTTTTTATCAGAATTTTTATTTGTCACCTAGCTTTATCTTCTGTGATGTAAGAGTTTTTACAATAGCAACTATGACCTACTTGTAATGAGCTGACCTTCTTAGATTAAGTTTGAGATAAACATGAACATGTCTTTTTTTTATTGTTTTATTTTTGTCATTGTCACTCTTTGAAATATCTAAACACTGTTTAAAAAAAACAACAGACAGAAGTCATGTTTAGAAATAAAAAAATGCCATAGCAATCACATTTTTTATATATTTGATTGTATTTCATGAGTCTTTATATGAAACTAATAATGTGTTTGTAGGAGGTTTTGATGTTAAATTTAAATCAGAACTTTTTAAAAACAGATATGGGAAAACAGCAGAATCCAATACAAGATTTTATTTAATTTGTTTAGTACTGAATTAAAGCTTTAAATACTTTCATGCTTATAAGCGTGCTCAGAGGGCTATGGTTCAATCTCATTTGTTGACCAGTTGGGGGTATCTGGGAGAAGGTTTTCAGTGCTGCTTTTAGGCGCTCAGTAAACACAACTCTGCTCTAGTCAGGTGTTGAACCTCGAGCCCCCTTCATAGGTAGCCAACCCAAGCTAAGTTCAGGCGTACTTAGCATCTCGACCACCCTTCCCACTAATGCATACAATTTAGTTGCTAAGTAAAAAAAAGTTTAAAAGTTTTGTTGCTGATTTTATTTTAGGAGCATCATTTAATTCTCTGCCTGAAAACTGAAAGAGTAAATTCTTATGTTGTGGGCTTGTAATGTATTGAACTAGTCCTGAGCAATAGAAGAATAGAAAACTCTAGATGTCTAAATGTTTACACTTGAACATCTCATTTGGTACAGAAAACAAAAGAAGAATCAAATGACTTCACAATTAAGAGAGATTTGACTGCACAGGAGAAAGAAGAAGTAAGTCTTGTTGGGAAACATGTTTCTGTGAGTTTTAAATGTAAACCACTCAACATTAGTAGATAGCTATAGTGTACAAACTCTCCAACACATTTAACTGAAGTCTTATTAATTTTTTTAAAATTTCAGTTTAAGAAAAAAATTCACCCTGAGGCAGAACCCTTGAGAGAAGAACTTAATAAATGTGTAAGTAGAATGTAGTGGGAAGTTGTACTATTTACTAAAGTACTGAATAAATGTAACATGCAGGGCAGGATCATTTTTTCCCTTTAAAAAATATTTAATATGCATATTTTAGTTAAAATGTATATTTTTGAGATTGTGGAGGGTAAAGTTCTGGATTAACACATTGCCATAACCCTAGAGCTGTATTGTTATAACCCTGCTCCTGTGTCGACACTGATGGTGTGCACCAGCACACTGTTCAACATGAGGAATAGACGACATTGATTCGAGAGGAAGGATCCGGTTGAAGGGATCTGCAGGTTATGGGAGTCTTAGATGTCTGGGACTAAGAGCCCTTCTTCATGATACCATTAAACTGTTATGAGGACCTGTAGTGACACTGGGAAGTGTGTCGGTGGTATGTACTAAGGTTTGGTAGGAAAGGGCTGGTGGAACTTAAGACTTCCTGTGAATTGATAGCTGATGTCCATGTCTGTGTGTCCGTAAAAAAATACATCATCTATTGTTACTTTTTTTCATTGAGTGCTTGCCTTAGATTTATAACAATATAATATATTTGGAGCATGCTACAAGTGGCCATGGGTGTTGCCAACCGTAAGATTTAAAGTGTTATAATTGCAAAGTTTGAAAAAAAATAAATTTAAAGTTTCTTACCTATCAAAATTTTGATTTTAAAAATCCCTTTTTTTGGGGGCTTTTGTCTTGTGGGCATCCCGGGGCAGTATCCCTGCCTGCCTTCCCTTAAATCTGGTCCTGGTAACAATAATCATGTAATCATTTGATGAGCTGAATAAATGTTTGAGTAGAATTGTCTAGTTGTTAATGGACTCATACCTAGTTTGTATATCCATATGCCATCCATCTCTTCAAGCAATGACTGAATGCAAAGATTGAAACATAATTTTATAAAATGCATTTGTGTAGGTTACTTTTAAGGTTATTAGAATATCTTCCCAGCATTCAATAGTTATTTTCAGAGAAAGTGAAGAAAATTTTCTATGTTAGTTTTTCCAGTTATTTTATGGGAAACTGTACATTATGTTGTCTATTTAAGTAATACTAATGTGAAGTTTAGCTCATTTAAGCTTGATGGTCTCATTGAGTTAGTCTCAACATAAACTGTGTAATTGTGAGATCAAGTCTTCAAGTAAAATGTAATTGATAACTGACATCTGGAGAGTAATGATGTTGGATCATTGTACTTGCTAATGTAATTTTTTTTTTTTTAACTTTTGTTATTTTTACAGATAGAAGAGTTAGAAAGCTTGAAAGAAAAAAAAGGCTGGAAATATGAGAGCAGAGAAACGTGTTTTAGATTGTAAGTTGCTTGCTAGTCAAATTGTTTTGTCTTGAAGAATTCTTTGTGAACTTTTTCTGTTTAATATACTTTGATGAGATCATGAGATAACAGAGTTTAAATGTTCTAGAAAAACTTGGTAAGTATTAAACAATTACCTTTTTAAAAATGAAAGTTTTAAATTGTAATTTAAATCATGTGATAAACCTAAAATGCAATAAATAACCAAACATTGATTTTCAATAGACTGGCTGGCAACATTGCCTTCTATTTACACTTGATTGAGTCAGACGAGGAATGCCGTGGACACCCGGTTATTAAAAGAATTGTCCAACTGAAAAAGGTATATCGTTTCTTTCTGTTTTAAAAGAGCTTTTTCCTATCTTGAATATCACAGACTTGAATTGTAGAAAACATTTCTTGCCCTTGGTTAGGCTAATAATTTGTATATGGTATGCCTGATTTCAGTGATTAGATTAAAAAAATCTTTTGAGAAATGACCTGAGATTTATAAGTAAAATACATTATTATCTTATATATGACAATTTTGAGAGCTAACAAAATTACTTCTTAAAAAAATAAAGGTTTTAAAAATGTGTTCTAGTTCTTGGACAGGTTTAATTGAAAGGAAATTTTAATGTTGATTAGTCTCATAAAGTAAATGTTATTTCTTATGGGATTATGAAGCAAGTCAAAGTTTAGTTCATCTCATCAAGTAACTAGCATAAGTAGTCTCATAAGTTAACTATATCTTATATAATACAGACATTACTTCAAAAAAGAAGAGGATTATTATAATCATAACTCACTAACTAACTATGATGTTAGTCTACACCATGAAATTAACTGTAATTTTTTAGTTTGGATCATGAAATAACTCTAATTCACCCCAGCAAGTAACCAACATTTGTGCTGGTTTGAGTTTTTTTCAATTTTTCACCTTTTTTGTTGTATAGCTGGCTAAAATGTATGAGGCCATTCCTGAGGAGCAAATGGAAGCCAGCGATGCCAGTGGTGATGAGTCAACAGATGAGGATGTCAAACCAAATAATTCAATTAAACGTCAGAGGTATTGCAACATTTCTCCTAAGTTCAATGCGTTTCCACATCCACCCCCCTTTTTTTTCTTTTTTAATTACTAGTTTGTTTCTTACACAAAATTTAAAAACTTTAACATTTGAAAAAATTTGGAGATTCATTGTTTGAATTGTAAACAAAAAAAAAAAAGGAAGTCTTGAGTACTATGCAAGTAAACTGCTTGGTTGTGCAGTTTGCGCGCTGTAAACTAAAGTTTTTGTTGTTTGCTTTCATTGTTTCAGGCTTGAGCTGACTGGAAGTGAAGTGGATGATGATGAGGATGACATTGATGATGATGCTGAGAAAAAGAAGGTAGAAGAAAGTGAAGAGAAGGAACCAGAAAACAGACCCATTGGCTATGAGGTAACTAGTGATGGAATTTGGTTGATTATTAAAATACGCCCCATTAATTTTGGATGTTTGGCACTAAGTTGTCTAGAGAGCTTTAGTTGGCTGATCTTTTCAGTTGTCTAAAGAATTATAGTTGGCAGATCTTCCCAGTTGTCTAGAGAGCTATAGTTGGCAGATCATTTCAGTTGTCTAGAGAGCTATAGTTGGCAGATCATTTCAGTTGTCTAGACGGTCTCTTTGGTAAAGAGAGCAGTTTTGGAAGACATGTTCGGCATTCTCAGGTGACACTCCACATGGGCAGAATTCACTGGGTCTGATTTTGAGCTTCCGGTACATATGTTGTTGCATTCTGTTGTGTCCGGTCCTGAGTCGAAAGACTTGATGTTGATCTTGTCAGGATAGCTTAAAATAAGCATCATCTTTCTTGTCATTTGGATGAGAGCTTGTCCATTTCTCATTTATTTTATTTACAATTAACTTCTCTATTTCTTCTGGATAGAGTGCAGAGTTTAATTGTGAGTTTATTCTTCCACTCTTGGCAAACTCTCTGATTCTTTGTACTTTGTATGTATTTTATAATTTACGAAGCTTTCTATTAATTTTTTGCTTTTCTTTATCAAGTTGCAGCTGCCAACTTTAATGTTCTTAATGTGCTAATTTTTTTTTATATGATTGACCTCATTTCAATTTTTACTAATCCTGAATGAAGTCTGGCTTTGCTGTAGGCTGAGATTGTACCTAAAATGTACAGTGTGTCAATCTTTGCCCTGTCAACTTAGTTTACATCTGATTAGTTATAAAATGAAGTCTACTATATCTCACTTGCTAAAGACAAAGCAAGTAAATGTAGTTTCCAGGTAATTTCGCTCGGAACATCTTTGAAAGAAAGATCAGTGAAACTAGAACAGTTTGTTAAACCATGAACACATCTTTGGTTGAACACTTGTAGGACAGTTTGTTAAACACACATCTATGGTTAAACACTTGTAGGACAGTTTGTTAAACCATGAACACATCTCTGGTTGAACACTTTATAACAATTTGTCTAAGCTGGTTTTCTTCTTTATATAGCAGTACACTAATGGCCACCAAAAGAAAGGAAGTCTACATTACCTGCCCTTTAAATCTTATGTGTCTTAGGAAAATTTTTTTTTTTTTTTTTTTCTTAAGTAAGATTCACCTCAGTTTAATACAAATAACTTAACACTCTGAAACCAATGAAAGAGTTTTGAGACCAAGAAATCTTCTTACTGACAGAGTAGCTTTTTTTTTTTTTTTTCGCTTTTTTTTTCAAACAAATGCCATAAACTCTTCGCATTAATTTAGTTCCTTCTCTCTTTTGAATTTAATTTAGATTTTAATTTTTATATTGAAAACTTACATCTGAAATATTTTTGAGACATGTTGGCATATCTGTCTATCTGAAGGAAATAGTGGTGTTTATGGGAAAGCCTACTTGCTTTAACTGACAGAAGAGAGCACCTGGTTGCATGCCAAATGAGGCAGCTGGAGATTTTATTATTAAGGTCACGAGATACACATTTGAGACTAAAAGATAATCCACTGCTGAAGACAGAGGTAGACGGATAAAAGAAAATCTAAATTGACAATGGTTATGCCTACAGCTGGGGCTGCGTAGCCATGGGAAATACTGCATTCCTCAATTATCTTCGGACTTGAAGACAAGCTTTATCATTATTGACTCTAGATTGTGAGTGATTCTATCACCATTGTCTGGTTAATGCAAACATTTAATTCATTTATCTTTCTCTAATCTAGATTATGAAAAACAAACCGAAGAAGAAAACGGCTCCTAATAACCCGCGTGTTAAACACAGGGAAAAGTTCAGGAAAGCTAAGATCCGCAGGAAAGGAAAGGTAATCCACTTAAGTAGACTTTCAACTCTTTTACAGTTTTTAATTATGGAAATTTTGATGACTTGACATATTATTTTAATAACATTTTAAATATTCAAATATTTTATTAATTAAAAAATGCATATGTAAGCTTTAGTCCCTGGTAATCACAGAGGTAATGCCAACATTTTATTGTTCCAGTATCGAGACTATCGACCTGAAATCAATAAGTATCAAGGTGAGGCATCAGGAATCAGGGCAGGAATCATCAGGAGTGTTCGACTCAAATAAAACTTTCATTGAAAGTTTGTGTAACTTTACTTGGGGTTTGTACATACTTAATGGGAAATTCTTCTAAACATTGAAAAACATTAAACTATTTGAATTGCCAAATTGTTCATTGATTGCTGTATAAGAAAGTTCAGAAACTTGTTTTTGTTTTGCAACCATCCTTATAAAATCTTGATACATAGGGTTTCAAGAAATATCTAGATGGTCTGATCTTAGCCACTGAGATATTTAGTCATGTATAGACCCATCTAACTGTTTGATGTCTAACTTAGCTTAAAATCAGATCTTGGTAAACCTATAGCTATTTACATTCCTGAATGTTTCTTGGTAACAGGCCTGTTTGAATCTTGTTCAATAATTATATATATATTTTTTTTTGCCAGCCTGATTTATTGGTCTGGGTGTAAAAAGGCTATGCTCCGCCAGCCTAATATATCAGGGCACATTACCTGAGACTGACAGTCTGTTGGAGCTCTGGGGCATTGGATCTTAAAGGGAGGTAACTGAGGGTACAAAATTAAAAAAAAAAGTCTCAGAAAAATAACATTTATTACAACACTATGTGAGTTAATATAGTGAGAAAGTTAACAAGACAGAGACGCTTTGATAAAGTTCAACCACAGTAACATTAACATCACACTAACAGGGTCCTACATCAAGGCTTGTGTGTGATAGAACAGCATAAACAGTGAAACAAAATCATAGTTTTTATATTCAGATTTGAAACCTAACTTAATACAAAGAATGGTGGTGTTGAAATACAGACTTTCAATACATTATTTACATCTTGTTATTTGACAATCTTGTAATAACATATATGGAATGAAATGTAATAAAACAATCCGAGTTACAACTTGTCAGGGTGAAATGTTATCAAAATACTAACATAAACATCTTTTATATAATATATTAATCCATAAAATGAATTTATACTTGCATTATAATGACAAAGTCTTTTTAAAAAAACAAAATTAAATATCTTGCAAACACATATGATTCAACTTTTTATATGTCACCAAATGAAATGGACACAATATTTAAAATCAAACACATCTGTCCATCACAATTTATACTTGCATTATAATGACAAAGTCTTTAAAAAAAAATCAAATGTTTGTCTTTCAAACACATACGATTCAACTTTTTATATATCACCAAATGAAATGGACACAAAATGGCTTTGTAACCAAACACATCTGTCCATCACAATTTCATACATCCAGGGACTAAAACGAATAAATTTAAACCAGGGGAATGAATATATTTATACACCTCATTGTTTTATAAACTAACATACAGGAGATTTAGAAAATCACAACTACAGCTAGAATAATACATAAATCATAACAATACAAACAAAATTGGCATTATAAAGATTTGTGAAATTTGTTTTCTGGTTTTCATTTTGTCAGAGATGAGTAAAATACAGACATATTTATAAGTCTGTCTTAAATAAAAGCAGCAAAGCAATTACTTATCTATGAATACTTTCCTAAAAGGCAATAGACATTTAATAATATAAATTCATATCTATTCATATATATATATCTATATCTATCTATCTATATATATATATATATATATGTCAGTGTGCCAAGAATGAAACTTTTCAGAGTCAATAGTGAAAAAAAGGGAGATAAATTCTAGTGGTTGTAACTAAACATGTCATCTAGGAAGACATCCACTAGCTATGATTAACAGACCGTGCTGAGAGCAGAAAGTCTTTGTCTTGTTATGGTTTGACGTGTTCATAAATCTCTACACATTCACTCACATGTAATAAACAGCTGACATCACATTAATATGTTAACGAATAAACAAATAAACTAGATCCAGTTATTACAGACCCCAAAAAAAGGATAAAAGGGATAAAATATTTGTGTACAAGTATAACTACACATGACAATGTACAAAGGATATAATTTATAGCAAACACCAACACTGTCACATTTGGTAGGTAGACTTTGAACAAAAAACAAAAGACATTGTCAGAAGTTTGCTATTACAATTCTTTTGTTTTTTAACACTAGGGAAGTCATTCACTATTTGGCAACTTTTCCTCCCCCCTCAATAGTTCAGTTTTTATTTTATGTGAAATTCTTGTCCAATATCCATTCATATATATACATATATATACGTCAGTGTGCAAAACTTATCTCATATAATGTTTAACTTTTTCAAGGGAGGTGTGTTGCTGGGAAGTTTTTTCAGAATGTCTATAGAATATAGAATATTGTTTTTGCATTTGTACACATTTTATCTAGTCAATGATTTCAGCAAGATTTGTCACATTTCAGTAAAAAAAAATAAAAAAAATGTAGATGACTATTAGAAATTCCGCTTAGTAGATGCCTTAGTTAATCCAAAGTGTTACTCTAATGTAAAATCCAGCTACATTGTAATGAAGTAGTGCTATGATGAAGAAAAAGTCATTTCCTATTCGGCTGTATATCTGATTCTACAGTTGTTTGTAAAGGTTTGAACCCTGCCTGCCGCCCTGCATAAGGTTTAGGCTAGGTTGTAATAATCTTTAAATCTAAAGGAACATTGGAAACATATAAAAGAAACAGGTCAAATAATATGGATGCCATCAATTTTTTTTGTTTAAATTTTCCCTTAAAAAGTAAGTAATAGCATAAACACTTGGTTTCATCCAAGCACTAAAACTCTGGTCAAGGATTGGTTTCTATAGTCACAAGACAATTTGGAAAAGGAAAAGAGATCATTTGGATGAAATGTAAAATGCCACACAAACCTCAAGCTAATACTTAACAGAATCCTAACACTACATTGCACTTTCAATAATGTATCTATTCTATAGTACTTGTGAGTTCAATATGCATTGCTAGTTCTTTAAGTCATATAGTTTTTCTTTTTCACAATGTTGGCTAGTACATTCTTGTGAAAAAATATTTATTTTATTGGGGAAACAAAGGTACACAACCAGGGTAAAATTAAGAAAAAATCTTTCACAAAAGGTGCAGAGAAGAAATGGAAAAATTGTACTTTTGAACTTTTCAATTACTGCATAAAAAAAATAAATTGAAAGTTTGAAACCTAATTTCTGTTTTAAAACTTGCTACACACTTAATCTATTCAATTTTAATATGTTATAAATAACAGCAAAAAAAAAAAGAAAAACAATCTAATCAAATTATTTGACATTATTTACGTCACAACACTATCTTCCAATTATTTGTATGCACTAGATCTCTGGAAATTAAAAATTTCATACATTTTAAGAAAAAGACTCGACACTTGACAGCCTTTAGCTTTTCAGCAAACACATTCAGAAAAATGCAAGACTAAATGGCCACTATAATAAACATCCTTACAAGTAGATTGTAATCAATCTTAATGGTTTATTGTCTTGCTAGATAATAAAATAATCAAAGATGAACAAAACATCACTTAACAGATTACTTTCAATGTTTTGGTTTCCTCTACACTCAATGTAGTGAGACCTGGAACACTTCACCACTTCAAGTTGCTTCATCTATGCAGAACTAATGATCAGAAGAAAGCTAAAATAGTTCAAACATGCTGCTGTATTCCCTTGAATAAATTCACAGGATATAAACCACTGAAATGGAACAGTTTATTATCTCTATACTCCAGACATTACTCCGCGCTATGTCACATTATCTCACGACTCTCTCTGGATTAGTTAATCAGGTCTTAAGTACTTGAAACTTGCATTAAAAGTCTTCTTAATGTCCAAAATTGTCTTCACACGTAGCAGTATTTAAATATCCTGGGAAATAATCGAATTGTCATCAGTATTTTCAGACAAAATGTAGAGCTGCAACAAAACAAAAATATTTTAAAATGGCAAGAAGCGCTAGACATTAGAAATCTGTTTATCAACATTTTTGTGTGTGTTTTAATGCATTTTTTAAAATAAAAAGTTTTAAGTAGAACTGGTGCTTACCGTTTCTTCATCATCAGGGTACATCTGCTCAGTGATGACATTTGCCAATGAATCTCCTAAGAAAATTCAAAAGAATACCTTGTGAAATTTATAGTTGTTACAAAAATATATAAAAATAAAAAGTTGCTTTTACTGTTAAATTAAAAAAAAATTATTTCTAAACTAGAGCTCACCTTCAGTGTATCTGTACTGAAAAAAAAAAAGAAAAAAAAAGAATTTAGTACAGGATAGTAGATTGAAAAAGTTGTATGCTAGAAAGGACTTATAAGTGTCCTACAGAAAACTAAAAGAACTGGCACAAAAAAAAAAGTGGGTTCAGACTAGACATTAAGTAGTTATGACTTATATGATAAATTGATCATCTAAAGGGTAAAAGGTCATGACTTAAAACTGGCTCTATGCGGTTCTACGAGACCAAAATAGAAACTGTGGATATCTTCTGATCTTTAAAAGATAGACAAAAGTTGAGCCAACTACCACACTAATTCAATGACTCAGAGACAATTTATTCATTTCTTGATTTGATTTTACTTGTGATTATCCATCCCAGTGGCACTACAGCCCGTGGAGGGCCATGGCCTGCTCTAAAACATCTTACTACCCTGGGCTTTACGTCTCCATGCCCAGACTCTTAGTTGTTGTAGATCTGCCTCTACATCATCAAGCCACTGTACTCATGGTGCCTGCCTTTTTGGTTTTTACCGGTGAACAATCTTTGCTCCTCTGTTCTCCAACATTCTTTTGAGGTGATCTGCCCAACGTTATCTTTTCCTTTTTATTTTTGTTACTATGGAGGGATCTTCAAATAACTGGTATATTTCTTGGTTGGCGCAAGTCCTCCATCCGGTTACATTATGTATGGCACCATACATTTTTCTGAGGATTTTCCTTTCCCAAGTATTCAGCAGTTTTTATGTTGTTTTTGTCAGTGTCCAAGTTTCACTTGCATACATAATTAATCAATATAAAAAAGCTTTTAAGTACGTGTTGTATGTTATAGAAAGCTCTGTTTTAACTTCTGTTATTAGATCATTTTTTAAGGTGTATCATACTTCTTAAATATTTTAACATTTGTAATTATAACTCCTTAAAATATAGAAAGATTAAAAAAAAAACCCAGCAAGGTTGATCTCTTACAAAGAAAGTTTAAAAAAAAAACAACAACAATAAACTCACCTCATCAGATAAAAAATCTTGTTGTTCCAAATCTATGAAACAGAAAATAGACACAATTTTGTTTTATTTCATTTAGTTTTTTTATGCAAATACTAGTGTCATGTAAAGTTAAATACCAAAATAAATGGTTTATAGTTTCCTAATATCAAAACAATTTATGTCAACAAAGCAGAAAAGAATAAAAAAATAACCCTTATTTTTACAAAATGCTTTTGATGCTAAATTCAGTTCTTAATTTGAGTCATAAGCAAAAACTACAAATAACAATTGTGTAAATAGTATAGTAAAACAAAATTGTGTAAATAGGGGCGAAAATCCTAATAATACCTTGAGAGTCATTGACTTCCATATTGGAAGCTATTTCCAGATCTGAATCTGGATAAGCAGTTTGCCTACTACTGGAACACTGGAATATAATAATAATAATAATAATAATAAATAATAATAATAATAAATTCATGGTTAATAACTTACAGATGAATACTTTTTTTAAACAGATGAAACAATTTTAAATCATAATTAAAATAATTAATCAATAATGATAATCAATAATTAAAATATTTAAAGAAATAATAAGCAAAACAAACAAAAAAATTCAATAAAATCATGATCAACTGTGACATATAGCTAAAAACAGCAAAAGGCAAGAAGTTATTAGTATAAAACTGACTTACGGAAAAAGTTATAGGAAGTTGCATGACTTCAGAATCAGTTTTCATCGTTTTGACATTGCCTCCACAAGTGAGCCTGGGATTCAAGTATATTGTGTAGAGTTTATCTGTAGAATCAAGATGAAACATGTTGGATGTTTATTTCACTAAGAACTATTGAACTTATTAGTAATACACAAAGCTAGAGCAATGGGGTGTTGAATAATATCAGCTGAACTGATACACCAATGTTTCCATTCAACCGATGTTTAAGTCAGACATTTATGAAAATGCACTTAAGTGACTAATAATGTCCATTTTTTGAGACAACATCAGATAAATTATAAGAGTTTCAGACACTCAGAAATCCACATAAGTAAAGTGTCCTTTCCCTAACTTAGCAAGACTAGCCCCAGAATAGGTCATCACCAATATGCTTTGATTTTATGTTATTTAAATTTCCACCATATGAAATCTTGATTGAAATTCTTATAATAAGTCTATATTAAGCTGGTCATGAGGTATTGTATTCCAGATATCACTATTATCCCAGGTTTGAACCCTGCCCACTGCCATCCTGCTAGATGTTTGGCTAGGACGTAAGACTCTTCATTTTTGAAGGAACATGTGAAACTTGTCAGGTACTTGGGGTGACACTATTTTGTAACTGTTTTTCCTACCACCTGGTTAAATAAAAAGTAGTCTTGACAATTACATTTGTTCTTCAAATTGATACATTATTGTTTCAGTCTCTCCTTTCCCCCACATACACCCACACCAAAAAATAAACACACTAGGCTTAAGATTTAGCGTCCATTTACTTCAGTTTTGAATGTACAAATCAATATTTTTAAATACACTATATCTTTAGCGATACTTTTCCAATATTCCTTCAGAAATGATCACAGCTAATAAGTATGATGGCAGCACCATGAGGATGGGAACCTTTTCTAACTTTAGAATTCCATTAGATTTATTTGCATTTCAACTATCAAACTATAAAATGTAAGCTTTACAAAAATATATCAATTCACAGACTGTACATTAAAAAAATGTGTCTTCACAAAACATAATTGTTAAGCCTTTATTCTGATGATAAGCTACCTACTTTCACTAGTGATCCCTGAGGTAGACAGACTTGACTGCTGCTGGGGTGAGCTGGACACAGCACCTACATTCGGAATAAGATCTTCTAAGGTAGGTGTTGGTGTTTGACTATTATGCAAAATTATTGTTGTTATCCCTTCCGCATTGGTTTCTGTTTGCATAAACAATGGACGCTGGACAGTTTCATTTTGACCACTTGTTTGCACATCTTGCGCTGGTATGTTGCTGTCCAGCAGCATATCTAAATGGGGAACAATGTTTTGGGGTTCGGGCTTAACCCTGTTCAAGCTGAGATCAGCTGTTGGAGATACAGGAGAGTCAGTGTAGGGAACATATATATTCTCGCCTGAGAATAATGCTTGAACCGGTACACTGGTCTGTGGTAGTACACTGCTCTGTGTTACACTGGTCTGTGATACACTGACCAGTGTATGGAATGCTCCAAGAGATGAACAAGATGGTGAAGATGATTCTGAAGATGGCAAATCCAAGAATGAGGAATCTCCCTCATCAGGAAATCTGGAATTGCTGTTTTCACTGGATTCTTGTTCAGCCTGGAATGTTTAAATTTATTACTGGATATAACCTGGAATGTTTACATTTATTAATAGATGCAACAAGTGTTGTTCTTTAAAATATCAATACTTTGATTTGAATTTAATTTGTTGAATGAATTGTTGATGATTTAAAAGAATATTATTTGATTAGGAACTATGGAGCCTTTAAATGTTGATTGAGACCCTCACACAAACCAAAAATTAATCCCAATCTTTTTCTGGTTATGATCTCTAGGCATATATTAGAATGCTTGACTTTAAGACAACACCTTCTCAAACAAACAAACAGAAAACACTCGAATATTACATTTGACTGACCTTGACTTTCTTGTTCTTTTTCTTTTCTGAGGAACAAAAAATGTTTTTGTTATTTCTTGCATCATATTTTATGGAAGTGTCAAGAGTTTTCCTATTTATTTTTGAGAAACTTCATCATATTTAATTCATCACATGTAAATTTGAATGCAGTTGTAGTAGTCTGCAGTCTTTTCTTTTGCTTGAAATGATTAATTTCTGTTTTCTTTCTTAAAAATCTATGGATGTGTGCAGCTTTAAGTATATCCCAGTTAGTTGGTCTTACAGCAAATGACATCATAGTTTTCTTGGAAAGTAACTTGAGTATTTATAATTAATAATAATAATAATAATTTTATTTATAAAGCGCTGTAAACAAACAAAATGTAGGCTCAAGGCGCTGTAATAACATCACAAACACAGACACTGACAATAGATATCAAAAACTAATCTAAAAAAGTTTTAAACAAGTAGGTCTTAATGTTCTTCTTAAAAGTGGTATAGCATGTTGTCTGTCTGAGATCAATGGGGAGTGAGTTCCAATGACATACTTACTATACTGAGGATGTGAGGGGTCAATAAACTGAAATGTTCGTTGGGCCTTCTCTCCTTTTTTATCCCCTGTCTTCGTAAGCTCTAGGCAGTCTTTTAAACTGTGCAGGGCACAACGGAAATTGCTCTTGTAACTGGAATGATTGCTTTGGTTTGGCTTATACTTCCCTGTTGATAAAGAACAGAAAACATTTTAAACTAGGAAGACTAGAAATGTGTACGGAACAATGGCAGCAAAACATTATATACATCTAGATCTAAGACCTAAATCTACATAGGGCAGTATGGGGTTAATATGTAGGCTAAACAATGCAAAAAAAAATCGATGGAAAGAAATAATCTCGTCAATCCACAATGAGAGAAAAGATAGTTTTTTTTGATCAGGTGTTGTTCATTTTAAGTGGCCCCCGAAAGGGGAAAAGACGCTATTAGTTTTGTGTGGAATGTCTGTCAGTCTCATGTAGATCTCGTAAACTAGAAAAGATATTGAAAATCCGACATCATAATATTTTAGACCATTCAAAGTTCTGATGCAACGGCTCCTTTTTTCTTTTCTGAAACCAAAAAATCTAATTTTTAAAATCTTTTATGCAAGCAGTTTTTTCATAAAAATACACCACTTTTACAACTATTCACTATTAATTTAATAGTAACAAACATGGGAGGCACCTTACTAGGGAAGGTGATTATGTACCATATTTTTAACACATTTATGCAAATGGTTTTAGATTTTTGCCAAAAAAAATAATTTTTTTTTTTACATTTGTATTGCTACGTTAAGTAAGTTCTGTGCACAGTCTGCAAAAAAGCTCACAATCAGCAGCAATAAAGCTGGCTAGAAGAATAAGAAGAAAGTAAGTTCTGTTATACTAACTACTACATTTACACAAAATTTTTTTAAACTTTTTTTTTAATAGAAAAAAATCTATTTAGTATGCATTTAAGTTGGACAAAATTTAAAACAACAATTAATAAGTAGTTTTCATATTATCGGGTGAACTACAGTGGGACACTAGTAACTATAAAACACTGAACTAAGGATTTTGTTTTAAATTTTTTTTTTTACGGAAATGTTTTTTTCCTTGAGGAATAAGAGTTGTCCCTTTAGAAAACAATTAGATGAATTATATTAATTATAAGACATTAGTTAGGCCAGGTTCACATCTAACTTCACTTTCACTTTCTCCTATCCGTTGATCTGTGAACCGCTGGGGCACCACACAAGATCCATCAACCTTCTTTCTCCATTCTTCTATGTCATTTGTCTTTGATAGAATTTCATTCTGATGTTCTTTCTGAAAATATTGAAACCTGCCTTTTTACCTGCCTGGGTGGACCACTTCGGGGGCCGATTTTGAGTTTGTATTTCCACACAAACTGTCTTTGTGACATTGTTAGATTTAAAATTACATTTATACTATATTTTAGAGAATTAAGAGATTTTTTTTTAGATCTAAAGGTTTTAATTTCAAGGGGGGAAAAAGCAATAGTCAGTTCTATGAAATAAAAATTATAAGAAAGTCTTGTCAATTAAAAGTACAACGTAATTACTATTTTCATCATTGGTATATTTTCTTAGATCGAACTCCCCCCCCCCCCCCCAAATTTTTAAGGTAGTATGTTTACTAATCAACCCACTATTTACTGTTTAGACAAAAAAAAAGCAATGTACATACCTGTATGCTTTGCCCAGCGATAGAACACGTCGCTGTGCTCACTCTCCTCAAAGCCGTGGCTGGAGGCGTGTCTCCAAACAACTGAGAAGATGTTCTTGGTTTTGTCCACCCAGGCCAGGCCTCGACACTCTTCGCGGTCGAGCAGGTCCTCGAGCCAAGCTCGCATACGCATGCGTGAGCCGGGTCCTTTCTTGACTCTACTGTTGCTGCTGCTACTAGACCTGTATCGTAAAGTTGGAGGCATGATTACTGTCTTCCGGCGGCGCCGTGAAGTTCTTTCTTTCATCTGAATGAATTGATAAAACACAAATTCTCGTCTTTGCGTAGCAAAAAACAACAACAACAACATCAAAAAAACTTAAATAAAGATTTATTCTAGATGACAATTACAGTCTAACGTAAGATGTCGAAAAACAAACAAACAAAAACAAACAAAACTTGTGGAAAAACAAAAAACAAACAATAAAAAACAAACACATTTTTTTGAGTTGAGATAACTATCAACGATATCACCATAAATTAGCGAGTCTTGAAAAAAAAAATATCTCCGTTTTGACTTCCTGAATCTCCAAAAACTTGCATGTGAATAAAAAGTTTGCTTTTTGCACCTTGACAGGATAACTCGAAGCGAAGCCCTTGGCGCCAACCTCTTTCTTGTCAATATTTTCACCTTCTGCTCAACGTCTTCACGTATCCAGGCATCACGTATCCAGGCGTCACGTATCCAGGCATCACGTATCCAGGCGTCACGTATCCAGGCGTCGTATCGGTTTGTTATAATGAAGGAGGCTACGTTTAGAAAGTACCGTACCCAAGTCAAGTCAAGGTGGCACTTCTGATAAATTATTCTTCTATTTTGAGAAGCAGTGGAATAATGTAAGCCTCAAAAGAGAGGAGAGAGAGAAAGCGAGGATAGAGAGAGAGAGAGGGTGGGGAGAGGGTACAGTATTATACAAGAATTGAATGTTATGACCTTGAAATACACGCACACACACCGACACATACAGAGAATTACATTTTTTTGCAGGCCTATAACTTGCAGGAAGTAACACAAGTTAATATTGATGATTGGAAAAAAAAAATAGTCACGAAAGGGCAGCGAGTTTCCCTTTTGGTTTGAATCGATATTTACACTTCTGTTTTGACAGCTCACTTCCTTGTTTGTTTACTGCTGTCTTTCAAATGTTTCCCCTTCCCTATCTTGGTTCTGATAATAGACAACCTTGGCTCTTCAACGCAGAAGTAATATTGTCCAATCTGTACAACTTTAGACACTCAGTGAGCCATCAAAAGTCTTCTAACTGAACAACGCTTGTGGGCTGGACCGTCATAGCATCAACATACAATGCACTACCGGTACTGCCTTTTACGATAAATCCTCTCTGGATTATTCCAGCATGATAGTTGGCAGTGGTTCTCGCCTTTGAGGAGGGATTGAGACTAGATTCTACATCTCCTCGAGTAGAATCCACCAATAAACCAAAACATTAACTATCAAAATATTTCTTAAAAATACAAAAAAACAACAACCCCAAAACAGAAAGTTTATAAATGAAAGAACTGCACATTTACAAAATACTAAAAAAAAACAACAACACAAAGCATATATATAGGAAAGAACTGCACATTACAACCATATATCCCAATACTGTAATATTTATTTCCCTTTTTCTATATCAAACAAAATAAATGAATGACCACTATTTAATTAATTGATTGGTTAATTATTTTAAAAATGATCTATGTTTTGACAAGGACGATGAATAACTGTGCAAAGTTTTAACTTGATCTGAGAATGTGTAGTAGGAGAAGTATGTGTACAAACTGTGTACCAGACAGTCAGACAGACAGACGGCGTGAGTTGATATAAGCGTCATAATAACTATGCATAAACACATTCCCTCCTCAAAGAGGTCGCTTATACACACACACACACACACAAGCACAATGAAGTCATCAAAACAACAACTGCTGTTTAGTTAGTTCAATAAATGGGGAGTGGCCATGTGTAGAACCAGACTGAATGACCGCATGTAAGACCAGACCTTGTGACTGACCTGACAGTGGCCAGATTTAGTGACCAAGTGAATGACCAGACAGAATGACAAGAACGAGTGACCATGACTTAGTGAACAAGTGTGTGAACAACTCACCCCTTTACCTGGTCCCTATTTCTAGCACAGAAATGCAGACATAACTTTCTTAATTATCCGTCATTGGGGAAGTTTACCCAACAACCCCAACCAGAAGGGTATGCAGACTACAGATCGAGAAACACTGCTCTAAAACAACTTCCTGGTTACAGATTAGAATTGGATTTGGTTTTTAAGTGTGGGAGAGATGTATGCCAAGTCAGATCCCATTGCGTATGACTAGGACAGTACGACTCCAGCTATGACTGATGGGCCACCATGTTATATATGTCTCATTGTGCTGAAGGTCGTGGGAACGTAGAAGGAAGATAAATCGTGTGCAACAGACCTTGAAAGGAATCATGTTTTGTATAATTGCCATATTAACTAAGAGACATTCTGTCGCAAAATAAGTCAATAGCAATAAGACAATATTGCAATAATACTTGCAAGAATAAAATAAGGCCTAATAATAATAAAATACATTTAAAACAGATAGTCATCTAAAAACATTGTGTATAAATAAACAAAAAAGGATGTTGCTAAAAAACACAAACCCATAGTCATGCATATTAACCAATGACTTAAATTCTGCCAAGTCACTGGTTTTCCTGGCTAGCTCAGACAACCCGTTCCATGCTCTAATAGCACTAGGGCAGAAGGAGCACCATAATAAAATATAGGCCACAATCAAAGCCATAGTTCTAACTTCTATAAATGTATACATGGTTTACACGTAGGTATTGCTTCCATATTACTTACTCGTGTTTATAAAGAATCTACACAATGTTTTTTGAAATAGCTCTACGGTGACTTTATACTCACGTCCACGATGCATTTGACGTAACATAAATAAGATAAAATAAGATCTTCTTCTTCTTCTTCTTCGTTCTCATTGTTATGTTGGAGTGTTCAGATGAGTAGACCAATACATGAGATGAAATGCGCAGTGGTTTCCAGATCAGGGAGCTCTCCATATAGTTTCCTTTCTAGTGGGGTGATTTGGGGCCAATGCCTTATACGGGCCTCTTGGTATAGAGAGCAGTTTTGGAGGACGTGGTCTGTATTCTCTGGTGATTCTCCACATGGGCAGATTTCACTGGTTCCAATTTTGAGCTTCCGGTACATGTGTTGTCGCATTCTGTTGTGTTCGGTCCTGAGTCGAAAGATTAGACGTTGGTCTTGTCGGGATAGCTTATAGTAAGATAATTTTTATTGGTCCAAACAAATGGAAATTCAGTTTGACTACAACTGACCACCTCAGCGTAACTACTGTAACAATTACAACATAGATGCAAATACGAACAACATTCACACACGAAACACACACACACTCATAACCAGCGCTTTATGAATTAAGTGTGAAAGAGAATTAGTCAATCTAGTAAGACACAAAGATAAAGGCACATTCCTCGTTCCATATGCTAGGACACATTTGTACAAATACTCCTTCTTCCCTAGTGCCATTAGAGCATGGAATGGGTTGCCTGAGCAAGCCAGGAAAACCAGTGACTTGGCAGAATTTAAGTCATTGGTTAATATGTATGACTAAATGCATGACGCGTAGGACGTAATCATCTTCTTTTTTGAAGTAACGTCTGTATTATATAAGATAAGATAAGATAGTAATTTTAGTTGCTGTTTCTCCCAGCTAACAAAACCCTAACTGCCCTTTGTTACTTCCCTTTGTTTAAGTCTTACTTCCCTTTGTTTAAGTTTGCTAAGCCCCTAATGTAGAAAGCGAGTCATGTTGTTTTAGACAGCGCTTCAACTGACTTCCATTTTATAGTAATTAAAATGGGCACGAACAATGCGTAAGGACGATGAATCTAATTCACGCCTATTGACCAGTGGTGAACTGCAGCTTCCATAAAACCCACATGCAATATTAGCAGGACATCCCTTAGGCGTAGACAAACTAGGCAGCCGCATACGCCCTCCGATTGGTGGCGGCCTCTAAACAATGAGAAGAAATAGCGAAACTTGTCATAATGTTATTGGAGTACACTAGATTTTAAATAAATTGAGTAATTTAGTGTTTTTTTTTTAAATATTTCTATTTCATCTGGCATTACAAATTCAATTCGCCTAGGGTTAGGGTAACATTAGGCACCAACTAAATAAGAGAATTGAGCTCTAATTCTAGCAATATACCAGTTGACGTTTCAGATGTTCCTTCAGAATTGAAGATTACGACATGCCAGTCCAAATCTCAGGAAAGTCGGCGGAGGATATCGGAGGAGGGGGGTTCAAGCCCGGGCCCATCCGAGACAACAGAGCGCATGCTTCACGACCATGCAGCCGCCCGAGTATGAAAGCAGAGAAAGAAATAGGACTGGTGGGGGAGACGGGGTCTAGCGTGTATTTGTTTTGTCGTCGGATAATTTTAATTTGTATATAAACATCCTCCTCCAACCTGATTCCCTTTCACTGCCGGCCTAGTTCACATACTACGTATGCCTAGAAATATATCCTTATGATCAACAGCTTTGTAAACGGCGCTATCAAAGAAAATGTGGTTCCTAGATCTATGAATGTTTTGGTTTGATCTAATCAGGTTCAATACAAAAACATGTTCACCTCCAGAATACCTTACAATATAAATTGGTCCGTGAGTGAAGTAATCACCCTAAATTAAAAAAAAATGAAGATTTATTTCCAACTGTCAAGGACGGGATTTCCTTTTGTCCTACCACAACTAGGTAATCCTGCACATCTGATCAAAGTCCTTGTTAGTTTTCAATGCTAGGCTACTTAATTTGAATAGTGGTTAGTTTACCAAAAACATTCATCACATCACTACGAAAAAACAAAAACAACATAAAGGAAAAAAAAAACAAGATCAACAAAAGAACAGCAACAAAAGAACAACGCAACACTAACAACACAATAAGCTATAAATCAATGTAGGTTTACCCGTCTACTGTTAATTAAGACGACCACACGCTAAACAATTATAAGATAAACATATTTATTTACCGTATACAGAAACATTCCTATGTATATCTACTACTCCTATGTAAGAAACACGCAACGGTCTGCAGTATTTATACATGGGAGGCCTTCGGTTTAAAAGTAGGCCTGCAAATTTGTGTCACCAGCTGGATCAGTACTTTGAATTGTGTCGCCTGCTACCTGGGGACCGATCAGGGAAATTCATCTTAAAGTCACCACTTCTGTGAAACGAGGAGAGGGCTAGACAACGCGGGACGAGGGGGCGGGCACACAGTTTGTGAAGATAAAAAAAGATCCATGTCACGAATTCGCTGTCATTCCGGGAACTTGGTAGCATGTTTCAAATTGAGTCTCTTCTATGAAGTAGGTCTACAGATCAAAAATAAAAGTGTTTCACTGTCACTTAGTAAGAAACGGGGGGCCTTTGCTGAAACTGAATCTATTCCACTATGTATGCTAGATATGGGCAGATGTAAATATAATTCTATCGCTTAACATTTTCGGCAAGCTAGGAACTGCGGCAAATGAAACTTTCGTTGTGAATTCAAAGAAACCACAAACATCGAATGAAGTGTTTAGTTTAGTTTAGTTTCAATAGCTCAGTTCAAGTCAATCCTCAGTTGTTCGTCTGTGATTATTAGAGTAGGCTCACTGACCAATATGTTGGCTTCAGGGGCGGACTGGCTATATGGGCAAACGGGTAAATGCCCGGTGGGCCGGTACCAAATAGGCCGGTCTGGTCGCGACCAAAGAACATTTTTTTTTTCTTCAATGCAGACCACTTTTTTTTTTTTAAGTGACAGCATCGAGACACAGATGCCCGAACACTTTTTCGTTTCTTTTTTTTAAAATTTATTTATTACATTTAATTTTGTTTGAAATTCAACAAGAATATCAAAAAAATCTACACTATACACTGTATCCTAAGTATTATCATTTGCAAAACGTTAGACAATATTTTTTGCTATGCACGAGCGGCATGAACTTCAACAATGCTTTGATGTCTTCGAGGTTTTGTTTCTCTTATCATTTTGCTGTTCGGCTTGGACGTTTGATGGCACTCTCTTTTGTTTTTGTACCTTCCTTCCCCCGTCTTTTGATGGTTCCATTGTCAGTTAAAGAAAAAGCAAAAGAGAGATGAGAGAGGTTAATTAAGTTAGAAAACATTGATATAATGCAGAAAAAAAAATTGGAGCGACAATTAGTTCTTCAACGGATACAATGGATACCAACACATATAGAACTAGAAGGAAATGAGAAGGCTGACACACTCACCAAGAGTGGGAGAACAAACTCACAATTAAATTGCACTCTATCCAGTAGAAATGAAGAAACTTATTGTAAATAAAATAAATGAGAAATTGACAAGCTCTCATCCGAATCACAAGAAAGATGATGCCTATTATAAGCTATCCAGACAAGATCAACTCTAATCTTACAACTCAGGACCGGACACAGCAGAATGAGACATGTCCTTCAAAACTTTTCTCTTCATCATGAGACCTGTACTCAAAACACCCCAATAGAAAGAAAACTATATGGAGAGCTCCCTGATTTGGAAACCACTGCGCAGTTCATCTCATGTATTGGTCTAGTCATCTGAACACTCCAACAGTTCATCTCGTATATTGGTCTAGTCATCTGAACGTTCCAACATACAAATGAGAACAAGGAAGAAGAAGCGCATCAACAATAAACACACACAGCCGCGAAATTGCAAACCACTCAGCAACTTATTCACAGCTCAATATGAGATTGGTACAGAAACAGTAAGTTCCTTTTTTTTTTATTTTTAATAACATCGATCTAAAAATACTACACTTAAGGCTTACAAAAAAATTATTTAATTAAAAAAAAAGAAATCTAGATCTAAATCATTTTTTTTTACTATTATAATTAATGGCAAACTTATGCTTAGTATGCTTAGTATGAAGTCATTAATGATGGAAATTCTTATAATAATTTATGGGCTTATAGCGCGGTCACATTATTTAATGAAAGGAGATTTATATTTTCAATAATGGGTCATGATATATTCAATGGTGTATAGATAACTTTCTAATTTTAAATGTTCAGAAAACTAAAGAAATGATTATTGACTTTAGGAAACATAAAGGCCATATTGCAGAAATTCAGATAAACAATCAAACCATAGAACAAGTACAAGAATATAAATATCTAGGAACAACCTTCAACAACAAACTGAAATGCAGTGGACTCTGTCAAAACCTCTACACAAAAATTCACCAGCGACTCTTCTATCTCAGAAAGCTAAGAAAATTTAACATCGACAAAACAATTATTAAACTTTTTTATACCGCAACCATCAGCAGTCTAATTAACTTTGCCATCACCTGCTGGTATGGAAATACTTCATTGGCACAAAGACTTTGACTAAATAGACTAATTAAAAAAGCATCGCATATCACTCGAATACAGCTACCATCTCTTAAAGAGCTTTTTCATGAAAGATGCTTTTCCAAAACTCTCGATTCTTAAGGGCAACCTGCACCCATTAAACCACTGTTACATAAGATCTGAATGAAGTGGTCGTCTCCTTTCCATTAGGACTAAAACAGAAAGATTTTAAAACTCCTTTATCCCACTTTCGGTCAAAGCGTTACAAGATCGGCTGTCGTCATCGAGAAGTACATAGAAGTCAAATTTATAAAGCGCTGGTTGTGAGTGTGTATGTGTTTCGTGTGTGAATGTTGTTCGAATTTTTCATCTATACTGTTATTGTACAGTAGTTACGCTGATGTTGGCAATTGTAGTCAAATTGAATTTCTAAAGCCCGGACCCAGCTGGGGGAGCGCCTAGCTGTTCTTGGTTGTGTGTACTGTCTTTCCACTAATTAAAAGAACCTATTCTAGGCTAAACAAAAACGCCCGAAAGAATAAAAGGTCAGAATGTAATGAAGATTAATTACATACATATACATTGCAGAGGGGGGGGGGGGTAAGAAAAAAATCCCCCCCACACCGAAAAACTCCTGGCTACGCCCATGTTATGACGTTATTCATTTTTGGGCCGGTTTATATGGTATGCCCGGGCCGATTTTGATACCCAGTCCGCCCCTGGTTGGCTTTATTTTTATGTCATGCCAAATTTGTGTTTAGAACCGACTGTTTCAATCAAAACAATTTGAAAAACAAATTATTTTCTTTTTTTTTGTATTTGACTCACTATCTAAAAGAACTATTTTCTTTTAATTCCTTTCTAATTGGTTTAAGCATTGATTTCTTTCTGGTGCAACAGTAGAACTATTTCGAAGGTGTAGCCCCCAAGGTCCACTATTACCATCTTCTGTGACGGAGCAAGTTTCGACTGATACTTGATTATATCAACCAATAGAGTCAACTATTGAATGAAACGCACTAGTAGGCTAAGGGCATACAAAACAAAACACTCTCTGTGACAACACAAACACAATGTCTTGGATACTGAAAGGCCAAAGGTTTGTATCCTCATCTACCCACGTCCAGATGGGCGTGTATTTGGGTCAGACTTAAATGTGACATTTTAGAATGGCACGTAAGTTGTGAATCAATTAAAGTGGACATTAATCCACTGGTAGCGCTACACACACACACACACACACACAGAACGTGGTCTTGTGGTAAGAGAGAGAGAGAGAGAGAACGTCTTGTGGAGTGAGGAAAACGTGATTCTGTGGAAAAAGACAGAGAGAGAAAAAGAAGAGCGTGATCATGTGGATTGTCGAAAGAGATAGAAAAACGTGATCTTGTGGAAAGAGAGAGAGAGAAGAGCGTGATCTTGTGGAAAGAGGGAAATAGCGTGATCTTGTGAAAAGAGAAGAGCGTGATCTTGTGGAAAGAGAGAAGAGCGTGATCTTGTGGAAAGAGGGGAATAGCGTGATCTTGTGAAAAGAGAAGAGCGTGATCTTGTGGAAAGAGAGAGAGAGAGAAGAGTGTGATCTTGTGGAAAGAGGGAAATAGCGTGATCTTGTGAAAAGAGAAGAGCGTGATCTTGTGGAAAGAAAGAGAGAGTAGAGCGTAATCTTATGGAAAGAGGGAAATAGCGTGATCTTGTGAAAAGAGAAGAGCGTGATTTGTGGAAAGAGAGAGAAGAGCGTGATCTTGTGGAAAAATAAAAGAGCGTGATCTTGTGGAAAAATAAAAGAGCGTGATCTTGTGGAAAAATAAAAGAGCGTGATCTTGTGGAAAAATAGAAAAGCGCGATCTTGTGGAAAAAGAGAGAGAAGAGCGCGATCTTGTGGAAAAAGAGAGAGAAGAGCGCGATCTTGTGGAAAAAGAGAGAGAAGAGCGTGATCTTGTGGAAATAGGTAAATAGCGTGATCTTGTGAAAAGAGAAGAGCGTGATCTTGTGGAAAGAGAGAGAAGAGCGTGATCTTGTGGAAAGAGAGAGAGAAGAGCGTGATCTTATGGAAAGAAGGAAATAGCGTGATCTTGTGAAAAGAGAAGAGCGTGATCTTGTGGAAAGAAAGAGTGAGAAGAGCGTGATCTTGTGGGAAGAGGGAAATAGCGTGATCTTGTGAAAAGAGAAGAGCGTAATTTGTGGAAATAGAGAGAAGAGCGTGATCTTGTGTAAAAATAGAAGAGCGCGATCTTGTGGAAAAAGAGAGAGAAGAGCGTGATCTTGTGGAAAAAGAGAGAAGACCGTGATCTTGTGGAAAAAGAGAGAGAAGAGCGCGATCTTGTGGAAAAAGAGAGAAGAGCGTGATCTTGTGGAGAGAGAGAGAGAGAGAAAGAGGAAGAGGAGGAAAAGAGCATAAAAAAGAAAGTGGCGAAGATGTATTTAATGTTGCTATTACCATTATCTAATATTCATAAATATTCAATGAGCTGAAAGTTCTGAAGACGTGGTTCCGTGTGAGCCTGGGATTGTACAGTTCACTCTCATTGCAGCCTATATATCCCAGAGTCATCCCATTCAATCACTAATGGCACCTTCACTCGTCCTTTGTTAGTCTTTACGTGTAGGGACAACGTAAGTGGAAGCACCTGTCTAGGCATGTTGTTAAGGCTATCCATTCCAACACAATCTGACCCTCTGGTGTAGGTAATCGTGGCGGTCACCCTAGCATCCTCCGAGCTCGCTCGAGACCAGTCTTTATAGAAGGCCTGAACACTGACCTGCAACGTCGCACCCTGTGGAGACCAATAGCTAGTTGCCACGACGTAGCAAGGGGTTATTGGTCATCACCGCCCACAGGTTGCGACGTTGCAGGTCTGGTCTCGGCTCGCTAAGACAGGAGTAATCTGCCAATGGCTGAAGAAAAATGTGACCACGCAAAACGGCTGTGATGTCTTTAATGGGTTGATCTACGGACAAAAAGTGTGGTAAATGGTACAACACACACATGCACAAATACATACATATAACTTTATCTTGGCAACAAAAAAAAAACTGTATGAATAAATGCTACAGAAATGTACAAAACATCAGCGCCTTTATTAATAGAGCCTCTTCCTCCAAGCGTGATCTTGTGGAAAGAGAAAGAAGAGCGTGATCTTGTGGAAAGAGAAAGAAAAGCGTGATCTTGTGGAAAGAGAAAGAAAAGCGTGATCTTGTGGAAAGAGAAAGAAGAGCGCGATCTTGTGGAAAGAGAAAGAAAAGCGTGATCTTGTGGAGAGATAGAGAGAGAGAGGAGGAGGAAAAGAGGTTAAATTGAGGATAATTGAATTGTTTTAACCATGGGGTATTTTTTAAGAATTTAATTTTAAAAGCAAAACGGTTCGCTTTATGAACATAATAAGCAGCAGTTAGATCAGAACTTTGAAAAGCTCTTAAATACGAAATGGGATTTTTTTAAATAAGCGTATCTTTTATAGTTTTTGAAATGTAAACATGACGGACAAACAGACATACACGACAAAAGGAATAACGGCTTTTCCACTTTCAGGGCCGGCAAAAACAACAACAAAAAAAAACAACAACAAATGACACACTAACACAGTGGATTATGTTCATAAGTCGCTTGACAATAGGATTCAACAAGTTGTATTTTTGTGTTTTTTTTTAAGACAAATTCCTCTGTATGAAGCTGATGACTATTTGTAAAAGGATTACTTTGCTCTAAATAACTAATGAATGATAGATATAAAAAAAACAACAACATCATTTATTCCGCCCATTAACCCTCAAAGTGCTTAGCTGTTTTACAATTAGTGCATAAAAATTGGAATTCCAATTCTGATGTTTAGAGGCTAAAACTACCACACGCATTTCAAGGGTTAATCCACACCTCCCCGCTCCATCCTGATTAAGCGCATGTGTACATCGACTTCAAGAGTCTATAGTCTATAAAATCCTAGTTTGGTGCTACAGATCCAGACAAGGCAACATGAACAACACAGTAGTCTATACTAGAATACTGGATCTAGATATTAAAGAATGGTTCTAGTTGAGTGATAGGCTTATAGATACAGACTTAGGAGACGGTGTGCAAGACTTTTCTGAACGTCGGTTTATTTACTTACTATTTAATGCGGGAAAATGTTTGTTTCGCATGTTTCGGATGTTCCTTCAGAGTTGAAAATAATTACTTCCTAGTCCAAACCTCCCACAGGACGACGGGGGATGGGAGCGGGCAGGGTTTGAACCCGGGACCATCGATTAATTCGAATGACAGTCCAGCGCGAAAACCGCATTACCAGGCAGCCATCCCGCTAAAGTGCGCATAAGATAAAGATTGTCTAGACCAGTGGTTTCCAAACTTTTTTGTCTCGTAGACCCCTTGCCGTGTTTTCTGATTTTCGGTAGACCCCCTACATATTTAGATTTGCATTTTTAAATTCATCAACATTTTTTTTAAAAACTAATTTCCAACTGTAGTGAGTTATAGAGTGTCATTTAAAGCGACATTGTAAGTTCTAAGGATCTTTGTTATTGATAAAATTCAAATTTAAACTAATTAATATTTATTACTGGGATCACCAAACACGCTGGAAATGTGTTGTTGTTTTTTATAGCAAGTTTATCTTCCGTTGCTATGGATATTATATTTCATATAGGAATTTCTTCTTCTATGAAGCAGTGCTTCAAACATTAAATATTAGTTAATTAATTAATTTACCTTAATTGTAAAAGTTTTCGCAAAGAGCAGTTTCTCGTGTATTTCTTGATCTTTCATGTGTGGCTCAAATATTGGGTTAAGAGCTCATTAACCTTGGCTTGCTACCTACCTAGCAGAAGGAAAACTGAATTCAATACTCTGCTGCCTCGCAGCTATACCCAAATATGGGAAAGGTTTCGCGGGTCATCCCTGAAGAAAAATAAGGAGCACGCGCAAAGCCTGCGACGCCGCTGATCCCAAACTCGTGTGCAAAGAATTGCCTAAGAAGCTTTTAATTGTACAACTCATGCACAACGACCAACCGCCTTTACTTTCCCCAACTAATGTCAGGCAGCCATTAGAGCTGGGTGGGCTGAGAGGCGCCCAAGGATCCCGAAATTTCTAAGAAAATCATCAATGACGCTATCGACATCCGTGTCCAAGCAGATTTGTGTTTGTTTGCTTTTTTGAACCCATGAAAAATTTGCAAGCTGGTAAGTGGGATTGTTTTTTTTTAAAGACAATTGGCTTTAGAACCCTTAGTGTAGCCCATCTATGGGTAACTGTACAGTGGAAAGCGTTCTCAAGAAGACCGACATAATTGCGACCTACTGGCATGATTTAGAAACATCAATAAACGCAAGAAAGAGACTTTACAGACACATGGGTAAAACTACAAATTGGAACAAAGACTACGATTGTTGAAGTTGAGCACTTCGGATGTTATCACAGTTCAAACATGAACAACACTTGATCCACGGCCAAGAGGAACACCAAGCGGGTAGCTAGTTAAAATCAAGTCCAGGATGTTTTTATTCATCCAATGAAAACCCACAATGGTGGTTCAACACTTAACAACACATTAGACGGATTTAATATAGAATAAATGAAAGCAGCGAAACTAAAAAACATCAACAAAAAAGCAAACAAACAAACAAACAAACAAGGCGACGTATAGAAAGGACTAAATCTGTAATGTTAATATAAAAGAAGAGAGGCGGGAGACAGTAAACTTCACTTTATTTAAATATCAGTATATAAAAAGTTACAGTACTTAACGCCTTATAATCATCATCATCTCTCTTAGCCGCATTGCGCCCTTGACCTCACCTGTCCCTTGACTAAGGTCCACTGAAGCCTCAGAGGATCTGCTCGATGGGACTCGAGGTTATTTTGCAGTGACACATGAGTCGGACTCTAGAATCATTGTTTATGTATGGGTAACTGGAAGAACAACATAATAGATTTTTAGTTCCCCTTTCTATAGGGTAGAATAAGTAGATGACGTAAAGGTCATCTGGTGACCCCTTTCTATAGGGTAGAATAAGTTGATGACGTAAAGGTCATCTGATGACCCCTTTACTTTCCCCAAAAATCCAGAAATTAAAAATTCCAAGTCTTCACCAGGCTTCGAACCCAGGATCCCCGGTTCGGAAACCTAGCGCTCTACTGCTCAGCCACCGCGCTTCCCATACATACTAATACATAAAACATACAAAGATGCTCCCAAGAACGCCCTAAAAAATAGCAGAATCAACACCCATGTCTGGGAGATGCTAGCCTTTAATCGTTTAATCGGAGCCGTGAGTGTCGTGAGATCAAAACACAAACCAGTATTGTTTTACTGATCTTCATTACAATTATTACGTATGACTAAGATCACAGCCAAGATTAACTTCATCATGACACAGGTTGCCACTGTAACGCTGGTTTTGTTGTATCTCTATATGTATAGCAAGAGACACAGCAGACAAGAATTCATAGAACACTAAAGCCAATTTAGAATATTGGAGTATTTGAATAATAGTCACAATTAAGTACAATAAATATGCACGGTCCTGGAATAAGGTTTCACCGACCAGATCTACTTTTGATTGATACACGTGAACACATCTGTAAGGAGTAATGACATTGCAGTGCCACAATTTTATAATGTAACAAGAAACATACAGAATCATCCTTTTTGAAGTAACGTCTGTATGGTACAAGATAAGATAAGAAAATACCTTTTCTTTTTAACACACAATGCCTCCTTTATACAATCTACAGAGCGATTGTTTTTCTCTTGATAACAAAATGAAGGTTAGATTTTAAAAAGATGGAAAATGCTTAATCCACGCCCCCCCCCCCAAATAATTATAAATCTACTAGACTATAAAATATTCCAATGACTGGCCTTTAGATCTAGACCTAGAGGCGCAAAAATGTTCCTGAACATTAATTTAAAAAACTCTTTTGTAATACAATGCCTGCATGCGGAAATACCCGAAGACGTAGAGTCCGTTCAATAGAAATAGTTTCCAGTTGACTAGCCAAATTTAAATTTATTTATTTTCATGCTTTAATAAAGTATAACGATCAAAGGAGAGTGCGGCCAACAAGCTAGTATTTCTTTTCCCAACAATTTGCAGTGACTGTCAAATTTCTAAGAAAATCGATAGAGCCGTTTTCGAGATCTGTGTCCACTCGGATTTTCTTTTAGATTTACGCCCTGGATGTTTTAGGTTTAAGTCTCCACGAAGGCACGAGTTGAAAAGAGGTATGGCAAAAAAAACAAAAAAAAAAAAAACAACAAAAAATAGAAAAAAATAAAACAAAAAACCTTAGCTCGGAAATTACAATACTCCCACTGGTGATGTCAGCCGAATGTGTGGTGACAACTGACATTGCAGACATCTGAACATTCCTAGAAGGACTCTTATTGGCTGTCACTGACGCAGACCTGCCATACCGACTTTAAGTATGATTATAGACATTGTTATCGGAGTACAATGAATTTCGATTCCCTTGTAGTGAGAGCAACTCCAGGTATCTGATCTACGTCATGTCAGTTTTATTCACCAAGAGGAAAATTGTCTTACAATAGCAATGTAAAAAATAAGTCCTCAGTGAAACTACTGACACGCGACACGTTATAGAACAGCGGTTCTCAACCTTTTATTCTCGGCGACCCTTTTTACAACCCCCCATTCTGCCGCGACCCCCCCCCCCCAGACACTCACATACAGCAATAGAAGAGTTAACAAATACAATCCATTTTATTTTCGGTAGTCTTAGGCGACCCCTTGCAAATCGTCAATGACCCCCAAATTGGTACTCTCCCCTTAACATAAATCGCTAAATTTTACTTTGTAGCTAACATTAGCATTATCTCAATAAGCAGAAGTGATCAGGCTAGCTTTGTTTAGCGATATTAGAACCAGGTTGTGCTGAAAACGAAATCATATACACTTGCTATTTGACAACCATTAACAAAACAAAAGAATACCGTTAATAAAACACAAGATTACCATTAACAAAACACAAGATTACCATTAAACAAAACACAAGATTACCATTAACAAAACACAAGATTACTATTATCGAAACAGGGTAAGCATCATTTAATATTTCGTGAGCTGATGAGAATCATACCAACCTCATTGCCACAACCATTCAACTTTGTCCATGGTATTGACGAACTGATTCTCAAGTTGTCAAGTATAGACATGATGTCTCTCGCATACGGAGTGCGTGCTTTTATCAGCTTGAAAGCGTTACTTTGATATCCGCATCAACAATTCCAAACGAAGGCTAAGAAGTTGTAGGGTAGGCTACTACTTTGTTAGCGGCCCCAGAAAGGGGAAAAGCCATTGGTGGTTTTGGGATTTTAGTGGTTTTGATGGTTTGGGGAAGTTTGGTGGTTTTGGGAAGTTTGTCTTCTGACACTTTTGGATCTAAAAGCTCTACTAAAAATGTCACTACAATCTTGAGAGCTAAAACAGGTAACCACTACTTTTCTATACAGTCATTTAGCCCTGGCAGCAGTTAATCTTTGTATTTTCTATGGAAAGCAATTTTTTAAAATGAAAATTCTAAAAAAAAATAATTAAAAAAAATAAAAATAAGACTAAGAAGACTAACAATGTATATTACGTGAAATAAAAGGGAAGTAATATTTTTGTTGATTTAGTAACATTGGATAAATAAAGTTAAGTTTCTTTGTCAAGACCATGTCTATAAAAGTTTTAAGCCTCACTAGGACTGTGTCACGTGGAAAAATCAGCCAATAGTCTGATCTCTCCCAAATCACGCCCTTCTGAAATTTTTCACATGACCTCTCTTTGTTTTATTCTTTTTTGTTGAAACACACACACACAAAGATCTATTTACTCACATTTATTTTGTTGTAACACACACACACACACACAAATCTATTTACTCACATTCATTTTGTTGTAACACACATACACAAAGATCCATTTACTCACATTCATTTTGTTAATACACACACACACAAAGATCTATTTGTTCACATACATTTTTTAAAGAACAGTATAATATTCAGTTGTCACCACTTAATGAGTGTCACCCGGTGCAGTCTGCACCCCCTAGCGACGCCTCAGATAAAATATATAGATCTGTGTTCACCTACTTATGGGATATCCCCCTCTCCCAAAAATAAAAATAAAAAATGGGCTTTTGTGTTTTCAACAAACAAATGATGCAAATATTTCTAGACATTTTTCAAAGCAAGATTGGTAAGCAGCAAGTTGTTGAGTGTCAACATATTCACAATGTGCTACACCAATGTTATGTTGTATGTAGAACCCTACTTAAGGAAAAAAAAAAGTTAAGCATACAATATGGCACGATCAACAAAAGAACCAGACATACTGGAATGCATAATTAATCCAGTCCTCGAAGTTCCTCATGAGCTCACAACAATGCTGTGTTGACAACAAGTTAACATCTGGAAACCGGTACAGGTCTGCCAACTTGTGGAGGCTTCTCTACTAGTGATTTGGGAAAGCGGTCATAGTAATAGAGTTCAGCCTGTATACAATGGCGTGGGACTTATGACTGAGTGATGTAAACGTACAATTTTTTTGTGTTGATTAGCCCGCTTTGTGGTACATAACAACAGTTTCAGGAATTCAATCGCTCCAACAAAACATTTATACTTCGTGGAACTTTTGGGCTTCCATAAGAAACAATGACAGATCCTTTCGAATGAATTCCAATAACTTCGTTCGTCTACAACATAGGACAATGGACAACCCAGTGATCGTCAAGTTTGGACAGTTTATGAATAATTTTAACGTGAACTGTTGTGTAAACCGTAAACTTACGGTAGTGTCTTATGTGTTGTTGGCAAGGTAATCTCTTCAGTACTGAATAACCATTTATATTTCTTTGAATCTTTGGGCTTCCATAGGAAACAATGACAGATCTTTCTGAAAGAATCCCAAAAACCTCGTTTGTCTAAAGCAAAGGACAATAGACAACCCAGCGATCGTCAAATTTGGACAGTTTATGAACAATTTTAACGTGAACTGTTGTGTAAACCGTAAACTTATGTTAGTGTCTTATGTGTTGTTGGCAATGTAATAAAAAAAAAGATCTAGCTTCAGGTTGCCATCAAACCAGACCTGGTCGGAGTATGTATTAATTTGTCACACAAACTCCAATAAAGTTCTTCATCAAAATAAAATGAAATTAATAAACAAATATTTTTTGTAAGCAGGTAACGTTATGGACATTCGTACCCAAAAATAATTATTTGATATATATATTAAAGAGCTAAGTTAGGGACTTCGTTACATACGCCTGAAGCTTGGTGCAAGGAGGGGCTTACAGCTCGTCTCCAGCAAGCCCTAATCGATTAAGAAGAAGATCCGGAGACATACCTATTTGAAATTGAGCCGGAGATTTAGGATCTCATTGGCAAGATACAGGAAGATATTGATGCAATGTGTGAACAAGTTAACAGGATGGGGAACAAGGAAGATGAAGGTGCATCACATGTGGAAGGACAAACAGACCAATTCGATAAAATGGTGTCTCAAGCGAAAGGAGGAAATAGACTCGTTGGTGAAGGAGCAGTTGCCTGTAGACTCGTTGGTGAAGAAGTTGCATGGTCAAGACAGTGGATGCACAAACAGTGGTGACGGAGACGCTGGGGATTGGAGCGCCGTCTGTGTCTGTGTTGTGAGCAAGTCTTGTGGGCGTGACTGTCTAGACGAGAAACGTGACAACGATTGCTGCGACGATCTCAACGGGATGTACCGAATCGAACGTAAAGAGACAAATGAAGAAATTGAAGTCTGTTATGTGCCTGAAGCGTTTGTTCCTGTTGTACCCTTACCAGTACCTCAATGAGCCGGACAGATCAAGACAACGTTGGGTCTGCGTCTAAGTCTGTTGCTATGGACATTAAAGACCTCTGCCTATCTGCCGGTGCTTACGAGGGAAATTCGAGGCTCGACAACTGCATCCAGAAGTTTAGCATGAGCTGTACGTGCGGCGCATCACACAGGGAATGTGGATGCCAAGAAAACTACAAACAAAGCATGTGTACTTCTGCCATCATTATTGACATTGGCCTAGATGAATGTCAGTCAACTGACTCTAAATCTGAGCTGTCAATAGGAAGACATCGAAGAACTCGAAGAAAAACAGCCTGGTCAACTGGCGAAAGAGAAAGCGGCACCGGAGTAAAACAGTGCGGATGGCTTCGTGGGGAACACGCTTCTTGCCGTCTGTGACTCCAACCGATCGACCTCCACTTGAACTGTCAAACTTGCACTGCACAGTTTCTTTTCGGGACGAAAAGTGCTAAGAAGGGTGCAGTGTTACAACCTTGCCATGCACACCACCATCCAAGATAGTGCAGAAGGTGCGCACTATTAGTAACTAGACTAGGAAGGATGTTGACATTAGAGAAGGAGAACAGTTCCCACTCAAGTCTAGAACCGAGATAAAGAGGCTGTGCTCAAGGCAGATGTCCTATGTGTTTGTCATGTCTCCATGTAAATAAACACCTATATCTCGTTGAGTTGCCTTCCTTCAGTTATTATAATATAATATATATAACCCTAACCCTAACCTATATATATACAGTGCTTTTTTTCTATAACAAAAAATAGGTGCCGGTACTCAGTGATTAGGTGCCGGTACTCATTAGTTGATTGCCTAACTTTTAACTACTAAAAATTCATAATATACGTTAAAATACAAGAAAAGTGAAAAAAAAATAAAAAAGGTGCCGGTACGCCGTACCGGTGCGTACCGTCACAAAAAAAGCCCTATATATATATATATATCTTTACAGTTAACATTGACACTGACCATTGGGAAGACATAGCCCTAGATCGCACTAACTGGAGAGAAACAGTGACCAAGAAAGCTATGGACAGCGAGAAATCATGGGTCTCAGCTCTTGAAGAAAAGCGTGCCACACGGAAAATGGCCGGCTCCTCTACCACCAAAGCGAAGGCCACCTTGACCTGCAATATATGTGGACGGGAGTGTCTCTCCAAAATTAGGCTCCACAACCACATGAAAAAGTGTTCGAGATGAACCATAGTCGTTCTACGACTGAAGGAGGCCAATATAACAGTTATTAAATGTATTAAAAACTCTCTGCATTTGCAAAGTGTATTATTTTGCCCACTTGGTGATTTGGGTGTCACCCGGCGCCTCCCGCACCCTCATAGTGACACCACTGAATTTACTTTAAAACTTAAAACAAATTATAATCAATGTACATGATATAAGGGGACTCAGTGATTCTCAGTTTGGTAATGACTGGTGCAGATGCTGGACAAGCAACAATAAAATAACTTTTTTAAAAAAGAGAGAAAGGCTTTAAAAAAAAAAAGTTGCTATTCAGAAATAAGCTCACAACAAAACATGTTTGACACATTTAGAATGTAGCTTGAGCTTCTCAACGTCAATATATGTTTCCAGTATCTAGCATCTCCATGAATATTTCAGTTATATCAGTAACTCATTTCCCAGTTCATTCAAATTAACACATTAAGTGCACTTAAGAATCAGTTTCTTTTTTTTTTTTTTTTTCAACAGATATATCATATATATATATATATATATAACTTGCATTTGTATTTATGACCGATAAGATAGAAGCTAAAAGTATTCGGCTAAATAAAAAAAATGAGACATAATCAGTGTAAATATCTATACAAACTGTGTAATCGCCCAGTATAATCAGTAGCTTTTAATTTGTGCTTTGTGAAGTCCGTTTTGCATAAAGGCAAGTATAATGCTAGATTGTACTGGGTAAGAGGGGAGTGGTGGCACAGTGCTAATGCACTTTGCTTCCGAGTTGATGGTTCGAATCTCGATGAACACCAGGCGATTTCGGAATTATTAGGGCGCCCCTGAGTCTCTAGTGGCTTCCTGACATTAGTTGGGAAAGTAAATTCGGTTGGTCGTTGTGCTGGCCACATGATTCCCTTGTTGATCATCGGTCATATAAACAGATGACCTTTACATAATCTGCCCACAAGTTCGCAAATAAGGTTCAATTTTAATCAATTTCTAGAAAGCAAAGAAAGAGATGAGGTTGGAATTTCTCCCGAGGTTTGCGTCAAATATTTCTTCTTTCAACTGCAGCCTACCGCGTTGGCGTGTTTTCAAGATTGAATATTACACTAGTTCCTTCCCTTACACTAGTTCCTTCCCTTACACTAGTTCCTTCCCTTACACTAGTTCCTTCCCTATGTAGCAACAAGCCTAAACTGGTGAAACTGGCTTAAAAACCAATATTATTATCTGCTTTTACCTCGACTTTTCGCCTTTCGCGTTAAGTTCGGGAGCCCGAAATTCTTTGATAATAAACGCGTAACAACAAAAAACATTCTTTCTTGAAAATGTTACAAACAATCCGATTATGCTCAACATTAGAAACACGCACAAAATATTTTTTAGCAGTTGAATTTAGTATTTTAAAGATACTTTTACGCACCTTGATTACTAAATAATCAAACAAGTTAGACAATGTGTTTTTACAATACCTCTATTCTGGTCGTACATCTGGAGTGGGCACACTTTCCTTGGCAAAGAGTAGAGACGATTCTCGAAAACGGCTCTAACAATTTTCTTAGAAATCTCATAGTTGATGTATATTGGTGGGAAAAGAATTATCATCGTCTTGGCAACACTTGGAAAACTCAAGTTTGACAGTTATAATTTGTTAAGTAGAAAAAGAAATTAATTTCAATTTGGCCAGAGGACTAGAAAAGATCTTGAACAGACTATATTTAATAAATTAATGTTCAAGAACATTTTGCGCAGTCTTCTAAGTCCAGATCTAGCATAGTAGATTTATACATCGCCTTCTAAGTCTAGATCTAGCCTAGTAGATTTATACATCGCCTTCAAAGTCTAGATCTAGCCTAGTAGATTTATACATCGCCTTCTAAGTCTAGATCTAGCCTAGTAGATTTATACATCGCCTTCAAAGTCTAGATCTAGCCTAGTAGATTTATACATCGCCTTCAAAGTCTAGATATAGCCTGGTAGATTTATACATCGCCTTCAAAGTCTAGATCTAGCCTAGTAGATTTATACATCGCCTTCAAAGTCTAGATATAGCCTGGTAGATTTATACATCGCCATCAAAGTCTAGATCTAGCCTAGTAGATTTATACATCGCCTTCAAAGTCTAGATCTAGCCCAGTAGATTTATACATCGCCTTCAAAGTCTAAATAGTATTTTTTATTCTCGGGGGGCGTGCGAAACAGCGAATGGAGCGGGGTAATAATTGTTCCATAAATCGCTCCGTAAGTTATATACTGGATTTTTTGTCTTTTTATTTTAAAAAAAATTGTTAAAATTTGTCAGCATTCAATTTGTGATTTCGGGCACATCAGCATTCAACAGGACAGCTTTGTTAATTGTGTTGTATTTCTTAGGCAACAAAATCTCTGAGTCTTTACATTCTTATTTATTTATTTTCGCAACAATTTTTTTTGGTGTTGACATTTTTGTGAGTGTTGCCGAGAAAAATGTTTAAAAAAAATTTTTCTTTAAATTTAAATTTAGGCCTAATCCGATTTTCTACAAAAAAATTAACTTGTCTCCAGGCTTAAAATATAGTTTATGGACTTAAAAGCTGTAAGTTAAATAACAATTTAAATCACAAAATTAACAGATGGATTGCGTAGGACACCCAGAACGTGTTTTGAATTTTGAATAAGATGAAGTTATCCAAATAGTATTATGTTGATCGATACTGGGTACAATTTCAATTATTTGTTTTTTGAGCGGTAAATTATTGTATAGGCCAGTAAAAGAAAAAAGAAAATTGTTATATAGGCCAGTAAACCCTATTATTTATATAATGAGCTACACCGACTTAATTTTGTTACTTTTCATATTTTTATACTTACTAAAAATGTGTACACCAAATTAGTATTATAACTTAAAAAAGATAAAATTTTATATATAACAATGAAAAATTAATGAGATGATTTTAAACACTTACAGAACACCAAGCTAGGCGGGAAGTAATTTAGCAACAGACTATTCCAATAAAAGAGTCGTTCACCAAAGCACATTTTTATGAAAGGTTAACAATAAAAAACCAAATCCAAATTTTAAATTGCAAATCTTGGTTTATCTCAAACTAATATCGTTAGAATTGAGAGACTCCCACGTAGGCCTAAGTGTCATATCGCACATTTTAACATTAAATCTTACGTAGCTTACATATTAACCTAATAATAGACGAAAGGTGACTCTAGAATGCTATAGACTTATTGCAAATAATAGCAATAATTATAAAAAGCTAAGTAAATTGTTACATTATACTAAAAACATTTTCTAACGTTTCAGAAACTCGTAGGCGGCCCCATTGATCATGGTACTCACATATTACATTACATAAAAGCTGAACCCAAATAGCCTTCAGGCCGTTAATAAATTAATACATTGCCATAATTCGAGCTTTTTTTTCATGGCATTACGCATATAAATTTATAAATATTAGGATAACGCATGCTTATGGAAGACCTTGACAAGTTTTTGCAACTATTAACACATTGTTCAAGATATACTAAAGATGAGGAACCGAGGAAGACATAGTAAAAGTGAACTTACAAAAGTACACAGAATATTCTAGATCTAGATAAGATCGTCTTTAACAAGAACTGTGGTTTTCATGTTGTTTTGAATATAAAAAGAAAAGATAAAATATATCATGCATGTGCATACAATATGCAAGACTTAATTTAAAACTAAAAACAAAAGAGTGTTAGCTTTCAAAAGATCCAAAGATGCCGTTGCGACGGTGTAAATCGGGCGATGGTGACTTCAGATCTAAATAAGACAGACAAAGAGGACCTACAGAAAGAAAAAAAACAACTACTAACGAGGCTTATTCTTAGGGGAACCTTTACAAATGATGCACATTTTAAGTTACCAAGGGAGGGTCCTGAATCGTTTTCACAATATTACCCGTCATTCTAAGTTCTATCTATGGAAATCATTTCTATAATGTGATGTTTCAAGATTGATTAAACGTCTATCATTTGAAACACACAGCGACCAATTCTAAATAACTCAAGAAATCAAGAAGAAATGATTAATAATGCGATGTGGCTTGATTGATAGTATGTACGTAAGATGAAACATACAACGTTGATTAAAACGATATTCACACATAGAACTAGATAGAGACATGCCGAGATAAATGTATCCGCACCTTGTATTAATTACCTAACTCGATAGTGAAATGAAAACAATGAAAGTTAAAAATTTCCGTAAATCTAATCTTCACCGAAAAAAAAAGGAAAAAAAAAAAAAGCTTGCATAAGTGATTTTAAAAATTAGATTTGTCGCTTTCAGAAAAGAAAAAAAGTAGCCGTTGCATCAGAACTTTGAATGATCTAAAATATCATGATGTCCGATTTTCCTTTTCTCTTCTAGTTTCTGAGATCTAAACGGGACGGACGGACAGACAGGCTACACAAAACTATAGCGTATTTGCCTTTCGGGAGCCGCTAAAATAAAAACACTAAATAAATAAGATTGTGGGAATGTAGTCATTGGTCCCCTAAACGTTTACTCACTTTAAAAACAAAACTGTTAATAGCAGTATGTCGCTAGATAGAAATAATGGCATAAACGTTTCCACATAATTACGTGGCATTTATTTTTGTCTAACAAAAGATGCCATAACGAAACTCATAAACAATCTGGAACCAAGAACTGCGTCTGACTTTATGATCGTGTTTTGTTTTTTTATGTCTTAACCCTTGGAGAAATAAACGTTTTATAACGCAATTTTTACTTGCATCAAAAATGTCACACTATGTATCGAACTGTAGACTTGGGGTTGAGAGGGTTAACATCATGGAACAAATCTATCTGTCATAGAACTAGCTGACATTTCTTGCCCAGAAGGTTTTTGTTGAAAGAGTTGATGAAACAGAAAGAAGACAAAACGTCAAAGATGAAATAGATTTAAAGACATTAAAGTCGGAGAAAACAGATTAGCTCTGCCACGGAAAGAGTCAGTTTTATGGTTCTAATCGCAGTGTTCATAAATCTATTAAAATTATTGAGATTGAAGGTTAGCTGGGTTTAATTTTTTCCAATGTTTGAGTGATTCATTCGGCTCACACAAATTTAGTTGAAAGTTACAGCATCGAGTAGGCCTAGAGGACATTTTTAGTAGCCTACGACATGAACTAATGTATTGCCATTGGTACAACAACTAAAACGCACTTCATTGTGGAGACATTCTTTTATAATGTCTAGATTTCGTATCACATAACGTTGAGATTCTATTGACAGTAACCTGCGGGTTGCTTGTTGATGCATTAGATCTTCTCTAATTTCAATCTTGGAATAAAATGTCAAATTCATATTTGAAGACTAAATGTAAAGTACTTAATTAAATGAAGTATATAATAGATAGTTCAAATAAATACATTTCACATGTGTACAGTTTAAAACACAATGATACTAGTTACAGACTTAATCTACTTCCATGATAACAAAGTCAGAGTCATAGTCTATAAACAAACCAGTGATCACAACAACAACAACAAAAAAACACACAAAACAAAAAACAGATCGATGATTTTTAAACTGCAAACGTGTTTGATAAAACGAGACATTTTAAATTAAATGCGTTAAAATTCTCCAAATTAAAGGAAGATAAAGCTGCCGCTAAGATTTTTAAGTCAGTTGTTTTTTAGGTCTATATTATAAACAACAACAACAACAAAATATTTAATATGAAAAGCGATTAAATTTTAGTTTAAAAAAAAATTAACAATATAGGAAGCGTTATTTATCGTTTACAAAATTAATTAGGCAGAAGAAATATTTGACAAATTTTTACAACTCATGATTTTCTATTTTATTTATAACAGTCTACGTAAGACTTCATTAACTCATCTCTAAACCTTAAAGTTAAAATTGTTTCTGCCACAAGTCTAAAACCTGGGACTATTTATTTTGATATTTGATAGAATTTAAAAAATATATACATTTTATATTTTATTTATTTCTCAATGTAAAAAATAAATATTTATTAAGATTTTAAATTAGTTTAAAGAAACTGGAACAAAGAACAAATAACTTATTGTCCGATTTTTTATTTATTTTGAAGATATAATAATTGCCGACAAACAATATATCCCAAAATATTAGGCCTACATGCGTACCATAATTTGGATCACTTTTGGTATAACATTAAGTTGATAAATAATAACAAAATGGCCTCGCTTGTATGTAATTGAAGTCAACAAAATTCTGAATTTAGATTTGTTCGAACTATTTTGTAAACTGTTCAATTATCTAACAAAGTATTTTCTTGACTTTAAACTATAAACCCAGAACCACATACTTTTATCACAATGTTGAAACATCACATTAATAACACTCTGTTTATTGCAATAGTATCCACAAAACGACCCGACATTCGTGTCATCTAAAAACAAAGGCAACAAGTTGGGTCTAGATCTAGATATGACTTGGTGAGTCACATTTATTGACACGAAAAGAGAAACATTCAGAACAAAACTTCAAGACCGAAGCGTCAATTTAACAATACATTTAAATACATATAAATGTATATATATATATACATATCTTTGATATAAAGAAGAACGTAGAATTTAGAGAATCAACCCAAGGATTTGGAACCAAAAAAAAATTGGAAACAAAAAAAATGTCCAGATAAACATATAGAATAGATTGTTTACATGTGTAGTTACATGTGTAGTTCTTATGTTGGTGCATAGTCAATTCTTATTAGTGTTACGTTGTTATAATATAAATAAACCTTGGTACGGTATATACAACCATATTATCAACATTTGTTATATAACGAATAGTTTTATCAGCTGATATGGCAAACGACCATGTTTCGATACGATCACAAACTACGACGTCTGTTAGTGTTTTGAAAAGTTTCTCCTCGTGAAACGAAACAATAATTAATTAAATTGTATGCTATAGATACCTAGTTGACGCTGAAGTAGAATTGAAGTGACTTACATGACTTGCAGCACACGTAAAGACCCAAACTTTCTGCAGATATGGACTGATCTACACAAGACCGCCCACTTAACTTGTCACGTGACCGAGGTAGATACCAATATAAGTTAAGGAGGGACTTAGTTCAGAAAGGGGAGGGAGTAAAGAAAAAAAAAGTTGCCGTTAGCAGATATTCACATTGGAGCAGAAAGAACATAAAAGGTTTTTCAATTCTCAATCAAAACTCTTTTCGTTTCCTTAAACAACGGATTTCCCGACTGAAATGAAGACAACCCCCCCCCCCCTTCTACATTTGAAATGCTTTGAGACGCCACTGAGTAAGATAAGAAATCGTGATTTATTTCCCATTTAAAAAAAAATTATAATGAGAAGGTTGGAAAAAATAACATTTTTTTTTATTACTGTTGATGAAAGGAACTACCATGACAGTTTATTCAAGGACCGGAAGAGATGAAACGCACATCCTGTGTGACCCGGAAGTGTGATAACGAAAGGGGGCAACCGATGCCGTGCAGTGGATGTCTCAACACACCACTCACTAAGGCAGTTAGCATCAAGGCATCGCACTCAGAATTCTGATTCTAACAGTGGAAACCGATTTGTTTATTCTTTTAGAATTGTTAGACAAGAATTCCACGTATTCACATGTAAAAACATTTAGATCTATTTAATAAAAAAAAAAGGTCTAAACTAAGACTTCTAGATGCTACATCAACTTACAGTTCAGAGATGTAATATCCATCTTTCAATCTATCCAGATAACTTCTAGATCAAGTCTAGATTTAACATTGACCAAGCAAAAACAAGTTTATATTGTGAGAGGTTTCGGAATAAAAATAAAAAGGATTAAACACCAAACTAGCAGAGATGTTATTTAGGAATGAAAGTAAAAAGGCCTTGAAAACTTACGTTTTTAGTACAATGTATGTTACCTTAGATCTAAACCCTAATTATAAACAGATCTTATCTAGTCTCTATTATTTATTTCAAAAATGTTTTTATTACATAAGTTGTTTTTTTATTTCGAAATTTTCATTATACGAACGCTAGAGCTTCATTCCGAGTTCTATACTTGAACTGTGTGTGCACTATAACTTCGAAACTACACTATTACTACACACGGCATCGGTCTAACACACACGACGGTTTCAGCTGCTAATAATCTAAACAGAACCATCTGAATGAATTTATTTCAGTACACTAGAATATTCTAAAGTAATTCAACTTCGGAATCGCAAGAAGGACTCGAAGACTGGGGAAGTAACTCACTTGCGTTTTCAGTTTCGAATTTTTTTTTTCTTCTGGTAGCTGGGAAGTGCGGGGTATTCGCCGTTATCGTCCACAGCCTGGCCCTACCATAACATTGTTATGAAATACAAGTTATATCTTCTGCAGAGGCTGAACTTTAAAATGAGAAAAAAACACACGATACAATTAGTTTGTCACGTGATTTAACAGTGTGCATGTAACGAGGTTAAAATCTGCCAACGACATTCTGAAAGAACTCTTGATTACAGCCCTTTGGAATAGATGCACAGAAGACAAACGATTCTTGGAAATGATATTCTCAGTTAGCTCCCTTGCGGGCGACAGTTTCGTATTGGAAATAGCGCTATCGGTAGTATTTTCCTGGTAGTCAGATAACGTTTTTTTTTTTTTTAAAATATAACAAGGTTTTGATCATATTCAATTTAATGTTTAAATATATCCTTCTGAATGCATGCACATGTATACATAGGTAATGGACATACATATAAAGAAATCACTATTTTTAATATGTATTCAAATGCAAGATTTTTTCTTGTATGCTATTCACAAGTAATGAATTACTTCGTTGCGGAAAGGACTGATAAAACATTATAATTGTTAAATGCATTTCTATACAATGACATCTATGCACTTGCCTCTGTAAGTAAATTGTAAGCTTCGTGGTTATAAGTTGTTGTTTTTTTTTACTTAAACTCAGTGTAGAGTCTGGAGGGTTGCAAGCTGACATCACCATTAATGTAGGTCAACCTATCAAGCTAGTACAGGGCAAAGGTCACGTCAAGACGAATCGAAAGGAGGAGGCTGAAGCAGAGCTGAAATGTCGGTGGACAAAGATGTAGCGTGGCCAGCACAAATGGACCAACCGTCCCGACATTCCTCTATGTTTGAGCAATTCAAGACACAGTATTTCAGAAATAATCTTTTAAGATGATCAAATTAAATAATGCAAAGAAAGAAAGCCACAATAAAGTTTAAAACGGAGACACAGAACTGTGCTATTTATTGAATGCACTCGAACGTCTGCCAGCGAGTTAGAAGTCAAACCTCATAGGCAGTCATAGTTGACCATTCTAGATAATTCTAGAAGAAACAACTTATTCCTTTAGTGTTGACATATTAAAAATGTATATACTGTAAATTATTAGTAATTAAAAACAGAACTTGATCAAGGCTGAAAATAAGTTAAACAGAGATTTTGCACTATTGTATGTTTGTTAGTGTAACCGTCATTTTAATGTCATTAACACATAAAACACAACACACATGATTAGTTTCGATTGAATATGTTCGTATGTCTACCATGTAAATTGTAGAGTTTCGTGTCTTTAAAAAAAAAAAAATAAGGACCACTTATGCGTTTCATATTATAATTGTACATTCTGTATCTCCACATATCGTTTCTATATGCCAAATAAGAATAAAAGGAAAATTTGCATTAAAAATAACAAACTACAACAAGCAAATGCAACTGAAACTATGTTGTTGTTTTTTTAAATTTCTGTTAGCAACTTTAAGAAGTTGTTTTTTTACTTTACATGTAAGGGCAGATAATTTGTCTACACTCATAACTGCTTCAATTCGATTTTGAGTTCGCTTTCTTAGACCTAGTGACGATTCCCGGAAATCTGGATAAAAGAGTCTCGCGACGTCGGCTGCAGACGAGCTAGTTAGGGCGACAGCCAGCAATGAGCAGTCGATAAGATGGAGAGAGAGAGATAGTAGCTTAATTAAACATGTTTATCTCTGACCAATGGTTGAGAGAAGGAAACACGCGAAGCTCGGTTGGTTTCGTGATGACATGATGCTAAATTTAGAAACAGATTCGTTGACATTGAACGTGAGCCTTGTGGGGAATCCCCCTTATCCACGTAATGTCGTCGTGACCGCGTGAGTAATTTACAGGCTACGGGTAACGATAGACGTCTCAGGACTGTTTTCGGAGAGGGGGGGGGGTAAAATTATTGCTATTGTTATTGCTTTTTACAGCAAGTTTTCCATGCCCCTAGTGCTCAGCGCTCTCTAATCCAATCTCTTTGCTGGGCATAGATGGCAGCCGGGGGGGGGGGGGGGGTTCAGTTAGAGATGGGAGACGAACTGAACCCGAACCTCACTTAAGGCCGAACATAACACGAACTTTAAAACTGATCGCCACGAACGGTTCTTTCCGAACTGATCCAAAGATTTTGCAAATATTTTTTTTTACTAAGTAAAACTAAAACACACAAACTTAGTTTCAGTGAGATGACAGTTGCTCATAATTTTTGTAAAACTCAGCTGGATCATTTTGGTTCATCTTCTTTGGATTCACCGCGAACGGTGACGTCACATTAAGTATTTGTGCGTTAATGAAATTGGAGAGTCGAAGAAACCAAAAGTGGACTCTGAATGTAGAAACTACCGGGAGTCAAATATAGAGTTAAACACAAAATACATCGGGACACGAAAAGGTTAAAGCAGGGCCATCCTTAGGCACAGATAAACTGGGCAGCCGTCTAGTGCCTCCTATTGGTGGGGGCCTCGATTGGGACTCAAAGAATGTTCTTTTAGAGTAAAAATTGCGAAACATGGATCACATCTCAAACATAGCAGAACTGTATGGCTCCATCGCTGTGTCTACTAGCCTAGCTCCGAGTCTCTGTTATGATTCAATGTTCATTCACCAATGTTTAGATCTACTTGTTACACTACATATGTTAGAAGACGAATGTTTAGATCTACTTGTTACACTACATATGTTAGAAGACGAATGTTTAGATCTACTTGTTACACTACATATGTTAGAAGACGAATGTTTAGATCTACTTGTTACACTACATATGTTAGAAGACGAATGTTTAGTTCTACTTGTTACAATACATATGTTAGAAGACGAATGTTTAGATCTACTTGTTACAATACATATGTTAGAAGACCAATGTTTCTTCCTTTTACAACCAATGTAGAAACGTGGTTACTAGTCTTGTGATAACGAATCGTCCATGAAACACATTTGTGGTATGGTATCGGCGCTACATAAATTTAACTTATTTGTTGATTTTAATATAAATACAGGAAGGTTTATAAATCATTGCGTATTTTTCTTTCGTTAATTTTATTTTTTTTTGTTGCTTTTCTATATTATTACGGGTCTCCCTATTCGCTTCACCTAAGGCCTCCAATGACCTAAGGCTGGCCCTGCTTACAGCTACATATATTATTATATCTACATGGAGTGTTACTCCTACTCCCTACAAAATGTTGAGCGGATGGCACCACAATAAACTTATTGAATACTAAACAAGAATGAACTCGCCGTCAACGGAACAGTAAGACTTAATATACAGCCAAGAGTCCGAGGTGCTATCACAATGTAGCACAAACAGCAATGTTTCACACATCTATTACATCATCTACAATAAAAGGGAGTCAGGGTGGTCTAGTGGTTAAACGCTAGGCAGCCGAACTGAAAGTCGCGGGGGCCGAGTGGAAGCTAGAATTTAAACATCATCAGATGCGAAAAGTAAAGCCGGTGGTTCGTTTTCTTTCTGGCCAGAGGACACTCTTGAACATTTGAACCTTTAACACATGAACTCAAAAACATTATCTCCCCCCCCCCCCCCCCCCCAAATAAAAAAAAAAAAAAATAAACAGATATTAAAATAGCTGAAACAAATCGAACAAACAAAACTTAAACACAATTTTGTGTAGTTTCAATTCACGCACACAGGAATGAGTCATCGCCATTACTTCACTAAAAGTCACACAACAAAAATAACATATCAATTTAAGATCCGCCAATGAAAAAAAAACAACAACAAAGATTTACTGCTGCAGGGGTAAACGACTGTATAGAAAATACGAAAAACATGCAAATATGTAACCCTTGCCGGACCAAGTAAAACAACAGACCGGTCCGGCAAGGGTTACATATATGCATGTTTTCCTTATGAATAAAAAAAAAGCACGGATGTATTCTAAGACTGACTAAGTCTGTGCAAACAGCTCTGGTCTAAGCTTTGATCTCCAAGACACCTACTAGTCAATCATGATTACTTCACCTGTTTTCATTAATAACTGTAGGGAAGGGAACAATTGGAGCGGCACCATTTCTATTAATAGGGGGTGCGAGGTCTCACAAAGGATGACGTATAGACTAACATTTTACAATTACTGTGATTTCTTCAGGAAATCTTGCTTCATCAGAACATGAACAATTGGAGTGCATTAACTTCATTTAGGAACAAATGACAAATCAGAGTGGAGAGACTCAGCGTACTGTCTATTTGTACCAAATGTATGTTGCCAGGTAAGAAGTTCTATAAGCATAAGGGAAGAACAACTAACTAGCGGTATATGCCAGGACATGTTTCTCTTTTCCAAAACAGAGACTTTAAATCTGGCATCCAGTTTCCGTTTCATTATTGAAGATGATTACGTCCTACGCATGTTATTAGGTCAATCAAGTCATGCATGTTGACCAATGACTTAAACTCTGCCAAGTCACTGGTTTTCCTGGCTGACTCAGGCAACCCATTCCATGTTCTAATAGCACTAGGGAAGAAGGAGCTGATAACAATACACTGAAGCATCTTTTTTTTTTAAAACATTTTTAGCAGAGCTAGAGAGGAGGATCCTAGCAATGGAATTGAGATGCTACAGAAGGATCCTAGGTATCACCTTTAAAAACCGCATCACAAACCAAGAGATTAGAGACAGGGTTATCGCAGCGATTGGACCACACGCTGGCCTGTTAATTATCGTAAAAAAAAGTCTTGCACGATGCCCCAACGGTCCAACAGTCTGAGGGAGAGGGAAGGGTAAAAATATATTTTCATTTAATAAACGCCCTCTTTTAAATTCAATGTCATACGTCAGTGTCGGACTGATTTGGGGGAAAAAGAGGGAATTTATACATGTATTGTAATACATCTCAGAGTTGGTAGTGACACAATTACATGTCAATGTCTTCAATTAGACAGCTTGCTTTGTTAGAACGACAAGTGCTGTTTTGGTGTTCTTTTACTAGAGGCGAAAGAAGTATCAAATTTTATCAGGCCTCGGAATCATTGAAGTAATCTGATAGCACAGAAGCGAAGCTGACTAGATGTAGTCTATTTTTAAAAGTACATATACTGTAAGACAAGAAAGTTTTCTTTTCAATTAAAATAGTTTTGATCACAAATTTTGTTCTTTGCAATCCTGCTTTGAGCAAGATTTTTTTCACAAGTTAGTGAAGTCCTATGCATTTATATATATACATATATTGCATGTGCAGTTTATTGAATTAAAAATGCACCTTATCGATGACTATAGTGTGTAAAATTTTAAAACTGGTATATCTCGTTATGAATAGAAACAATAGTGTGATATAAGCAAGTAGTCTATGACTCTTGGAGTGTTGAAAGACCTCGACACGTCGCCATCTATAATTTATTCATCACGTGGCAGCAATGCTCATGATGAAGGTAGTTGTTTTTTTCGCGTCACCTTGCGGCTAATGGACCTCATTCACCAATCGTAAACAAACAACATTTAGTCACGTGATCTTATTGATAAAACAATGAAAAAAACTGTCACGTGACAACCATCATGAATTAAACATGAGATCGTAAATTATATACAAGAGATTGAGCACCACGTGGCTAAATGTTGTCTGTTTACGATTGGTGAATGAGGTCCATGTTATATGATCACTATACACACTAACAATACTGACGTTTCAAAGTTACACTCCATTTTTATTAACGTGAAACAAGGAGAGACCAACCAGCAGAGACTAATACACAGTGAAATACACACTACTGACACACTTAAGAGTAAACCGTGAACGCGTGAACATACTGAACAGTAGAACAAGGGAGACAACATGAAAACAAACAAGACCTTAGGTGTCATGGGTAGAAACATGTTACAAAACATTTTTTTTTTTTTAAATACGAAAAATGTCGCTATTTATCACCGTAAGAAAACTCGATAACCTTTAATCCTGTAACAGTTACGCAAATATGATCTTATATAATATAGACGCTAGTCACGCTACTTCAAAAAATATGATTGCGTCCTACGCGTCATGCATCTAATCATGCATGTTAACCATTACCCTACCTTATACCGAGTCATTGGTTTTTCTGGCTGACTCATGCAACCCATTTCATGCCCTAATAGCACTAGGGAAGAAGGAGCATTTGTACAAATTTTCCAGCATATGGAACGAGGAATGTGCCTTTATCTTTGTGTCTTTCTGAGTATAAGATTTTGATTTTTTATTTGAAGATTATGGTTCAGTGTTTTTATATAATTGTTACTTTACTTTTGAGTCTTCTGTCCTGAAGGCTTTCTAAATTTAGTGATTTTACTAAAGGTGTTACTCTAGTCAAATGTGAATATTCGTTTGTTATGAATCTCACTGCTCTGTTTTGTGTCTGTTCCAGTTTCTTAATGGTTTCTTTAGTTGAGGGGTCCCAAACACAGGATGCATATTCTATTATTAACCAAGGTTAAATAAAATTTTAGTTTTATGTTCTTATTTAATATATAGAATTTCTTTTAATAAATCCTAATGCTTTGTTTGATTTTTTGATAGTTTCATCAATATGTGGATTCCTTGACAGATTTTCAATTATTATAACACCTTAGTGTTGTGCGTTTTTTAAGTGTTTCATCCGACACTAAGTCCATCCATCCCCGAGTCCCTAAAAAAGTAAGAGAGGCTATCGACTAATAGAAGTACAATTTTAGTTCGATATACACTACACACCACTCCTATTGCTGAAGGGAGATACCTTAATCAAGGCTAAAAATTGTATCGGTTAATTGCTGTCTTGACCGGCCTAGAAATCTGTCATCTTCAAAAAGGCCGTCACAAATTAAAACTAATTAAAAAAATCTTTTAAAATATTAATACTAAACATTTTTTAAAAAAAAAAATAAATGAGGTCCAAGTTGTACGTATTATTGTGCGTCATTGTCTATTGCAAGCATATTTTTTTTTAAAAGTTAAATTTGCTAATTATTACGGAGTAAACGTTCTTTAAAAAAAAAAAAAACAGAAAACTATTTATAGATGTCACGCACTGTTTTTCTTATAAAGGCTGTACAAAACTGTGCACATTGAAGAAATAAGCAGAGAACTATACAAGTAAAAACTTGGAGAGTCTCGTTGTCATTTGTTTCCTTCAAGTAATCTTGTGTTGTTTTCTTTCTGTTTGTTTATCTCTCGTTTATATCTGATTGTTTGTGTCTGTTTGTTTATCTCCCATTGTTTGTGTCTGTTTGTTTATCTCTCATTGTTTGTGTCTGTTTGTTTATCTCTCATTGTTTGTGTCTGTTTGTTTATCTCTCATTGTTTGTGTCTGTTTGTTTATCTCTCATTGTTTGTGTCTGTTTGTTTATCTCTCATTGTTTGTGTCTGTTTGTTTATCTCTCATTGTTTGTGTCTGTTTGTTTATCTCATTGTTTGTGTCTGTTTGTTTCTCTTTATTATTTGTTTTACTAATAAAATTATCTTATTATTATCTTTATTATTTGTTTGGACTAATAAAATTATCTTATTATTATCTTTATTATTTGTTTGGAACAGTGAGATGAAAGCCTGGGCCTTTTGGAACAATAACATTATCTTATCTTTATTATTCATTGATTTCATGTAGCGGGAGGTGATAACTGGGATTAGGTGCTGTCTTTAGGGGTTCAGCAAACACAGCTCTGCTCGAGTCGGAATTCAAACTCGAGCACCCTTGTTAGGTGGTTAAGCCGTAACCAAGCAAATTTTGGCCTTTCAGCCACATGTTCCATCATTAACCATTTAAGTGCTGGGCTGTTTTACAATGAGTGCATACAAATAGAATTGAAATTCTAATGTTTGGAAGCTAATCGACCACACGCGCCTAAAGGGTTAAAAAAATTAAGACCAAAATGATCTAAAGTAAAACAACAACAACAACAAACTCAATGCCTAAACACAGTGATGCCTAAGCACAGTGATGCCTAAACACAGTGATGCCTAAACACAGTGATGCCTAAACACAGTGATGCCTAAACATAACACAGTGATGCCTAAACACAGTGATGCCTAAGCACAGTGATGCCTAAACACAGTGATGCCTAAACACGGTGATGCCTAAACACGGTGATGCCTAAACACAGTGATGCCTAAACACAGTGATGCCAAAACCTTTTTTTTTCCCCCAACATATGGGCAGAAATTTTTGTTCGATGCATGAGTCATGGGCCGTCAATGTGAGATTTGTAACAATGTTGTGTAGGAACTGAACACGTTTTACTACACAAAGTCCTGAGGATGGAAGACAAGAACTGGGGAAAGGAGTAGCTGCAGGGAAGAAGAAAATAGAATCTAGTTCGTTCTTTCACATAGTCATTAGAGAGAGAGAGAGAGTCAAGAGAGGGAGGGAGATAGAAAGATAGAGGGTCAATCAAAGAAGTAGTGCAAAAAAAAGATAAAGAGGTGGAATGCATGAGAGAGAGGGAGGGAGATGGAGTGAGAGAGAGAGAGAGTGGGGGGAGAGGGAGAGAGATAGAAAGAGGGGGAGAAATATTGAATACTATATCAATTAACGGAGACAGGTTGTTGGATAAAAGACTCAAGAGAAAGCAACTAAACAGCACAGGAGATGGTGTTTCTACAGAGCAAACAGCATGAAACTTGAAAACTTAACATTTTGCAAGGAGAGTAAAAATGCATCAAACTAAACAAAAGTTGAACTAAACAAACAGATGACCAATCAGACTCATCTTGAACAGATGACCATACAAAACTTAAGTTGAAATAAACAATCAGATGACCAATCAGACTCATTTTGAACAGATGACCATACTAAACAAAAGTTGAACTAAACAAACAGATTACCAAGAGACTTACCGTTGACCAGTTGACCATGAGAAACTTGATGCAACGTCTAGTTTCGGGAGAAGAACGTTTCTTTTTAACTTCAGTGTACGGCCAGTCTGTTGGAGGAACAGAAAGTTTTAGTATCTCACAATAGACAAGGATTGGTGGGTACATAATACAAACTGTAGTTTCTATACTTGACAAACAGACACAAGGAATAGAAAGATGAAGACTGACAATAAATCACGCAGTCTTTTAAAGTTGTGTTAACCAAAAACAAAATAAGAGAAGAGTTTTCATTGGCTGCATACAAATGGTTACATTATTATGTAATGTTGCCTAAAAAAAAAACAACCCGACACAATTTACGAGCATTCAGACAGATTAGTGACGTCATTCACCATGACTAGAAACAAAACGAATGGTTATACCAGCTACCAAGAATCGTTCTGTTAGGACAGTCGCATAGTACTAGAGCGTCGCTCATAACTTAAAAGAAGAATGCCAATTGTGAAGCAAGACTGAGCATTGAAATGTAAACGGAAATCTGATTCGTCAGTTGGGCAAAGGTACAGAGTGAGATCATGGGTAGAAAGACAGGCTAATCGTGTTGAGTCCAGGTTGTAGTAGAACTGTCACACAAATCATCAGTTGATATCAAGGGAATCAACAATCATGCACCGGCATACAAATCACACATTGCTTTTTAAGTGCCATACGAAACAACCATCACTCTTCAGCTGCCACATGAATTAAACCATCACTCTTCAGTTGCCACACGAAGTGAACCATAAATCTTCAGCTGCCACACGAATTGAACCATCACTCTTCAGCTGCCACACGAATTAGACCATCACTCTTCAGTTGCCACACGAAGTGAACCATCAATCTTCAGTTGCCACACGAAGTGAACCATCACTCTTCAGCTGCCACACGAATTAGACCATCACTCTTCAGCTGCCACACGAGTTAGACCATCACTCTTCAGCTGCCACACGAATTAGACCATCACTCTTCAGCTGCTACACGAATTAGACCATCACTCTTCAGCTGCTACACGAATTGAACCATCACTCTTTAGCTGCCACACGAATTGAACTATCACTCTTCAGCTGCCACACGAATTGAACCATCACTCTTCAGCTGCCACACGAATTGAACCATCACTCTTCAGCTGCCAACCGAATTGAACCATCACTCTTTAGCTGCCACACGAAATGAACCATCACTCTTCAGCTGCCTTAAGGAAAACACGCAATTTAAACTGCACGGTCAATGATTTCCGAATGAGTCCTTCGAACTCGTAGCACCAGACGACAAAAATCAAGGGGCAGATTGTGATGTTCATCCATCGAATCACAAGTAAAATTAAGGGTACCGTATGTATTGAATTTTAAAGAGTTTTATAAGGTTTACTTTTTATTGATCAGGGCTTTAAAAAAATGAATTTACACGTATTTCTATTATCGACTCAAATATAATAAAAACTGTATAATATATATACATATATATACTGTATATATACATACAGTGCTTTTTTTTGTAAAAAAAGAAATAGGTGCCGGTACTCAGTAGTTGATTGCCTAACTTTTAACTACTAAAAATTAATAATATACGTTAAAATAAAAGAATATTTTTTTTCAAAAAGGTGCAGGTACGCCGTATTGGTGCGTACCGTCACAGGAAAAGCTCTGTTTATATATATATATATATATATATATAATAAGGCTTGTCTTCGAGTCCAGAGATTAAAGCGGAATGCAGTATTTCCCGTGGCTAATACGCAGCCACAGCTGTGACCTACATATTTTGCCACATTTTCTTTTCGCCGTCTGCGTCTGTCCTTTGGTCTCAAATGTGTATCCCGCGTCCTTTGTGGGTGATATTAAATACTTCTAAGACTCAAGTTTCAGGATTTAAATGGGAGGAGTTGGCAAGTCACATAACAAATGTGCTGTCACGCACACGATTAACAATTCTATGCTAGGATATTAGGTCCATTAGCTACCGGTATATTGATATTTTTTTTTTCATTTTAAATTACAAATGTCCATGTACAAGGATGGTGCAGATGCCACCATAAGAGCGAAACATGCCAACTACCAACTTGTTAAGAGCTTGTCCATCGTCACAGTGTCGGCCCCAGGCCTAGGTGGGAAATGAACCCAACTCGAACCTATGACCGAACCGAACCGAAACTGATCGATACGAACTGAACCGAACCAAACAGAATCAAGATTTGCAATATTTCAAAATTCGCAATTTGCACGTTTCATATCACATTTACAACAATTATAGTCTTCTAAGCAGGTGTATTGGATTATTTGAGTTTCATGTGTCTAGAATTGGCGTGGCCGTAAAAGCAAACACAAAAATATTCTCCCTCAGACTATAAAGTGTGACCATTTGGTATTTGTTACTGGAAAAAATCTGAAATTGTTTTTTTATCGCAACGATATTAGAATTAGCTGTGCAGATCAAATCTGAACTTTGCAGTTCAAACAAAATCCTCTGGTGCTGATTTAGTTCATGATAGGCTCAAGACTTGGAAAGAAGCGGTGGGATACTTTCAGCATAGTGGAAAGAAAATCAGGAACTAGAACACCCTCTAAAACATCAGGAACTAGAACACCCTCTAAAACATCAGGAACTAGAACACCCTCTAAAACAGCAGGAACTAGAACACCCTCTAAAACAGCAGGAACTAGAAACCCTCTAAAACATCAGGAACTAGAACACCCTCTAAAACATCAGGAACTAGAACATTCTCTAAAACATCAGGAACTAGAAACCCTCTGAAACATCAGGAACTAGAACACCCTCTAAAACATCAGGAACTAGAACATTCTCTAAAACATCAGGAACTAGAACACCCTCTAAAACAGCAGGAACTAGAAACCCTCTAAAACATCAGGAACTAGAACACCCTCTAAAACATCAGGAACTAGAACATTCTCTAAAACATCAGGAACTAGAAACCCTCTAAAACATCAGGAACTAGAACACCCTCTAAAACATCAGGAACTAGAACATTCTCTAAAACATCAGGAACTAGAACACCCTCTAAAACAGCAGGAACTAGAACACCCTCTAAAACAGCAGGAACTAGAAACCCTCTAAAACATCAGGAACTAGAACATTCTCTAAAACATCAGGAACTAGAAACCCTCTAAAACATCAGGAACTAGAACACCCTCTAAAACATCAGGAACTAGAACATTCGCTAAAACATCAGGAACTAGAACACCCTCTAAAACATCAGGAACTAGAACATTCTCTAAAACAGCAGGAACTAGAACATTCTCTAAAACATCAGGAACTAGAAACCCTCTAAAACATCAGGAACTAGAACACCCTGTAAAACATCAGGAACTAGAACATTCTCTAAAACAGCAGGAACTAGAACATTCTCTAAAACAGCAGGAACTAGAACTCCATATAAAACAGTAGGAACTAGAACTCCCTCTAAAACAGCAGGAACTAGAACTCCCTCTAAAACAGTTACTACTCGTTGGCATCTTTTTTTCTTTGCTTTTGCGCTTGTGACGTCAAATCAATTTGACAAACTTGAGCAACTAGACAATGGTTGTGTGACGTTTTAATTTTTTTTTATCCATTTCACAAGGCTACGGGGCGCGGTGGCCGAGTGGTTAAGCGCTTGGCTTTCGAACCTGGTGTCCTGGGTTCGAATCTCGGTGAAAACTTTGTTTTTTTTTATTGAGATTTGTAATATTGGACTGCCATTGAAAGAGCTTCTAACTAAGGCAAAAAAACCCAGAGAAGATTGGAGCAAGACGGTCGATAGATCTTGCGTGGTGCCCCAACGGTCTAACAGACTAAGGGATAGGTAAAGGTGATATGGTAGACAAAATTAAATCTACTTCAACACACCAGGTCGTATCAAAGCACTCAGTGTGCATAAGGAAATTTTGGTGAATTCGGTCATTCGGTTCATGAGTCTCTTTCCAAAAATAGTTAAGGTGACACTGAATCATATGATCTACTTTCAGACTTTAGACTATGACTTCTTCGCCTAATGCTGGTAGTAAGGACACTATACATGCACTTTTACTTGGCACTGCTAACATGACTAACTGCAATGCCTTGCCAATTTGGAAAGAGATTTTTTTTTACCTTACGACGATGACATAGATTATTATAAAGTTGTTGACCGTTCCAGCCACAAGTCCGGGAGCCTTAAGCATAGACTATATATATATATATATATATATATACACCGTACAACATCACGCTAACGGGCTCTTCCGACTATGTAAGCCTTATTTGTGTTTCAAAACATAATTCCGTACGTAGGTACTGGCAATACGGTGTTTGGAAACCAACAAAGAGCTTTTATTGTAATATAGGAAAGGCGTCCAAAGCATACAGTAACAAGTCCGCGTTTAGGAGATCTGGTCTGGGTTCCGAAGCTGACGGTGACAAGGGAATCTCTTATCGCGGGGACCCCTTAGGTAAAGGAGTTGCCACATTCGCACCCTCTAAGGCCGCCTTTGTGGAGCGACACTGAGTGATCTATGGGAGAGGCAACATCCCAAAACATTAGAAAAGCGGGGACGTTTCTCAAATACAACATGCAGTCCTGATGTTTAAACTGACAGCATACTACTTTAAGCATCCATTACTTGTGTTCAACGTCAGATCATTACTAATCATTAGTCATCACATTTACTGTTTCGATGTTCTGTGAACTTTGACCTGCAGAAATTTGAATGCTTCATGCTGGAATAGCTAGTACGTCGCACATTATTTTGTGTTTTACCTTTTAATTATATCAAGATTCGATTTCAGTGTTCACTAAATAAATTCAATATTACATGTTCTTAGGTTTGCTTTTACCTAATTTCATAACATCGAACCGAAATTTAGATCTGACCGAACAGACTTAAATCTAACCGAACCGAACCCGAGCGCTATCGGGTACATCCGATTCCCATTTCTACTCTAAAACTTTTAATTCCACCTCAATGACATCGTAAAAAGGGTCGCCACATATTTACATTAAAGCATATAATTTGTTTACATTATGTAACGAAACCAAGTCAACACCTTCGCGAGCACATATTAACTCTTTCTCGCCTAATTGATGATGCCTACGTTGATTTGAACCCCATTAAACTAATTTTTGGATTTATAAACTCCAATTGGTGTTGTGTAAAAAGAGCATGCATTCTCCTGTAATTCAATACCAAATAGAACATTTTCTGATAACAAACACAAAAGTTATTGAATTTCAATCAAAACAGGATAGTGAAATACAAATAAGCAAAATGAATACTATTATCGATACGGGGAAAATAATTACGCAAAGAAAGAGTTAATAGAGCTGAAACAGACATTGTGTTGATAGTCCAAAACATTTGTATTTCCACTATGCAAACTTACCTTTAAAGAAACTTATCTCAAAAACCTTGCAGTTCCCGCTATACCAACGCCTTACGTAAGGGCGATATTGAAACTGATACGTGCCGTCGTAATCGATCCACGCAAAAAAAAAACAGGTATCGTAGCTCGTTCGATTCCATAACAAAGATAAATAAAGTAATGCCAAGTTCTTGTGGTGTGTCTATCGGATATGGCACATTGCAATGTGTTGATATACAGTGCATAGTTTATATCCCCACTATTTAGGTCATAGCTATGTCTACTAAATATGAAACAGTACAGATTTTATATCTAGTTTGACGCATTGAAGTGTGTTAGCTGTGTTACGTCACACACTAGAGTGCGTCCATTGACACATCGCAACTCGTAGAAACCAATTATCTTTCATTAATTTATACATTTCAGGCACTCTTCCAATAGATAAGATAATCACGTCCTACCAATGTGTTAAATATTGTCGTGCATGTTGATTAGAGACTAAAACTCTACTAAGTCATTTGTTTTCCTTGCTGATTCGGAGGACCCTTTCAGTGCTCTAAAGATATTCACTGACATAGACAAGACATGAATCAATAACAAAAAAAGTACCCAATTACACCATTAATTACTGGTAATTCATTATTTTGTTTAATAGCAACAAGGGAAACTAATACTTCAGAATTCACATATACGGCTAAATTTTGTTAAATTTGTTGGGTTTAGTTCCCTTAAATAATTGATAACGTTATTTCTCACTCACGCATTATCAGATCAAGTTGAAACTTTAAACATTTAATAGTACCTAACAAAACATGAAACAATAAACAAAAAAATACCTAATGAGTCAATTAATTAGTGGTAATTAATTATTGTATTAGCTATTAGTTTAGTTTGTACCATACAGACGGACAGAGTGAGCTGATAAATGCGTTGTTAAAAATCGTACCATTAATTCGAGTTTGTTTTACACCTTAACCTTGAGCCTAAGCATGCTGGGAAGGTTGTCATGTCATCCGAGCTGAGCTAATAGAGAGGGGGGGGGGGGTTGGAGTTACAGTGACCTGTAAGAAAAAAACCAAATTGCTTCTGCAGCCCACGTCCATACCCTGTTTTCCGGGTTTACCTCCCAAAAATAATCATCTTTTTAAAAGCAGTGTTTCCCAAACTGTGTTCCGCGGAACCCTATTGTTCCCCGAGGCCTGAATGGCTGTTCCACGAACAACTGGAACAATTAATTAGTAGGCCACCATGTGAATTAATCTCTCTAAAAAAAAAATATAAGCAAAGTGTTCTGCTAAATATTCCGAATGTGCGAAGTGTTCCGTCAGGGGACACGTTTGGGAAACACTGTGTTTTGAACACACAAACAATGACGAACTAGAGAGAAGAAAACGTCGAGGATAAGCCGCCCTTACATTGTCCAGCCCCATCACGCCCCCCCCCCCCCATTACGCCCCCCAACGTGACCACTGGCGTCGGAAGAAATTGGGCTCTTGATAGGGGGGTATTTACGTTTCTAAATACCCCCCCTCCAAGGTTAAATGTGAACTAGAAACCAAAAAAAAAATGTGGGGGTAAAAAAAAAAAAAAAAGACTAGACTGTCACTAGACTAATGTTAAACCACTCCCTCCCTCCCTCTCTCGCACACACAGCTAATCTGCATTTTTTTTACACCTGGACGCTATTGATAGATGATTTCTTTTCTTGATGGTAATAAATAATAAACTCTGATGACGTCATTAAAAAAAATGGCCCTCTGGCGGTGTTTTTTTGTTTTACCTCCTGACGTAGCAAGATGGTCACGCGGAATGTAAATAGAGCAATGTTTCCCATTACCTCCTCGGGCTAGATATGCCAAATACATTTTATTCAAATATTTTTTTTTGACTTGTTTTTATGACAGCATTGAAAGCAACACAGCAACCCTACTTGAAAAACAGTAAAAGTAGAAACTTCGAGAAACAATACTAGCTAAAGTATAACAATATATTGAAAGCTTTAAAAAAAAAAACGATATTCCAACACAATCTAAAAATTAGGGCTGTAAGTTATTTTATAGCCAGAACTCTCTATAAAGCTTCCTGTCAGGGTCAAATGTCAGGGAGCTAAAAAATAATTGGTGGCTTGAGCTGTCCGTAAACATGCAGAGACATGCTGACACTGGTGACACACGCTATTTCTATGAGTCGCTTCGATGTGCCATAGCCCATCGTACTAGACTACAGCACAGTTAAGATCATCCGATGGTTCTACCCTATTAACTAGCAAGGCGGACATACTAAATCGCTGGACAGAACACTACAGGCTGCTGTTTGGGGATAAAAGGCACGTATCGGAGGAATCGCGGGCAAATGTCCCTCAGAAAACAGAGAGGAGCTCGACGACCCACCGACATCTGAAGAAATTGAGCCAGCAATATTTAAACTCAAAAAAACACAAGGCACCTGGCTCTGATGGACTTCCCGCTGAAATATTTAAAATGGGTGGTGTCGCCCTAACCGAGAGGCTAACAGACTTGTTCGCTCTATGCTAGGAGAAGTGCGTGGTCCCATCTGAACTTCGAGACTCCGTAATCATATCCCTATACAAAAAAGGTGACAAGTCTAACTGCTCCAACTATCGCGGCAGTCAGTAGCAGGCAAGATCTTTGCACGAGTCTTGCTCAACCAACTAAACCAGTCTTTAGTGGACGAGGTCTTATCTGAAAGCCAATGTGGCTTCAGAGCCGGCAGAGGTACATCTGACATGACATTTGCATGACGCGTAGGACGTAATTATCTTCTTTTTTGAAGTAACGTCTGTATAATATAAAATAAGATTTGCTCTACGACAATTACAAGAAAAAAGCAAAGTGCAGAACCTAAACCTATACCCTGACTGTTATTGTGTTATTGTGTTATTGTGCCATGATCAATCACTAAGACAAAATCATCATCATGACCTCTTTCATTTCGTGATATTGTCAACTTCACCTTAGCCCACCAAGGCACTCTGACATCCAATGCAATATCAATTTGTTTTCCAAACCCTGTTGAATCCACTTGCATTGCGCAAGGGCAAAGAGATACCACCCCCCTTTGCCTTTAACCAAAATGGAAGATTTCCTCGGGAAATTTTATTTCTAGACAAATACTTATAGATCTATATGCAAGCGTGACGAACGCTTTCATAAATGTCGATCGATTAGATCTACTTTTAGGTTCGATTCATTACTCTGTAAATGCAAGACGTAACAGACACGCTTCTCTGGAGGGACGCTACTCTTTCCCATCTAAGGGGTTTTCTAGTTGATTGAATCTAGACACCTTTCTTAGCGTCAAGGTTGAGTTGGGGTGGACACCTCCTAATACAAACAAAGGATAATCTCAAAGAGAAATCAAAAGAACGCCCAGTGGGTCGCTGTTTCGAACCTTGTTCATAGCACTTCCCTGGGATGTGTACTTTTTAAAAGTGCATTTTGTTTTCAAGCACTTCCCAGGGATGTGTACTTTTTAAAAGTGCATTTTGTTTTCAAGCACTTCCCAGGGATGTGTACTTTTTGAAAGTGCATTTTGTTTTCAAGCACTTCCCAGGGATGTGTACTTTTTAAAAGTGCATTTTGTTTTCAAGCACTTCCCAGGAATGTGTACTTTTCAAAAGTGCATTTTGTTTTCAAGCACTTCCCAGGGATGTGTACTTTTTAGAAGTGCATTTCGCTAGTCACGACTGAATTTAAGACCATTCAATTATGATGTACCTAGATCCATTGTGCTTTTTGAACATATATGTTCTATAGAGATACAAACAGCAAATACAAATACAAACTGTCCGGGTATCTACGACATGTCTGTCATTAAATAACAGGACGATTAATGCAGACAGACAGACAGACAGACAGAAAAAAAAGGCATTTATTGACTGAATAACAATTTGAATGATCTAGTGATCGAAAATATAAAGAAATCGAACGACAGAAATTCCAACAAAAGACAGTTGCTGAGTGAATGAATAGATTGACGTCGTAAGTAGCTATTTCTCAATCCCAAGTCAATATCATCTCGAAGTTGTGATTATTAATACTAACATGACCTGAGCTCTGGTGATTCCATTCATAATAGTTCTATTGACAATATTCTCAGCCAGCTAAACATCAACCACGCCCAGGTTTTTCTAAGTCTATAAACTAGGTCATTCAATCTAGAGAAGAGACGTCGGTGAGACGAAGAGGGGGAAAAAAATAAGCACGCAGTGAATATGACATAATATAACACAGTAAGAAAACTTCCGCATTCCCACAGGTCGCTTGCAAAGTACCGACCGAAATATTCGTTGCCTGGTGTCAGTATCGATGTTTAATAATAGTGCAGATGACAACACAATACCCCACGGTGGTAACAAGTGGTCTGGTAAGTCAGTGCTAGCTAGTTAGGTCGACACACAGCTCAAATCTAATTACTACTCATGTGGGTATTGTATATCTACAGTAGGCTATTTACACAGGCGGTGTGCTAGCGTTGTCATTAAGAGATAGAAGGGTAATACTTTCTGCTTAACACTTTCTGCTGACGGACAGCAGACGATGTCATTCTTTCTCATTACAGTTCCAGCACAAAGGCAAATAAACTCAGCACGGATGCTTGTAATAATAATAACGAAGCTTATATTAGTTATATCAATTCACTCTGTCTGTTCTATTTGGTTACTGTCTTCTATCTCGGAGTAAGGTGAAAATTTACAAAGTTTCTATCGCCTGGCAACACAAGAATCAATTTAAAAAATTAATCAATTAGTTAAACATCTATTGCTAATTAATTATTTTGTTAGGTATATTGAACAAGGGAAAGAAATCGTACTTGACAGATGTGGTACACCGGTAAGTTGAATTAGCCCCCTTGAGGACGACTTTTTGAACAATTTTTTTTTTTTTTTTTTGCATTAAAAAAAAACGATCATTTAATTTTAAACCTTCACCAAGATACCCCCCCCCTCTTCCCTTCCCCTAACCCACCTGGTCCAGACAAGTGATAAGATCATAGCAGCATTGAGAACGCTACAAGCTAAACAAAAACAATTTGGTAAATATTACGAATCGCACAGATTTATTCTGTTTATTTCGATCATATATACAATGACATGACTGATCCAAAACTAACTGATACAATTACACTTAATATAACCTTTGTTGTTGTTGTTGTTTTAAAAGTATTTTTTCCTTGTGTCCTTACGTGGCTACGCAAACCTAGCTGCTAACCAAGGGTAATTAGCACAAGTATCGCATGCGAAGGGTTCCCTAAATAACCCAAGGAAACCAATGACTTTGATATAGGAGTGCAGAGATCTCTATACGAACATGTACGACTAGGTTAATACACAATCACTAAAAAGTGAAGTTGCAATAATATAAATACACTAAACCATAACCTACAAAACTTAAACACAATTTAATAAAATAGCCAGATATACGGATAAAGGCACATTTCTTATTGCATATGCTAGGAAGAATTCGTAACAATGTACCTTCTTCCCTATTGCTATTAGAGCATGGAACGGGTTTCCTTAATCAGTCAGGATAGCAGTAGTTGTTTAACCAATCACGCCAGGTTGGGATACTCATAACTATTCTAATAGCAGGTAAATTAAAAACTCAAAAAACAAAGATACACTGCTTCAGGGGTGAACGACTGTATAGAACATGCATATAAGTGACTATGTTGGACCAAGTAAAACAAATGACGTTTTGGCCACGAGGCCTTCATCAGCTACATAACAATCCAAAAAAAGAGACCAACAATTATCACAAAATAGGCTTAAGTGAACGTTATCTGTCCGATGCTGTTCTATATCGAGGCAGACAAGAAGGTCAATCAAAAAGGAAAATGCAGGCGTGTTAAGGTAAAAATCGTTAAGCCCAGGTGAATATGTGCTTATCTTATCTTATCTTATATAATACAGACGTTACTTCAAAAAAGAAGATGATTACGTCCTACGCGTCATGCATTTAGTCATGCATATTAACCAATGACTTAAATTCTGCCAAGTCACTGGTTTTTCTGGCTAGCTCAGGCAACCCATTCCATGCTCTAATAGCACTAGGGAAGAAGGAGTATTTGTACAAATTTGTCCTAGCATATGGGACGAGGAATGTGCCTTTATTTTTGTGTCTTTCAGAGTATTTTATTAAATTTTGTTTTTGTATTTGAAGATTATGGTTCAGTGTTTTATGTATAATTGCTACTTTACTTTTGAGTCTTCTGTCCTGAAGGCTTTCTAAATTTAGTGATTTTACTAATGGTGTTACCCTAGTCAAATGTGAATATTCGTTTGTTATGAATCTCACTGCTCTATTTTGTGTTTGTTCCAGTTTCTTAATGTTTTCTTGAGTTGAGGGGTCCCACACGGTGGATGCATATTCTATTATTGGCCTAACCAAGGTTAAATAACATTTTAGTTTTATGTTCTTATTTGATTTATAGAAATTTCTTTTAATAAACCCTAATGCTTTGTTGGATTTTTTTATAGTTTCATCAATATGTGGATTCCATGACAGTTTTTCATTTATTATAACACCTAGGTATTTTGAGTTTTTAGTCTGTGTTACTGGTTTGCCATGAATAAGATAAGTGGAATTAATTTGTTTTAGTTTTTTTGTTACTCTTAACAACTGACATTTTTCTTGGTTGTGACAGTAGGCCTACTGCTAACTACATGAAACACAAGTGTTGAGAACCACTGATCCTCTTAGGATTCAACGTAAACAACATAGAAGGATTATTTAAGTCTAGGTCACTGGCTACTTTCTGATAAGAAATCATAAAATATTTGTAATAGCACAGCGATTAAAGAGGAACGTATCAAGGCGCGATACGCAGTCCAAGTATACTTTAAAAAAAACTATAATTTAGGCTCTGTCGCACCCCGAGTTGGCACTGCGCGGGTGGGCTGACCTTGAACATTGTTTAAAACACAAGAGAGTGCAATGATTAGACTTCACTGAATTGTACAACATAGATAAGAAAGGAAAAAAAAAGGATGTTATTTATGAATTATTCTAGTAACCAAATGACTTGTACAGCTGGAATAAAATATATAAAAAAAACATCTTGTGCGCCCATTAAAATATAGGTTATGCGGGAGATACAAGACTCATGAATTCGTGTAAAAAGAAACGTGAACATTCATTCCATTCATTTTTCTACTTTGGATTAAAAAAATATATTTCACGTGGAGCTTATTTTTGTTAAGGAAAACATACAATTATTTTTGTTGGGTTTATTTCATCGAAAAGTTTGGTTGTTTGTTTTTCTTCCCGTCTGAAGGTTTTGTTTTGTGTTTCTATAAGAACAAAGAATCCGCTACATCTATCTTAGCAACTGGAAGGGTATATACTCAAGCACAACTTAGCGCAACAGGTTCCTATAAATTATACTAGTAGGCCCTAGAGTATGTTTAATGTCCCTACCACTACCGAAAGGCCCTAAAAAATAGACAAAAGTTACCTAATTGTATCTCTATTAAAGAATTAAACTTTTTAACAAAACCCATATTCATAATCTACTTTTGATTTCGTGGCATAAAAATGTGAAAGGAACATTCTCCATGTTTAACATAGATCTAAATTCAAACAAGTAAATCAATAATACCAAAACCGCAGGCCGCGGGTCATATCCGGCTAGTATCTTATAAAATGCAGACGTTACTTCAAAAAAGAAGATACTTACGTCCTACCCGTGTTCCTAGCTCAATCTAGTCATGCATGTTGGTGGGAAGCGTGGTCGAAAGGCCAAGTGCGCTTGAACTTGGCTTTGCTTGGCTAGAAGGGGGCTCGAGGTTCGACACCCGACTCGAGCAGAATTGCGCAAAAGCACGGAAAACCAACTCCTAGATACCCCCTCCCCCCCCCCCCCACTGGTCCACAAATGAGATTGGACCAAAGCGCTCTGAGCATGCTATAAAAGCTATAATAATAATAATGACGTTAACCAATGACTTTAATTATGCCAATGATCTCAGACAGACAACCTCTCATGTTTATGTTTGTAATGTTATCACAGCGCCTCGGGTCTACATTGTGTTTGTTAAAACCTCTCTATACATTCAATTATTATTATTTTCAAAAGGTCAAGATTTCGAGACCCGACTTTAGCAAAAGTATTTTATTATTTTGTTGAAGTTTCTTTTGTAAAGACAACAGGGCAACGTTTCTCCCAGATATTCCTGCCCACAGCGGTGAAAAAAACAAAAAGAGAGATTATTACTTAGAGCACCGAGCCTGCTATAAGAATAAAAGTTGAGCTAAACAAATGGAATTTTAGAGGCATCGAAAATTGATTCTTTGGGATACTTCGCTCTATCTCTTCTATATAATTTACGATCTCTTGTTTAATTCATGATGGTTGTCACGTGACAGTTTTTTTTCCCGTTGTTTTATCAATAAGATCACGTGACTAAATGTTGTTTGTTTACGATTGGTGAATGAGGTCCATGAGACAATCAAAACAAGTCGAAGGTCTATACAGTTTTCGTCCATGGAAAAAAACAAAACAAAACAAACCAAACCCTCTTTATAATCTAGTTCAACCATGTAATAAATTGAGGACTTTTTTAGCATTGTAAAATCAAATTCAAAATCAATTATTTTTTTTAAAACCTCTTATTACCCTGAACGTGATCATTATGAATACCAGACTATTTTTCTTACCTAATCTTCAACTCAAACTTTCAAGCAGAATTGAGCACCTCCAGAAGCTAACAACTGAATAGAAGCAAAACACAACCGACTTAGCGTTCACATCTTGTAGCTCAACACTACTCAACACGCAAGTGGCCACGAAAATATATCATCTTGACCTTGTCTGATTGATCCCAGGTCACTGACTTAACTTTACTGTACCATTAGTTCCCAGGTTGCGGTGCTCCGCTAAAGCGTTCTTTTTTTTTTTTTAATTTTAAAGGGATGCACACATAATTGATTAGAAATAACCTTGAAATAGATGTTTCAGAAACCTTTTGTTGCTCCAGTCGAAAAATGGCGCTGCGGGGATACTTTCCTACACAGCACAGCAACACCATATTTGAAAGACAGATGTAATGAAAAATGGAACTCACTATATTACTAAAGTCGTTCAGAACTGATTGCATAATTTAAGTTTGAAATAAATGACATCTGCCAGGAATATACTGAGATTAAAGTTGTGTGGCTAGGGATGTGTCTTCTAAGTGACAGTGTCGACATCTGATATTCTCCGATTCTAGCGAAGTAGGCTCCTATCCTGTACGAAATCGTGCCAAAATTGCCTGATCCTTTTTGTATAGCTACCACAATTCGTCCTTCTGTTTTGGCTTTTGAGCGTTCGAGAACCTTCAAGACCTCCCGTCCTGTGCTACACTGGTCCCAGCTTTCGTACCACTTGGACTTGATCCATTCACAAATCCTTGCTATTGCACTCTCGTATGTTTGCGGCTCCTCTGGTGGGCCTAGAAGCGTTCCTAGCTTCGCCAAACTGTCCACCCTCTCGTTTTCTCTGATCCTACAACGTGAGGGAATCCATTGCCTACGTACATTATGTTTCCTTTCGAGGCGATCCTCGCACGCCCATGCTCTCGAGAGCTTGCAGGCTGGAAAGTGACTCTGTAAATAGGATCACATTAGCCGGTGCCGGAGTTCCTTCATCAATACTAGCAGTCAACAAACAGCATCTTTGCCACGAATGTTATAGAAAGACAAGCCCACTTGACTGTCTAGAGTCTAGACATCAAATTTAACACATGCAATTGACATATCCCAACCTTGAGACTGCCCCACTTACGCCGCCCCACTTAACGATGTGCATAATATGCTGATTAGACAGTTAATTAGGCGTGAGCATGGTAAACAGGCCAAAATATACCAAGCAAATGCAAATACTATTGAAAGTAGCATTGTTACTCCAGCTGCAATGTAAACTAAGTGTCCAACAGCTGCAGCATAATCTAAGTTTCCAACAGCTGCAATTTAAACTAAGTTTCCAACAACTGCAACATAAACTAAGTTTCCAACAGCTGCAGTCAAAACTATGTTTCCAAAAGCTGCAGTATAAACTAAGTTTCCAACAGCTGCAGTCAAAACTATGTTTCCAAAAGCTGCAGTATAAACTAAGTTTCCAACAGCTGCAATGTAGACTAAGTTTCCATCTGCTGCAACATAAACTAAGTTTCCAACAGCTGCAGACTATACTAAGTTTCCATTTGCTGCAGCCTAAACTAAGTTTCCATCTGCTGCAACATAAACTAAGTTTCCAACAGCTGCAGCCTAAACTAAGTTTCCATCTGCTGCAACATTAACTAAGTTTCCAACAGCTGCAAAAATTGAGGGGTCGGAGAGCGCTAGAGTCAATGTATTAAAGTTGGGCTCAGAAATAATTTTATGATAAGCCTCTTAAGCAAAAAAAACAACCTATCTTACTATAATAATGACCTCAGACAGCTACGTAATACTCTATCTCCCTTACCAGTCGCAACAAGGATACTGATGTAGACAGGAAGACCCAGCTTATCCAATCATTAGCAAATTAACACCGGTTAACACACTTTACCGCTGCTCTTGACCAAATGAGTACAGCCTTATTGCCCAACTGGCGGCCTATGTGTCCTGAACTGAACACATACACCGAATTATCTTCTCTGCCTAACGAGCATTATGTTAACACTCTCCCCCCCTCCCTCAATCAAGCACACACGTTTAATGATAAAAATGTTCTTACCATACTCCAGTGTTTCTCAAACCAGTGGTGCCCATCCGCTAAAATCGTTAGCGCCTCATTTAACCAAAAATGGAGTGGCGCGGTGGCTGAGCGGTAAAGAGCTTGGCTTCCGAACCGGGACCGGGGGTTCGAATCCTGGTGAAGACTGGGATTTTTAATTTCGGGATCTTCGGACGCCTCTGAGTCCACCCAGCTCTAATGGGTAACCGACATTAGTTAGGGAAAAGTAAAGGCGGTTGGTCGTTGTGCTGGCCACGTGACACCCTCATTAACCGTAGGCCACAGAAACAGATGACCTTTACATCATCTGCCGTATAGACCACAAGGTCTGAAAGGGGAACTTTACTTTTTTTAACCAACAATATGCTTAAAATCCAAATCTACGAAATGAATGGTCATAAAATCTAGTTTGGGGCACAAGAAATTTAGGCAACGGGGCCTAGTGGAGTGCTGTTATCTGAACTTTGTCAAAAACGCCATTTTTTCTCTAAGTAAAAAGCGCATAGGTTCAATAAATTTCTGTTATACAAAAAGCGACGTTGAAGTTTTATTTCTGCATCTAGAGTTGTGGAATGCATTCTTCTTTTATTCTGTCCGCACTTTTCATCCTAGAAAAAATATGCAAATTAAATAAAGTCTTGTACAGAAGGAGGCAGCATAGGCCATATGGGACATTTGAGGTACATAGCTCACGAATCTGTGATGAGATTAAGGCACATTCTTCGTTCCATATGCTAGGACAAATTTGTACAAATCCTCCTTCTTCCCGTGCTATTAGAGCATGGAATGGGTTGCCTGAGCTAGATAGGAAAACCAGTGACTTGGCAGAATTTAAGTCATTTGTTAACCTCTTTAAGTAAGACGTTTTGACGCGGACAAAAGTCGGCAATAAAATGGTGGACCACAGTTTTCAGAGGTTACAGATTTCCCGAGCAATGCTTCTCAGCCTCACAGTGGCTCTCGGGTGGAAACGGTTGTTAAGAGGAAACGCGGAGGATCCCAGCTACCCGTCGCCTCAGCGTGGCACCTCCGTGGAAACGTTTAGTAGTGGAATTAATAGCCCGCACCCCAGTCCAAAAAGTCCGCCACGCCATTCCACAAAGGGGGCCGTCATCAGTGACCGGATTAGCTGGAGTGGAAGTTCCCGCACGGAACAGTGGCGGTAACATTATAGGAATATGAGACTGCTCCTGACCACTTATAGCGTGTGGACTAAATAGTACCGGGGGCGGTACGCCGTGTACGTGGTACGGTCTACTCCTGCCCAGTCATTATGGTTGCTACTACTGGGAGCCCCCAGACAGGACACGGGGTGAGGAACCCCATGTCCAGGCCTGGTTGTTGGATAAAAGCCTTTCTAACAATCAACGGGATAACGGCGCCTGATTCCCTACTGGACTTCATTGAAGGTTAGAGGAGACGGTTAGGACAAAAAGGAAGAAAAAAAAAGTGGCCGTTTGGGTACCTAATCGGGCCAACACCAGTATATGATCAGGATTAGTAGGTCTACTACTGGCTAATAGTGCACTATGCTGTTCGCATCATATTCAATTCTGTGTGTTCTTATTTTTCATTAAAAAGTGGTGGTTTAATTAATTTATTTTTGAAAATCAGTTTGCATAGATAATTTTAAAAATAAAATGGTTCACTTTCGGAAAAGAAAAAAAGTAACCGTTGCATCGGAACTTTGAATAATATAAAATATCACGATTAGGGGTGCACCGGATAGTACTTTTTGATATCCGGCCGGAGCCGGATATGACCGGATAGTAAAATTTGATATTCGGCCGGAGCCGGAGCCGGATACCTAAGTGTTTTGTAAATAGCTTGTATTGCTGAGCATTTTACGAAACTGTTAAATAACATACCTATATTTGTTGGTATTATTTTTTTCCTTTTATATACCTTATTGTTTTAAACTCTTTTGCTGATTGATTTATTAAAGATTAACAGTATTTATAAACATAAATTAATCTGTGTAGCATGAGCGTGTCTGTGTGTATGTATGAGGCCACCAACTATAAAGGCTGTGTGTTGGAGGGTCAATGTAAAATATGTTAGTATATATTTAACTAGTTACTAATGTAAATCTCTCATCTGGCTTGTATGGTGGTTGGATGTATGTGTTCAATAATTTCTGACCAACAACTTGTAATTTTAAGTCCAAAGACTGCTTCTGGTTCTGGCTTCAAGGGCTTAATACTGATAGCTGTTAGTTAATAGTTGGAATCTGAAGCGTAGTAGGTCACATATTTATTAATCCATTTGCGGCAAACGATATTTTATTAACAGCAGGAACATCTATTATACCTACTCATAGCCTGAGCTTTAAATGTTGCGAAGCATAGATTTAATTGTAGTCTGTAGGCCTATTATTGTTATCAATGTTTAGATCTACTGTTATATAGATCTAAGAGAATTAGGAAAACCAACTATAAAAGAAACAAAATCACCCACACCCTCCCTACCAAAAAAAAACAACATAAATAGACTTTGTGTTCGACTGATTGTAACAACATGGTCAGATAGACTTAGTGAGCCTACACATGTAGTCCTAGTGTAGTGTGTATAGTTGATGGTGTTGACCTTCACGCGTTTTTTTTCCTTGGGCATACGCAATAGTGTTTAGTGTGCAGGCAAAAAAAGATAACACATTGGCATGATCAGTCAAGCATATAGATAAATTATCTCTGTACCTTAGTTACAGAGGTCAAGTGTTTCTTAACATTCCAGCTTATTTTTTCTTCGTTTGCTAGATCTAATTGTGGTGCTTTAGATCAATTTATTTTCTGCGATGTTAAATTTAATTGTAAGGTTTTCCTTTATATATTAAGTCAATAGAATTAAACAATGAAATTAGTTTTCTTTCTAAAGGTTTTAATACAAGGGGAAAAATACATACACGCACACATGCACATATTAGTTTTATTTTATTGTGCAACGAACGTGTGTTCAGCGCCCTAAATGACATTTCTCTCCAAGTAAACAAACTTAGTGTCACCATCTAGTGACCTCTAGACAGTCTCAATATGTCTTAACAATTTGCGTTAATCCATTCTGGCTTAAGAATGGTCAATGTCTATATTCTCTATCAATACATTGTCATGGATTAAACAAATAAGAAGTTGGGGGTGTTGAGTCTCTTGAGCCCTCCCTTTAAAGATACCCTTGGTCAGTGTCTGTTTGGATTGTAGACCTGACTCATACGTGAGACTTAACTCAAAGTAAACAAACTTATTACCCGTCCAATGGTATAAAAGGTGTGGTTTGTGGTCCAGACCCTTGATTGACAACCTATCTCATAATAAACTAACTCATACCAAATTAACCTTATAGAGATTTGGCTTGTAGTCCCGCCTCTAATAAAAATTATAATCCAAGTAAACAAACTCAGTTCCCTCATAAGATGTGACCTCTAGACATTGTCGACACGTTGACATCTGCCAGCCAGTGTGCCAGACATCGCTGCTACGTATGTAATACGAATTTATAATGTAAAGTCTAGTCCCCCCCCCCCCAATAACAAACCTAGTTCCCTCGTGTGACCTCTAGAGAGTGCTTACGTCCATCGTATCTGGCTTGGGGTCACCTGTCAATCAATGAACTCAATGTGATGGGCTAAACAAATAAAAGGGGGAGGGAGTTGTTCATCTAGAAATATACCTGGTTACCTTAGAGGTGTGGCTCTTGTAGTCCAGCCCCCCCCCCCCAATAAAGATTAACTACTAAGTAAACAAACTCAGTTCCCTCGAAAGGTGTGACCACTAGAGAGTGTCTATACGCTGACATTAAACCTACGTCCATCGTATTTAACTTGTGGTTACCTGCCTCAATGTGATGGACTAAACAAATAAAAGGGGGTGGGAGTTGTTCATCTCTACCTCTGGAGATATACCCGCACAGCTAGACAGACGTCTGGTCAGCATGACGTAGTCAAGGAATGTAACATTTTAACATGTTAACTAACTTACTCAAAGGTCAAGACAAATTGAAAAAAGTGCCAGCCATTGCATCTCTGTATGTAAAGCGCATTTATGATGTAAAGTTTCATCTCTATTTATATTAAGTTATTAACTTGCCTTGTCTTTATAATAAACGATGTTTGGTGCATATTTATAATGGCTCTATTTTTAAGCACATTATTTTGTTTTCATATAAACATTAATACATTCTGGAACAAGGTCCACTTTATGCATATTAAATAAGTGTCTTTTTACTATCCGGTTTACTATCCGGTAGTGATATCCGACCGGAGCCGGATAGCACCGGATAGTAAAAAATGCCGGATATTCGCCAGAAGCCGGAGCCGGAGGGACTATCCGGTGCACCCCTAATCACGATGTCCGATTTTCATTTTTCTTCTTGTTTCTGAGATCTAAACGGGAAGAGTAAAAGTTTCTGACTCGTCAAAATTGAATTTTTTTTTTAAAATATATCTCTTTTTTGTGGAGTCTCCGGGGCAGTGGTCGCACCCGCCCTCCCTTCAGCCCCGCCTGACGCCTTACCCGGCCATTTACATTTGCACACTAGCGCGTCAGTGCAACACCGCTTGTGTTTACGTAATAAATGGAGTTCCTAATATGTCATATGTCTTCCCTGTTAAACACTAGTTTGTTATTTGTGTAACGCAAATATAATAATATTCCACACCCGGCCCTGTAAAGAGCTAGATCTAGATGTAGACTAGATTTCTATATAGATGTAGATCTGTAGTTGTACATATATAACTAGTCTAGATATAATAATAACAGATATAGAATAGATCTAGATCTAAATAAATCTGGGTCTAGAATGATCTAGATCTATATTAGTATATAGAGGTGCACAGGATAGTACTTTTTTGTTATCCGGCCGGAGCCGGATCTAACCGGATAGTAAAATTAAATATTCGGCCGGAGCCTGAGCTGGAACAGAATACCTACATGACTCAAACAGCTCGTTTTACTGAAGTTTTTGCAAACCTTCTATATAACATACCTATATTCATATTATTTTGTTATTACTTTCTTACTTGAAACTCTATCACTGATTAATAAATTAAAATCAACAGCATTTTTTTTACAAATATGCTTATCATAAACTAATCTTTGTAACATGAGATGGTGTGTGCGTATGTATGAGGCCGCTAATTGTAAAGTAGAATGTGGGATAACTCATGCAAAATATATAAACTTATATGTAACTAATGTAAATCTTTCAAAGGTAAAGTTCAATCGTGGTTTTATAGCGTAAATCTCTCTTAAGTACAATCTAAGTTGTATAGTGGGTAGATGTTTGTGTTCATGTATTTTACACCATCAACTTGTCATTAGGCTCGTGTTTTAAAGGCCACAAACCGCTTTTGGTTTGTACCTTATACAGATAGTGGCTTAGTAAATATCTTAAGTAATTCCAGTAATAACGAGGAGTTACTTGACACACTTAAATTTTATTAAGAATATTGTGATTCAATCAAGCCACACACATAACACAAGAGTAAGATTTAAAGTTAACACGTTAGAAAAAGTAATTCAACAGTGATATTTATTTATTTATTTACAAAAGAATACATAAAGCTAATTTAATATAATAATATAATAATAATATACACATCCTTTAAAAGTTAAAGCATTAAAGCACAGCAAAAAGAAAATGAATGAAAAGAACTAGGTTTCAATTGAATTAATTAGTTGTTTGTTACATTAAAGATGAGTTATATTTCAGAAAAACAAGTTTTTCAGCATCGTCTGGTATAAGTTTTGTACGATAGTCATTGATAATTCGTCCAGCAACGCTGAACAGTCTCTCCGATGGCACACTGGTTGGAGGTGGTGCTAGATAGATTTGAGCAACCTTTGCTAATCCAGGAAATCTACTGGCATTAACCTTCCACCATAAAACTGGATCATCTTTTCGATGAATCAGTGGCTCACTCAGGTATTTGGACAGCTCTTCATTAATTATATCTTGCTGGCTTTGTACTTTGACGTCCGTTGATGATGACTTTTTATCAGCCATTATTATTACTTTTCAATTTACTAAATGCCCTTGCAAGCCACCTTTCTACCCGTGGCTTGTGTAACAAAATACTTGTCCTGTAGTTCAGCGCTCTAATTGACATTTCTCTCCAAGTAAACAAACTTAGTGTCATCATCTAGTGACCTCTAGACAGTGTCAATATATCTTAACAATTTGCATTATTCCATTCTGGCTTAAGAATGGTCAATGTCTATATTCTCTATCAATACATTGTCATGGATTAAACAAATACGAAGTTGGGGGTGTTGAGTCTCTTGAGCCCTCCCTTTAAAGATACCCTTGGTCAGTGTCTGTTTGGCTTGTAGTCCTGAGTCATAATTGAGACTTAACTCAAAGTAAACAAACTTATTACCCGTCCACTAGTATAAAAGGTGTGGTTTGTGGTCCAGAACCTTGATTGACAACCTATCTCATAATAAACAAACTCATACCAAATTAACCTTATAGAGATTTGGCTTGTAGTCCCGCCCCTAATAACAATTCTACTCCAAGTAAACAAACTCAGTTCCCTCATAAGATGTGACCTCTAGACAGTGTCAACACGTTGACGTCTGGCTTAATGTGGTCAGATGCCTATCTGTGAACTCAATGTTATGAACTAAACAAACAAAAGGAGGTGGGGGTAGCTCATCTCTACCTCTGGAGATATACCCGCACATCTAGACAGATTATCAGCGTGACGTAGTTAAGGAATATGACATGTTTACTAGACCACTCAAAGGTCAAGACAAGCCAGTGTGCCAGACATCGCTGCTACGTATGTAATACGAATTTATAATGTACAGTCTAGTCCCCCCCCCCCCCAATAACAAACCTAGTTCCCTCGTGTGACCTCTAGAGAGTGCTTACGTCCATCGTATCTGACTTGAAAATGTAGCTGGACGAGCTAGACAGACTTGTAAAGTTAAGTAAGGCAGTTCTGTGAAGTACAAGAAAGCATTTGAATTGATGTAGCCAATTGTGTTGAATTGGCTGCCGATGTATTTGTAATTAAATCGCCACTTTGTTACTTGAAGCTCTTGTTGTCAAGTTCTTGTGTTAGATGTGCTGTTGTGTTGTTAAGTAGTGATTGCAGAAGGCCTGATTGAGAAGATCGTAGCACTATATATATAGATAGATCTAGATCAAGGCGTAGAACAAATTCGTACAAGTGCTCCTTCTTCCCTAGTGCCATTAGAGAATGCAATGGGTTGCCTGAGTCAGCCAGGAAACCAAAGACTTTGCAGAGTTTAAGTCATTGATTAACATGCATGACTAGATGGACACATAAAATGCGCAGTACGTAATTATCTTTTTTTTTTAAGTAACGCATGTAATATAGATCTATAACGTAACAAGATAGTAGACTATTATAAATCTAGACTTAGCTCTATATACTGACCTTGTCACAGTAAGATAAGAAACACACAGACGATTTGCCAACTGCAATTTGAAAATCCACACGATAAAACGTGAAGATTTAAAGTACTAAATCTATATCTAGTAATAGTAGATATAGCATACTTAGTCTATTAATTAAATTATAAAGATAATAAGCAAACAAAATTATAAAAGATCTGGAGATAAATAGTTATTTAGAATTTACACTAGATTTAGATCTATAGACTCAATATTATTTCCGCCTGACAAAACAAAACGGGAATGATAGCGGAACTACACTGGAAACAGTGTGAAAACTTCCCAATTCTAGCAGACGACACACAACGTATAGACTGCGTGCCTGTGTAGGAGAGACTCGCGCAGCGACCTACATGTACCAAGTCCAACGCTTCCTGGAAAATGGGTTTTTCTTCGAATGGACCTCATTCACCAATCGTAAACAAACATTCAGTCACGTGATCTTATTGATGAAACAACGGGAAAAACTGTCAACATGAGATCGTAAATTATATATATATAAGAGATAGAGCACCACGAGGCTAAATGTTGTTTGTTTACGATTGATGAATGAGGTCCATTAGCAGCAGTCAGACTTTTGCAGATATTGGATTGTTTGCTACATCCCTTCATCGTTTCTACAGATAAAAGAGTAGTTAGATCTATGACCTGCATTGCGTTGGCTGCATTGAGTTTACTAGGACAATAGGCAATATCTTCACATCGTGTTTATATATACAGGTCACACCGTCACATGTCACAGTTAAGTCTCTGCGTAGCCACATGAAATACAACATTCTTCCTTCAATCTTCTCGAACGAAGACCTTCCGTATAATCGAGGCCGGATTTAGGTATGTAGAGGCCCCATGGCAGTGTTTTTGAGGAGGCCCCAACACTTTTTCGAAAGCTTTAATAAATTAATAATTTAAAAAAAAAAAAACTAATATCTAAATGCATGCCAGCCATGCCATATTATAAAAGAAATTACTTGTAAAATTAAATTTTCTTTCGTTTAAAAAATAATTATTATTTAACGTGTATATTTTAGCTAAAAAGAAATGTAACTTTTTAGGGTTTAAGCAACGTATTTGGTTTCTATTACGAGAATATAAACACACTAGAAGCGGATACGTTTGAACCACGGCAATGTTGCCAACTGTAGGATTTCAAGTTTGGCTTATAAAAATGGGAATAAAACAAAACATATTTTTTTTCTCTCTTTTGTAGAGGCCATTTTTTGTGGGCTGTACCGCCGCCTCCCCCAACCTAAATCCGGCCCTGATTATGAATCTAGATTTAAAGTTCTAAACTCTACTACAAGTACTAGATAAAAAAGGCCCTGTCCGTCAGGGCCAGAGATAATTGAAAAATAAAGATTGTCAAAATTAAAGTGCGTTGTTTAAGTGTGTGTGGTACATAAATCAAGGTATTCAATTTAGACATATTGTTACAAATGAACAGTGACAGGTAGAGGTCAACTCGTGACAACGGCGAGATGACACAGCAGCGAGTGTTTTCTGGAATCTACGTGTATAAACAAAGACAATATGTGACGTGTCCTCATGTGATGTTCCAGAAGGTACAAGCAGTGTTTGTGCAACATTAGAGAAGCGATTAGGGACTCTATATAAGCCAGAGAGTTAATGTGAAAGTCAGTCGTCGGTACAGTCGTCGTTACTGTTGTCTACTGTGCGAGACAGTGGAAGAGAGATGTGTACGACTCGATGCAAGTTAACTAGGGTAGAGTTAACTGGGGTGGACTACAGTCGTTAAGGTCTATACAGCGAACTACAGTGGACTTGAGCCGTTACAGTCGATGTAAGACGTGTACGGCTCCGATTCGGCAGAGTTGAGTACGACTCTGAACAGCTGAGTAGAGCGGAATACGGCTCGATGCAAGTTGAGAAGAGATGAATTGCAACGAAGTGAAGAGATGAATTGCAACGAAGTGTAAACTGCCAGATATTGTACTGTCTTCTACGCTACATGTTACAGTGACGAATTCATAGAGTCAATAAAGTTATATGAAGCTGAAAGTTGAGTTGTCAAGTTCTTTGCAGTGTTTTTATTTGTGTGTCTGCTTGTACATTTAGCCAGAAATTCAGAAATACGTAACAATATTTTATACCATCGATTGACTATAATTTACAGACGGGGGGTTTCAACCTCAACCCCCCCCCCCCCGGAGAGGAATTTTAAACTCAAGGTAGGTAACGGTTTAACATTAGAGAGTGAGAGTGTATTCCAAAAGTGCTTTCTGTTTTTTTGACTGATAAATAGACGTAGGTATGTAGGGGCGACAAGTTTTTCTTCAGCCAGACTCCAGTTGCCGTACAGAAGGATTTTCGGGATGGGATTGTCCTCCATCCGGCGAACATGTCCAAGCCAGTGTAGGCGGCGTTGCCTAAGGGCTGTAAAGATGCTTGGAAGGCCCGTTTTCGCGAGGACCTCAGTATTGCCCACTCTTTCTTTCCATTATTATTTTCAAGATCCTTCGAAGGCAGCGCAAGTATTTTACAGGAAATGTTGCTAAAATGTTTTTCATTTCCCTTTGAAATAATAACACGCACCTTGTGTTTACTGCCTGTAGTACGCAGGTCTTGCTGTCCTCAGAAAGGTTTGTGCGTATGTATGCCAGTGCTGTATTTACCTGAAGGCAACACAAACTCTAGGAATAAATTTGCCTTATGTTGATAACAAGGACCCCAATATCTCATATAGCTTAGGGCCTTACCGAGTCTAAATCCGGTCCTGGTGTATGTATGTATGTATGTATCATGTATGTATGCAGTGCTAGCTTTTAACTACTAATAAATTAATAATTAACTTTAAAATACAAGAAACGAAATACTTTTTTCCCCACATTGAAAAAGGTACCGGTACGCCGTACCGGTGCGTACCGTCACAAAAAAAACACTGTATGTATGTTTGTATGTATGTATGTATGTATGTATGTATTGTATGTATGTATGTATGTATGTATGTATGTGTGTGTGTGTGTGTGTATGTGTGTATACTGTTCTCTTTTAGAAGATCAAAAGTGGACCATTGCACCTAATTTTAGCACGCGACAGAATGGGGTGATATTAACATTTTATATAGCGCTTTTGGTTTTTGAGATGCAAATAGTAGGACTAACCGTGACTAATGGACTGCACAAAACAGGCTTTTCCCCTTTTGGTTACCGCTAAAAAAGTTCTTTCTCCATGCTGCTACACTATTGAGTTAAACTGTTAGCTGCGGGTGTGTTTATAGATCTAGAAGATGCTGCGTTGTCGTCATACACCCAACAGCCTCCCGATCAGCTGTGACCTAGTTATCGGCTTAGCTCAAGACCTTGACCCTGACGGGGCACAATGCTCTGTCTATTAATAGCCTTCGTCTTAAATCATCTGGTTCTAAGATTCGGAGTACACTCACTACGTGGCCAGGTTCCTGGAAACAATATTATCATCACCTTGATTATCTTTCTTGTCTCTCTCTCTCTCACGTAGCGATGTTTCACTTCTCTCTGTCTCTCTCTTCTCGCAGTGTGTTACACCGTGAGTATACACAGTCTCTCTCTCCCTCTCTCTCTTTCTCTTCCCTCTATGTGAGTATGCAATGTTTCGTATCTCTGTCTCTCTGTCTGTCTCTCTCTCTGTGTGTCTCTCTCTCAAACTGTACCACTGAAAGTCATGTATTTCTCTATATATTTCTTCTTGGCTTAAAAAAACACACCATCAAATGTAATGTCTTGAAGAAATAAGTGGCATTAATATACGAAACATGTAACAAATACAAGACTATCTTTATTGGATCGAAGATTAAAGATTCGATTTATTGGATTCGATAGATAAGAATTCGTGTAAACGAGGATTCTCGCACGTAATGGCCTACTTCTGGCTGAACAGGTTTGATAGTCCGCTGTTGCATTTATATTTAGAGTTTTAAAGGCATTCATGTATCACAGTCGTGTATCATCTTATCTTATCTGTCCCTTGACTTTCATCTTATCTTATCTTATATTTTACAGACGTTATTTAAAAAAAGAAGAAGAAGAAGATTATTACGTCCTATGATCCTACGCATTTCATGTGTCAGTCTAGTCATACATGTTAATCAATGACTTAAACTCTGCCAAGTCTTTGGTCTTCCTGGCTGATTTAGGCAACCCATTCCATTCTCTAATGGCACAAGGGAAGAAGAACTTGTACGAATTTGTTCTTGCGTATGGAATAAGAAAAGTGCCTCTATCCTTGAGTCTTTCTGAGTATTTCATTAAGTGCTGTTAAAGTTCGCGTAAAGAAATCCCCCATTTTTTTTCCAGTCAGCAGCTGTTCTTAGCAGGCAATCAAGATAGAAGCCAGTCCATTTTTTTTCTATTGTTTATGCCCATCCAACTATTCTCTGATTGACTCTTACTTTGTGCTCCTCCCCCCCCTCCTCCACTGTCTCTGGAAGGATGACATTGACAATGAGCCATGTCTTACTATATGACTGAGCCAGCCCAGGTCTCGTCTCTTCACGGTATAAAAGAGTTCCTCCTTTTTTGCCAGCCAACGGAAAGACATGCTTCTAAATAGTTTCGAAATCATGCGGCGAATGAAATTATTTCACATTTGATGCTCAATTATTCAGACACTACGTATTCTTGTTGAATCGAGTTCATCCTTGTTTTCAATGTCAAGAAATATGATTGGATGTTCATCGCCATCAAACTCCACGTGAGAGAATGCTGAGCGGTTCAAATGTACTCATTTAAAAGCACTAGTCAGAAACCAAGATCAAGAGAATATGCTTACCCGAGACCATTCCTTATGGAAAGCCTCAACACTCACTTGCAACGTCTCAGCCTGTGGGCAGTTTAGACCAATAGCTCGTTGCCACGTCACAGGTCTGTAGGTCTTCTATAACTGTTGGTTTCGCCTTACCTCACGTGACCTGTCGATTCGGTACTTGGAGAGTCTGGACAGCCAGAAAATATTGAAGATTTTAACGATAATTTCTTTCATTCTAAAAAAAAAATGTCAAGGACAGGGATGTAGCTAGGAATTTTCCATTTTTTGGGGACCCTGGGGGCTTGACCTCTTTGGGGATCCCTGCATTTTGCGTAATATTTTATATTTAATTTAAAAAACAAATAGCTTGTCCAGTCGAAAGATAACGTTGATCGGCCTGGAATTCTACTTACAAGCTGCAGATGCAACCCCCCCCCCCCCCCACAGGGTCGCTGAGCTTGAGACATATGTTAATAGTTCACTTAGAGATCATCTAGTCTTTTGAAATTGAGGCGGTTCTGTATTGGCTTAGAACTACCTCAATGAGCTTCACTTCGACTACGTGTTCATTATCTGATGGTAGTCATCCTGCGACTTTGCAGTGTTTGGTTTTCACGTCCAAACTTTTGACCCACTGTGTAAACAGCAGCTGTTACACAGAGATTCAATGCACAGTTTTAATTCCTTAGTCTGGTAAAGGGATTGCTGGTTGGGCATTGATTTTCTATCAAAGAAACTTGTAGAAATCCTTATATATATCATGTGCATTCATTACTGCTGGTCGCCTGGTGAATTATAATAATCAATAGTTTATTACTATAATGAACTAATATGAACGATTAGTTTTCAATCAGAGTTAATTTATGATAGTAACGGACTTCAGTGGCTGAAAAGTAAAAGCGGGTCGGTCGTTGTACATGTCACATGACACCCTCGTCAACCGTGGGCTTCAGAAACTGATGACGTTTACATCCTCTGCCCAATCAGATCGCACGGTCTGTAAAGGGGAACTAGAATTACATTATTATAATTTTAGTTGTCAGATACTCAGCATCTCGATATCGTACTATAAATTAATGAAAAAATATGAACCAATGTGCTGGCCTCAAATATTGAGATAGCAAAGTGTCAAGTTAATGCATTAACCCATTACTTATAACTGCCAGCATCTCTCTAATCTATTAGATTAGATCTATATGGCCTCCTTCATTCGCAAAGCGACTATGGATCATCTCATAGCATTCTCATAGACGATGAAAGCCTGGGCATTAACTTTGGCTAGAACGATCTTGCCCACGCAGCAGTTCCCCCCCCCCTTCTCCATGGAATCGATGTATCCAAAGGAAACGAAAGTGTCGATCCAGTTGGCGGCACTGTGGTCGCAGGCTCTGCCTGGGTGGAGCACTGTGGTCGCAGGCTCTGCCTGGGTGGAGCACTGTGGTCGCAGGCTCTGCCTGGGTGGAGCACTGTGGTCGCAGGCTCTGGTGGAGCACTGTGGTCGCAGGCTCTGCCTGGGTGGAGCACTGTGGTCGCAAGCTTTGCCTGGGTGGAGCACTGTGGTTGAATCCTTTTTTTTTTCAAGGTTGACTTCCGAAGCCTTTTTCGTGTTTGGGTGTAGCTGAATTTGAATTCAGAGTTTCATTTTCCTAGCTACATGGATAGCCAACCAAGGCTAATGAGCTTCTCCTGTTAGAAGATTACTGGTTTAGGCGCCAGTTACTCCCCTTTTCCCCTTAAGTTAGTTCCGCCGGACCCACTATTTGAGCCACATGTGAAGGCCAGTAGTTGGACTGGTTATTTGAGGCTATTTACTTCCGTTGAAGCATGCAATAAATAGTGGATGGCTTAAATGCATGACCACTTTCAGCAATAACAACCTTACGGAACCTATTGCTAGATAGACATCATATATAAAAAAGGCCGGACAGGGAGCGGGGGGCGTCACTTCTGACACTTTTATGCTTTCTCGGTCGCATGCTGTCCTCTTGGAATGTACCCGTCCAACTTACACAGCAAAACTCACAGACACACGTAATCATTTTGTGTGTAGACATAAACGCATATTTACAGACTGATATTAAAAACACACACACACATGTGTTCATTGAATCCCCTACGTTTAAATGCTCTAGTGATTCTTAACCTCTTATCAACAAAACCTACAATGTAGACTACAGGTATACAAAGAAACATGCCAAATATGTCCCAGCATCGTTGCTTGTGCAGTGTATAATGTATGTTTTCGGCGAGATCTAGTGATGTATGACTACATCCTGTGAAATGTCCCATTTAGTGTGAGGTATAACCATGAATGACTCATTTGTTCCTCGGATGAATGAGGTACTTTTGGACAAGAAGATTGTGAAACACAGCCTGCCTGTCTTGCAACATTGGTAGCTGGTTTTCGCAGGGTGTGTCCTATCCAGCTCCATTTTCGTTTTGTGATGTCTTGGGCTACGGGCTTTTGTCTAGTTCTCTTCCACAAATTGACAGTAGTTATCTTTTCTGGCCACCTAATTTCTAATATCCGGCGTAGGCATCTGTTAACAAAGGTCTGGAGCTTTTCCATATTTGTTTTAGTGACTCTCCAAGTTTCTGAACCGTATAGGACAGACTTAACGTTTGTATTATAGATTCGTATCTTGTTATGTAGAAATAGTGCCTTAGAGCGCCAAATTGTGTGAAGAGTTAAAAAGGCAAACCTAGCTTTATTGATCCGAATTAGTATATCATCATCAGCTCATGAATAATAATAATAATCTTTATTGTCCGTATGGAAATTTGTCTTACAATTTGTGCATTACACCAAACAAAAAACATAACTACAACAAAGAGGACAACCACCAGGACAGCTATCAGCTAAGTAAGAATGTCTATTTAAAAAATAAAAACTAAGAGAAAGAGCAGACGACACTGCAATGGACCCCAACCTACTCGTGCATTGTGTGTGGTTGGCTTTCCGAAGAGAAGATTGAGCTTCACGGCCATCTTGGAAGCCAACCTCAACACTGACCTGTAAATGTCAGAACATGTTGGCAGTTTAGACCAATAGGTCTGTATAACGTAACAACGATCTATTTATTAGTGTTAACTGGCCACATGCTGTGACGTTTCTGCCCAGCGTCCAGGCCTTCTAAAACGATTGGTCTCGATTTCGGACATATATGCACTTCGCCTCTAGATTTGGTAGTTCATTTTTTTTAACAGATGGCGTATAATTCTCTCTTAGACCTTGTGATCCACAAATAAAAACATAAAGTTTCTCTCTAAATGAAGGGGTTCGTTGCCAATGAAGTAATGCTACGTTTCCCCCTGTATTGTCAGTTACTTGCAATAAACTGTATTAGGCAGCCAGTGAGAATGTCACAATGATCTAGAGAGCCCTAGAAACCCTAAGCTTCCGGTAAATTATATTATTTGGATATTCCCGTTTTGTTCTCATTGTGTTGTGTACACTTATATAACCAAAAATGTGTTTCCGTTGCAATGATGTGGCATACCGCTAATGACTCAGCTTGTTAATGAGAAACTGGTTAGCGTGTTGGGTAGGAAGACAATGCAATTCAAATACAAGTGCACAGACATAATACAAGGTCGTCCTCGTAGTTTTGATTCCAACGAAAAAAGAAAACTAAACAAAGATTTTTTGTGAAAAACATTGGCTTTCTTGGAGACAAATATGAAACTGAGTCGGACGAAGTTTAGAATGACATTAGCCAAGCCAATGCAGAGTTTGGCGCTTCACATTACGAAAAAAAAAATTGATTCGCAGAATCTAATTTCGAATTGAGTGCCATTTAGAAGATATTCTTAGACTTGCATAGACCTATTTTGACATTAAGCTCTAGTAAACTCATACTTGATGTCGCTATGAGAGAAATTAAAGTGTCACCATGTTTTCATTGCAAAATAAATACTCCCTCTTCCCTAGAGCTATTAGAACATGCCATGGGTGGCCAACGACTTGGGAGATTTTAAGTCACAGATTTACATGACTGACAGGGATCCGCGTAGGACGTAGGCGAATTATCTTCTCTTTTTAAAGTAACCTCTGTCATTTATACGATAAGAATAACATTGTTCCTGACAACTTATTTTGTGTGTGTGTGAATGCGCTCAACTAGTCTGTATATCTTACTTTGTGTGTGTGTGAATGCGCTCAACTAGTCTGTATATCTTACTTTGTGTGTGTGGGAATGCGCTCAACTAGTCTGTATATCTTACTTTGTGTGTGTGTGAATGCGCTCAACTAGTCTGTATATCTTAATTTGTGTGTGTGTGAATGCGCTCAACTAGTCTGTATATCTTACTTTGTGTGTGTGTGTGTGAATGCGCAGAACTAGACACTGTATATCTTTACCTTTGTGGCATAAGGACGATTTGTCTAATTTACTGATAAATTTTCACTTCGAAATTTGAAATGTGCAGGTTACAGGGCGTTCAATCATAGCAAGATGTGTATGTGTGTGTGAGTTTTACATTTGCTTTCAAAAATATGAATATTTCGGTTTCAAGCGAGATACACCGAGTTTCTCTGAACTTAGTCACAGGCAATGTTGATAGAGAATCGATAGTAATCGATAAATAAAAGCCAAACAAAGAAAAAAAATTAACAATTTGATTCTACACAAGTCTGAAAAAAGCATCAATCAATAAGTACTTGAAGCAAGTGAGCTTTATTGATTCATGCTCGGACCAAAAAGAAAGAAGAAACTTTAGTTTTCTGTTATTTTGGCTATACTGTCCAAAAAGCAGTTTCCACGGACTCAACCAAACTGTACAAACAAGAGGCTTCAATAAAATGAACTTCTATGCATATTGTTAAAAGGTAACATAATCACTAAAGAAAAGAATGGCTTGCTTTGAAAATGTCTGATAAAGTGCGAAAAATTTAATCTCCCTCAATCTTTCACAAGATGTGAGACTGAAATTGAAAAGTTGTATGCTCCAAATGTCAGTCATCACATGTAAGTTGTATGCTCCAGATGTCAGTCACCACATGTAAAGTTGTATGCTCCAGATGTCACTCCACGTATTAAGTTGTATACTCCCGATGTCAGTTACCATATGTTAAGTTGTATGCTCCAAATGTCAGTTACCACATGTAAGTTGTATGCTCCAGATGTCAGTCACCACATGTAAAGTTGTATGCTCCAGATGTCAGTTACCACATGTTAAGTTGTATACTCCCGATGTCAGTTACCACATGTAAAGTTGTATACTCCCGATTTCAGTTACCACATCTTAAGTTGTATACTCCCGATGTCAGTTATCACATCTTAAGTTGTATACTCCCGATGTCAGTTACCACATGTCAAGTTGTATGCTCCAGATGTCAGTCACCACATGTTAAGTTGTATGCTCCAGATGTCAGTCACCACATGTGAAGTTGTATGCTCCAGATGTCAGTCACCACATGTTAAGTTGTATGCTCCAGATGTCAGTCACCACATGTGAAGTTGTATGCTCCAAATGTCAGTCACCACATGTAAAGTTGTATGCTCCAGATGTCAGGAACCACATGTAAAAATGTATGCTCCAGATGTTTTGCACTTTACTTCAAATGTGTGTTCCAGTTTTGAGACGGAAGTATATGTTTGCTTAAGAAAGAAGACCTATTTTCTTCGGTAGGGCAACTCTGTGCCTTCAAGCGAATTTCCCATTTTCCCCGTGCTAAATTTGAAATTGCTTGAGAATATTTTCGTGTGAAATCGATGTCGATTCTGCATTTCTTTCGAGTCGATACTGCTATGATAAATGCCCAGTATCACTAGCGAGTCAAAACAAAAGCCAGGTTTAAACTTTTTTGTAAGAAATTTATTTACGTTTGAGTTATTCCAGTATCGATATTTTCTAAACTAAAAGCAACGACAAGGACATCAGATAAATTTTAAGATGGTTTCTTTGATATTTCCCATTACCATATATAACAAATTCAAATTAATGTGTCTATGAAATTTTGACTCACACGTAGATTCTATTTGATTTCATTACATAATCTACTATGTAATTAAAATATTGTACTAGTTTTAAGTGCTGTGATGTTATACTAGTTTTAAGTGCTGTGATGTTATACTAGGTTTAAGTGCTTTGATATTGTACTAGTTTTAAGTGCTGTGATGTTGTACTAGGTTTAAGTGCTGTGATGTTGTACTAGTTTTAAAAGCTGTGATGTTGTACTAGTTTTAAGTGCTGTGATATTGTACTAATTATAAGTGCTGTGATGTTGTACTAGTTTTAAGTGCTGTGATGTTGTACTAGGTTTAAGTGATGTGATGTTGTACTAGTTTTAAGTGCTGTGATGTTGTACTAGGTTTAAGTGCTGTGATGTTGTACTAGTTTTAAATGCTGTGATGTTGTACTAGTTTTAAGTGCTGTGATGTTGTACTAGGTTTAAGTGCTGTGATGTTGTAGTAGTTTTAAGTGCTGTGATATTGTACTAGTTTTAAGTGCTGTGGTGTTGTACTAGTTTTAAGTGCTGTGATGTTGTACTAGGTTTAAGTGCTGTGATGTTGTACTAGGTTTAAGTGCTGTGATGTACTAGTTTTAAGTGCTTTGATATTGTACTAGTTTTAAGTGCTGTGATGTTGTACTAGGTTTAAGTGCTGTGATGTTGTGCTAGGCTTAAGTGCTGTGATATTGTACTAGTTTTAAGTGCTTTGATATTGTACTAGTTTTAAGTGCTGTGATGTTGTACTAGTTTTAAGTGCTGTGATGTTATACTAGGTATAAGTGCTGTGATGTTGTACTAGTTTTAAGTGCTGTGATGTTGTACTAGTTTTAAGTGCTGTGATATTGATCTTTTTTTAAGTGCTGTGATATTAATCTTGTTTTAAGTGCTGTGATATTGATCTTGTTTAAGTGCTGTGATATTGATCTTGTTTTTAATGCTGTGATATTGATCTTGTTTTAAGTGCTGTGATATTGATCTTGTTTTTAGTGCTGTGATTTTCTACTAGTTTTACATGTTGTGATATTGTACTTGTTTTAAGTGCTGTGATGTACTAGTTTTAAGTGCTGTGATGTTATATTTTAAAGTAATGTGATGTTTGTACATGTTTTAAGTGCTGTGATGTTGTACTAGTTTTACATGCTGTGATGTTGCTGTTAGAGGCCATCTGCTGCCATCTACTTTCCTCTATGCCAGTAAGGTCGAAATGGCGTCTGAGTTGATCTTTATAGCGCTTAAGGGGCGCACCTCTTACGCCGTCCTCCTTTAAGCTCGCCAAAGAAGATAGCTTTCAGCATGCGATCGTTTCCCATGCGGAATAAGCGTCCGACCCAGCGCAGCTGTCGAATGGTAATTAGTGTTTCTATACTGTCCACACCAACCTCCAGCTGAAAATAGTTATTTGTAATGTAGTCTTGCCAGTATACCCATCATGAGGCGAAGGTAGTTGGAGAGCTCTCACAAAGGCTGCTGGACACACAATTGAGACTCAAAGAAAAGCCCTTATTGAAAACAGGCGCAGAAGACGGAAAGAAAATTTAAATAGATCGCCAGCGGACAACGGCTTTGTTTACATGAAATGCGGGGAAATATGCAGGTCGCAACTGGGTTTGCGTAGTCACATGAAACACTGCATTCATCCTTAATTTTCGGAATCGAAGACATTGCCAATAAGTTCTCTAGGATATGATAATGTATTAGTTCTCTGTGATATGATATTGTTTTAGTTTTCTGTGATATATTGTATTAGTTCTCTGATGTATTGTATTAGTTCTCTGTGATGTATTGTATTAGTTCTCTGTAATATAATATTGTTTTAGTTCTCTGTGATATATTGTATTAGTTCTCTGTGATATATTGTATTAGTTCTCTGATATATTGTATTAGTTCTCTGATATATTGTATTAGTTCTCTGTGATGTGTTGTATTAGTTCTCTGTGATATGATATTGTATTAGTTCTCTGTAATATATTGTATTAGTTCTCTGTGATATATTGTATTAGTTCTCTGTGATGTATTGTATTAGTTCTATGTGATATATTGTATTAGTTCTCTGTGATATGATATTGTTTTAGTTCTCTGTGATATGATATTGTATTAGTTCTCTGCGATATGATATTGTTTTAGTTCTCTGTGATATATTGTATTAGTTCTCTGATATATTGTATTAGTTTTCTGTGATATATTGTATTAGTTCTCTGATATATTGTATTAGTCTCTGTGATATATTGTATTAGTTCTCTGCTGTGATTTTGTTGTATTAGTTTCAAGTAATTTGATGCTGTTTTAGATCCTTGCTCGTATGCTAGGATATTGTATTGGTTCTTTGCGATGAGATATGGTAGTTCTAAGAGATTTAATGTATTAGTTCTCTGGTGTGATATTGTATTAGTTCTCCACTGTGATATTGTATTAGTTCTCAGCGATATATTGTATTAGTTCTCTGTAATATATTGTATTAGTTCTTTGCTGCGATTTTCTTGTATTAGTTCCAAGTAATTTGATGTTGTATTAGATCCCTGCTCGTCTGCTGTGATACTGTATTAGTTCTCTGTGATTTGATATTGTATTAGTTCTCTGTAATTTGATATTGTATTAGTTCCTTGTGATGTGATAATGTATTAGTTCCTTGTGATGTGATATTGTATTAGTTCTCTTATGTGATATTGTATTAGTTCCTTGTGATGTGATATTGTATTACTTTTAAGCGCTGAGATGTCGAAGTTATTTATAAAAACTTGAAGAAGTAGGCAAAATTAGTTCAGTCTTTAAATAAAAAGAAATCTTTTATGAAAAAGTTTATTATTGCGCCATTTTGAAAGGTTACCCAAAATAGATTGACAAAGAGATATAGGCTCTAAAATATCCACACCTACCTATAACAACTTACTTTTCAATGCTGTCAAGTGCAAGGCCTGGAATGTTGTTAGCAAACGATAAAGAAAATTGATGAGTTACAATAAAAGTCACGGTATTGAAATGTGAGGGTGTTTGCCAAGTGACATTCAAAATATTAATTCTAGAAAATAATTCTGAAACAAACTTTTAAAACCTAAGTAAAGTTGAAAAAAAAAAACCTATAACGTAAATGAGGCCATAAAGTGTACGTGTATATAATCCCTCCGATTATGTGTGTATGCTGGAGTAGGCTATATGTTTATTTGTGCCTTTTTCTGGACGGTAGTCTTTTCTATTAGACTAAGAACCAGGTGAAAGAGAATTCCCTAGCCTAAGATCTAGATCCAGACACCACAATTTAAACTAAACACACACCCATACAAACGACGAGTCTCTATATATATATAATATACATAGATCCAGAAGATATTTTGTTACATATATAATTTAAAAAAAAAAGGTTCACACTTATATATTTGAAGGAGGCTAAAGTTTTTAATGTTTAGTAAAAACCAGTCTTGCCATGTTCTAGAAGTGGATTTGGGGGGGGGGGGAGGAGTCCTTCTTTTCTAAATTTCTGGACAACTTTACAACTGATTCAGGGACGACATTTTTCCGTCACCCCAAATTTTTTATTGTCTGTCTGGCCAAGAACTTGAGCACGTAATTTCTTCCACATTCTCGGGTCAAGTTGAGGCTTAGCACAACCGTTCATTGGCGAAGGAATTACATGAATCAATACACAAAAAAAATTAACCAATTAATTACTGGTAACCAATTATTTTGCTTGATATCAACGAAGCGAAATTAATCCTTCATCATTCATAGATATGGTCAAAACAAAACATGAATTAATTAAAAAAAAAAAATTAGTCATTAAGTAGCCTATTGGTAACTTTTTAAAAAAAATTGATATGAAAAGGGAATAACTTCTACATTATTGAGAGTATAGTTGTGAAGTTCTTTCTCCTTTAAAAAAATATTTTAGATTTTGCGTGTTGCTCTACATTGCAATACTATTTCAGATCTGGGTTTGAAAGAGGCCTAGACAAATTATCCAGGTTAAATTGCTATCCAAAGGAAATGTTTACAAGTATTTAAAAGGTTAAACAGGGGTGGTACCAAAGGAAATCGGAAACAAATTCTTACCCGCATTTAATCGATTCACAGACCTATATATATATATAGATTTTTATGTACGTAACTCTTTTTCAAGCTGTAAGGGAAGTCGCCAAATCAATCTTTTCTGTCTTAAAAAAGTAATGATCTTTAGTTTTCAAAGTTTAGAAATATTGCAAAATCATTTCTCGGATTTTCTTTAGAATGGGCTATTAATCACAGAACTATAAATTCACGCAAATATATGAAACAAAGGCATTGCCTGTTTGTTTCCATTGAGATAATGTTTCAAAAATCCAAGATCGAAATAGTTCATGTCTGTTGATTTTAATCATCTTATGTACAACCCTTTTATATGGATCTGAGACATGGACACTATACAAAAAACAACTAAGACTACTTGAACGCTTTCACCAAAGGGGCTTGTGCTCCATCATGGACATACGGTGTCAAGACCGCACTACAAACAGCGATGTCCTTGCAAACGCCGGTATGGAAAGTATAGAGGGACTTCTTATGGTCCGACAGTTACGCTGGGCAGGGCACGTATCCCGTATGGGAGACGAACGTATGCCAAAGGCAGTCTTTTTTTGGTGAGCTAAAAGATGGTCGACGTAACAGAGGCGCCCCACGGAAACGCTTCAAGCTCAGCTTAGGCGCCAACTTGCCTTGGCTGACATAGAAGAGAGCACCTGGTTGCATGCAGCCTCAGAACGAGACAGCTGGAGGTCACTCACAAAGGCCGCGGGATATACATTTGAAACCAAAATGAAATCTGCTGCCGAAAACAGACGCAGACGGCGAAAAGAAAATCTAAATCGACCACCTGCGGACAATGGTTATGCTTACCCTGGATGTGGCAAAATCACAGTTGGGGCTGAGCAGCCACGAGAAATACTGCATTCCTCACTGATCTTCAGACTCAAAGTCAAGCCTTATTATGTACATTTAAATAGATTGATTATCTAGATCTTTCTGGATTATGTAGGCCTATCTAAAAGTTGCAAAATAATAATTATGAGACGAGAGTACCCTTATTTAGGCATACTAGATCTAGATCTAAAAATTAAATTATGTTACATAGATAAGGATTAAAAAAAACAACATTACTTCTTATAACTACTTTACAAAACAACGGCTTGTTTCAACTTAAAAAAAAAAAGACTTCACCGAATGTGTAATAGTCGGAAGGCTTGTGTCATTGACTCTTGAGACTGTAGACACTAGGCTTAAGTGAGTCTAGGACAACGAACGCTCTCTATCACAGGACGGTTAGAAGAAAATTTTCTGTGTACGAGAGATCCAAGCAGATGCAAATATATCACATCTCTATTTCCAGTGGCTAGTATCCCATTTAGTTGGGGGAAAGTCAAGGCGGTCGGTCGTTGTGCTGGCCAAATGACACCGTGGGTCACAGAAACAGATGACCTTTACATCATCTGTTCTGCCCCATAGATCGCAAGGTCTGAAAGGGAAACTTTCCTTACTATACTTCACCTTCATCTGTCTGTTCGATCGTTGGCGGGGCATCACACAAGATCTGTTGGCAGTTTTGACTTCGATAGAACCTCTTTCAATGACGATTCGTCCATTATTTATACTTATATATCGAGATAAATAGTGTCCCAGATTTTACATGACTAAAACTTTTCTTGTTTCGGGCTAAAAAAAAAAAAAAAAAAGACACTTTAAAAAAAATCCTTAGATTCTTAGAGCGTGTTAATAGCTGATATTCTACGGATAATAAAATTTTTAGATTAAAATTATATTAAGTGTAGTGACCTAGTTTAGTTTAGAGGTTATGCTAGTTTTGTAAATATATATATTGCGCATTGTTTTTACCGATGGTAAAAGTAGTGACGTTGTCAGACAGACGAATACGGGTACGTGAAAGGAGAAGAATTATGGCTAGGTCTTAGAGAGAGAAGGATATTGATAGAGACTGATACGTGCACGACGGATAGTGAGAATAGACGATCATCCCCATCTGTAAATAAATACCAGTTGAATTTTTCATTAGTATCTATTAACTCTTTCTCTCCGTAATTATTTACCACATTCTGATGGAATCAACGTGTGCATCGTCGGTTAGGAGAGAAAGAGTTAAGTATATTAGTGTTAATTGTCATGTCCCTTGGATATGTTCGAACTCGCGTCAAGTGGAGTAGTGTTACAGTAAGAGAACACAACATCCAACAGACGACATCCAACATCTAAGCCAGGACGTACATAAACCTGTATAGAAAACTGTTGAGTGACCTTTTCTTAGTAGAACTTTGCCTCGGCAGTATTTACGTGGCTCAGACATTGCACATCTTTCAGTGCCTACTAATGAAACCAGTTGTCAATTTGAGAGAAATTTTTTTAAGATAATGATAATTGATTCATTATCTCTTTATTTCTCGTGTTCTCTCTCATTTCTCTTTATCTCCTCTTACCCTCTACTGAACTCTTAGCTTTAGGTCTAATTCATTCGCTGGTAGGCCTATTTATCATATCTTATAAAATACAGATGTTTACTTCAAAAATTGAAGATTGAAGAAAGTCCTACGCGTTTTTCTAGGTCAATCTAGTCTTGCATGTTAACCAATGGCTTAAATTCTGCCAAGTCATTGGTTTTCCTGGCTGACTCAGGCAACCCATTCCATGCTCTAATAGCCTACTCTGGAATCCATCGTAATCACATTCTGCCATATGCCAGTTTTATGTAAGGGAAAGTCGGTGTTACGATTGTTAACAACAAAAATATGAAAAACACATTTAAAAAAGACAATACCTCCTTATACAGCTTTAGGGCGGTTGATTTCACTTAATAACTCATGAAAGTTAGATTACAAAACAATGGAACATTTTTTTTATTGCCCCGTGCATATTAACATTCTGCCAGGTCATTGGTTTTCCTGGCTGACTCAGGCAACCCATTCCATGCTCTAATAGCCCTACTCTGGAATCCATCGTAATCACATTCTACCAGTTTTATGTAAGGGAAAGTCAGTAGGACTTCTAGTGTTACGATTATTAACAACAGGAATTAACATGCAGGAATACCCAAAGACGTATAGTCCGTTCAAAATAAATATTTTCTCGCTCTCTAGCCAAATTTAATATTTCTTTTTTACTTTAAAAAAAAATTATAACGGTCAAACTAGAATTTCCCCAGTGTGGCCAACGACTTCGTGGAGGCAGATCTACAACAGCTAAAAGTCGTGGCATGAAGACCTAAAGCACAGGATTGATCAGAATGGAGAGATGGCCATCCATGAGCTGTAGCGCCACTGGGATGGATGGCCAACCAGCTAGTAATTCTTTTCCCGACGATATATAGCAACTGTCAAAATTTCTATAAAATCGTTAGAGCCGTTTTAGAGATATGTTTCAAGGTTCCACCCAACCACAAGTGTCCACGTAGTTACGAGATGAATAGAGGTGATGTAAAAATAGACCAAATACAACCATGAAGACCCCCCCCCCCGCTCTTGTATAAAAATAATGCTTTATGTATCTTTAATTTGAGTGTCTTTGAGCAGAGGCGGGCTTAGCAGTACGCGGGGCCCGAGGCGAGTGTCATACGCAGGCCCGTGAGCCGTAAGCGTTGACTATATATACCGTATCCCATCACGCTAATAGGCCCGTCTGTTACAAAACATAGAAGTTTACGTAGGTACTTTACTGTTGACCGTTTGACTACGTTACATTACATAATGCATTGTAATTGTTTTGCACGTAAGATTGTGTTCCCAGTCTTCTAAAATGGATTTAATGGCCTTTGATCAACGTAACTTGTATGGTGCCCCAACGGTCCAATAGACTAAGGGATAGGTAAAGGTAAAAAAAAATCAACGTAACTTGTATGGTGCCCCAACGGTCCAATAGACTAAGGGATAGGTAAAGGTAAAAAAAATCAACGTAACTTGCATGGTGCCCCAACGGTCCAATAGACTAAGGGATAGGTAAAGGTAAAAAAAAAAAATCAACGTAACTTGCATGGTGCCCCAACGGTCCGATAGACTAAGGGATAGGTAAAGGTAAAAAAAAATCAACGTAACTTGCATGGAACCCCAACGGTCCGATAGACTAAGGGATAGGTAAAGGTAAAAAAAAATCAACGTAACTTGCATGGTGCCCCAACGGTCCGATAGACTAAGGGATAGGTAAAGGTAAAAAAAAAAATCAACGTAACTTGCATGGTGCCCCAACGGTCCGATAGACTAAGGGATAGGTAAAGGTAAAAAAAAAAATCAACGTAACTTGCATGGTGCCCCAACGGTCCGATAGACTAAGGGATAGGTAAAGGTAAAAAAAAAATCAACGTATCTTGCATGGTGCCCCAACGGTCCAATAGACTAAGGGATAGGTAAAGGTAAAAAAAAAATCAACGTAACTAATGATTCAGAAACATTTATCACGAAACATAAGCAAACTAGATAATGTTAATGTGTGCTATCGCGGGGCCCCCTCAGGCGGGTGCGACTGCCCCACTCGCCATCTCAAAGGCCACCACTGTTTGAGAGTCGTTTTTTTAAAAAAATAGCTTTTGGTTATTTTGAAGTGTATCTGATTCCACAGACCCGAACCCATATCATAGTTATATTTTGACTAAATCAGTGTTGCCTACTGGTTTTCGGGTCACGGGTCAGTCAATACTTTTTCTGCCCTTTTAACATGTCGATTTCTTGCACTGTATGCTGCCAGGGGCCAGTTATCACCGCGTTATGGGTCGGATATCGCGTGCGGGCCATGATCTGGACTAAAGAAGGCTATTCATACTTTCCAGTCTAAATACCTAGCTACTCGACTTCTGCTAACAATAGCTTAACTTTGTAATAAAAAGAGCAGATTGGTCAAAAATGTCGCCGTGGTCCTGACACAACTTCCTGTGACTTAAATGTTTCCCTGAAATACATGTCATGTACTCATTTCCGGTAATCATTTCCTGCAATGTTCTCAGACAGTCATTGAGAGAAGTTTCAAATTGTGAAGTCTGTGTCAGGACTGATACAATTGCATGTAAAGTGGTTTTTCTCAAGGACAAACACGTAACCATGTCAATTTCTGTCTAGTTTCAAGTATTCAAATAACTGGTTGCTATGATAACACGAATACAGAAGCAAATCCCCATGCATGGATAGCAAAGGAAAAGGATACTTGAACGATGAATCAGGGCCGGCCTTAGGTAACTGGAGGCCCTAGGCGAAGTGAATATGCCCCCAAATGAAATAACAAATTAAGATAAAAAAAAAATATGCAGTGAATTAAAAACCTTACTGTATCAACAAATAAGTTAAATTCGGATAGCGTAATTTCCGAATATGTATATTCGTACACATTTCATAAACAGAATTTTTGTAGTTCAATCCAAGCCCCGATAGCACGACTATGCTTCATGGCCGATTTGTGATCTCTAGATTAGTCAAAACGTTTGGAAATTTCACCAAAATGAAGCACCAATGGGCTTCTAACATATATGCGTAGCCTTTTGGGAAATACTGCATTCATCATTAATCTTCTGACTCGAAGACAATCCTTTTTATTAGGCCTATCTTTCAAAATATTTGTTATTCTTAGTCTAGCTCTCATATTCATGGCACTAATCTTATCTTATCTTATATAATACAGACGTTACTTCAAAAAAGAAGATGATTACGTCCTACGCGTCATGCATTTTAACCAATGACTTAAATTCTGCCAAGTCACTGTTTTTTCTGGCTAGCTCAGGCAACCCATTCCATGCTCTAATAGCACTAGGGAAGAAGGAGTATTTGTACAAATTTGTCCTAGCATATGGGACGAGGAATGTGCCTTTATTTTTGTGTCTTTCAGAGTATTTTATTAAATTTGGTTTTTGTATTTGAAGATTATGGTTCAGTGTTTTATGTATAATTGCTACTTTACTTTTGAGTCTTCTGTTCTGAAGGCTTTCTAAATTTAGTGATTTTACTAATGGTGTTACTCTAGTCAAATGTGAATATTCGTTTGTTATGAATCTCACTGCTCTATTTTGTGTTTGTTCCAGTTTCTTAATGTTTTCTTGAGTTGAGGGGTCCCACACGGTGGATGCATATTCTATTATTGGCCTATCTATATAACATAATATAATCTATATAACAAGAGAAGCTGAAACATCCGTGATGCTCTTTTCGGTTATCCAATAGGCTTTGTTTTTACCATAGACTATATATTAAATATATATAGTCTATGGTTTTTACACAATCTCTTTGGCGTTTAGGTCTTCCTTTCATTTGTGTCAAAATCTAGAACCAAATTCTTGTATTAAGTGTGTACTGTCTGATTGGAACCTCAACACAGCCACTTTATTTCTTCTGTCTCCCATGCACTATGCACTTTCGCTTATCTTACTTATCTTAAAATTACAGACGTTGCTTTCAGAAAAAAGAAGATAATTACATCCTACGCATTTCATGGGTCTTTCTAGTCATGCATGCTAATCAAAGACTTACACTGCTAAATCGTTGGTTTTCCTGGCTGATTCATGCAACCCATTCCATTCTCTAATGACACTATAGAACAAGGAGCACTTGTAGGAATTTGTTTTAGCGTATGGAATAAGAAATGTGCCTCTATCTTTGTGACCTAAATTCATTTTTGTTATACAAACATTTGCTTGTAGGCAGTCGCGTAGCCAGAGTGGGGGGAGAATTTGAAAATTCCTCTGGTCCCCCACTTGAGGGGGGGGGGACAAATGAGTGTTTTTTTACATTAAAAATTAAATATTACGCAAAATGCAGGAGCCTCTAGCGAGGTCAAGCCCCCCGGGCCCCCAAAACGATGGAAAATTCTAAGCTATTCCCTGCTTGTAGGTCTATATATAGTTTTGATAATATAGTTTTAGACCTAGATTTTACTTAGCTTAATTTGCCTAAATTATGTAAAATACATATACTTTCACTAGACATTCTTGATATATTAGTTTTAAGAGTGAATTCAAGGCACAGTTAGCATATTTCATGTTAGTATATTTAATATCAAGTTATCAACCCATATAGCAGTGGCGTAGCAAGGTAGGGTTAGGGTTCAAGAATAGGCTATCTCAATGCCTCCCCCCCCCTTTCCGTATGACAACTATTTTGTGTGACAAATAAATCCAGTAGCTTGCATGTATCCTTGGCATCGTAAGTAATTTAAAGAAAGATGGGGATATTTTATTACTTAAGAGTATTTGTTCAGTCAATCCTGAAGACTTCTGGTTCTCACAAATATGAAAACCTATACACATTACAATGTGTAGTTCGTCATCGGAATTCACAAAACATTTTTGAGAAAAAAAAAATGCAAATTTAATAAATTTTTAATTCTCTTTGAGTGCTGTCATCATTAAAAGAGAAAAATGGCGTAGATAGGAGTCTCCTTTAGTATTTATGCTGAAATTGCATTTCCCAACAGGTCTATTATTTTGAATCTGTAAGGGGCTTGTTTTTTCTTAAGAATGTATATACTGCTAAGACATGGTCGTTGTTACTTGTTTCACCTAAACAATACACTGCGCTTCGCGATGACCATTAAATGAAAGGTTGTGTGCTTAAGATAAAACTAACGTTCCATATGCAATGAATTACTTTCAGTCAGTAATTGTCAACTTCTTCAATGTGCTCCTTCTTTACATCATCCATCTTTCTCAGTCTTTCATGTTGTCTGTATGTATGGCCAGCTTGTTGATGAAGTGAAGTCATTAGTTAGGCCTAGATCGTTTTGTTTTGTTTGTTTTGTCGATACTGTTAGAAAACAACATTGGATGATGTTTCATGACCCCAGACCATCCGCACGACTTTCCAGTGCAGGCGACAAAGCAGCCGTTGAAGTGAAAGACACTATTCCATGATAAATGTCATTTTCGCTCAATCTTAAAAAAATTTTTTTTGTATAAAACTCCTCCCAAATTCAGGCACGTTTTAGTAAGTAGCTAATAAGTCAACATCTTGAATGTTTCCCTAAGTCACTGAATATGATGTTTCTTTTGCTGGTTACATATCTAATTTGAAGTCTACGTCTACATTTCTGGTAATAGAAAAAAAAAAGATGATGACTTTAACAAAAAAAAAGTATGAAAAAGTTAATCAAATCAAAGGTTTAATTAAATTAAGAGTAAAAAAGAAAATGGGAGTGAGGGACCCAAACGTCAACAACCAACGCACCGCCACCGCATTACAATAAACCGGAGGAAAGCAGTTCATTATTCTGACATGGGTCAATGTTTTGAAGTTAATATAAAGTTTGACATAACGTCTTCGCGAATATGGCTGCTTTAGACAGCACATTTCATTCTTTAATAAGAAAGCACCTGTACAAATTTGTCCTAGCATATGGAATAAGAAATGCATCTTGGTTGTCTTTCAAAATAACGGTGTTTTTTTTTTCCCTTCTGTGTGATAATATAATTAGGATTATTTAATCTCTTTTTAGCCAATGCAAGTGATTTTAACTTTTTATAAATTATTTAATTCTTTAGCACACAAAATCAAATATATCCCAACTAATAATTTTTCACCAATACACAACTGTTTACCCCAACAATTAGCGCCAAATAAACCTTTTTAAAAATTTTTTGCCAGAAAAAGAAACAACACAATAACACACACACACAGAAAAATGGTAAGAAACTGTATAAGAAAAGTGATAAACATATTTATTCTTTAAGTCAACACCTTGTTTTTTTTTTTAAACTCTTATGTGGGCCCCAATGAACCATTGCTACACCACTACTACAGTTGGAAAAGATTTTACTTGCAAAGCCAGACATCCCTGCTTGACAAATTTAAAGTAGTAAAAAATTGACTCCTATACTGTGTTGCCAATTATTCTATTTTCCTGCTGTTGATGACTGCTGACACCTTTTTTTTTAAAATCTAAACATCTAGGAAATTCACTTCTGACATACTGTGTATCACCAGTAATTCTTATAGACATAAATATTAAACAGCATAAATTAATTAATGATTAATTCCATCAGAAAAGTAAGATCTATTTAATTGATTGGACCTTGACAAGGATTTCTCATCAGTATGAATTCGTTGATGCTTTTTTAAATAATAAGACTGAAGAAATTCTTTTAGACACACTTGACATTTGAAAGGTTTTTCACTAGTATGAACTCGCTCATGCTTTTTTAAATATTTAGACTGAGAAAATTCTTTTAGACAAATCTGACATTTAAAAGGTTTTTCATTAGTATGAATTAGCTGGTGTTCTTTTAAATTTTTGGACTGAAAAAATTCTTTTAGACATATCTGACATTTGAAAGTTTTTTCACCAGTATGAATAAGCTGGTGTTCTTTTAAATTACAAGCCTGAGCGAATTCCTTTAGACATATTTGACATTTGAAAGGTTTTTCACCAGTATGTAATCGCTGGTGCTTTTTTAAATTTCGAGACTGAGCAAATTCTTTAAGACATATTTGACATTTGAAAGTTTTTTCACCAGTATGAATTAACAGGTGTTCTTTTAAATTATGAGACTGAGAAAATTCTTTAGGACATATTTGACATTTGAAAGGTTTTTCACCAGTATGAATTAGCTGATGCTTATTTAAAGTTGTAGACTGAGAAAATTCTTTAGAACATATTTGACATTTGAAAGGTTTTTCACCAGTATGAACTCGCTGATGCTTTTTAAAATTTTGAGAGTGAGAAAATTCTTTTAGACATATTTGACATTTAAAAGGTTTTTCACCAGTATGAATTCTCTTGTGTTTTTTTAAATAATAAGACTTTGAAAATTCTTTTAGACATATTTGACATTTGAAAGGTTTTTCACCAGTATGAACTAGCTGGTGTTCTTTTAAGTTTTGAGAATGAAAATATTCTTTAGGACATATCTGACATTTCAAAGTTTTTTCACCAGTATGAATTAGCTGATGCCTTTTTAAATTTTGAGAGTAGGAAAATTCTTTAGAACACGTTTGACATTTAAAAGGCTTTTCACCAGTATGAATTCTCAGGTGTTCTTTTAAATTATGAGACTGAGAAAATTCTTTAGGACATATTTGACATTTGAAAGGTTTTTCACCAGTATGAATTAGCTGATGCCTATTTAAAGTTGTAGACTGAGAAAATTCTTTAGAACATATTTGACATTTGAAAGGTTTTTCAACAGTATGAACTAGCTGGTGTTCTTTTAAATTTTGAGAATGAAAATATTCTTTAGGACATATTTGACATTTGAAAGGTTTTTCACCAGTATGAATTAGCTGATGCTTTTTTAAATTTTGAGAGTGAGAAAATTCTTTAGGACATATTTTACATTTGAAAGGTTTTTCACCAGTATGAATTAGTTGGTGGTTTTTTAAAATTCGAGACTGAGAAAAAATTTTAAGACATATTTTACATTTGAAAGGTTTTCCACCAGTATGAATTAGCTGATGCTTTTTTAAATTAGAAGAGTGAGAAAATTCTTTTAGACATGTTGGACATTGAAAACATTTTCCCCCAGTATGAATTCTCTGGTGTTGTTTTAAACATGAAGAGTCAGAGTATTCTTTTAGACATAATTTACACTGGGGATTTTCTTTTTGAGAACAAGATGAAAGATGGATTTCTTCGCCTAAAATAGCCTCGTCGGGATGGCTTTGTTTCTTGTCCTCCTTTTTGATTGTCGAAAATGCACAACTTTCTGAATCCATTTCTCTTTTTGATTGGATTTCCTGTATCTGCGGAAATAAAAAAAAATAAGTAAGATATAAAAAATGCTTTTTAAAAAAAGTTTAAACTAAGTTTAATTGTATCAATTAGTTTGGATCAGATGTGTGCTAAAATTAATATAATAGATATAGACTTAACAATAATAAATGTGGGATTAGAAATACTTTTATCAACTATTTTTGTTTAGCACAATTACAGGCTTTTAGCTTTCTCAATGCAATATGACCCTACACATGTTTTTGAAAAGCACTGGAAAAGGGGCAGTTGAAGGGGATATCTTAGTGTGATAGCTTTTCAAATGTATTTTATTTTTTAAAAAAGTTGTACAGTTTGAACTTGAGGGCTTCAGCTAATACTGTGTCAGGGAAGTGCTTATGAGGTTTCATAGCTATCTAATGCTGGTTTCAAACTTTTAAGGCCTAATTTTCTACACAAAGTATAAAGGGGACTAACGCAGCTTAGGCCACCACATCTGTCTAGAACAATTTCTTTCCCCTGTTCGATAGCAAACAAAATAATTAATCAACTAATTTTTTGATTTTTAAAAAAACAATTTTTGCTTTGTCAGGTACATGAAATAATTGTTCACAATTTCAACTAGATCTGAGATTTAGTGTGGAAGAAATAATGTGTACCAGAATTGTACAAGACAGACAGACACAGTGAGTTTATATAAGCTTTGTAAAAAAAAAAATATATATTTACACATCATAAATTTATTGAGTAAAAAAAATATGTATGCTTTATTCATTATAGACTCATAGGCTATTGGTCTCATCAAAACTAAAGTAAGAATAAAGATTTTTTTTAAAAATCTTGCCATTGATGCAACATGTCTGTGTCACAGGATGCTTGAGGTGTCAGAATGTCACAGTGTGATCTTATATGTTAAAGTGTGAAGATGACTTGAGGCTACTATAGCGTTGTGTAGATCAGACAATGCTATTTTAGTACTTGATTTATTGAAGATTTTCATATCTGATCTTTAACAAACACTCAAAGAACATCCTGTGATGCCAGGATTCTTATATAGACTCTAAATATCTTTTGAAATTCAAATAATAAACATCCTTTAATTCAAAATACAAAAACTTTAATTTAGGAACTAGGAATAACTCATATATATATATATATATATAGACACCCTCATAACCATGGGCTACAGAAACAGATAATCTTAACATCATCTGCCTTATAGATCAAAGACTGAAAGGGCTACACTCTAGAATTGACTGTAAGATTGACCACAAATTTCTCATTAAAAAAGAATGCAGGTATATTTTGATTTGATGATCAAATTTCAATTTTTTATTATATAATTGAGTATTATTTATCTGCTTGTGAACAATGAAGAAATATATCCCAATATAGCAGCAGTTCTCAACCTGTAAGTCGCAACCCTATGGAGTGAAATAATGAAATGCCAGTGGTCCCCTAAGACCATAATAATTTTTTTTTCCACTATATTAACAAAACTTGACAATATGCACATTTTATTACATTTATAGATGCTTTTTTTTTTTTTTTTTAATATAATTGTATTTAAGGTAAGATCAATAATTGTATTGGAGGTAAAATATATAATGTATTTGTATTTTGGCACATCTGCACACATTAGGTCATGTCGTGCCCATAATCCCTCAAGGGTTACTCTCCCTTCATAATTGTATTGCTATTGGAGATAAGATATATGTGGCAGACAACTATAAATGAGTTCTTAAACATCCATCTCAAATGTTCAATGTTCTGTACCATAGTATAGTGGACCATAATAGTTTGGCACAATATAAATTCTCTAATGAAACAAAGTGGTATTACACAGATGGAATAATTTATCAATTGGGTAGCATCATATCTAATTTTTAATATGTAAAACAGGCGCTTATATGTAATGATAATGAAGATGAGAGGGATATCTGTGCTGGAAGAGAATGAGGAATGGTGGGTAGAATGATCATTTGGTCTTAGAGGGGAATTTCTTTAGTGCATACTGAGACAACATGATATCCAGTGATATCTTTACATTATCTTGGCGTAACATGATAATATGTTCTAGTTATCCTACTTGAACACATCTTAGAGTATATTTTGTCCATTGTAGTATGGCTGAGTTGATAGAGTGTCATGGTAATAACCTGAATGTTGTTGGTTTGATCATCATACTGGCCATTTTTTTTCTTTACTTTTAGATGGAGCATAGTAGCTGAGCAGTAAAATGCTTGGCTTCATGAGGTGTCATGCATCTGAATCTTGGTGAAGACTGGGATTTTTAGGACACAATTGTGTCCGCCCTACTCTAATGGACACCTGACAATAGTTGAGGATAGTAAAGGCAATAGGTCCTTGTGCTGGACATAGAAACAGATGACCATTACAACATCTGCACTATAGATTGCAAGGTCTGAAAGGGACATTTGACTTATAAAAAATCTCACTAAATTTTTAAATAAAATTTGAATGTTTAGGTTACTTTTTTTAAAAGTAGGAATTATTTGCAAGCTAAGTTATTAAAAGAATCAGGACCTCATCAAATGTATACTTTTTAGATATCCTGTATATACATAGTAAATAGTGTTATTGGCATCTTTTTATAGTTACCTTAGTAAGTAAGGATTTCTGATCTTGTTTGTAGGAAGTTAATATTTACCTGACTCACAGACATTTCGGTGACAGTGGAGTGTCCAGGCATTATGATAGGTACAGGACAAAGACTGTTGTCTGCCTTCATTGACACTTCCTGTAGTTGTGTAGCAAAGGTCCATGGCTTATTACTAGTTGTAAAATCATCCATTTCAATTTCTTGCTTTACAGTACTTTCCTTTGAGACAAAATTTTAACATTAATAAAAAATGAAAAATTTAAACAAAAATGTGTATATATTAACAACAAAGTAGGAAATCCAGCATTGTATAGAACTTTCTACTTTGCCTAAGCATTGTGCAGAATGTACTCTATTTTCCACAAATCAGAACAGTTTTGTCTTGTTCTTAAAAGTGTAGAATCCATTTTGATTATGAATGCGTCTCTGCAAAGATATTCTTTTTGTGCTGGTTATCTTGTTGATATCCATTTCCATGTGAAAATATGTATGATGAATTATCAGGAAATTTTAAAATGCCTATTTCTTTGATGAAATTGTATTAGTTTGCAGATTAAACAGTTCAAACAATGTGTCCTTTAATGGATGTCCTAGGCCTGATGCCTTGTAACTTTTATCAAGTATCAAACTTTGAAGAGCATCATTCTTCTCTTATGACACTCCTTAAGGGCAAGTTTTGCTAGTCTGAATTGTGACTGGAGTTGAAAATCTAAATAGTTTTCATCACCTTAGGTGAGCTAGACAATAAACATTCACTTAAAAAGTTGCAATGTAGAGAATGTATAGTAAAGAAAGTATACATTTTGAAACAGATGCCATTTTGTGTGGGTACTGCAACATAGTTAACAGGGGATTTCAACCCTTGGGGGTCGATAGACCATTTCCCAGGGGTCTCCTACTACCATCAGAAATTTTTTTTGGGGGGTGGGGGGCTATTTTTCATTGGAAGTTTTTTTTTAGCATTTCTAACATCTTGCAAAAAGCATATTTGTACAATAGTTAAAAATAATAAAATAAAATGTGACAAATATAGATCTAAGAACAAGGACATATTGCTAGAGAATACAGAGGGCACTTTTAGTGAATGTAAGTAACATCAATGTTTAGAGGTAAACATGTTTTTTCATTAGTAGTATCTTCTTTGTTTTTTTTTTATAATTGTCTTTGCTGTTGCGGAATAAAGTTGTTCAACTATTGAAATTATTGTCCATTAAATGCGTCATAATACAATTGCGGGATCAAAAATATTTTTAAAAACTATGATGAGGATCTAATGACGACATGAAGAATATATATTTAATAATATGCCATCAAATTATAGTCCATGTTATTGAAGGAATTTAATCATTAAGGAACAACCGTCCGAACTTTGCCGATAAGGACATTCAGTGTTCAAGTTTTGAAGGTTGGTGGAGTCAAGCAATCAAGACTTCACTCAAATGGCAAGTACCATAATTAAAACACAGCAGCACTTAAAGCTTCTTATTCACACCATTAACAAAGAGTTATTGTCAGCGGCCAAGTACATTGCTTGAGTTCTGATTGGAGCTGAATATGTTAACAAATTTAGTGCTATTTCCAAATCTATTGATACTGTCCACAGGAAAATGGTTCAAATGTCTTTTGAAATTAACAATCCAGTAATTCGGGAAATGATGTCTGCATACAGTTTGATGAATCCACAGATGTTGCAAATAATGGCGATTTTAAAGATTAGGGAGCGCTAAGAGCCCCGGATCCAAGCATTATTTCTGGTATTTTATGCTTTAAAAAATGCATATTCTGCGTTATCTACATTGCATTTCTACTCTTCCGCTTTAAAAAAATAAAAAAACAAATCTGCCATTTACTGCACTTTTTTGTAATTTAAGCACAAATTTATTTAAAACTAAATAAAGTATTTGTTATGATCAGACTCTAACAATGGAATTAACATCATGGATATCACTAATATCAGATATGTAAATTTTGATAACGATTTTATAACACAAGCTAAATCCCATTTACCTAGGCCTATAATCAAAACAACTTTTTTTAGTTGGGTGTGGCCACCTAAAGGGAAATTGTATTGGGGGGAAGTCGCGGACTTAAAAAGATTGAGAACCGCTGGTTTACAAGATCATAATAGTTAGGTACACAGGATGAATTCTTAAATGAAACAAAGGGGTAATAATAAAATACTACCTGGTGTCCGAAGTTTGAATCTGAGGTTTGAGCACAGGGACAGCTTTCTGATTGCTGCCTACACAGGTCTGATTTTTCTTCTTCAACCTTCTCTATTTCTATGTTTGACACCTTAAAGTCTTGTTCTTCACATTGCTGTGCAAACAAATCTGTTACATCCATTTCATCTTTCATTTGTTTTAATGTATAGCTCAGAGCAAGAGTAGCGTCATGACTTGTGTCAGCCATCATGGAACTTTTAGTGGATCTCAATGTCTTCTCATTAATCTAATTGTCCTGATGTAAAAGAAAAAAAAATGTTGAATAAAGCTAATTTGAATTTTTTTTTTATATATGCATAATTTGTTTTAAAAAGTGTTTGAAAAAGCAACAAATATCTAAATTGTGTGTTGAAGTCAGCGAGTATTAACATTTCATTAAGCGTCTTGCCAGGTATCAGGTGGTGGACAGGGGAATGCCCACCAGATATGGGGGATACCGGCTAAATAAATACCCGGGGAGGACCAGAGAAAAAGTCACCTGGTAGAGTAGTGATTAAAAGAACCATCAACCTGGTATTGATTTATAGTCAGAAAAGAGAAATCTAATTGCAATATATATAAGCTGTTCACCTGTCAACAGCATGATAATTGCCATTCGAGTTGGGGCTACAGCTAACATGATAAATAATAATTCAAGTGTATGCCTCAATGTCAAACTATAAAGCAAGGTTCTAAAGAGTATCTACAATGAAATAGATGACTGCACTAAAGAAGTTCTGAAAAAAAGATATCCTCATTATCATAGGAGACTGGATTGCCAGGATAGGAAAGGATGAAGTTCTATATTTATGTCATAAAAATTTTGTAACAATGTGGGAAACAGTTGCTTTGGATAAATTTCGTTTATTTGTAATATATTGTAAATGTATATTGATATATATATATATATTAAATAAATTATACATACAGCATTGGCAATGCTACATTAGATATTTAAATTATGATTACGATTATTATTCTTCATCCTCATTCTCATTTTTATGTTGGAACGTTCAATGTTGAAACGTTCAGATGACTAGACCAATACATGAGATGAACTGCGCAGAGGTTTCCAAATAAGGGAGCTTTTCATATAGTTTTCTTTCTATTGGGCTGTTTGTGGGCCAGTGTCTTGTACAGGCCTCATGGTAAAGAGAACAGTTTTGAAGGACATGGTCAGCATTCTCTGGTGACACTCCACATGGGCAGATTTCACTGGTTCCAATTTAGAGCTTCCGGTACAAATATTGTCTCATTCTGTTGTTCTTGTCCTGAGTCGAAAGTGCTCTATTCTACACATTCATCATCATCATTCCTTTGGGTTCCTCATGTTGTCACTTCAGTTGTTCTCCATGTTTCAGAACCATACAGTACGACAGCCTTGACATTAGAGTTAAAGATTCTTATTTTATTCTTGTTTGAGATGTGAGGAGATTTCCAGGTTGGCTTTAGATGTTTAAATGTCTGACGCGCTAGATTTATACGTTTATTGTCTTCATCTGTTCCACCTGATACAGTGACTACACTCCCAAGGTATATAAAATATTCTACACATTACTCATTAATATTTATATATCTAGATTCTATACTATTATATAACAATATAACTTATTATAACTGTAAGAATGTATATAAACTATCTATCTATTGTAACATTTAGAATCTAGATCTACAGATCTACTCTAACATTTAAAAAAAAATGTGAAGTCCTTACACATACTAACCATCTAGCATTACAATTCCCAATACTGGCAATAGTCAATAATTATACTCATTTTATAGTCAAATATAGTCCACTAATACTTACTAATATCAATCACTGAATCAGGAGTTTCCCAAGCCAAGTTTTAAGCTTTTTTCTTATCTAATATGATACAGACGTTACTTCAAAACTTTAAGTTAAGGCTTTATAGATACTCAGATAGATCTAATTCTAATCATCTAAGTTTAGATTCTATAAATTATATTGACCAATCTTAGCAATTTCAATACTGATCTAGATCTAGCATCTAGATTACCTCCCCAGTGACTAGTTCTAGATCTGATAGAGAACCGAATATATTATTACATAGAATTTATAGATTCTGTACGTATGTATTATATAAGATAAGATAGTCATATAGATTATAGATGCATTAAATAGGCCATTGTCTAAAGTATTCAATAACTGATCAGATCTAAATTAAGTACATTTCCAAGTGCAAGAGCAGCCAGAGTGAAAAAACAACAACAACAAAAAAAAACAACAGAAAAAGCGATCACTTAATAATCTCTCATTTTTTACTTCCGCCTAGCTTGACTCTACTAGAAGTCTACCTTTTTGTCTTTTGAACAACCCCCCTTTTTTTCCCTGATATTTGCGAACACCCCACAATATTTGTTAAAAGAGCCTTTATTTTGAAAGCTATGACGAAACTAGTCTTTTGTTTTGATCAGGGGCGGCCCGGGCATTATCATAGATATATAAATCGGACTACATAAACATGTCATATATATATACACACACACAAAATGCTTTTTTTTTTGTGACAGTACGTACCGTTAGATCGTCTAAGAGCTGAGCCGAAGGCTCTTCATGCTCTATAAGTTTTGAAAAAAAACCTGTTTGAGCGTCAAATAGTAAAAAAAAAAACTGTCTGAACCACCGTTCTGTCTGGAAGAGATCGTACCCGGGACATTACGTACCTGTACGGCGTAACGGCACCTTTTTAAATGTGGGGAAAAATATAACTTCTTTTTGTATTTTAACGTTTAGGCCTATTATGCAATCCATCACTGAGTACCGGCACCTACTTTATATATATATATATATATATATATATATATATATATATATATATATATATATATATATATATATATATATATATATATATATATATATATCATGGGCGTAGCCAGGGGGGCGGGAGTTGAGGTTCAACCCCCCCCCCCCGAAATGATCGGGGGGGGGGATCGGAATTTAGTGAATGATTTTTTGCTTTGATTTTGTTTATTTTAGGTGAGATTTTAATACTAAACCATCACTTGCCCCAGCACAATCAATGGGGTTTTGAGTCTAAAACCCCCTACCAGGGGTTTTGAGTTTTAAACCCCCTACTTGGGGTTTTTGCAGTTAACTTCCCCTCTTCTATAAAACAAAACAAATAAAAAATGCAAACGAAAATCCCCTAATTCCAAGAGCACAGTTAAGGGAGATTTTGATTTTAAACCCCCCTCCAAAATTTACGATAAACACCCCTCTTCAATATAAAAAAAAAACTAATTACGCACTCAAAATGTTATGAGCGTAGCTAAATGGGTTTTGACTTAGTTTTGAGTTAAAACCCCACTTCAGCGGGCTTTGAAGGTAAAAATAATACCTCTTTAATAATAAAAACAAAGCAAATTATACACTCAAAATGGTATGAGTGTAGTCAAAGAGGTTTTGAGTTTAAACTCCCCTACAGTGGAGTTTGAAGCTAAAAAGTAAATCTTCAATATAAATAAAAGCAAATTACTCACTCTAAAATCTATAAGCGTAGCCAAAGGGGTTTTGAGTTTAAACCCCCCGCCAGGGGGGTTTGAGGCTAAAAAATACATCTTCAGTTGAAGAAAAAAAGCAAATTACGCACTCAAAATGCTATGAGCGTTGCCAAAAGGGTTTTGAGTTTAAACCCCATTCAGATGGATTTGATGCTAAAAAATACCTCTTCAATATAAAAAAAAAAACAAATTAAACACTAAAATTATTCTGCATGCGACTACACATGTACCGGAAGCTCAAAATTGGAACCAGTGAAATCTGCCCATGTGGAGAATCACCAGAGAATACAGACCACGTCCTCCAAAACTGCTATCTATACCAAGAGGCCCGTATAAGACATTGGCCCCAAATCACCCCACTAGAAAGGAAACTATATGGAGAGCTCCCTGATCTGGAAACCACTGCGCATTTCATCTCATGTATTGGTCTACTCATCTGACACTCCAACATAACAATGAGAACGAAGAAGAAAAAAGAAGACTAAAATTATTTGAGCGTAGCCAATCCAATCGGGGGTTTTGAGTTTAAACCCCTCTTCTACAGATGGCGTTTTTTTTTAAGTTTAAAACCCCTCCAGATGGTTTTGAGTTTAAGATCCTCCTTACAGAGCATTTTGAGGTGGGAAAACCCCCAACAGATGATTTTGACGATAAAACTTCTCTTTTCGATATAAAATCTAAAGCAAACCACAGTCACTTAATTCCAAGAGCGTATTCAAGAGAGGTTACACATTTTTACCAGTGGCAGGGCTCCCTTATTAAAATGCAGTGAATAGTCATCTGCCAAAATTGAAAAACACTAAAAGTGGCTCAACAAGGATGGCTAAGACAGATTTTAGGAGTCAGTTATAGAGATCGGGTTTAAATCAAGGAAATCCTATGCCGAACTGGGAGTCGACCCATTAGTAAGATTGTGAGAGAGCGACGCATGAGGTTTGCGGGACATGTTCTCCGGCAAAATGAATTACGCATTAGAAGAGTTGCAATGATATCCTAGTACAACTTGACGCCACTCATTCATTGAGGTCCTCATGGCAGGTGGGAAAAGGCTTCAGACATTACCAGTGACAGATTTTTATGGAAACAGCTTGACGTCAAATGCTCCGAACGGCGCGGGAGGGTGTAAGTCAGTAAGAATAGCACATTATGTTTTTGAAATAAAACTTTTTAATAGCAGGAAAATGCACTGTAGATATCTCAGAATATGCATTTTGTTGCCTTTCAATATCAGAAATAGTGCTTGGCGGCGAGGCCCCGCGCATGGGGAGCTCCTAGGGCTCCCCCAGACCCCCTTGCTGGTAATGGCGAATCCACCCCCAACCCCCCCCCCCCGAAAAAAATCCTGGCTACGCCCATGATATATATATATATATATATAAGTTCAACTCCCCTCCTAGGCTGCACTGGGGCAGTAAAATTTCTCTTTCAGACAATGAGGTCTGAGGCAACTGATGGTTTGAATTCCCTCCCCATGGCTACGCCTATGTGTCATATTATATGTTGTGATGATGCCCATCTACCCTGTAGTTAATTGATGCCTGTCTGATTTCGACAGATTACTCTGGAGATGTCTAGGTTTCTTGTGCGGGTGTATTTCAGTGCAATTAACCAACAAGACACAAATAAGCACATCTAGTTTTAACAAGTAAGAAGCTAAGTCCAAAAACTGTTGAACAATTCGTAGGAAGTTTTACTCAAACAAAAGGCCACAGTCAATAAATACGTCCTACCATGGGCGTAGCCAGGATTGTTCTCTGAAGACGTTTATTGTACCCTAGAATAGGCTCTTCCTGGTCTTAGTGGGAAAATTGTAGACTCCCCGCCCTTGTCAGCAAAGGGTTCTGGGGGAACTCTGGGAGCTCCCCAAGCACTATTTCCGGTATTGAAAGTCAACAAATGCATTTTCCTACTATTAAAAAGTTTTATTTCTAAAAACCGAATGTGCTATTCTTACTGACTTAGATTCTCCCGCACCGTTCGGCGCATTGGGCAGCAAGCTGTTTCCATAAAAATCTGTCACTGGCAATGTCTGAAGCCTCTTGCCACCTGCTCTGAGGACCTCCATCAAAGTGTGGCGCCAAGTTGTACTAGGATGTCATCGCAACTCTTATTATGCGTAATTCATTTTGTCGGAGAACATGACCCGCAAACCTCATGCGATGCTCTGTCACTAACTTACTAAGGGATCGACTCCCAGTTCTGCATAGGATTTCCTTGATTGAGACCCGGTTTTTCAATTTCGGCATATGACTATGCACTGCACTTTATTAATGGTGCCCAGCCACTGGTAGAAATGTGCAACCTCTCTTGACTATGCTCTTGGAATTAGGTGACAGTAGTTTGCTTTAGATTTTATATCGAAAAGGGATGTTTTGTCATCAAAATCATCTGTTTGGGGGTTTTAAACTACTGATGCTATGAACCTATCTTTATTGACTTTGATTAACTTCATTCTTGTTAAAGTTTCATGACCTAGAAGGCATGCTAGATTATCTGGTACAACTATATATTCCACCTCAAATGTGGCTTTCCCTATGGGGCTCATTTAAGTCTTATTCCACATTAGTAATCTTTGCGTTGCCTTTTCTATCTGATTCTTATTTACGTATTTTTCCTGGATGGTATTTACATCAGCTCCACTATCCATTTGAAACCTTACACGGTGACCATTTACTGTCATAACTGCTCTCATCCTTTTCGTTTTGCGGTTCTCCAAAGACATCAACCATTTATTTTTTACCATCATCTCTTGTGTCCGACTGCAGCTGTCTTTCATCGTTAGACATATCATCTGACACCTGCTGAATTTTCTTTTTGCACATAACGGCAAAATGATGTCTCCCCTTGCACACTGACACTATGCACATTTTACCCCATGCAGGGCACTTTTCTTTAATGTATTCGTGAATCCTTCCACAATACCTGCATTTACCTTTCTGAATGTTTGTTCTTGAGGGTGTTGATACTTTCTCAATGATTGGAGTGTCGGCTTGTATTTGTCTCAACTGTTTGTTGGCGGTCTCGTATGCTCTGCAAATGTCTCTGCACCTTTCCAATGTGAGATTACTATCTTGTAACTATTTCATTTTGAGGCATTCATGTCTAACACCAAGAACTACTCTGTCTCTAATCAAGCTATCTTCCAGGCGTTCAAACCTACACGTTTTTTGCTTGTCTTCTCAGATTTGTTATGTACTTTTCCTCGCCTTCTTGCTGTTCACGAGTATTGAAAACATGTTACATAGCGCTCATAAGTTTCATTCGTTCTTCCAATGCAAAAACTTTCAAATTTGTTCACTATTTCTTCTTTTCCCTTCTCAATTTTAAGACCTTCATATATGTCCATCGCTTTTGTTCCTACAATTGTTAGAAAGGTGGCCACTCTGACCTCCTCTGATTCTTCCGACAATTTAGTGACTAACTCATAGTTTTGCCAGCTCTGGTGAAACTTTTGCCAATTAGCGGCCATGTTACCTTCTACCTTGATCGGCTCGGGTACAGGAAAGAAATTTCTAGCTGCCATTGCACGGCGTAGCCTTGAATTGTTGCCTATTTATTATTGCAAACAATAAACCTTTATATACTGATTAATGATTACCTCTGATCATTAATACACCGCTGCCACCATGTTAATTATGATCTAGGTTCACAGTCAGCATAAACAAACATCAACCATTAGTGTCATGGCGGAGAATACTCTATTATATTGAACGCGTGCACCTTTGCGCACCATATCAACTAGCTACGCTCAGAATTTGGTGACATTAGTTTGCATAGAATACTATTGAAGAGATTGGTTTTCAACTTCAAAACTCTCTGTAGGGGGATTTTCAACTCAAAACCATCTGGAGAAGTTTTTAAACTAAAAAAAAACCAAACATTTGGAGGAAGGGATTTAAACTCAAACCCCCATTGGCTTGGCCACGCTCAAAGAATTTTAGTATGAAAAATTATTATTTTTAATATTGAAGAGGTTGTTTTTTTTTAAGCATAAAACACGCTGAAGGGGGGTTTAAACTTAAAGCTCCCCTTGGCTACGCTCATAGCATTTTGAGTGTGTCATTTGCTTTTTTTTAAAAAAAATATTGAAGTGGTATTTTTTTAGCTTCAAACTCCGCTGAAGGGGGGTTTAAACTCAAAACCCTTTTGGTTACGCTCATAGATTTTAGAGTGTGTAATTTGCTTTTTTAATATTGAAAAGGTATTTTTTAGCTTCAAACCCAGCTGAAGGGTAGTTTAATCTTAATTAAACCCACTTTGGCTACGCTCAAAGCATTTTGAATGCGTAGTTTGCTTTTTTTTTATTATACTGAAGAGGTATTTTTAGATCCGAACCCCGCTATAGGAGGGTTTAAACTCAAAACCCCTTTGGCTACGCTCATAGAATTTTGAGCGTGTACTTTGCTTTTTTTATATTGTAGAAGGGGTTTTATCCTAAATTTCGGTGGGGGTTTTAAAATCAAAATCTTCCTCAGCTGTGCTCTTTGAATTTGGGAATTGTCGTTTGCATTTTTGTTTTATAGAAGAGAGGGATTTAACTGCTAACACGCATGGTAGGAGGGTTTAAACTCAAAACCCACTTGGCTGGTTTAGTATTAAAATCTCACCTAAAATAAACAAAATCAAACCAAAAATCAGTCACCGGGGGTCCCGGGCTCGAATCCTGGGATTATTCATTTCGGGATATTCAGGCGCCTCTGAGTCCACCCAGCTCTAATGGGTACATGACATTAGTTGGGGAAAAGTAAAGGCGGTTGGTCGTTAACCGTAGGCCACAGAAACAGATGACCTTTACATCATCTGCCCTCTAGACCAAAAGGTCTGAAAGGGGAACTTTACTTTTACTTTAATACCCAGTATCTGGGAAGCACCATATCAGCAAACGCCAACCTAGATGATGAGGTAGACCTCCGTGTGGCACGTACCAGTGCTGCGTTTCGCAGACTTCAAGAACACGTGTAGCATCAGAGAGGACTCAGCACATCCACACAACTGAAAGTCTACAGCGCTGTAGTTCTCCCGTCACTCCTATATAAGCGAGTCCTGGACCTTATATTCCCCACCACATCAAAAAGCTAAACTCCTTCCATCTGCACTGTCTAAGGAGTAGTCATAATGTGCATCGGCATGACCACATACCAGATACAGAAATCCTTAAGTTGTCCAACATGAACAGTATCAATGCCACAGTAAAATAAGTCCCAACTTCGATGGGCGGGACATGAAAATGTATCAAGTGCTAAAATGTATCATTACTATTTCAGTTTTCCGAGAATCTATTTGATAATAGCCTACTTGTGCTATGATCATAGACATAAATAAATATAGACTGGCAGATAAAAAGAGTTTCATGAAACGAAAATATGTGACTTGCAATTTTTGTGTACTTTATTATACAGCATTTATGAGCAGTGTAGTTAGTTTTGTTTAATCTCTAAGACAGAAGATCATGCAACTTTTCAGAATTCGGAAATCCGACAACAATAGATATACATGTTTTCAAGTTACATGAAGTTATTTCCTTTTTCCAGTCTATATTTATGTATGTCTATGGCTCTGACAAGTTGCTTCGTTTTCTTTCACTTTCATTCAAACCCAAATCTCCTAGTGACCATTTTCTTGACACTATTTTCTAAAATAATATTTACAACTACTGACAATAAATAAAACGACAAACACAGAAACTGAGCTTATACCGTATCTATAATATAAAGCAGCAAGTAAGGCGTATGTATGTATGTCTGGGTAGGGATACGGAAAATAAGTAACAATTAAGATTCCGTATTAGAAAATAAATTCATTTTTGTATTTTATTCACTCTTTACAAAGTACAAAAATCACGATCAAATTTAATTAAGTATACCCTTTTTTTACGACCAATGAATGTAGCGAAGCCATATCAAAATTCTGTTTCCTAAATAGATCCCAATCAATAGCAAGAAATGCCAAAGTGTTCAATCTATCTCAAGTTATGCTTGATTATTTTGAGACGTGAGAAGCTTCTTTGACCAGATGCCACAGTTACAGATAATGTTAAAAATATTCTTAGTAGTTTGGAAAAGAAGTGTATCTTTCATTAGTGGACAGATAATGTAAAAGTGACAACTTTGTCTATTTTATGAATTTTCAGGACATTTTAATAATTTCAGAGGTCCAGAACCGTGTAATAAGAAATAATGGTTTTATTTAATAATGTACACCTAGAAAAGGCGGGGCCTATGATGGTGCGGGGACCACTTCGGCCGCATTGGTTGCAGTGGATTAAGTCCGGCCCTGCCTACACCACTACTGCAGTTGGAAAAGATTTACTTCCAAAGCAGAACATCCCTGCATGACAAATGGAAAGCAGTAAAAAAAAAAAAAAAACGACTCCTATACTGTGCCAATTATTCTATTTACCTGCTCTTGATGACTGCTGACACCTTTTTTTTTATATCTAAATTCACTCCTGACATACTGAGTCACCTGTAATTCTTTGGACATAATTATTCAATTCATCTTAAGTCAATTAGTGATTAATTCAATCAGAACCAGAAGATCTATTTCTTTTAGACATACATGACCTTTGAAAGTTTTTTTTACCAGTATGAATTAGTTGATGCTTTTTTAAACTTTGAGAGTGAGAATATTCTTTAGGACACATTTGACATTTATAAGATTTTTCACCAGTGTGAACTCTCTGGTGTTCTTTTAAATTTTTGGACTGAAAAAATTCTTTAAGACATATTTGACATTTGAAAGGTTTTTCACCACTATGAATAAGCTGGTGGGTTTTTAAATTTTGAGATTGAGAAAAGTCTTTAGAACATATTTGACATTTGAAAAGTTTTTCACCAGTATGAACTCGCTGATGCTTTTTTAAATATTTTAACTGAGAAAATTCTTTAAGACAAATCTGACATTTGAAAGGTTTTTCATTACCGGTAGTATGAATTAGCTGGTGTTCTTTTAAATATTTGGAATGAAAAAATTCTTTTAGGCATATCTGACATTTGAAAGTTTTTTCACCAGTATGAATTAGCTGATGCCTTTTGAAACTTTGAGACAGAGAAAAAACTTTAAGACATATTTGACATTTGAAAGGTTTTTCACCAGTATGAATTTGCTGGTGGGTTTTTAAATTTTGAGACTGAGAAAATTCTTTAGAACATATTTGACATTTGAAAGGTTTTTCACCAGTATGAACTCGCTGATGCTTTTTTAAATATTTAGACTGAGAAAAATCTTTTAGACAAATCTGACATTTGAAAGGTTTTTCATTAGTATGAATTAGCTGGTGTTCTTTTAAAGTACAAGCCTGAGAAAATTCCTTTAGACATATTTTACATTTGATAGGTTTTTCTGCAGTATGTAATTGCTGATGCCTTTTTAAATTTCGAGACTGAGCAAATTCTTTAAGACATATTTGACATTTGAAAGGTTTTTCACCAGTATGAATAAACAGGTGTTCTTTTAAATTATGCGACTGAGCAAATTCTTTAAGACATATTTGACATTTGAAAGGATTTTCACCAGTATGAATAAGCTGGTGTGTTTTTAAACTTTTAGGGTGAGAAAATTCTTTTAGACATACTTGACATTTAAAAGGTTTTTCACCAGTTGGAATTAGTTGTTGCTTTTTTTCACCAGTATGAATTTGCTGGTGTTGTTTTAAACATGAAGAGTCAGAGTATTCTTTTGGACACATTTTATACTGGCTACAAGAAGAATATTGGATTTCTTTGCCTAAAATAGCCTCGCTGGAATAGTTTTGTTTCTTGTCCTCCTTTTTGATTGTCACAAACACACAACTTTCTGAATCCATTTTTCTTTTTGATTTGTGTATCTGCGGGAATAAAAAAAATATGTAAGATATAAAAAATACTTTTAAAAAAAAGTTTAAACTAAGTTTAATTGTATCAATTAGTTTGGATCAGATGTGTACTAAAAATTAATATAATAGATCTAGACTAACAATAATAAATGTGGGATTAGAAATACTTTTACCAACTATTTTTGTTTAGCACAATTACAGGCTTTTAGCTTTCTTAATGCAATATGACCCTACAATTGTTTTTGAAAAGAGAGAAGAGGGTTGTGGGGTGTAAGGGATCTCTTCTTACTGTGATAGCATTTCAAATGTATTTTATTTTTTTAAATGTTGTACAGCTAATACACACATAATACTGTGTCAGGGAAGTGCTTATGAGGTTTCATAGCTATCTATTGCCGGTTTCAAACTTTTAAGGCCTAATTCTCTACACAAAATATAAAGGGGACTAATTCAGCTTAGACCACTACATCTGTCAAGAACAATTTCTTTCCCCTGTTCGATAGCAAACAAAATAATTAATTACAAATAATTAATCAAATAATTGGTTAATTTTGTTTTATTGATTCTTGCTTTGTCAGGTACCGGTACATGAAATAATTGTGCAAAATTTCAACTTGATTCGAGATTGGTTGTGGAAGAAATAACATGTACGAAAATTGTACAAGACAGACAGAGTGAGTTGATATAAGCTTTGTAAAAATGAATAAATATTCACACATCATAAATTTATTGACTAAAAAAATATGTATGGTTTATTCATTATAGACTCATAGGCCATTTGTCTCATCAAAACTATAAAGTAAAAATAAAGATTTTTTTCTTTAAATCTGGCCATTGATGCAAAATGTCTTCTACTATAAGCTAACATTAATCTCATTGGTCTAAATTATAAACATTAAAAATATATTAATATGATTTGAATAGGTCCAATATTTGCAATAACCAAGAATTATTACATCAAATTTTTCTATACTTGCATAAATTAAATGCAAAAAAAAGACTGTAATGCTAAGAGATTCTGGAAAGAATGTTGAATCCTAAGAATAAGAAAGCAGCATGTAACAAAGCATAATAGTGAGACAGCTTAAAATAAAAAGCTTTAATGAAAAGACAATGTCAAAGACTAAAAGAAGGTTTAATTAAATGGGGCTTATAAAAATTTTAAAATCAATTCCCTTTTTTTTTTGTTCAAGTAATAAGAATAATCTGAACAGCCATATGCAAAAAGAATATTACTGATTTTCTTTAAGAAGAAAAATTGAAGAAATATACCCCACTAAAGCAGCAGTTCTCAACCAGCAAGTTAAAACCTTTATTGGAGTCAAATAATGAAATGCAAGTGGTCCCTTAAGACCATTATATTTTTTTTTTTATATTAACACAAAACTTGACATTTGAATATTTTATTCCATTTACAGTTGCTTTTTTTTGCTTTTTAGAAATAATTGTATTTGAGGCAAAATATATAATTGTTATTGAGATAAGATATATGTGGCAGACAACTATACAACGAGTTCTTAAACATCCATCTCAAATGTCTACTTCAATGTTTCTCAAACTGTTACCGATGGTCCCCAATTAAATGACAACAGTTTTGCTCCTAAGCCAGCTGGGTTCTGTAACATAGTATAGTGGACTGTAATAGTGTGGCACACAATATGAATTCTTAAATGAAACAATGGGGTTTTTAATTATTTAACAAGGGGATTACATTCATGTCTGTATTAAAACTGTAAAACAGGTGCTTATAAGTAGATGAGAAAGAAATCTGTGCTGAGGAATGATAAGTGGAATGATATTTTGGTCTTAGAGGGAAGCAGCAATTGTGTTTCTTTAGTATATAATGAGATAATATGAAATCCAGTGACATCTTTACATTATCTTTGCGTAGCATGAAAATATGTTTTAGTTATCCTACTTGAACATATCTAAGAATATATTTTGCCCATTGTAGTATGGCTGAGTTGATAGTGTATCATGATAATAACCTGAATGTTGGTTTGATCATCATACTGGCCATTTTTTAGCAGCCCCCGAAAGGGGAATAGACGCCATTAGTTTTGTGTGGTCTGTCGTCTAGATCTCGTAAACTAAAAAAGATATTGAAAATCCGACATCATGATATTTTAGATTTTTCAAAGTTCTGATGCAATGGCTACTTTTTTCTCTTCTGAAAGCGAAAAATTTAACTTTTGATATAAACTATGCAAGCAGTTTTTAAAAACAACAAAAAAAAAACACATCATTTTTACAACTATTCATTATTAATAGTAACAAACACGGGAAGTTATTTAGTAAGGGAGATGACTATTGCCAAGTGTTTTTAACACATTAATGCAGACGGTTTTAGATTTTTTGTGAAAAAAAAAAAAGAATTTTTTTTACAAATGTATTGCTAAGTTAAGTTCTCTCATACAAACTACAACATTTACAAAAATTTACTTTTTTTTTTAAGAAAAAAAATCTATTTAATATGCAAATAAGTGGAACATAATTTTAAACAATTAATAAGTAGTTTTTTTATATTATCCCATGAACTAAATCGGATAGTATCACTTTCGGGGCTGATTTTGAGTTTATGTTTTTACCCAAACAGTCTTAACCTTGTTTAGGTTACTATTTTTTTTTTTTTTTCAATAAAGTTGTAATTATTTGCAAGCTAAATTAGTAAAATAATGAGGACCTCATCAAATGTATACTTTTTAGATACCCAGTATATACATAGTAAATAGTGTGATTGCATGTTTTTATAGTTACCTTAGAATGAAATTAGCAATAAGTAAGAATTTTTTTATCTTGTTCTTAGGAAGTTAATATTTACCTGACTCACAGACATTTCGGTGACATGTCCAGGCAATATGATAGGTACAGGACAAAGACTGTTGTCTGCCTTCATTGACACCTCCAGTAGTTTTGAAGCAAAGGTCCATGGTCTATTACTAGTTGTAAAATAATTCATTTCTATCTCTTGCTTTACAGTACTTTCCTGTAAGACAAAAATTTTAACATTAATAAAAAATTAGAAATTGTGTATGTGTATATATATATATTAACAACAAAGTAGGAAATCCAGCATTTGATAGAACTTTCTACTTTGCCTAAGCATTATGCAGTTCTTAGGAAAATCTATGGTGCCTTACAGGATGAAACAGGGTTGAGGACACACACTAACCATGAGATATATCAATTGTATGAAGACCCACCAATAGTGAACGAAATAAAAAAGAACAGACTACGTTGGGCAGGTAACCTTGAAAGAATGTCAGATAACAGAGGAGCAAAAATCGTATACAGGCAAAAACCAAAAGGCAGACCCCGAATGCGATGGATTGATGATGTGGAAGCAGACCTGCAACAGCTTGGGGTTAGGGCATGGAGACGAAAGGCCCAGGAGTGATCTGAATGGAAGGATGTGTTGAAGCAGGCCATGGGCTGTAGTGCCACTGGGATGGATGGATGGAAGCATTGTGCAGAATGTACTCTATTTTCCACAAATCTGAACAGTTTTGTCTTGTTCTTAAACGTGTAGAATCCATTTTGATTATGAATGCGTCTCCGGAATGATATTCTTTTTGTGCTGGTTATCTTGTTGATATCCATTTCCATGTGAAAATGTATATATTATCAGCAAAATTTTAAAATGCCTTTGATGAACTGTGTTTTAGTTTGCAGATTAAACAGTTCATACAATGTGTCTTTTAAAGTGTGTCCTGGGCCGGATACCTTGTTATTTATGAGTGAGTCTGATGTGAATGTATATTTTGGTTTTCTACATTTATAATGTTTTGTTTGGTGTAATGCACAAATTGTAAGACAAATTTCCTCATGGATAATAAAGATTATAATTATTATTACTTTTAATCAAGTATCAAGCTTTGAAGAGCATCATCCTTCTCTTATGACACTGCTTAAGGGCAAGTTTTGCTAGTTTGAATTGTGACTGGAGTTGAAAATCTAAAGTTTTCATCACCTTAGGTGAGCTAGACAATAAATATTCACTTTAAAAGTTGCAAAATAGAGAATGTATAGTAAAGAAAGTATACATTTTAAAACAGATGCCATTTTGTATGGGTACTGCAACATAGTTTACACAATCATAATAGTTTGTTACACAGGATGAATTCTTAAATGAAACAAAGGGGTAATAATAAAATACCTGATGCCCAAAGTTTGAATCTGAGGTTTGAGCGAAGGGACAGCTTTCTGATTGCTGCCTACACAGGTCTGATTTTTCTTCTTCAAACTTCTCTATTTTAATGTTTGACACCTTAAAGTCTTGTTCTTCACATTGCTGTGCAAACAAATCTGTTTCACCTATTTTATCTTTCAATTGTTTTAATGTATAGCTCAGAGCAAGAGTAGCGTCATGACTTGTATCAGCCATCATGGAACATTTAGTGGATCTCAATGTCTGCTCATTAATGTAATTGTCCTGGTGTAAAAGAAAAAAAAAAGTTAAATAAAGCTATTTTAACTTTTTTTGTATATGTGCATAATTTGTTTTAAAAAGTTTTTGAAATAAGCAACAAATATGAATAAATAAGTAAAAAATTGTGTGTTGTAGTCAGCGAACATTAAGATTTCATCAAGTGTCTCGCCAGGTATCAGATGGTTGGCAGGTGAATACCCACCAGATATGGGGGATACTGGCTAAATAAATACACAGGGAGGACTAAAGAAAAGGTAACAAGACCTGGTAGAGTGGCGATTAAAAGAACCATCAACATGGTATTGATTTTATAGTCCACAAAGAAAAATCTAATTGCAATATAAGCTGTTAACCTGTCAACAGCAGGATAATTGCCATTCGAGTTATGGCTACAGCAAACATGATAAAACAATAATTCTAGTGTATCCCTTAATGTCCGGCTATAAAGCAAAGTACTAAAGAGCATCTGCAATGAAATAGATGACTGCACTAAAGAAGTTCGGAAAAAAAGATATTCTCATTATCAGGATGAAGTTCTATATTTATGTCACAAACTGGCGGAGAAATTTTGTAACAATGTGGGAAACAGCTGCTTCGGATAAATTTCATTTATTTGTAATATAGTTATGAGTAGATGTATATTGATATATCTATATACTAAAAAAATTATACATACAGCATTGGCAATGCTACATTAGATATTTAAATTATGATTACGATTATTATTCTTCATTCTTGTTCTCATTTTTATGTTGGAACATTCAGATGACTAGACCAATACATGAGATGAACTGCACAGACGTTTCCAAATCAGGGAGCTCTCCATATTGTTTTCTTTCTATTGGGCTGTTTTGGGGTTAGTCTTGTACGGGCCTCATGATAAAGAGAACAGATTTGAAGGACATGGTCAGCATTCTCTGGTGACACTCCAAATGGGCAGATTTCACTGGTTCCAATTTAGAGCTTCTGGTACAAATGTCTCATTCTGTTGTGTCCGGTCCTTAGTCAAAAGTGCTCTATTCTACACATTCATCAATATCATTCCTTTGGGTTCCTCGTGGAACATAGGGCCTCAGCAAAAACACACCACCCTCCACGGCCTCTTGCTTTTTTTTTTTTTATGGTTTACCTTCAGTGAAGTCTAGTAGGGCGTCGGCACCATAGGCGCCATTATCCCATTGGTGGTTAGAAAGGCTTTTATCCAACTACCAGGCCTGGACATGGGGCTCTTCACCCCTGTCCTTTCTGAGGGCTATAAGTGGCTGAGAACAGTGCTAAATGAGGGGAGCTTGCCTCATAATGTAGCCGCCATTGTTTCATCATCATCATTCCTTTGGGTTCCTCATGGAACATAGGGCCTTAGCGAAAACATGTCACTCTCCAAAGTCTCTTGCTAGTTTTTTTTATGCCTTACCAGCTCTTTCCGGTCCTCTCGGATTCCTCTAGTACACTGCATCGCCATCTTCTTTTTGGTCTTCCTCTATGTCTTGTTCCCTGGTGGTTCCACTCTAATGCCTGCCTAGCTCTGTTGTTGGTATCTTTTCTAAGGGTGTGACCAATCCATCTCCACTTCCTCTCTAAGATCTGCACCTCTATATTTTTCTGCCTACTCATATCCCACAGCTTGGTGTTTTCTACTTTGCCGTACGAGTGTTTTTATTATATCTAGGATATTTCTCAGGCATCTGTTGATGAAGGTCTGTACTTTTTTTGTTGTCACTTCAGTTGTTCTCTATGTTTCAGAACCATACAGTAGGAGTTTAAGATTCTTATTTTAGTCTTGTTTCAGATGTGAGGAGATTTACAGGTTTGCTTTAGCTATGCAAATCATGCATGGATGCAAGCAACGGAACCCCATTTTGCCTGCAAGGGGGGAGGGGTCAGCAACCCCGGAAAACCTGTAAGCATGATGCCTCTTATATCTTCACGACATAAATAAAACATTTACTGATATATATATATATTTAAATATCTTTCAATACAAACTATTAATTCTATGCTTTTACTTTGATTACTATAATCTACTTAAATGTATGTTTAAACATTTCTTTTTTTTTATATTTATATATTTAATATGCACATTGATAGGCCTACTACTACTATATTAGTATGAAGCAAACTTTGTGGCACCTATGCCAATGTTAAAAGTTCTAAAGATATTTCAAATAAAAGATCTAATAGATCTATTTATATAAATATTTATTGGCTAACAGAGTAATCAGACAATAGATCTTATCAAATCTAGAACTAGATCTTCTAATTCTAACTAATAGTAGCTTGATTTACTAGATTATCAGTTATCTAGATCTAGAATCTAGTCAAGATGTCATTCCTATTCTATGATGATAGTAGCAGAGAACTAGAGTAGATCCATCAATTTACACCTATCTAAATCTAGGTCTAATAAAGAAACTATTAAGTATTACAGATCTAGACATAGTATACTCACAATAGTCTATGAATCTCAGTCTAGACTTTCAACTTTTCTAGGAATAGAGTGTCACTAGACTCTCACTAGAGTAGAGTAGGCTAGAGTTAGACTAGAGCTAGTACTAGTTACCTAGCCTTGACCTAGATCCAAATTATTATTTATATACTCAAGATTTAGTTAAATATCTTTTTTTATTAGATTTAATTAGAATCTAGAGTCTAGATTAGACTAGAACTAGTTGTCTCTAGAGTAGAGTAATCTAGACTTTACTTGATGAAGATAATTGATACGATCTACGCTGCTTCTGGCACTTCTGCCCAAGAACAAGACTATACCTAGAATCTAGATCTAGTGGTAGTTTTAACTGTAACAAACATCTAGATCTACTTACTAACTTAATTAAGCGTCTCAGGCCGGCGCCTTATTGCTTATACGGATTTGTTTTTTAGCTTTGGTTTACAATTTGCAAGGAGGTTATATTTAGATGGAGATGGCGGTTGCTATCAAATGTTCATTATCGATTGAAGCCAGTGGGCGGAGCCTATTCGCCATATTGGTTTACTCAAAACATTCCATCCGTTTTCATTGCGATACCAGTTTTCTAATTCTCGTAACGACTCAAATTAGCCTCGTATTTTGTCATCATGTTTTTTTCTAAACTCCTCTAAGGCCCAAGTTCATATCTGGTGGTCTAGATATTCCAATGGATCAATTACAAAGCGCTGTAGAGCATGTAAAGTGATTTATACGATCACCTGATCGAGGCCTACAAAACCGAAATATAATGATTACATCGAAATTAAGCACTATTGTGTGCTGAAAAAAGCACAAAAATGATTTGCAAGAGGTTTGTTATATTTTTGATACTTTTTACCGCACTGAAATCACCACAAAATTGAAGTGAAAAGAGTACTACTACCTACTACTACTACTAATGTTACAATAATACTAACTAATCTTTCCCTAATTAAACTCTGGCCTACATTTTAGTAAATATTTCTTCAACGTTAAAAACATAAACTTTATGTTATGTTAATATTAGGGTTAGAGTTAGGATTAGGCTAATCCTTACCCTAACCTTACTTACATAAATACGTTACAAAAATAATAGACGCCGCTAAAATGCACTTTTACCAAAATTTATATAAATAATTAAATGGCACTAACAACATTAACTAAACTCTAACTTACTAAAGTTTAGTCTTTAGTGACTAAAAACCAAACTAACCGTTGAAGCGATATCCCGTTTCTGGTCGTCGTTGCGTACAACCGTATGCCGAACAAGAAGGCATTTGTAATGTTTATTTTATTCTATACACTGTGTTTTTAACGTTTTATCTTATCTTATATAATACAGACGTTACTTCAAAAAAGAAGATGATTACGTCCTACGCGTCATGCATTTAGTCATGCATATTAACCAATGGCTTAAATTCTTCCAACTTCTGGACTGGTATGTATAATTTATAAGATATTGTACAATGTACAGATATTTAAATAATGTCGTGAAATATTGTCGAACAAATTTCTCAACAAAAAAACCAACAGACTACACGTTTTAATTTGAGTAGACCAAGATGGCTGCGATTTGGCTTCAACCTAGTGACGTCACGCCATCTCCATCTAAATATAACCTCCTTGACAATTTGATACAAAGTGAAAGTAAGGAAATAAGCGCATGCGCCGTAACTTAACAAATGAAACTTCCTGTCTTTCTTTGAATTCGACTTATTAATTTTTTTTAGTTTGAAAGACCAAAACTAAGACTAAGACTGCTTTATTGATCCTTACGGAAATTTGTTGTGATTACAAGGACTCTTTTCTCATATAAAGACAACACAACAGAAAAATAATCCAAAAGACACAGTGCACATCCATTGAAACATTGGAGAAAAACGTTATCGCAAATGTAAAAAAAAAAAAAAAAGTCCGATACCGAGCCGGCAATCAGTCGGAATGGCGTTTGCCGGCAAGCTTTTTTTTTAAATTGATTTTTCCGGCATGCCGGCTATAGTCGGCGATCTTGCATCCATGCAAATGTCTGACACACTAGATAAATGAAAAAGTGGTTTGAGTGCTGGGACAAGTCCCAAAAAGCCAGTTTAGTCTGGGAACGCACGAGGCACCCTGACCGCACTTCCCAGTGGTGGAGGCTGTCCAGGCCTTAGCAAGCTATAATATTATAGTACAGTGCAGGACAGGCCACTGTCCTGTTGGCTCATATTTCTCACAGCTATGGCCAAATTTCGATTCATGGTGCCCCCGCTGCGGGGAAGAAGAGGAAACAGTGTCTCATATTCTGTTTGACTACCCCAGACTTGCTGATCTCCGCCTCGACAGGTCTGGGAAACCAAAAATTCTCGACCTGTATGGTGACGCATACACACTACGCAAGACAGCAGGGTTTCTGTGCAGGGCTGTTGCAAGCCTCTCACTCAGGTTGTGCAATAATACTCCAAAAAGATACCAGATATACAAATAATCAGGGGGAGCTATGGCGAGAATTAATGCTAGTTTGATATTTTGGTATGATTGTTATATCCCCTTGTTATGAATGCAAAGTGTTGCATGTGTTATGGACTGAATGATTTAGTCTTCTTTGAATGTGCGAGAGAGTGTTAGTAAGGTCTTGCTCCCGGTCCAGGAAAGTTGGACGTTTACTTCTGGACTGGTATTTATGCATTTATATAATTTATAAGTCGATGGACTGGTGTTTTGTGTATTACTATTTCATAAGAGTGATATAATTGTGTGTTTTATTAAGTATTAAAGTATTATCGATATTCATGAATATAAGGAGTTAAGAGTTGATGTATATTAAGTGTTCGTATTGGAGTTAAGCAAGTGTGAAGAAACAAGTCCTTTTTACGTTGACAGTGTCTTTTAATTGTCGAACATTTTAACCAAACATATATACACGGCAACGTTATGTACAGATCTTCTACTTCACTCGCTGACTTTCTCTCTCTCTCTCTTGTTTACACACTCGTCACTTCCTCCAAGTCCCCTAACTCTCGATACCCAACACTTGACCGTGTATCACGGTTGACCTCACATAGTAACAGTGTCACAACAGTCCTCCCAGGGCAGAGAAAAATTTTGATCGTATCAAAATTGTATGAACCCAATAGTTTGGGTGTACATTAATAATGTTTTACATCGACAAGAAAAAAACAATGACATGTAATACAATGGCATCTTCTATTATGAGAGAACTGTTAATGTCTATGACGACAAATAAATCTTCAATAATATGTTATTGCAAGGGACATTTCCAATTGAACTATCGCAGAAAGTTGTCCTGTTATGTTATCCAACTTATATACAAAAAAATCCACGCATTTAGTTTTTTTCTATGTAACAATTATCTTTTCAATGCCAACATTGTCAGGTGAAAAATGCACAATTAGTTAATACTTTATGTCACATCAAAACATCTTCCAAATTAAGGGAATTGTTTACTATGTGTTTCTTTCATACAAGTTCCTAAATGGACATCTATCATCTATGACTACAATCAATGCAACAAACATAAAAAACTCAATTGTAGTACAAATTTACCATCACTGAATGAAAATAAATTCTGGAGCGTGATGTTAATTCAATCTTGACAAGACAGACTTTAAAGTTATCTTACAAGGTATTTGTTAATTTTCTCATTATCTGATTAATGAATGAACATAAGTCCAGTGGTCCCTAGACACATCTTGTCAACACGTCAGCTATCACGTTGATTTGTCCCGGAATAGCTTGAACTGTAAAGCTGAAGTCTTGAAGTTTTAAAGCCCATCTAGTGATCCTCTGGTTGGCTAGCTTATTTATATTGATATAAGCTAGTGGGGCGTGATCTGTTAACAAGATGAATGATTTCCCAAGCAAGTAACGGGATAGTTTCGTTATGCAGAACACAATAGCTAGAGCTTCACGCTCTATCGTGGAATATTTCTGTTCTGCTGCGTTCAGCTTTCTGCTAATGTAGTAAACTGGTCTTAGCGTTGCATCACACTTCTGCATTAAAGTGCCTCCCACTGCTGTGGAGGATGCATCTGTTGCCAAGTAGAAAGGGTTTCTGATGTCTGGAAGCTGGAGTACTATGTCGTCTGAGAAGACATTTTTAATGCTTTGCAGGCATTCCTGTAGTCTGGAGTTCCATGTCATCTTGTTTGGCATGCCTTTTTTGTCAGTTCAATTAGAGGTTGTGTAATACTTGTGAAATTAGCCAGGAACCGTCTATAGTAATTACATAAACCTAAAATGCTTCGGACTTGTCCTTTTGTTGTAGGTATTGTTAAGTTGAGTATCTTGCTTATATTGTCTTGTAACGGTCTGATCGTATTTTGTTGTATTCTGTGCCCTAGAAATTCAATGTCTGTTCTGGCGATTTTAACCTTGCTAGGTTTTATTGTAAGCCCGTTGTCTTGTAGTATCTGGAATACTTGTTGCAGACCAGCAACGTTTTCTTCTAATGTGTTGTGGAAGACACATATGTCATCAAGATAGAAAATAACATCAGGTCTTTTCCCTATTAGTTTTGCCATCATTCTGTTGAAGGTCGAAGGTGCGTTACTAAGCCCGAAACTCATGTAATTCCATTGGTAACAACCAAATGGAGTAGTGAATGCTGTAAGTGGCTTAGCATCTTCGTCTAGTGGAATTTGCCAATAACCTCTGGCTAAGTCAAGAGTAGTGAAATATTAAGTTTAGGTATAATGTTCTCTATGTTAGGCATTGGGTATGTATCTTTCACTGTGATGGCGTTTAGTTTCCGGTAGTCTACACATAGCTGCATCTTTCCGGTTGTTTCCTTTTGTTTCACTAGGACTGCTGGAGCTGAGTATGGGGATGTGGAAGCATCAATTATTCCCATTTTTAGCAGCGTTTCAATTTCCTTTTTCAGTATCTCTTCATGGTGTAAGGAAACTGGATATGGTTTGGATTTTGTGGGCTTCGTATCAGTCAGTTGGATAGTGTGTTTTATGGCAGTTGTTCTACCCGGTTTGTCTGTGAATATTGGCGCCCATTGAGCTAGCAGTTTATCAATATCTTGCTTAACTGGATACTGGAGGTGTGATGTGTCTATATCTTTCACAGTTTCACAGCTTTCAATAACTGGACACGGTAATTCATCTTGTTCCTCTATTGTTTCTATCATCATGACTCTCTGACTGTCTTGCGTGTCTTGCTTAGCGTTCGGTGAAAGGGTCAATGGTCTGGGCATGTACAGCTTCAGCATATTGATGTGAAATACTTTGTCTCGACTTCTGATGTTTATACAGTAGTCGACCTTCGAAATCACCTTTGTGACTTGGAATGGGCCCTGCCATTTTATAAATAGCTGGTTATTTTTGTCAGGCAGCAGAACCATGACATTATCACCAACTTGTAGTGTTCTCAACTTTCGACCCTGATTTAGCTTTCTCAATAGTTCTGGTTTCTCTCTGTTTGTTTGCTTTTGGACAGTTTCGCATGCTTTGATTATATTTTGTCTTGTTTTGATGACAAGATCGTAGTGGGAAGCGTGGTCGAGAGGTTAAGTGCGCTTGAACTTGGCTTGTCTTGGCTACCTAGAAGGGGGCTCGAAGTTTGACACCCTACTCGGGCAGAGTTGGGTTTACTGAGCGCCTAAAGGCAGCACGGAAAACCAACTCCTAGATACCCCCTCCCCCCCCCACCGGTCCACAAATGAGATTGGACCAAAGCGCTCTGAGCTTGCTATAAGCATGAAAGTAGCGCTATATAAAAGCTATAATAATAATCCTGTGAGAACGTCATTTTCTATGTTCCTATATACTAGAAAGTCTCTGTATAGTGACATGGGAACCCTAACAGGTGAGTCATAGAGCATCTCGAATGGTGAGAAGCCCGTTGTTGTGTGTGTTACTTCTCTGTAGGCGAACAGTATGGGGTTGATCAGCTTGTCCCAGTCTGTTGGGTTGTCCTGTGCTACTTTGTTCAGCATTGTTTTCAGCGTTGAATTCAGGCGTTCGCACATCCCATTGGCTTGGGGGTGAAAACGGGCAGCAAATTGTTGTTTAATATTCAGAGTTTTGCAAAACTGTGCGAATTCGTTTGATTAATACTGGGTGCCTTGATCACTCAGTATTATGCGAGGGTAACCTGTTCTTGCAAATATTGATGTAAGTGCGTCTCCGACATCTTCGGAAGAAATTCTTTTCAATGGTATTGCTTCTGGAAACCGTGTGCACATGTCTACAACAGTCAATATGTAGCGATGGCCTCTTCCGGATATTACTGGCATTGGTCCAATAATATCTACAGCTATCTTTTCAAATGGCATTTCACTTAAGTCTGTTGTTTGTATTGGAGCTTGCATATATGTTCCCTTTGCTCCATGTATTTGGCAAATATGGCAGGATTTTATGTAGGCCTTGACTTCTTGCGTAATTCTAGGCCAAAAAATTCATTAAAGATTCTATTCAATGTTCTTTTTACTCCCATATGTCCGGCAAACGGGGTGTCATGTGCAAGCTTTAAAATTGTTTCTCTATACTTCTTTGGAACAAGCAATTGTTGTGTCTTGCCTGCTTTCAGATGAATTTTTCTCACATAAACACCATCTTCGCCTATCTTGATTAACAATCGTCTTGGTGGAGCTTCACTTTCTATTAGTTTTATTAGATCTGGATCATTTTTCTGTTCACTGACAAATTTTTCTGTTTTATTCTGTAGTGGGTCTTGACTTTCTGTGGAGATTTCATTCGGGTTGTTCACTTGATTATGGCTTCTCATATCGCTATTTTCTGTTTCTGTATTTTTATTTTCATTGTTATAAGGAACTTGTATGTTATCGTTTGTAATTAGCAATTCTTCTGCTTTCTTCTGAGCTCTTGTAGTAACCATGGACATTTCTGTGTATATTTTTCTTTCCACTTGTTCAATTCTTCTACTGTGCAATGTTTAGAGCCTTTGATACAGCCAATGATAAGGCCAATGTTGTCAGGCTTATTGTCTAGTACTAAAGCCTCATGCCAACCACTGATGAACGGTGTGTGTATGTTGATACGTGCTACCAGATGTGTAGTTACTTGACCAGTGTAATCAACACAGTCTTGTCTTCTTTCGGTGTACCCTTGTGGGTTGACGTATTCTTTTGCGACTAAAATTGCGGTTGCACCTGTATCGTACAGTACGTTGGTCATTTGTTCTCCCACAAAGCCTGGGTATACCTGCAGTGTATTAGTGTGTTTGGCAGCAAATGCTCGATCTCTTGGTCTGTCGTTCCAATCTTTATTGCGTCGGTTGTAGAAGCAAGTCTCTGTTGTGTGGTTTGTTCTACCACAAATTTGACATTGGAAACGAACTCTTTGCTGATTACGTTGATATTCTCTATTCTTGTAAGTATATGTTGGGCTCATTTCTTCATCTTTCTCTCTTCGAGATCTATATGTTGGGCTCATTCCTTCATCTTTCTCTTCGAGATCTATATGTTGGGCTCATTCCTTCATCTTTCTCTCTTCGAGATCTATATGTTGGGCTCATTCCTTCATCTTTCTCTCTTCGAGATCTATATGTTGGGCTCATTCCTTCATCTTTCTCTTCGAGATCTATATGTTGGGCTCATTCCTTCATCTTTCTCTCTTCGAGATCTATATGTTGGGCTCATTCCTTCATCTTTCTCTCTTCGAGATCTATATGTTGGGCTCATTCCTTCATCTTTCTCTCTTCGAGATCTATATGTTGGGCTCTTGTCAGCGTTCTCGCTTCTATATAAAGGGCTTGGAGTCCGCATTCTTGCAGCGTTGTTCACCATAAAAGCTGATGCCGCAGTTGTGTTCTCTCTAGCTAACACTTCCCTTGGGTGTGCGGCCTTATACTGCCTTAGTTTGCTATCAGGCTGCTGATGGTCTTTGGCTCTCGCTCCGTGACGTATGTTTTCACATTATTATTGTAAGGTTCCATCACAGCGTCCGTTATGATGTGTTCTCTGAGGGTTTCATATTTGTGATCCACTTTTGACAGGTCTACCCATCGATCGAAGTATATCGACATGTTGGTGACGAATATTTGTAAATCGTCGTTCGCCAGAGGTGTCGACTCTTTCAATCTCCTTCTGTATTCGTAACTTGTGGAGCCAAACTGTCTCAGCAACGCCTCCTTCACGGCCACGTACTCTTTTCTTTCTTCATCTCTCATTTTAAGCGCCCCATGAGGCTTCTTGCCCATTCTGTCTATGGGAGGTTGCATGCTGTTGCTATATCGTCAAATCTCAGTAGATATGAGTCAATGCACTCATTCTGGCTCTCGTCAAATGGAGACATTCTGTCCAATTGCTTATATTTGTCAAAGTGTTTCTCCTTTTCATTTTGCTGTTCTTTGTCTTTCTTTTCTTTAAGTTTTTGTTCTAGTTGTAAGATTTCCTTCCTTCTACTATCTTCTTCTTTCTTTTTGGCTTCTTCCCTATTAAATCTCCTTTCTTCCCCCTGTGTTATTTTTAGTGTAATGAACTTTTCAAGTTCTTCGCCTTGCAGGCCATTTTCCTTGCCCGCATCTCTATATATTTTGTACATCGACATTTCCACTACTTGTGCCTCGTCGTATCTCGTCGTGGTCGCCAGTTGTGAAGAAACAAGTCCTTTTAGTTTAAAGTGTCTTTTAATTGTGGAACATTTTAACAAAACATATATACACGGCAACGTTATATACAGATACCCAACTTCACTCGCTGACTTTCTCTCTCTCTCTCTTGTTTACACACTCGTCACTTCCCCCAACTCTCGATACCCAACACTTGACCGTGTGTCACGGTTGACCACACAGTAACCGTGTCACAACAGCAAGTATTGATGAATTATAATTGAGTAACCAAGAAAGTATCAAGCAAGTATTGTTTAATATTCAAGCAACCTCCTAGCGAGCCACAGGAACCAAGTCAAGTAACCATAGCAAGAAATGAAGCCTGACCATGGGTGTAGCCAGGATTTGTTTTCGGGGGGGGGGGGTTGAGAACCCGCCCCCCCCCCGCAAACAAAATATCTATATGTATGTGTGTGTTTGTACATAATCTTTATTACATTCTGACTCTTCATTCTTTCAGAAGACGTTTATTGTGCCCTAGAATAGGTTCTTCCTGGAGTTGGTGGGAAAATTGTAGACTCCTCACCATTACCAGAAGCCCCGCCGCCAAGCACTATTTCTGGTTTTGAAAGCCAACAAAATACATATTCTGAGGTATCTATTGTGCATTTTACTGCTATTAAAAAGGTTTATTTCAAAAACCTAATGTGCTATTCTTACTGACCTAGACCCCCCCCGCGCCGTTCGGAGCATTTGCCGTCAAGCTGTTTCCGCAAAAATCTGTCACTGGTGATGTCTGAAGCCTCTTCCCACCTGCTCTGAGGATCTCCATGAATGTGTGGCGCCAAGTTGTACTAGAATGTCATCGCAACTCTTATTACGCGTAATTCATTTTGTCGGAGAACATGTCCCGCAAACCTCATGCGACACTCTGTCACAATATTACTATGGGGTCGACTCCCAGTTCGGCATAGGATTTCCTTCATTTAGACCCGATCTCTAAAAGTGAATCCTAAAATCTGTCTTAGCCATCTTTGTTGAGCCACATTTAGTGTTTTTCAATTTTGGCACATATGACTATTCACTGCACTCTATTAATGGAGCCCCGCCACTGGTAGACATATGTAACCTCTCTTCAATACGCTCTTGGAATTAGTTGACTGTAGTTTGCGTTAGATTTTATATCGAAAAGGGAAGTTTTATCGTCAAAATTATCTGTTGGGGGTTTAAAACTAAAAAATCTCTTGTTTTTTTTTTTTTTTTTTTTTTTTTAAAATTCAAAACCACAACTAGCTACGGTAATAGAATTTAGTAACTGTAGTTTGCTTTAGAATAATATTGAAGATATAGGTTTTCCAACTCGAAATGCTCTGTAGGGGGATCTTAAACTCAAAACCATCTGGAGGGGTTTTAAACTTTAAAAAAAGCCATCTGTAGGAGAGGGGTTTAAACTCAAAACCCCCAATTGGATTGGCTACGCTCAAATAATTTTAGTGTGTAATTTGCTTTTTTTTTTATATTGAAGAGGTATTTTTTAGCATCAAAACCCTCTAAAGGGGGTTTAAACTCAAAACCCATTTTGGCAACGCTCATGTATTTTGAATGCGTAATCTACTGTTGTTTTTTTTTTTACATTGAAGATGTATGTTTTAGCTACAAACCCCGTTAGCGGGGGTTTTAAAACCAAAACCCGTTTGGCTACGCTCATAGATTTTAGAGTGTGTAATTTGCTTTTTGTTTTATATTGAAGAGATATTTTTAAGCTTCAAACTCCACTGGAGGGGAGTTTAAACTCATAACCCCTTTGACTACACTCATAGAATTTTGAGTGTATAATTTGCTTTGTTTTGAATATTCAAGAGGTATTTTTTACCTTAAAACCCCGCTGAAGGGGGGGGGGGTTAAACTCAAAACTGACTCAAAACCCATTTAGCTACGCTCATAACATTTTGAGTGCGTAATTTCCTTTTCTTTGCGGCCCCCGTAACTGGAAAAAGCCGCTATTAGGTTTGTGCAAAATGTCCGTCTGTCACACTCAGATCTCGAAAACTAGAAGAGATATGAAAAATATTATTTCACCATTAAATGCGGCTTGAAAAGTTTAGGTGCAACGGCTACTTTTGGTTTTCTAAAAGCAAACCGTTTAATTTATAAAATTAATTATGCAAGCGATTTTTTCATAAAAATACACCAATTCTAAAACAATTACGTAAATGTAAGGGAGGCAATGTTACTTTATGCTAACATAGACGGACAATGTCTGTGTATTTTCAGTATCAGTAAATCAAATATGTTTATAAAATGTACAAGAAATGTTTACAACAAATATAAATAATAGTTAAAGGTGATTTTTCTGGTCAACTAGCTGCTAAAATTAATAGAAAACATTTCTGTTTGTTTATAAAGGCTAATAATGCACTTTGTATGTAAATGTCACGCACATTTTTTAAAATAGACTTTTTATGCAGCGACTTTCGTGCAGTAGCGTAACGTCGCAATATGCCATGGTGCTAAACCAATTCCTTAAAACTTTTTTTAAAAAATCAGATTTTATTATTTTTTTTGTTTAGTGCCCCTCATCCGAAAAAAAAGAAGCTTATTTTTGTGCGTTTTGTCTGTTGGTCGGTCTGTCCGACACGATTAGATTAACAAATAACACCAAAGGAAGGCTATTGTAAATCTGATTTTTCATTCAGGAATATTGCAATAGTTTTAAGTATCTATAATAGATTGTTCCGGATGTTTTGTGAAAAACAAATCAATGCCAGCGAATATTTTTTGCTCTTCTAAATTATATTAGATTTTATTTCCATGCTTAAACGTTGCAATAAACACATGATCTTTAATACATTGTTCCGGTTTTTTAATGTAAATAGCATATAAATGCTAAAAATAAATTTCTATACCGATTTATATTTCAATAACTATAAAGTTGTTCCGGATATTCTTTTATAAAAAATAAATTATGTCAAATGATTGATGAAATCGCATAATTGACTAATATTACACTTATATTCTTTGACACTATGTCACTGTAGTTTATTTATCCATATCAACTGTTCCGAATTTTTAACTTAAAACAAATTTGTGTCAAATGACTTTATTCTTGTCCAAAATATCGACAATAGGTTGTTCAGGATTTTAAAATAAGAAAGTAATTTACTAGAAACGATTATTGAAAATCACTTTTTATTTTATTTTACAGTTAATTTTCTTGCCGAAACATAATAAAAGTTGTTTAATCGGTAAAGAATGTTCCGGATTTTGTTTCGAAATGTTTGAAATCCCTCTTCTAATAAATAAAGAAATAAATGTCTCTTTTACGAAAATTGGTTGTTCCGGATTTTTTATGAAAAATATTTTAACTCTATGTAAAATCGCACTTCTCTCTTACACTACATTTAACTTTCTAGCTAAAACATTAGAAAATCTTATTATCGTTAATATTATGTTCCGATTTTTAAGGAAATCAACTTCCTAACACCAAAGTATGGTTTGAAAATCTCTCCATAAGGCTATGGTACATCTAATTTTCATAACAGACCATCCCACAAATTTAATTAACGGTATCTCACTATAAATACATAAACATCCGGAACAATCTATTATAGAAACTTAAAACTAATGGAATGTTTCGGAAGCGAAATTAAATTTTAATCAGATTTTCAATAACTTTTAGTCTTTTTTTTTCTCGCAATTAATTGACGGACAGACAGACTGACAGACAAAACAAAACAAACGTCTTTAATCCCTTTATATATATATGTTATATACATATTTAGTCTAACTAACCATCAAATGAAATGCTAAAAGAACTCACTCGGTGCACCAATGTCTATGAACCCTCGAGAAGCTGCTCGTATAGAAGACATTTTTTAGTCTAACTAGGACGTGTGACGCAATGGAATTTTTTTTCCTTTGACGTCATATGGAGTTAATTCTTTAAATGAAATGCTAAAAGATCTCACTCGGTGCACCAATGTCTATAAACACTCGACAAGCTGCTCGTATAGATGATATTTTTTAGTCTAACTAGGCCGTGTGACATATTCGATTTTTTTCCTCTGACGTCATATGGAATAAATTCTTTAAATGAAATGCTAAAACAACTCGGTATAGTAATGTTTATTAAACCTCGTAATGTGACTCACAATAGCTAGATTTAGATCTAATCTAGATTTTTTATACTAGATCTAGATTTTTTTTAAACACTAGAACTAGATTTTTTACACTAGATCTAGATTTATTTATTTTTTACACTAGATCTAGATTTATTTATTTTTTACACTAGAGCTAGATTTTAAAAAACTAGATTTAGATTTAAGTTCTAATTAAAATCATTGTAGAATCTAGATCTAAAATTTCTTGGTCTAGTTTAGAATGTTTGTTGTTTTACATGTTTCGGATGTTCCTTCAGAGTTGTAGTCCAAACCTCCCTCAGGACGACGGGGGATGGGAGCGGTTAGGGTTTGAACCTGGGACCATCGATGAATCCAAACGACAGTCCAGCGCGCAAACCGCACTACCCGACAGCCATTATTTAGACTAAAAAAATTTTTTACAACGTCAAATGAATCTTTGAAACATTATTACTTTTAACAATCAAAACAAAATCACGTCTTGGATATTCCTCGCGAATATGCCGATCCGACAGGGATCCGTCTCCCACGGGGGCCTCCTCTGAGTTTGTGTGTTAACACAAACTCTTTTTGTAATCTTGTTTTATATTGAAGAGGTATTTTTTAGCTTCAAACACTACTGAAGAGGGGGTGGGGGTTAACTCAAAACCCTTTTGGCTACGCTCATAGAATTTTAAGTGTGTAATTTTCTTTTTTTATATTGAAGAGGGGGTTTATCGTAAATTTTGGAGGGGGTTTAAAAATCAAAATCTTCCTTAACTGTGCTCGTGAAATTTGGGGATTTGTCGTTTGCATTTTTTTCTTTTGTGTTATAGAAGAGGGGAATTTAACTGCGAAAATCCCTGGTAGGGTTTTAAACTCAAACCCCCCTGGTAGGGGTTTTTAAACTTAACCCCCCCCCCCCTGGTATGGGGTTTTAAACTCAAAACCTCGTTTGCTGTGCTAGGGCAAGTGGTAGTTTAGTCTTAAAATCTCCCCTAAAATAAACAAATTCAAAGCAAAAAATCAATCACTAAATTTCGATCATTTCGGGGGGGGGGGTGTTGATCCCCCCCCCCGGCTACGCCCATGACCCTGACAATATATACATATATATAGATATACACAATGCTTTTTTCTGAAAGTACGCACAGATACGGCGTATCGGCACCTTTTTTAAATTTGGGGGGGGGGGGGGAAATATAACTTTTCTTGTATTTTAACGTACAGGCCTATTATTAATTAATTAGTAGTTAAAATTTAGGCAATCCATCACCGAGTACCGGCAACTATTTTATTACAAAAAAAGCAGCACTGTATATATATTTATACGTGGGTGTATGAAATCAATACGGAATACAAACCATTCATTTTTAAGGACGTTTTTTTGTACCCTAGAATAGGCACTTCCTTTAGTTAGTGGAAAGGACAGTACATACCGCCATTTACAGCTAAGGTAGTCTTGGGGAGCGCTAAGAGCCCCGGATCCAAGCATTATTTCTGGTATTTTATGCTTTAAAAAAAATGCCTATTCTGCGTTATCTACATTGCATTTCCACTCTTCCGCTTTAAAAAATTCATAAACCAATTCTGCTGTTTACTGGACTTAATTAATTGGAGTTTTAGCTTTAAAATCTCCTGGAGAAAACTGTTGAACAATTTTTTTAAGTTATCAAAATACAAAATAATAATGTCTCACTTTGCATGTATTTTTGATATTTAAATAATTAATAGATGGCCAATAACTGTTGAACAATTCGTGTGAAGGCGACCGGTTCAATGAGCGAAACTGCTCCATTAAGACTTTCAAAAGGGTAAGAGAGCGATTCAGTAGGCTAACGAACTTGCAGTAGGCCTACTCACAATGACTCCCGACAGCGGGCAAATTGTCCTTCTTAATACTGATGAGGTAACTTGATATGATTCTGTGGCTCTAACGACTGCTTTCACAATAGGGGGCCTATAATGTCCAACAGGTTTACCGACTGTTACTTGTTAAGAAAGAACGGTTCTTCTGGCTTTAGGTCGATTTGGTTACACGAAGATCAGGCGTTGATATCATAAACGTTGTGTAGAGCAGACGTTGAGATGATCACTATTCTGATGAAGGTCACCCTGAGTCAACCACTCGTTGAACGTACGATCGGGCTAGCGGCTGTTTGAACTGATTAGTAGGACTAGAACTTGTAAAAGAAGTCACTCTGCGATGATGCTGTGTTCAGCCGTAATTGCGATGATGTTCCTTCTATCTTCGAGTGTATGACCCGTTCGGCATTCGGGGTCGCCACTGTGATGATGCCCATCTGCCTTGTAGTTTATTGATGCCTGTTTGATTTCGACAGATTACTCTGGAGATTTCTTGGTTTCTTGTGCGGGTGTATTTTAGTGCAATTAACCAACAAGACACAAATAAGCACATCTAGTTTAAACTATGCTAAGTCGTTGGTTTTTCTGTCTGACTGTAAATGCACATTTAGAGACGTGGCGTTGATATAGTGTGACTATAGAGGGTCTGGTCACTACTACTGTGTCGCGAATGCGTAAAATGCTGGGTTCGTGGTTCCTGGAGTACTCTTGACACGTGACAAACATAGATACCACAAACTGACTTAAGTCCGTTTCAGCACACAAATATAAAGTTTATTTGATAACAATAATAGTAATACTGCACTCCTTGTCAGTTACACAAGTCAAGAAATACACTCCTATCTGCATACCAGCGGTATCAAATATATACAATACGTTAAACTCTCCAGAGTAGATTGCAAATCACGTCCGCATCTCAGCGGGTAACACTGTGCAGAATAATACAGAATAACTACTAGAAATACGTGTCTCAAAAAGACCACTGGCATCCACTGCCCAAAAGTTACTACCTAACTGAAATTACTACTGGACTTTTCTAAGTCGCTACTGTCCGTCCCGGATCAAAATATTACTTGACCGCCCGGTCTACAGGATAGGCCTACCACTTGACTGAACTCAAAGTCAGCTTTATTCATTCTACTTCCTGTTTTCTACATCAGGAATTCCACGTGTCTTTTAAACGTCTTAACCCGATGTGAACATAAAATCAGGCAATGTCAACTGAGACTGTGACACTGACTCAGGCAAACCATTCCATTAAAAGATTAAAAAACGCAGAACGGTTAGAGAGGTACTTATGTGAAATGTTAAAAGCTTTTGCTTCGTACTAGTAGATTCTCAAAAAAAAAAAGCGAATAGTAGGCTTTTTGAATATACCATGACAATTTATTTAAAATATAAATAAAAATCTCCTTTCATTAAATATCAGATGTAACAGCGCTATATAAAACTATATATATAAGATAATTTTATTGATCCAATAAAATGGAAATTTTGCTTGACTACAATTGACAATCTCAGCGTAACTACTGTATAATAACAATATAATGAAAAATTCGACCAACATTCACACACGAAACACATAGACATTCACTCCCAGGGCTTTATGAATTGATGATTAGTAGGCCTAGAACAATAATTCAAATAATATAATTATTATAAGAATTTCCATCATTAATGACTTCATTCTAAGCATAAGTTTGCCTATAATTATAATAGCCAAAAAAAAAAAATTTAGATCTAGATTTGGAGGCGCGGTGGCTGAGCGGTAAAGCGCTTGGTTTCCGAACTGGGGTACCGGGCTCGAATCCTGTGATTATTAATTTCGAGATATTCGGGCGCCTCTGAGTCCACCCAGCTCTAATGGGTACCTGACATTAGTTAATGAAAAGTAAAGGCGGTTGGTCGTTGTGCTGGCCACATGACACCCTCGTTAACCGTAGGCCACAGAAACAGATGAACTTTACATCATCTACCCTCTAGACCAAAAGGTCTGAAAGGGGAACTTTACTTTTACTTTAATACCCAGTATCTGGGAAGCACCATATCAGCAAACGCCAACTGTCAAGGGGAGGTATGGCAAGAGTGAATATGTTACTTTGATATTTTGGTATGATAGTTATATCCCTTTGTTTAGTCTGCACGTGTGATGAACTGAATGATTTAGTTTTCATCGTTGAGTGTGCGAGAGAGTGTGTTAGTCAGTGATGTTTTGTCCCCGGTCCAGGAAGGTTGGATAGTCGCTTCCTGGACTGGTGTTGTGTGTATATATTCTTCTTGTGTATATAGTAACATTTTTTGGAGAGTTATAATTGTGTGCTTTATTAAATATTAAAGTATTATCGTTATTCACAGAGTTGAAGTGTATCTAGTAATAATTTTTATTAAAAGTAATATTTAATATTTAACTGTAACTGTAAAAGTAAAGACAAGCCAAAGCAAGCAAAGATTAGAACCGTGACACCAACCTATATGATGAGGTAGACCTACGTGTGGCACGTACCAGTGCTGCTCTTGGCAGACTTCAAGGACACGTGTAGCATCAGAGAGGACTCAGCACATCGACAAAACTGAAAGTCTACAGCGCTGTAGTTCTCCCGTCACTCCTATATAAGCGAGTCCTGGACCTTATATTCCCCACCACATCAAAAAGCTAAACTCCTTCCATCTGCGCTGTCTAAGGAGTAGTCATAATGTGCATCGGCATGACCATATACCAGATACAGAAATCCTTAAGTTGTCCAACATGAACAGTATCAATGCCACAGTAAAATAAGTCCCAACTTCGATGGGCGGGACATGTAGTCCGCATGCCAGACAATCGCCTTCTGCATGGGGAGCTGTGTGCAGGGAAGCGCTCCCGGGGGGGGGGGTCAATACAGGCGCTGTTAAAACCTCCAAGAGCTCCTTCAAGGAGATCGATACTGACATTGACGGCTGGGGAGCACTAGCTCTCGATCGCTACTCAACGTGAAGCCATGAGTCTCGGGATATGAAGTAAGAAGAGTGGCCAGCGTGAAAGAGCGCCGAACCAACAAAAAGGATGGCTGCCTGGTCGTGCGGTTTGCGTGCTGGACTGTCGTTCGGATTTATCGACGGTCGAGGGTTCAAACCCTGCCCGCTCCCATCTCCCATCGTCCTGCGGGAGGTTTGGACTAGGAAGTAAACTATCTTCAACTCTGAAGGAACATCCGAATTATGTAAAACATTTTACAAACAAAAGCTTAGAAGAAGCAGGCCTAATCTGCAACCGACCAAACCTACCCATGCTAAGCGGCACCTTCGACATAGGTCACGTGCTAAGTATGCGGCCAGCTTTTTTAAAGCGAGGAGTGGACTTTACAGTCATCTTTTGAGTTCATAGGATATGAGAAATGTGCTCATCTTCGATCATAAAAGAGAAGCTCTATTAATGCTTAGTAGGCTAAAATTACCTTTAAGATTGAAGACATGAAATTTGATACTCTTTGCATCTACCTCATATGCAATCTCATTGTCTTTGAAACACCCAAGAAAATGTATCTTTACTAGTTTTCCAAGGACATATCTGATAATAGCCTACGTGTGCTCTGACAAGTTGCTTCGTTTCTTTCCCTTTCATTCCAACCCAAATCTCCAAGTGACCATTTTCTTGACACTATTTTCTAGAATAATATTTACAACTACTGACAATAAATAAAACGACAAACACGGAAACTGAGCTTATACCGTATCTATAATATAAAGCAGCAAGTAAGGCGTATGTATGTATGTCTGGGTAGGGATACGGAAAATAAGTAACAATTAAGATTCCGTATTAGAAAATAAATTCATTTTTGTATTTTATTCACTCTTTACAAAGTACAAAAATCACGATCAAATTTAATTAAGTATACCCTTTTTTTACGACCAATGAATGTAGCGAAGCCATATCAAAATTCTGTTTCCTAAATAGATCACAATCAATAGCAAGAAATGCCAAAGTGTTCAACCTATCTCAAGTTATGCTTGATTATTTTGAGACGTGAGAAGCTTCTTTGACCAGATGCCACAGTTACAGGTAATGTTACAAATATTCTTTCATAAGGGACGGATAATGTAAAATTGACGACTTTAGTCTATTTGATGAATTTTCAAGACATTTTAGTAACTTCAGATGTTCAGAACTGTGTAATAAGTAATAATGGTTTTATTTAATAATTTACACCTAAAATTAATGCGCGGGCCTATGGAGTTGAGGGGACCACTTAAGCCTAATTGGTTGCAGTGGATTAAGTCTGGCCCTGGCTACACCACTACTACTGTCGGAAAAGATTTACTTGAAAAGCCAGACATCCCTGCATGACTAATTTAAAGCAGTAAAAAATTAACTCCTATACTATGTTGCCAATTATTCTATTTTCCTAATCTTGATGACTACTGACACCTTTTTTATGACTAAACATCTAGAAAATTCACTTCTGACATACTGTATTACCTGTAATTCTTTTGGACATAATTATTCCCTTCAGTTTAAATCAATTAGTGATTAATTCAATCAGAACCAGAAGATCTATTTAATTGAATGGACCTTGACAAGGATTTCTAAACAGTGTGAATTCGCTGATGCCTTTTTAAATTTTGAGACTGAGAAAATTCTTTTAGACATATCAGACATTTGAAAGGTTTTTCACCAGTATGAATTCGCTGGTGCTTTTTTAAATTTTGAGACTGAGCAAATTCTTTTAGACATATCTGACATTTGAAAGGTTTTTCACCAGTATGAATTCTCTGGTGTTCTTTTAATATAGAAGACTGGGAAAATTCTTTGAGACATATTTGACATTTGAAAGGTTTTTCACTAGCATGACTTAGCTGGTGCTTTTTTAAATTTCTGGAATGAACAAATTCTTTTAGACACATCTGACATTTGAAAGATTTTTCATCAGTATGGATTATCTGGTGTGTTTTTAAATTACAAGCATGAGAAAATTCCTTTAAACATATTTGACATTTGAAAGGTTTTTCACCGGTATGGATTCGTTGGTGCTTTTTTAAATAACAAGCCTGAGAAAATTCTTTGAGACATATTTGGCATTTGAAAGGTTTTTCACCAGTGTGAATTCTTTGGTGTTCTTTTAATATAGAAGACTGAACAAATTCTTTGAGACATATTTGACATTTGAAAGGTTTTTCACTAGCATGACTAAGCTGGTGCTTTTTTAAATTTCTAGAATGAAAAAATTCTTTGAGACATATTTGACATTTGAAAGATTTTTCCCCAGTATGAATTATCTGGTGTGTTTTTAAATTACAAGCATGAGAAAATTCCTTCAGACATATTTGACATCTCAAAGGTTTTTTATCAGTATGAATTAGCAGGTGTTTTTTTAAATTAGAAGCATGAGAAAATTCTTTGAGACATATTTGACATTTGAAAGTTTTTTCACCAGTATGAATTATCTGGTGTGTTTTTAAATTAGAAGCATGAGAAAATTCCTTCAGACATATTTGGCATTTAAAAGGTTTTTCACCGGTATGAATTCGCTGGTGCTTTTTTATATAACAAGCCTGAGAAAATTCTTTTAGACATATATGGCATTTAAAAGGTTTTTCACCAGTATGAACTCTCTGGTGTTCTTTTAATATAGAATACTGAGAAAATTCTTTGAGACATATTTGACATTTGAAAGGTTTTTCACTAGCATGACTTAGCTGGTGCTTTTGTAAATTTCTAGAATGAAAAAATTCTTTTAGACATATCTGACATTTGAAAGATTTTTCACCAGTATGAATTATCTGGTGTGTTTTTAAATTACAAGCATGAGAAAATTCCTTCAGACATATTTGACATTTGAAAGGTTTTTCACCTGTATGAACTTGCTGGTGCTTTTTTAAATAACTAGCCTGAGAAAATTCTTTTAGACATATTTGACATTTGAAAAGTTTTTCACCAGTATGAATTCTCTGGTGTTCTTTTAATATAGAAGACTGAGAAAATTCTTTTAGACATATTTGGCATTTAAAAGGTTTTTCACCTGTATGAATTCTCTGGTGTTCTTTTAATTTATAAGACCGAGAATATTCTTTTAGACATATTTGACATTTGAAAGGTTTTTCACCAGAATGAATACGCTGGTGCGTTTTTAAATTTTGAGACAGAGAAAATTCTTTAGAACATATTTCACATTTGAAAGGTTTTTCAGAAGTATGAATAAGCTGGTGCATTTTTAAATTTTGAGACAGAGAAAATTTAAAAGGGTTTTCCCCAGTTTGAATTCTCTGGTGTTTTTTTAAACATGAAGAGTCAGAATATTCTTTTAGACATATTTTACACTGGGGAGTTTCTATTTGAGAGCAAGAAGAATGTTGGATTTCTTTGCCTAAAATAGCCTCTTTGGGAGTTTTTTTTTTCTTGTCCTCCTTTTTGATTGTCGCAAATGCACAGCTTTCTGAATCCATTTCTCTTTTTGATTTGATTTCCTGTATCTGTAAGAATATACATTTAAAAAAAAAAGAGAAGTAAGATATAAAAATGCCGGCACTTTCTAAAAAAAAAACAAAGATTTTACTAAGTGCCAATGTATCAATTAGTTTGGATCAGATGTGTTATAAATAAAATCACGAGTTGCCTACGCGTATGCATCTTGCGTAATTTGTATGCAAATGGACACGAAAATTATGCAAGTACAGTTTTTAATCTGAAAATACGCATTTCCCTCTCTATAGCAATAAAAAAACAACAAAAAAACAATGTTCACATACAAAATGGATGGCTGCCTGGTCGTGGGGTTGTGCGCTGGACTGTCTTTATGATTTATCTATGGTCGAGGGTTCAAATCCTGCCCGCTCCCGTCCCCCGTCCTCCTGCGGGGGGTTTGGATTAGGAAGTAATTATCTTCAACTCTTTTACAAAACATTTTTACAAACAAAATTAAACAAAAGAAAAACAACCCAAAACAAGTAGTTCTTGCTAATTATAAAGATCTAGATATATATGGATCAGAGCATCAATACTAGAGATGGGAAACAAACTGAACCAAACTCGAACCTCACTTAAGACTGAATGAAAAAAAAAACAAACTTTAAAACAGATTGAAGTTAAATTGGCTGCTCTACTTTTTATAGATCTAGAATATTTCACATTCATGCATGATACACCCTACAATTCCGAGGGATTGTTAAAATACCTTTAAATAACCCATAAGCACATTTTAAAACAATCTAGATAATGGATCTAAAAATTGCAAAATAATAAGTATGAGACGAGAGTGCGCTTATTTTCAAATTTCAATTACTAGATCTAGATCTAAACAACTAAGCCAATTCTAGAACTAGATTCGATTTGTTTATACATCATGAAATTCAGGAGAGAGTTCTTTTGAGATGAAAAAGGGAATGGCAGAGGTTTTAATTAGAGATGGGAAACAAATCAAACCCAAACCGAAGTCGAACCTCACTTACAACTGAACCGAACTAGAACTTTTAAACTGAACAGTATGAACTGAACCGAACGCACTGTCCATACCTTGACCGAATCTAAGATTTTGCACTTTTTTTTCACTTGACAGTTATTTTTAATTTTTAGAAAACTCAGCTGGATTATTTTGGGCTGTCTTCTTTTGATTCACCGTGAATGGTACCGTAACATTTAATATTTGTGACTTAATGAAATGGGAAAAGAAACGGAAAGTAGACTCTGAATGTAGAAACTACCAGAAAAGTGGACAGATCTTTGCCTTTTTATGGAGAATGAAAATAAGCCAATACTTTTATTGGTATAGATCTGTTTGTGGCTGCTATTAAAGAACGTAACTTTAAACAGCATTATGAAATCAAAAACAATAATATTGTGGCATTCTTAGTTTGAGCCACCAAGAAAAGATTGCTAAGAAACGCCTAGAGAATAGAGGATTGACGAAGAAGGGACAAGTAAATTAGTCGGCGGTAAGGGCATGGTAAAGATTTTCTCACATTTTAAGTTGTGAAATGAAGCCTTTTTAAAAATTTTCCTGGGATTTACTATCTGTGATGGAAGAAATGTGTCATGAAAATAAGAAGGCAGTTCAAGCCACCACCTTTTTTGCATGACAATTAGAAATCTTAATTAAAACCTAAGAGACAGAGCAGCAGAGTTGGAAATGTTTACCATTAGCACTGACATATCTAATAGCACTCAACTTTTGGAACTTGTTCGCAGTACGAAAAGCAATTTTTAAATCACAGAAAAGATATCTGCTATGTGGAAAATGCATTGGGACCACCACTGGCAAAGATCTGTTCAAAGAAGTTTTAGACGTCATGGAGGAGGAGGCTTCTTTCCATTGAGAGAAATTAGTGAGAGTGACTATTGATACTGCCAGAAGTCTGTGGCATCTTACGTCTCGAGAGACGATCTTTTCCCTTTGCAACTTCTTGTGTGACTAAAAAGGCCAATCCTTGATACACAGCTGCGATCGCAGGTTGGGCATATATAATCACCAGGCGCCGTTGCATTTTCACCCTTCTTTCTGCTTCTGTTGTGTATGACATCTGCAATCTGTGACCCTTCCTTTATGCTCTCTCTCCATGAGGATCTGTCCAGTGCCACCTCTTTCCAGTTGCCAGTGTCGATTTTGAAGAGCTTCATGTCGCGTTTGCATACATCCGTATAACGTAAAAGTGGGCGACCAGCGGCTCTCCTGCCTTCTATCAGATCGCCATACAGGATGTCCTGTGGAAGTCGACCTTCTGGCATTCTACGAACGTGGCCAAGCCAGCCAAGGCACATTCCTCGTCCCATATGCTAGGACAAATTTGTACAAATACTCCTTCTTCCCTAGTGCTATTAGAGCATGGAATGGGTTGCCTGAGCTAGCCAGAAAAACCAGTGACTTGGCAGAATTTAAGTCATTGGTTAATATGCATGACTAAATGCATGACGCGTAGGACGTAATCATCTTCTTTTTTGAAGTAACGTCTGTATTATATAAGATAAGGCGTCTGCTGCTGATAACAGAGCGGATGTCCTGGCACCCTGCTCTTTCTAGCACTTCCTCATTGGTTATCTTATCTTGCCACCTTATTTTAAAGATCCGCCTTAGGCATCGGAGGTGGAAGACATTCAGCTTTTTTTCCTGCCAAGAGTAGGTTGACCATGTTTCACTTCCGTACAGCAAGGTGCTCTACACACAGGTCCGGTAGACTAGGGCTTTAGTACAGCTAGTCAGCAATATGTTGTCCCAGACTCTTTTCTGCAACCGTGCCTTGGCTATCCTGTTGTTTATGTCTTTATCCAGTAGAGTGTTGTTGGATATGATGGAGCCAAGGTAACAAAAGTGATCAACAATTTCTAGTGGTTGGCCATTAATGCTTACTTGAGGTGCAGTGTTTGTGTTTTTGACAAGTATCTTAGTCTTGCTTTGACTGATGTTTAAGCCGAACTTCTGGCAAGCAGCAGATAGTTTGTCAACCAGGGACTGTAGCTGAATATCAGAATCAGCCACAATAGCTGCATCATCAGCATACAGGAGTTCCCTGACGAGTAGCTTCCTAACCTTGGTTTTTGCCCGCAGCCTTGATACATTAAATAGAAGAAGTATCGCTGTAGTGAACTGGCAGCAAGAGTTAGTAAATTGTCAAGTAAACTGGAACCTCTGTGGCAAGAAGTTGAATCAGGCTGACATACGCGCCTTCTAAACGAAATTGCAACAGGCGGAAAGGGGCGAAACCAATGTGATGTAATCACCTCACAGACTAGCATCAAAATTCACTTCTTCAACTTGGTGTCTCATGCAGTGGGATCTTCAGAAGTTGTTTTTGGATAGACTTCCTACATCCCATGAATTAGTGTGTAAATATTATATTCAAGTGAAAGGCGGCAGTGGCTGAGTGGTAAAGCATTTGGTTTGCGATACAAGGGGTCCCAGGTTTGAACCCTGGTGAGGATGAAATTTTTAGATTGAAAGGCTTGAGAGGGAAATTTTTAACAATTATATGCACGGGTTTCTAATAAAAGTGATTTTTTTAATTTAATGTTTTTTCTATCTTTTCTGTTATGTGGCCCGTGACACGAGTGTTGGAAATTATAATGGCCCATTTATCTAATTAATAAAAGAATTAAACATTATTACATGAACCTAATTTTGTTATTATTTCATTTCATAACATCGAACCGAACTCGAACTTTAGATCTTACCTAACCGAACCAGAACTATACTCGTCATTAAACCAAATCAAACCCTAACTTAAATCTGACCGAACTGAAACCGAACTTTAAAAGTTGGGTTCGATTCCCATCTCTAGTTTTAATAGAAGAAATATTGGTTGAGCTTAATCTCTCATAGCTGCCTCATAGCATATCTTGTGTGGCAGATCGAAAGCTACTGTTATAGTCACTAACAACTGGCTAGTTTCCAATTGGTTACTTATGAAAGCCTATAGTCAAGGAATGAAATCAGGGGCATAACTATAATACAAAAAGAAAAAGTATTGGTTTGTCCAATGGAGGAAAGGCCATTGCATGTATCACCCCTCCCACCTGGTACAACCCTTTTTCATTTTATATTTACTTATTATAAAATTTGAGATTAGATTGTGGTGCGACATAATATACAAATGGGTTCACATATCAATACGTAGCTTATATTATATAGATATTCAACTAATTTTGTCCACAAACTATGATTTCTCAAAAAAAATAGGACTGCAACCCGCACTCAGAGGGTTAGAGTGGGGAGGGCAGTACATACGTGCGATTGCATGTTTTTATAGTTACCTAAGTATGAAAATTAGCAATAAGTAAGGATTTTTTATCTTGTTTATAGGAAGTTAATTTTTACCTGACTCACAGACATTTCAGTGGCATGTCCAGGCATTATGATAGGTACAGGACAAAAACTGCTGTCTGCCTTCATTGACACTTCCAGTAGTTTTGAAGCATAGGTCCATGGTTTATTAGGCTTACTAGTTGTAAAATAATTCATTTCTATCTCTTGCTTTACAGTACTTTCCTGTGAGACAAAATTTTAACATTAATAAAAAATGAGACATTGTAACAAAGACATATATATATATTAACAACAAAGTAGGAAATCCAGCATTGGATAGAACTTTCTACTTTGTCTTGGCATTGTGCAGAATGTACTCTATTATCCACAAATCTGAAAAGTTTTGTCTTATTCTTGAAAGTGTAGAATCCATTTTGATTATGAATAAGTCTTTTTTTTTTGTTGCAATGCTGTAATGATATTCTTTTTGTGCTGGTTATCTTGTTGATATCTATGTATTAGATTAAACAGTTCAAACGATGTGTCTTTTAAAGGGTTTCAGTGCCCATACCTTGTTACTTTTAATCAAGTATGAAGCTTTGAAGAGCATCATTCGTATCTTATGACACTCCTTAAGGGCAAGTTTTGCTAGTCTGAATTGTGATTGGAGATGAAAATCTAAATAGCGTTCATCCCCTTAGGTGAGCTATACAATAAATATATGCACTTTAAAAGTTGCAATGTAGAGAATGTATTGTGGAGAAAGTATACATTTTAAAACATGTTATTTTACGATGGATACTGCAACATAGTTTACACAATCATGATAGTTTGGTTCGCAGGATGAATTCTTAAATGAAACAAAGGGTTAATAATAAAATACCTGATGTCCAAAGTTTGGATCTGAGGTTTGAGCACAAGGACATCTTTCTGATTGCTGCCTACACAGGGCTGATTTTTCTTCTTCAACCTTCTCTATTTTTATGTTTGACACCTTAAAGTCTTGTTCTTCACATTGCTGTGCAAACAAATCTGTTACATCCATTTCATCTTTCATTTGTTTTAATGTATAGCTCAGAGCAAGAGTAGCGTCATGCCTTGTATCAGCCATCATGGAACTTTTAGTGGATCTCAATGTCTGTTTATTAATTTAATTGTCCTGGTGTAAAAGAAAAAAAAAGTTAATTAAAGCTAATTTGAATTTTTTTGTATATGTGTATAATTTGTTTTAAAAAGTTTTTGAAAAAGCAACAAATATGAAAAAATAAGTACAAAATTGTGTGTTGTAGTCAGCGAACATTAACATTTCATCAAGCGTCTCACCAGGTATCAGGTGGTGGACAGGGGAATGCCCACAAGATGTGGGGGATACCGGGTAAATAAATACCCGGGGAGGACCAAAGAAAAAGTCACAAGATCTGGTAGAGTGGCGATTAAAAGAAACATCAACCTGGTATTGATTTTATTGTCTACAAAGAGAAATCTAATAGCAACATAAGCTGTTAACCTGTCAATAGCAGGATAATTGCCATTCGAGTTAGGGCTACAGCTAACATGATAAAACAATAATTCAAGGGGGTATTGCTCAATGTCTGACTATAAAGCAATGTACTAAAGAGCATCTACAATGAAATAGATGACTGCACCAAAGAAGTTCTTATGGGAGACTGGATGGTCGAGATAGGAAAGGATGAAGTTGTATTTATGTTACAAACTGGCGCAAAAATTTTGTAACAATCTGAGAAACAGTTGCTTTGGATAAATTTCATTTTTTTGTAATACAGTTATGAGCAGATAGTATATAGATCTATATATATTGATTTATATTAAATAAATTATACATACAGCGTTGGCAATGCTACATTTGATATTTAAATTATCATTACGATTATTATTCTTCATCCTCGTTCTCATTTTTATGTTGGAGCGTTCAGATGAGTAGACATGAGATGAACTGCGCAGAGGTTTCCATATCAGGGAGCTCTTCATATAGTTTTCTTTCTATTGGGGCGTTTTGGGGCCAGTGTCTTATACTTATCTTATATAATACAGACATGACTTTAAAAAAGAAGATGATTACGTCCTACGCGTCATGCATTTAGTCATGCATATTAACCAATGACTTAAATTCTGCCAAGTCACTGGTTTTCCTGGCTAGCTCAGGCAACCCATTCCATGCTCTAATAGCACTAGGGAAGAAGGAGTATTTGTACAAATTTGTCCTCTAGAGCATATGGGACGAGGAATGTGCCTTTATTATGTTTGCTCTTATATATATGTTGTGTGCAGTCCTCAATAATATTCATATAGAATAATATTTAATCAAGTACCTGTATAAATCTAGATCTATATTTTAAAATTAATATCATGAAATCATTATCATGTGTGACTGATTTTAACAACCTGCCTTATCATAGGCTTATCATTATGACGATTAGATCCAGATTCTATACTATGACTATGTAAACTATCTATGTAAATATATAATTTAGAATCTACTATCTATACTTCTAGATCTTCTTAAATCTACTTTAAAAAAATAATGGGATGACCATACACAGTCGCATACTAACCATCATCTAGTCTAGCAATACTATTCCCAATCCAACACTGGCAGTAGTACTGTAATATTATTTTATAGCATCAATAACTGAATCAGGAGTTTCCCAAGCAAAGTTGAAGTTTTAAGCCTTTTAAGATCTATAATAATTAATATATTTTTTTATATACTAAAAAATACTTATATAGTATGATCTAGTAATGAACGTAATCTAGTATCTAGACTAATCTAGAGTGTAGAAGAAACTTAGAAATCTAGTCTTTTTTTTGTGTTGTTGTTGTTGTAATGTAGAGTAGATCTAAGGAAAGTTTAAAGTTATAATATAATATTATAGATCTATATACATATTGTGAATATTGACCGTTCTTTGCATTTCATTACGGATCGAGATTGACTCTAGTCTATTAGATATATAGTAGAGTCACTGTTGCGGAGCAGGCATGTTTGCGGAACAGCTGGTCGAAATTAGTTAAAATCTACTTTATTTTGAAATTTTCTGCTAAATTACTGTAACGGTACTGCGCATGGTCCATTTCTCTACATTTCTAATATAAGGGTTTTCCTTTCACAGCAGAAATTTAATTTTGACTCCAGGTTAATGTTGACAGGTGTGGAATCGTCCATTATTTTTCACGTACCAGAAGAACCGCATAGGTCAGGGCTTAAAACTTTTTAAAAATGATAATGACACATCACCTGCATGATACGCCTATTTTTCGGTTTATAAATGGATGTGGAAAACTTCATTTCATAGCCATCTACCAGTAATTTAATTTATAAAAAATCGGGAGGTGTTTAGCCAGTTTTTACCTTTTTAAAGATAGTCACAATTGTGGAACACTATAGATGTCATTTATTTGACCTGCGCATTTAGCTTAATATTTGCATAGTGATTTAGATAACGGAATTTAAATATGAGTTTATATTAGTATACATAATTTAAAAACATTTAGAATAAAATGACATATAATTTATGATTACCAGACGTCCAGCAAAAAGAGGAAAAATCATAACATCAAATAATATCATATAGGCCTATATAATATTAATATAACAAAAAAGAATTAAAGAATAGTGGAAAATAAAATCTTGAAAGGAAAATCAGGGTAGTGTGACGTCAATTAAATTAAAGAGGTTAAGGATCAAAAAGTGACAGTGTGTTGTCTAAAGCTTTAATAAAATAAAATTAATGTAAAGGGTAAGGAGTTCAAGTATTAAATAAGACTAATAAATATATGCTTTAAATAGGCGTTGTTTCGACATTTTTACCGTGTTCCGCAATTGTGACTTCTTAAAAAATCCTGTTCCGTAATTGTGACTGACCATATCTCAGTCGATTTGAATATAAAATTTAAATATCTGTTGAAAAACTAAACAATGCGTCTATTTTTATCGAAAAATGGATGGGATCAGGGTTCTCAACTTGTCTAGACCATCGGAATGTCCAAAAAACATTCTTCTGGTCCAGAGTCATTTCGCCCGTATGCAAATTACCATCCCAGTGGTCAAAGGTCACATGCCCTAGCTAGCCCCTCCCCCCACCACACAGGATCCGTTCGCTAACAACTTCGATATAGCCGACACAGATAGCCGTTAGGCGTGTATTAGACAAACGATGGCTCTATCTAATTGTATATCTCTCATAATGACAAGTGGACAACATAAACACATTACATATAGAAGCTTCAGTGGGTATGAGCAATTTAGCTGTGAACGTAAACAGAGCAGAGTTGAAGCTAGGTGCTGAAACAAATACATATATTAAACATAAATGAATAGCAGCACCAGGGACCAAGCTTTTTAAGAGAGAAAGTAGTGAATTAAAATGCTACGAAAATAAGGGATTGCGCCGACCGAGGCTCGAACCAGTGACTCTGGAAACGATACCGCTACAATGAAGAATAACTGCGATCTAATGAAGACTAGATACGATAGACGTGCAAATGCCTCGGGGTTTCAGGAAAACGATCTGGTGTGGCTATATAACCCCAGAGAAGAAAAGGTAGATCCCCAAAACTCCAAAGAGACTGGTAAGGTCCATATCGTGTCGTTAAAAGGATCAACTATGTGGTCTACCGAATTCAGAACAGTCCACGGTCTAGCTTCAAGGTTGCTCACGAAGATCGGCTTCATTTTTATCATGGCGGAGCCAACTATGTTCGAGACAAACAGTTTTAAGGAGGGGCAGTGTTATGACACTACAATGCACGCTGTCATTAGGTGTGAGACTGCGCACCATAAGACACAGGAAAAAGACATGAAATAAGAGAGGAAGTCAAAGATGGCCGATGTAAACAAGTGTTGTTATTACTAAGAAATGTAGTTATTATTCTAATGCGTAATTGTTATCCGACTATTATTAAAGACCAACTGAAGAGGTTTTGGGGTCAGACGCGGAAACCGGTGTAATACTTTTTTTTTAAAGTTTCATAATGCTTAAAAAAAACATACATACGAAATATTAGACATAGAGTAAAGTGCGAAGTTCGAACGTATGAAGCCCGCAGGCTGCAATTTTCACGTTTGGATTTTTATAATGTTTAAATGTTTGTAAAATGTTTTACATATTTCGAATGTTCCTTCAGAGTTGAAGATAGTTTACTTCCTAGTCCAAACCTCCCGCAGGACGACGGGGGATGTCCAAAGTTTGGATCTGAGGTTTGAGCACAAGGACATCTTTCTGATTGCTGTCTACAAAGGGCTGATTTTTCTTCTTCAACCTTCTCTATTTGTATGTTTGACACGTTAAAGTCTTGTTCTTCACATTGCTGTGCAAACAAATCTGTTTCATCCATTTCATCTTTCATTTGTTTTAATGCATAGCTCAGAGCAAGAGTAGCATCATGACTTGTATCAGCCATCATGGAACTTTTAGCTGGTGGTCAATTTAAATGTTCTTTACGACGTCTACGTCTACCTTCGGCAGTGGATTTTCTTTTGGCCTCTAATATGTATTCCACGTTGCAATTTCTAATAAATAGCATCATTCGAAGAATGAATCCAACTCTTATTTTTTGAAAATGTAACCCCTGTACAGATCACGTCATCATTGCAATGGACATTCAAATCTGCAATAACAGAAATGATCAAAATTTGAATGAATACGTTTCAAAACGCAGAAAGTTGTGTGGTTTGCGCTCTGAACTGTCTTCTCTGTGGTCTCAGGTTCAAACATTAACCACTGCCATTAACTAACATCCTGCTGGAGTTTTGGGCTGTGACATAATAATATTAAATCCTGATTCAAAACTTTGTCTAAACCTAGCAAGTGAAAAGGAAGATAACTAAAATAATGTTGTGTGTATAATGAAGAACTCTATTAAAATGTGATTTTGTATTTACATTTATTGGTATTTATTATATAAAATAAAATTGTAGAATGCTTCTGTGATTTGTTTCACAATACAAAACAGGGAATATTAACTCTTCTTGTATTTCCAAAATGATGAAAGATCCATCTATTAAACTTGTCTGTATGCCACACATCATACATGTTTTCTGTAAAATAGATTTTTAAAAATTTATTTATTAACATTTATACTTAATTATGTATACATATATATAGAACTAGTGGTTATATATATATATTATATGTTATACTGATTATCTGATCTAACATTAAAATCTAACTCTTATTGTTCTTAATAATAATAAATTACTCTACTCTAGGCAATCTAATATATTTAAGACCAGGGCCGGTATTAAGCCACTGCAACCTATGCGGTCGCAGTGGGCCCCGCACTTTCATAGACCCAGCGCTAATTCTAGGTGCAATTGTTAAGTTGCAATATATATATATATATATATATATATATATATATATATATATATATATATATATATACCGGTATATATATAAAACCTGGAAATCTCATGAAAGCTCATAAAAATCTCCTGAAAATAGACAAAATTGTCATTTGTGGGTGTCATTCATTCCGGAAAACGCTAATCCTTTGCGCAATAAACGAAAAAAGGCATTGTCAGCTTTCATGTAATAAAATGTAATAATCACGCAAATTTTCACTCTAATCGGAAGTTTCCATACTTTATTTACTTTAATAGTGACTGGCATATTAATATGCCATAGGTTGCAAAGTTCGTAAAGTAAAGTTAATTTGATCGTAATATTGTACTTAGTAAAGATTTAATAAAATTGAAAGTCAAATTTTTTAAAAATACAAAATCTTTATTTCCACTTATATCCTTATACCCACCCAGACTAGGCCCTGCGCAATCAGTTTCACATAGGGCCCCGCAATCTTTAGGATCGGTCCTGTTTAAGTTTAAGACTTAAAGACATATAGATCTGTATTCTGTATTTAATAATACCAATATAAATGATGACTTATTATTTTTTTAGATCTAAAGTCTATCCTTATTAATAAGTATGGTGAGGGCACCAAAGGGCTATATAATTACTATTTTATTAGATCTATTATAAATATATTCTATTTAGATTTAGCTTAGGCTTTAGGTTTAGTTTAGTCCTTGACTAATATATATATAATATTATATTTATATCTATGAATTATGCTAGGACACTACTCACTAGGTCTTACTATTACAGAGACATACAAATTCAAGCATTAAAAAATTAAAATGTTGGAGACTGGGCTTAGACTTAACATATAGGCTAGTCTAGATTACTCTAGATCTACTTAAATGTCTTAAATCTACTAGTTTATAAACTATTAGTATTATTACATTGTGTATTACTCTATTACAAGTCAAGCATTAGATTAGATCTATAATAACTAGATCTAGACTCTTGTCTAGTGAGTGACTAGTAAAAGTGTTAGAAGGCCTAGCTAGAATTCAGATCTAGCCATTTAATTTTGTTATAATAAAAAAATTATAATAGACTTATATACTATATAATATACAGTAGAATACCTAGTCCTAGATGATATATCTTATCTTATCTTATGTAATACAGACGTTACTTCAAAAAAGAAGATGATTACGTCCTACGCGTCATGCATTTAGTCATGCATATTAACCAATGACTTAAATTCTGCCAAGTCACTGGTTTTTCTGGCTAGCTCAGGCAACCCATTCCATGCTCTAATAGCACTAGGGAAGAAGGAGTATTTGTACAAATGTGTCCTAGCATATGGGACGAGGAATGTGCCTTTATTTTTGTGTCTTTCAGAGTATTTTATTAAATTTTGTTTTTGTATTTGAAGATTATGGTTTAGTGTTTTATGTATAATTGCTACTTTACTTTTGAGTCTTCTGTCTTGAAGGCTTTCTAAATTTAGTGATTTTACTAATGGTGTTACTCTAGTCAAATGTGAATATTCGTTTGTTATGAATCTCACTGCTCTATTTTGTGTTTGTTCCAGTTTCTTAATGTTTTCTTGAGTTGAGGGGTCCCACACGGTGGATGCATATTCTATTATTGGCCTAACCAAGGTTAAATAACATTTTAGTTTTATGTTCTTATTTGATTTATAGAAATTTCTTTTAATAATCCCTAATGCTTTGTTGGATTTTTTTATAGTTTCATCAATATGTGGATTCCATGACAGTTTTTCATTTATTATAACACCTAGGTATTTTGCGTTTTTAGTCTGTGTTACTGGTTTGCCATGAATAAGATAAGTGGAATTAATTTGTTTTAGTTTTTTTGTTACTCTTAACAACTGACATTTTTCTGGGTGGAAAGACATGCTCCAATTTGATTCCCATTTCTGTAATTCATCTAATTCTCTTTGTAAAATATCTGTGTCTTGTGTTGTTTTTATTGTTCTATATATTATGCAATCGTCTGCAAATAATCTGACTTTTGTTCCTGAACTAATGCAATTTGGTAAATCATTTATGTAAATTAAAAATAGTAGTGGACCCAAGACTGTTCCTTGAGGTACACCTGAGTTTACTCTTATTGGTGTTGATTTAGAGCCATTTATTATTACAGTTTGTTCTCTCCCTATCAGAAAATCTTTAATCCACTGATGCAGTGGACCATTAATGCCGAAATATTTTAATTTTTTAAGCAAACTATGGTGGTGAACTTTGTCAAAAGCCTTGGAAAAATCTAGTAAGATAGCATCTATTTGTTCACTATTATCTAAACCTTTTGAAAAATCATCAATTAGTCCTATTAGTTGTGTTTCACATGATCTATATTTCCTAAAGCCATGTTGGTATGGGGTGAGGACATTATGTTTGTCTAAGTGGTTTATGATGTTGCTACATATTATGTGTTGTAGTATTTTACATGTGATGCTGGTAAGTGATACTGGTCTGTAGTTTCCTGGATCAGATTTTTCTCCTTTTTTAAATAGGGGGGTGACATTAGCTTCTTTCCAGTCCTTTGGTACTCTGCCCTGGTTAATCGATGCCTGAAAGAGTATTTTGAACACTGGGGCTAGCTCATTGCTTAGTTCTTTGAGTAATCTAGCTGGAATACCATCAGATCCAGAGGCTTTATTTGGTTTGGTGTTGGCTAATAGTTTTTGAATTCCATTTTCTTGTACTACTAAATCTTCTATGTTGTCTACTTGGTTCAAATTAAGAAATATGTCTTTGTCTCCTGGGGCTGAGAATGCTGATGCAAAGTATTTGTTTAGGATGTTTGCTTTAGTTTCATTATCATTATGTATTATGTTATGTTCATCTTTTAATGGTGCTATGCCTGTTGTTTCCATTTTTTTAGACTTAATGTATGACCATAGGTTTTTGTTGTTATCTTTAGATATTACATTGTTTATGTATTCACTCTGCAGCTGTCTGCTTACTTTTTGGGTTAGGTGTTTAATTTTTATATACTTTTTGTAAACTCTTTCTGCCTTGGTTTCTTTAAATTTTCTTTATAGGTTTTCCTTCTGTTTACAAAGCTTCTTTAGTCTATTATTAAACCAGCATTTATTTATTTTGTTTGATGTGTATTTAGTTGGTATATGATTTTCTATAATGCTTTTAAGATGGTTTTTAATGAAATTCCAGAGGTCATCGACTGGTTGGTTAATGTCTTTTTCTAATAAGAATGTTTGTTGAAAGTTTAATGCAGCTTGGTGTAGTTGTGTTAGGTTACATTTATTCCAGAGTAAGATTTTTCTTTTGGGTTTTGTATTGGCTACTGCTTTTATCTGACTGTGTATTTTTATGATCTCATGGTCTGATAGACCAGGGATAATATCATAATCAACTACTAATCCAGGTCTGTTGGTTAAGAAGAGATCTAATGTGTTGTTTAATCTAGTTGGCTTTTTAATGATTTGATCTAAACTTAGGTTGTGTAAAGTTTCTATGAAAAGCTCATTTATGTCCTTAAGGTTTTGGTGTTTATCTATGGTTAGTGTTTTCCAATTTATATCAGGTAGGTTGAAATCACCCATAATCCAAAAAACTGCATTTTTATTTGTCTCTTTAAGTGTAGTAATCTGATTACATAGTTCCTGCATGTATTCTAAACTAGAATTTGGTGGTCTGTAAATGCTGCCTATTAATAGGGATGTTGAGGTTGTATTAATTTTACAAAATGTAGATTCTATATTTTTTGAGTTAGGTAAGGTAATTTCTTCTGCTATAAGAGTGTTTTTTATTGCTAAAAGAACTCCTCCATGATTATCAGCCCTATCTTTTCTAAAAATTTCATAATCACTAATGAAAATTTCTGCATTATAAATTTCAGGATGTAGCCAAGTTTCTGTTCCTGCAATTATGTCTGGTTTTTCACATTCTAATAAAATTTCTAAGTCTGCTGTTTTGTTCCTAATGCTTTAAAAATTTATTACTAAGGTTTTAAGGTATTTTGGTATTACTTCTTTAGCAGGTCTGTCTAGTGAGGCTGCTGTATTAATTTTAGTAGATTTAGGTTTAATAGGAGTGGATCTGGCTAGTGGTTGGTGAGTTGGTTTTGGGATGGTGTTTAGGATGTTGTATGGGTTAGAAGTGTCCGCATCAAAGGAATCAAACAGTCCTGATGTAAACTGAGGTAACCCACACGGTACACAGTGCCATGATGCATCTTTGTTGCCTAAGGCATAATACACAGGTGTATTCATATGGAGACATGATGCATGGTACCATTCATCACAGGTGTCACATTGAATGGCTTTCTGTTTCATGGTGCATACTTTTTTGCAGATGTTGCATCTATCTTTAGATCTAGGCCCTGGATTTGACTCTACATCTCCTGCTATTAATATTAAAAGTGATAGGTATTTATTTCTACTGTGTCTGATTGAGAACTTCCATTTGTGATGGGTAATCTTCTTTAATGTTATGGATGTGTATGTTAGGTTATTTTTGAAGTTGCATTGATCTAATGTGTGATGATTGATTATGACTGTTTTTTCCTTTTTAAGTTTAGTGTTGACTGAGGTAGATCTAGTTCTGTGTTCAGCTAGTGTGTATTTAGTAATTATTAGGATAAATAGCCAGAGCAATTTCATGATGACTGTTGTTGATTTTAGTTTTTAAAGGTCAAGTCTAAATCTAGTTTAAGGTTAATAATGCCTAAGATGGCCTAAGTTAAGTCTAAGTCTAATGTGAAAGCTAATTTACAATGACAATCAAATGGTTTATTCAAAATATAGACCTAGACTAGATCCAGATCTAATTCTAGATCAATATATTTATGTGTTTAACTAACTATATAGAATATTACTATTAGTTATTATTAGTAGTATTAGTAGATCTAAGGCCTTAATTAAAGTCTAGGTCTAAGTCCTCTTTAGTCACACAAAGTTGCTAAGGGAAAAGATTTATAGAACTATAATCTATATAGATTTATTTCTGTCTGTTTCTACACATAGATTATATATGTAGGCCTATATAAATAAATAAACTATAAACGATATATTTATATATATATATATATATATATATATATATATATATATTGATATATATATATATAGAGAGAGAGAGAGAGGCAATATACTATAAATACATATTGCAGAAGAGAATCTACTTCTTTTAATACAATCTAAATAATTTTTAATTAACACAGTATAGTTTATTAGCAATAACATGGTGGTGTTTTCTGTCTGTGATCAGTGTGCACTAAAGGAGAAAGCACAAAAACTGCTTTTAGTATAGGAGCATGAAGTGATTAGTTTTAAAATAAAATCTTGACTATGAGTGGTAATTCAAAGAAACACAGCTATTTTTATAGTCCTTTAGTTGCAGAATAAGAATCTGCTTTCATTTTTTTTGTAAGTTAAACCGTCACCAAATAAAAAAATAAAAATTTGACTTAGTTTCCGAATATGGAGTGCCTTATTATTATATAAGAATCTACTATAGATTCTAGTCATATAGTCTCTATAATAATAATATACATAGAGAGAGTATAGAGAGTGTCTAGACTAAAACTTCTAGAAATCTAGACCTAGAATTGTAGATCTGCCCAGAATGACAGATTATACTTTGAGATACCTAAACCGGCCACCATGACCATTGGCATTGTCGGCATTCAGCCGCATTGGCATGTCCATGTTACCATGTAACTAATGTAAGTGTAACAGTGTAAATACTGTAAGACATGTTTATCATTATGTATTGTTACATGTAACACCATTAGTAAAATCACTAAATTTAGAAAGCCTTCAGGACAGAAGACTCAAAAGTAAAGTAGCAATTATACATAAAACACTGAACCATCATCTTCAAATACAAAAACAAAATTTAATAAAATACTCTGAAAGACACAAAAATAAAGGCACATTCCTCGTCCCATATGCTAGGACAAATTTGTACAAATACTCCTTCTTCCCTAGTGCTATTAGAGCATGGAATGGGTTGCCTGAGCTAGCCAGAAAAACCAGTGACTTGGCAGAATTTAAGTCATTGGTTAATATGCATGACTAAATGCATGACGCGTAGGACGTAATCATCTTCTTTTTTGAAGTAACGTCTGTATTATATAAGATAAGATAAGACATGTTGTTTATATTAATTTATAAGCATATTGATCTCCCGTATCTATAGTTATATTTTACATTATCATATAATCATAGTTTTAGTATAGATCTAGAATCTATTTGATCTAGTCGTGCAGACAGATGCAGATCTAGCTAGATCTATATTTTTCATTATAGATCCTTCGCTGAACGTCGCTTTCCAATTTTAGTTAAGTTCCTGTATTTTGTTCCGTTTTTCCAAAGCCAAAGCAGATGGTAATTTTTTAGATTCTTGGTAACCATGAAAGAAAAGCTATTGTTTTAACCTCCCTGGCAACTCACACCTATACTATATAAGGGCTAGATTCTAGATTATAAGCATGTTCGATCGGGGGAAACGGCGATTCGTTCACCTGATATATCCTGGGTCAATTGCACTTTTCCATGACAAAATTTTAGGAGATTTTTAAAGGATGAAATGTATTATGTATACTGGTGTGTGGGTGTATGTATAGGCCTATTATATATAGAGTATAGAGCCTCTGACAAACCCTTTCCTGTTGAGTTGTCAACATCTAGAAATTCGATGAAGTGCTCTTCACTTTAACGCCTCTATCTGATGCGTCCACAAAACGCAATATGAGGGACATCTGCTTCTTGATTGATTTTATCAATATTTTCCCATATTACTTCTGATAGTATCAGGTCGAGCTTGTTTTAAATCCTATGTCCAAAGGCCTCGGCGTTTTTTGGAGTCGAAAATGGTTGGGTCGAATTTGGCCATCTCAACCAAGTCTAGAATTGACCATTGTTTGGCGCATAAAGTTTAACTGTTCTCCCACGAAATACCAATGCATATCTTATCTTATATAATACAGACGTTACTTCAAAAAAGAAGATGATTACGTCCTACGCGTCATGCATTTAGTCATGCATATTAACCAATGACTTAAATTCTGCCAAGTCACTGGTTTTTCTGGCTAGCTCAGGCAACCCATTCCATGCTCTAATAGCACTAGGGAAGAAGGAGTATTTGTACAAAATTATTCATTATAATTTCCAAACAATTATGTCAAATAATTCTATTGCTAGATCTAAATCATCAGTGTGAAAGTAGACCTATGTAAAAGGTTAAAAATCTCATACTAAGCCATTGAGCTGCATCTGAACAAAAAGGGCATTATAAACAAAAAATCACTAATGAATTTGTTTTAAACTACAGTATTGAAAAACATTAAAGATTATCCCTAATTAAGCTATAATAAAATTTAATGACTGAACCATCGCAGACAGTATTTGCATGATAATACCTAATTGAGCCCTAATAAATATTTCAGTTACTAAACCATTAGGGCCAGCATCAGACCGATAACGGCACAATAAGGGTTATCCCTATTTGAACCCTAATAAATATTTCAGTTACTAAACCATTCAGGCCAGCTTCGGACCGATAATGGCACAATAAGGGTTATCCCTAATTGAACCCCAATGAAAATCTCAGTTATTAAACCATTGGGGCTTGATTATGGCGCGATTCTGGAAATCCCCAATGAATCCGGAAGTGGTTCTACCCATTCTGGGCCGATATTGGCACGATTAGGGTTGCCCGTATTGGTCCCTAATGGGAACCTAATGACGCCAATGTGCAAACGGTACCCGCGCCATTTGGGCTATTTAGGGCTGCAATTAGGGCAAAGGGGGATAACCCTAATTAAAACTGATACTGGACCGTAATGGGCATGTTTATAGGGTCCCAGTCGCAGTAGCTTATTGTTTGCTAATTGGCCTCCAGTAGCTCTCGTGCCAATAGACCTACTCTGTCTTTGGTCTTTGATATAAGAACACGTGTTAGATGGGAGATACAGTTGTTCATTGACTTTCTCAGATCCAACTTTCGTGGAAGGGTTTTAAAAAAATAGGCTAATGATAAAAATACTCCCGCGTTTTCATTTTTATAGCCTCTTAGAATCAGCAAGTCGTAAAATGCTGTCTTTACCGAAACTGAACCAAAAATATCTCGCTAAGAGCTTACATAGTATTTGTATCATATCGAATCATATCGTATCAAATATCCTAGTTTAAGAGAACTGATCTGGTTTTTGAAACTGACGATGACAATGGAATTTTCGATCGCGTGGGGCCTGGGGCGGTTGCCCCACTAGCCACCCCCTAAGGCCGCTATACATGTGTAGCCTACACACTAGGATGGTAATTGCTCTAATTATAAACACTAGTCACTACAGACTAGATCTAGCGCGTCTTAAGTCGTAACAATGAAAGAAAACAATCATTTCTAAGCTGCCTTCAGAAAAATAATGCGGAGGATGGCAGTCTTCAATCGCGCTTCGTAAGTGGGTGAAAGGCGGTGTAGCTCATCGACACAGCCAGCCCGTAACGTGGTGCGATCAGAAAGCCTTGTTAGGCTATTGTTCCCACCCCCCTCACATAATTAGCAAGAAATAAGAAAAATTAGGCCTATATTTTTAGGAGCGCCATGAACCCTGAATAGTATTTCCCGTAGCTATGCAGCCCCAGCTGTGACATACATATTTTCCCACATCTAGTGCAGACATAACCATTGTCCGCAATAGTGGTAAGTCGATTCAGATTTTCTTTTCGTCGTCTGCGTCTGTCCTCGGCAGCGGATTTTCTTTTGGTCTCAAATGTGTATCCCGCGGCTTTCTCGCTCTGAAGCCGCTTGCAACCAGGTAGGGCTGCTCTCTTCTATATCTGTTAAAAGCAAGTTGGCGCCTAAGAGCTTGTCTTTTAAAGTGTTTTCGTGGGGTACTGTTCCGTTAACAAATTTTCAGCTCATCAAAAAAAAAAAAAAAAAAAAAACTAGTCATGCACGTTAACCAATGACTTAAATTCTGCAAAGTCATTGCTTTTACTGGCTGACTCATGCAACCCATTCCATGCTCTAATAGCACTTGGGAAGAAGGAACATCTGTCTTATTTACACTATGCCTGTTCTTTTGCTTTTCAGCCGTTTTACATTACATCCTGCAAATCGTAATGCCCACATGATATTTTGCCTACACTCGTTTTTTTTCTCTCTCTTTGCACTTTGAATAAAACTGCCAGCCAAGTGAAAGCATCTCAACAACCCCCCCCCCCCGTCCCTTTTAGGCCAGTGTAGTCTGTTAAATTTGTTCTTACAGGGTGGTTGTAAAAATACATTTTAAAAATTCGCATTCTATATATGACCTACTTCGTCTAGCAGACTACAGGTACGCAATGCAATAAATGAATTAATTTGCATGCTGGTTTTCTAAAAATAAGGATAGTACGACAACGTTGTCGAAGACAGGGTAGCGATAATCTATATAAACTACTAAATAAAATTATAATCTAATATAAAAACAGTAAAACGTATTTACCTGAAGCCATGTAAGAACACACAGTGTTGAACTAAGGACAATTAGCAACGTAGGTCCAGTAACGTACAGTCACTACAGGGAGAGTTGATGCCGGCAGAATGGACGGTGTCCACGTTGTTTTGTCTTTTTATGCGCAGACACAAGACGCCATCTAGGGGTAAAATGGTCATGTAGCCTTGTTTTGTTTTACATAATTCGGATGTTCCTTCAGAGTTGAAGATAGTTTACTTCCTAGTCCAAACCTCCCGCAGGACGACGGGGGATGGTAGCGGGCAGGGTTTGAACCCTCGACCGTCGATAAATCCGAACGACAGTCCAGCGCCATCCCACTACATATTGGCCTATATGAGCCTCATCACAAATAAAAGAAGCCGACTCGAAATTTGTGCTAATTTTTTTTTTTTTTTAATTACTCTTATAACATGCATTTATGTATCTATTTCACGCAGGGGTCCGTATTGAAAAGTTTTGGCGACATAAGGAAGTCCTCGGGTCAAAACAAAAATGTTTGAGAAACTCTGCTCTAGTATATGTTTAATACCGACTTCAAAACATTCTCCCAAAGCCTCACTTCTGGCCTGAGAATTCTAGTTGTCTTCACTTTTTTTTTTCTTCCCGCCCCGCATCTTTTGCATCTCATCGGCACGGCGCGATTTAAGGTTCTAGAACAATCATTCAGACAACTGGTTAGCAAACAACGTTATCACCGCAACTGGTTCACTTTATCACTCATGTAGTCTTTTGATGACACCACCATATCAATATATGCTCATCGTTCTGGAACTCTTTCTCTCCTAACTGACGATACCAACGTTGTGGTAAATAATTACGGAGAGAAAGAGTTAATGTGGTCAGTGCCGTCCTTAGGTATAGGCAAACTATAGAGTCTCCGATTGCGAATCAAAATGGATCAAGTCTGAAACATAGCAGAACTCTATGGCTCTATTATATGTCGACTGGCCCTTGACCTCTATATCGAATATATAGCTCGAAGTCTCTACTATGATTCAAGATTTATCCGCTGACGTTTACATTTTTATCCTTATTCTTACGAAATCATTGGGGCGTGGTGGCCGATGTTAAAAGTACTTGGCTTTCAAACACAGGGGTTTGAATCCTGGCGAGTTTTTGAACTTCACACTTTTAAGGTTACCCCTGAATCCACCCAATGGGTGTTGTCCTAGCCACAAGTTGCTCTCCTTGACCTTTGACCATCATCTACACCCTAGACTGCAACTTCTTTACTCTTACTGTACCCTGTAGGAACTATCAAGTCATTTTAACTTCTAAGCTCTACAAATGAACAGAAAATGGGCCACAGTAAAGGAAGAAAAGAACAACACAAAAATAGGCATTAAATTATAATAGTTGTCTTTATTAACAATTGAATATTTCCTCAAGTGTAAAGTATTTTTCTTTTAACCCTAGAATCCAAAGAAACAAAACAAAAAGTTTTAAAGGTCTCTGACTAAATGCTAGGATACATAGAATCTATGGTGGAGGAGAAGTTGAAGATATGTGCACACATAGCCTTAATGTTAGTCTAAGTGTATGTTTCATGCTGTTATTGTAGGACTGGAGTTTACATGCATATAAAAGATAGTACATTGTCACTGGCATAGATATTATCAGTGATCTAAGTATAGATGAAGACCTAGTTTTAGGTCATACACTCACAACACAAAAACAAACAAAAAAAATAAACCCAATGATATTCAAATGTTTCCTTAACACCTGCTGGATATATTCAGAAACCTATTAATAAATGCATGGTAGTTATTTTTTAAACATAACTTTTGTTACTTCCTAAATTTTAAAATTAAAATCTGACACACACTGCCATGTGTTGACAGTTATCATACAAAACATGTGTCAAAGTAAAAGGTTTTGGACTAACTTGGTGACTTTAACAATCTCTAAATCTCAACTGCCAGTCTAATGATATCAAAAGAAAAAAAACAACTAGACAAGACCTCAGTTGTTAAATGTAAAGTTTAACGCATGAATAATATCAACAAATGTCTCAATGTTAAGCTCTAACTCAGTAACTCTTTATTTAAAAATTGAGTCAGCTGAATACATTTAGGCTACCTATACAAATTCACTTTTTGTTACTTGCAAGTTAACAAATAATTGTGCACTTGTTTGAAATGTAACAATTATTGACAATAAAGTGAAAAAAACAAACAAAACAAAACAACAAAAAAAAAACAACAAAAAAAACAATCAAAAACATTAGCTATAAAGCTGATTTTTTAAATCAAGATTATTTTTTATAATCAAAGACATATAAATAAACCTTTATTTCTGTATCAGTTCAGAACAAATAATACTCCCCCACCCTACCCAGATACTTTACAAGCCAATAGCTTATTAAATAGCTAAATATTATTATCACAGCCTTCATTCTATTGTAACTCTTTTTCACATTAATTATACAATAAACTCTACAAATAATTTTTACCTGCCATTGAAAAATAGGAATTATATATTATGAATCAAAACAAATTTTAAAGGCCAAAAAAAAAAGATAAAGATTTTGTTTACAGAAAATTCCAAACCATAGCCTTATATATTATACTAGACTGGAAACCGGAAATAAATTCTTATCCGCGACTGATCGATTCACAGACTTATATATGTATTGATTTTTATGTACGTAAACTCTTTTTTAAGCTTTAAGGGGAGTCACCCCAATAAATCTTAGAAAAGTAATGATCTTTAGTTTTCAAAGTTTAGAAATAATGCAAAATCATTTGTCGGATATTGATGCAAATATATGAAACAAAGCCATTTCCTGTTTGTTTCCATTGAGATAATGTTTCAAAAATCCTAGATCGAAATAATTCATGTTGATTTAAATCATCTTATGTACATTTAAATAGATTGATTACCTAGATCTTTATAGATTATATATCTAAAAAATGCAAAATAATAATTATGAGACTCTTATTTTTTATGTTCAATTACTACATCTAGATCTAAAAATTAAATTATATGTTACATAGGCTAGGGTTGAAAAAAACAAACAACTTTACTTTTTTTAACTACTTTACAAAACAACACCTTGATCCAACTTTCTAAAAAAAATCTCCATGTCCAGTCTAGTATAATATATAAGTCTATGTTCCAAACATTTTTTTGAGAAAAGCAGAAAAAAAACCCAGGTTGCACAAGTCAAGGAGATATTGTTAGTGTCGTAGAAAACAGAACATGACTCTAGTGAACGCTGTGAGGACAATGATTACAACTAACAAGGTCAAGCAAGGATTCACTAAACATCCTCGAGTCATGGCTATAACACACACATATCTTATGGCAAACAATAATGTGACAAGAAGTCAAACCAACTAGAAAATGGACCACTCAAATGGCAATTTAATTCTTTAACAAAGCAAAATATGAATTAGCTTATACAGTCTAACCTTACAAATATTAAACACTAGATATTTTATTTAATAGTTTTGCGTCTCTTCATTAGTTACAGGGTGCTTAGTAGCATATTCCATACTACTGCCAACGCCTCCAACAGGACAGGGATGGGAACTGGATACCTTAAAGAGTAGATTACTTGACCAGCCCATCATCAATGTACATAACAAAATCTCAGGAGAATGCCTGTTTAAAGAGGCCAAAGGAGTTTGTTAGAAAAAAGTAAAGGCTTACGTTCAGACTGTATTGCACAGAGGAGACACAGATTGTTAAAATATGAAAAGTTAACTTATAAGTTATTAAAAGAACAAAAAATAGAAATTTAAAATGTAGAAAGTTGAACAAAAAATGTATTGAAAGTTACCAAGACTTTCAATTTTCTTAATAATGGAGAGTGGCTACACAAAATACAGCAACAGAAAGGAAAGGTTTAGTTTTTTTTATGAAGAGCACTAAAAAATAAATACAAGGTGATCTTGTCCAATAGTGCGATGAATATCTGTGAGGGTATTGCAAGATGGGTGTAGAGATATTTTATCTAAATCAAAACCTTTTTGTTTACAGGACCCATTTGTTTAAGTACTCCCTGGCCGCAGCCACATCCTGAGCATGGTGGGAACTGGTGAAGGTCTGGTCTGAGCAAACACTCCAGCCCTCAGACTCATCTTTCTCTTTATCAGCTTCTTGCTCTGCGATTGGATTGTTCAACTCACTGGGCACCAACAACCAATCAGAGAGACAAAAATCCAATGCTGATGAGCTTGCTTTGGCAGGCTGACGGCTAGCTGGTTCCTTTGGAATCTCTTTAGCTGGTTCCTTTGGAATCTCTTTAGCTGGTTCCTTTGGAATCTCTTTATCTTCTCTGGTCTTCTCTGTGTCTTGATTACTTGCCAAGGTAGTTGATTGACTTGACTTTGCTAACCAGAAAGAACTGCTTGTACTACGAATGTGTTGACCCAAATCCAAAAATGAAGCATTTTTTGGTGACTCAGCAGCTTGTTTTTTGTAGGAATGGGACAGCCAGTCATGCAGTGGCAAATTCAGTGGTCTAAAAACATCTTTGGATTTAATTTTAGTTTCATCCTCTGTAGCAGCAGCAGGCTCTTCAACAATTTTGATGTCAGCGTTTAGAGGCAGATCCTTGTTCACCACAGCAGATGAGTTAGTTGGTTTAGGCATCAGCCACTTCTCCACATCTTTTATGTAGGCTCCACTTCTGACACCAGCAGATTCCACTTTTTTATCTGCCTGTTTCTAATAACAAAAAATGAAAGGGTCAAAAATGTATTTCATATTTATATTAATCTATATATTAAACGTCATATAAATCTAGCACGCCAGACATTTACACAGCTAAAACCAACCTGGAAATCTCCTCACATCTCAAACAAGAATAAAATAAGAATCTTTAACTCTAATGTCTACTGTATGGTTCTGAAACATAAAGAACAACTGAAGCGACAACAAAAAAAGTACAGACCTTCATCAGCAGATGCCTGAGAATATATCCTGGTACGACAAAGTAGAAAACACCAAACTGTGGGAGATGAGTGGGCAGAAAAATATAGAGGTGCAGATCTTAGAGAGGAAGTGAGATGGATTGGTCACACACTTAGAAAAAATACCAACAACAGAGCTAGGCAGGCCTTAGAGTGGAATTCCCAGGGAACAAGACGTAGAGGAAGACCAAAAAGAACATGGCGACGCAGTATAATAGAGGAAGCCGAGAGGATCGGAAAGAGTTGGGAAGCTATAAAAAAACTAGCAAGAGACCATGGAGAGTGGCATGTTTTTGCTGAGGCCCTATGTTCCATGAAGAACTCAAAGGAATGATGATGATATTTCCAATGACATTTAATATTTGAATCATTTTTATTTAACTCACATAAACAAATCCTGTAGGTTCAGCTAACAAGGAGAAAATGTTAATGGCATTATAAGTAATTACTTTTAATTTACTCTGTGACTTCAGCTTAGTTTAAAAATCAGTAATGCACTAATGTTTTACATTTGTATAGTTTTAATAAGCAGATAATCATCCTGATAGGATATTCCAAAGGTTCAAGTCCAGGTGGAAGCACTACAGATTTTTTTTTATTATCTCTTTTTTTGAAGTTTAGTCTGTAATCTTGAATTCTAGCAACTCAAAAAAAATATAATCCACCTAGTTTTACCTGGAGAAATAAGGCCATTGTGCTGGCCACACAAACAGATGACTGCTCAGAAAGAGATAAACTTGAACATTATTGATTCCAAGAGCCACTAGACCAATGAAAATGCCTGAATCATACAACACAAGTTCTACAGTAAATGCAATAAAAATCAATGAGGACTTCAGAAGATTTCTAACAAGAAACAGCTGAACAGACAGCATGGCAGTCTTGGTTGATGATGATTGTAGAGCAAGCCTGTACATATATAGCCCAGTATTAATACTGATATAAATGATGGTCCCATAACAGGTTAAAGGCATTACACATTAAAACATTCTTACTTGTTGACATCACAATATACCAACCTGCTTCAAGAGCCAAACACTTTTATCTTTGCTGATGTGAGAGAAGAAGTTTGGTACACCCTTCTCCACTGAAACATTTTTGGCATAAGCTCTTGAGCGAAGCCAGGTGGACAGATCTTTGCTGATGTGAGCCAACATTTCCTTGTGCTGTCCTTCATTCGTTCTTGTTTGGCAGAACTGTAGCAGCCAGACCTGTATCCAATAAATGAAATTATCACAGGTGAAAGTTTATTGATAAAATTAAAACTGCTTGAACTATCTTTACGAAACTTAGCACAAGTAATATTCATGATTCAACAGAGTTGGTGAGATGTTTTAAACCTTTACGGTGAATACACAAGATTCCCAATTGTGAAGGATTAGAACATTAAATACATATATAGTACAAGGTAGAATGAGCACCGTAGGGTAATCCTGTTTTTTTATTTATTTATACCCTATGTGAAATGAGAAACATAAAAAAAAATAATTTCATTATGATTTTTTTTAATTGTATGAAATTTTTACAACTCTATTGGTACTATCAATAAAGACAGTGCAATAATTCTTAATTTATTTTTTTTAGAAAACATTTGACTTGCTATAGATGAACTAAAATAATGTGTACTGCATTTCTGAATGAGATAAAACTGTATGTGGTCTTCTTGCTAAGAAATCTGAGTACATTTATAAGAGATAAAAAAAATGAAGGGTCAAGGTAAACCGGTGTTCTCGCTAAGTATCAATTAGTAAAGGAATGAGGTATGGCTTTTAGAACTTGTACACACACAATTTTTTTTCCTTTTTAGAATTTAAAATGCTTACATCTAAATTTGTGTTAGAACACTTTCGTAAGTTTACCTTTTTATCTTGAGGAATATGTTTGAAAAAGTTGCTCTTGAATTCATCAGGTGTTTTACTGTTGGGTGCCAGCCATAACTTATGGTCTGCCTCTCTGGAAGCTAATAGAAGAAAAGCTAAAGCTGTATACAGTGAATGAAATAGACAACTAGACCCCTATACTTAATTTTAAAAATAGCAACGAGACAGAAAGTTTGTGTTGAACAATAACATAAAGGAAGCTCATAATCCCACACTACATGCACACCTAAACTGCATTCACAACACTAACGTCAAGGTAAGGTATGGTACCCATTTCAGACCTTGGCCAAAGGTTAACAAGGGTGTCAGGTGGCCAGCACAACCAACTGCCTTTCTTCAACTAATGTCAGGTAACAATAGAGTTGAATGGACATGGACCATCCTAAAAAATCCTTAAGTTCAAAATCCCAGCCTTCATGTAGATTGAAAACCAAGACCCCTACGTTTGGAAATCAAGCCCTTTAACATGCTGCCATCATGACCCCTTCTAATCAATTGACATATTTTTTAGGAGGGTTTGTGGGTGATACTGATTTCATTCATCTAATGAATGACACCAACTGTTCACATAATACTTTGACACTACCCACCTTTTAAAGCTCACCTAACATAATTATGGTCCACAATTTATAGTATGTTATGTGGAACTACATTGAGTTGTGTTGAATTAGAACGGACCACTTCTATCGAACTCCCACACACAAACACAGAGAATTCTTATTTCTAATTTGGCCAGAGAATTCTAATTTCACTTTTCTACTTCCTCCGTTACCACCCAAAAAAAACAACAACATACAATCGTTGACTTTTGTTCAGCTTCTAAATTCATTATTAAAGTATGTCAGAAGCTCCATGTTGCTTTGGGAGATTTTTTTTTTATCCACCTGGTGGTCATAATGTTCTCTCACCCAAGAATTCTATTATCTTTTTACCTCCACCTTGAACACACCAATAGAGTTATACCGGTACCTACATTTCATTTTGTTTTTATACATTTTTACACTAAAAAAGATATATTCAGTCAATGTCAGCTTCACATGACTAAAAAAAGAGATTGTTATATACAATGTCTACAATAGCAAGTTTTATACCAAGGAGAAATTTACGCACAAAAAATTGTTACAATAGTGCTTAAAACTGAAGTTTGATCTTGTACATTTTGATAGGTTGGCTTTAAAAAAACAAATTGTGTCAAAATTGCGAAAAAAAAAATCCTTTTTCATAAATTTAACTGCTGTGATTTCAATAGAGAAAATATGTTAGTTGTTATGAACCTAAGACAAGTAATAGCAGGTTAAACTTTTGTTTTTTTTGCTCCCCACAAGAGGGAGAATTAGTGATACGGTAGATGAGTGAATGAATGAGTCAGGGCCCTTTTGAAAAAAGACATAGAAAAATCCATACAGATTTAAATAATTTTTATCTGGTTGAATGTACAATTTACATTGGCCTGAATAAAGAAGACTGCCTGACCCTTTCTTAGAAGATTCTCCATGTTGGTCGGCAAGACCAGTTTATATGATGATGATGTGGTAACAAGTGTTGACTTTAACCTGTTCCCAGGTATGACACTCTAGTTGCAAATAATTTAAGGTTGTCTAAATGACCTTATGGTTTTCTGATGACAGCACAAAAAACAATGACACAGCTTTCACACCTATTTCTTTGCAAAATTCTTACCTCTGTTGGGAACTGAGTGATCAATAATTTCAAAGTCATGCTCTTCTTCCTGATCGACATGCTGTTTGATTATGCTCAGCCAGTTGTTGAGACTGCAGGAGCTACCTGGGGTGGAAGTACGTGAAAGACCAACAGACATGGCTTCACCAGCTTTAGCTAGAGTGCTAGGTCTGACAGCTGGGTTGGGCTGCACAGGCTTAACGCTGCCATCAGAATCAAATGTTTTCAAGCCTGTGGTGGGTATTTTTTTCTGTAGCCAATCTTCAACACGATTTGACAATTTGGGAATAGTTACATTGATCTGAAGAAAGATTTGGGAATAGTTACATTGATCTAAAGAAAGATTTGGGAATAGTTACATTGATCTGATGAAAGATTCTAGTAGTAATACATTTAATTTCTGACAAAATTTGATGGAATTCATAGTCATGCTGAAAACAAACTCATACAAAAATCATTTTAAAGAAGATACTTTTAAATAATTGTAATGACTGTAAATATTATTGAATCTTTTATAAAATTGTCTAAATTATGGATTGATTGCAATGTTCTTAGAAATGAATGATTCTGATAAGATAGGGTAAAATGACTCATTGAAAAATTAGAGTGAAGATTTATCATACATTTGACATTGAAATATTATCCTAAATGCAACAAAAATATTTCCCTCTTGATTTATACTATAAAATCAAAAACTGATAGCAATGATTGAAACAATCTGAGTTTAATAAGATGCTATCACTACACTAGCACACGAGGAGACAACAAAGTTTTGATGTTTCAAGATTATTATCACAATAAAAAAAAACAACAACCAACATATTTCTAAGCAATTACTTACACATGATACTGGATTCTGTGACCTTCGAACTTCTTCAAGAGTTTTGTAGAAGAAGTGATGGTCCACGTCCTCATACTCCTCTATATGGCGAGGCAGACTAGCAGAGGGGTTGCCAGGGTCATCAAAGGCTGTGATAAGAGGCATACCGTTAGAGTCAACACGTCCATAGTTAAGGATAGAATCTCTCAGACCAACATGGTCAGCCCTGAATGAAATGTAAGGTGTTTCTTCAGGCGAGAGCTCCACTTTGTCCAACCTAAAATGATTATTGAAATAAAAAAAAAAAATTTTAAAATGTCCATCAACTCTATTAGCATGACACAGTTAACTTTACTTAAGAATTAATGTGACACATATAATATACAGTCAGAAGCTTAACTACACATGTCCCCAAAGTAAAGTATTTTTTTTTAAATAGATGCCAGGGAATTTTGCAAATATTATTTATTAAATGCCAACCCAAAAGTTAACATAAACACGAATTTATTATGAAATTCAGTGATATTTTGATATTTCATATGTGGGGCACTGAGAAAGGTTAGTGACTCTAAAACAAAATTTGACAATCTTAATTAGTAAGTTTACTTTTTCAATGTGTCAGCCAAATAGTTGTGAGGGGCTGTGTCTTCCAACACCATGGCCAGCCCAGTCTGAAGTATTCCCAGAGCTTGGTTCAATCTGGCTTGCTGCTGCTGCAATGTTTCCTCTTTGAGCCCCAGCACTGTATCCACTTGGCCCAAGAGGCTCACCTCCCTCCCTCGCAGACATTCCAGGTTGCGGCTCACATTGGCATGAATTTCTGCTTTTATCTGTGAGACATAAAAAAACTTTTAGCACAGTGGGAAAATGGAAATTTGGTTTATGAAAAAATAATTCAAGTGCCATCAACAATTTTAAGAATTTAAAATCTGTAATAACAAACTATTACAATAATGTAGAAACTTAATTTTCTATTGGATTGTTGAGGACCTGCTGTATATACTGATTATATCTAAAAAACAACAACAAAAAAACGGCAAACAAAAATTTGGATAACTAAGAAAAATGTCCTCCTTTAGTAATATTTAGTATTAGCAAAAAAAAGCTTTGTCATTGTTTTACCATCCTCACAGAGTGTTTTTTTTTAATTTTTAAAAATCTTTTTAGCTTTCTTATAAATGTTTCTTTCAAGCAGTTGCCCAAATGGGGCTTGTTTACTAGCAGCATTTAAGATTTTATGAACTTTATTTTCAATGTTCAGATTGTCATACCAGGCACTTGAAATGTTGCAAATGTGAGGAAGATTTTGATATTTTACCATCTCTAAGGGGACACAAGACAATGAATACAAAAACAGACACAAAAACTTCTTTGTTCCCCTGGCAATCAAATCATTTAACACATTTCAAGTATCTGATTGATATAAAAATTTCACATGTAATATATATATATATATATACTGTTTCTATAGTTATAATGTTTTGTTTTGCGTAAAGCAAAAATTGTAAGACAAATTTCCTTATAGATAATTAAGATTATTATTATTAATAACATATAAACAATAATTTTTTAAAATAATAAAATAATTTTTACAATTTGCAATAAATTTAATTTTAAATATATATATACTGTTTCTATAGTTATAATGTTTTGTTTTGCGTAAAGCAAAAATTGTAAGACAAATTTCCTTATAGATAATTAAGATTATTATTATTAATAACATATAAACAACAATTTTTTTAAATAATAATAATAATTTTTACAATTTGCAATAAATTTTAAGAAATTTATGGCATTTGTTAAGTTAGAAAATGTCCTTATGAACCTGAGGATAAAAAAAGTCACATGATACAAACAGAAGTATGAACTCACATCTGAAGCATTACGATAGAGGTGTTTTTTAACCGAGTCTAATCTCTTTATGGCATTTTCCAGTTGACTAATTCTATCCTTTGCCTCATTCATAGCCATTGTGATTGAATGGACTGAGGAGTTAGCTGAAAAAAAAAAATGCAATGTTTATCAACAACTGCATAAAATGATTCACTCTACAATGAGAAAGTATTTATTAGACAAGCCACCTAATGACAAGGGGGATTTATATTTTGGTGGCTAAATATAAATAAAGAGCTATCTTGACTTTTTGGTGTACAGTATATAGAAAAATTTTGATAAGTTATATGAAAATGAAATTAATTTTGTTTGCACTTTCAGAACTATAAAAGTAAATTTCTAAATTCTATCACTTTTAGTACAAAGTGATTTTATTATTAAGTTGGTAATTTAAGTAATCTTTCAATATAGTGTCCTTGACATTGTTTTAAGTTTATCTATTAATTCCCAAATCTCTCCCACTCAACTTTGTTTTTTTACAATTTCTTTTAGGTTTTCTTTAGGCTACATTATATTGCCACCACATTTCTCTGTATTACTTTTTCTTTTTTTTCTATGTTTTATTGCTTTTAAAATGTATGCACTACAAACCAGATTAAAAAAACAAAGAGGAAATTACATAGTTAAAAAATTATGGTGAGAATCTCCAAGTGGACTATAAAGAATAATCAGCAAACTGTTAATAAAACAATGTATGATTTTTTTTTTTTCTCCTCAGACCAGGATAAGTAAAAACATTTCATTCACAATTAGAACTGTAAATAAAATATAAATGTATAAATGTTATGAAAATTACTACAGACCGCTTAAAATATAATTTTAACAATATGTTACTATCCAGTCAACGATTTGTGAACAATTTGTCGGTGAACGAATTGTCAGTGAACGATTTGTCGTGTGAATGATTTGTTGTGAACAAGTTGTCTGTGAGCAAGTTGTCGATCAGCGAAATGCAGGGTGAACAAATAATCGTGTGAACAAAATGTCAGGTCAATGAAAAGTCATGAACGATTTGTTGATTTGTTTTAGATAATATACGTAAGTTTAAACAATAAATTATCTAATATTAAATATAATTATATATTAATATATTATAATCTAAATCTATAAATTTTGATATATAATAGCTAGATAGATTCTGATCTATTAATATATATATAATATACTATTTTATTATAGAATCTAGAGCTAGATATTCTATATATATAGACCTAGACATTAAGAGTATTCTAATTCTAGATTTACTGCTCAGTAGAGGACTAGACTAGAGTGAAATTATAATACACTGTTACTGTACTGTAGTGACTATGTCTATAACTATAACTGTGTGTAGTGTAGCACTCTACTCTAATCATAAATCCTCTATATCTATTCTAATAATCACTAGTTACGACTAGGTCTAGGCCTAGGTGGTGAGTAGTAATACTCACTACTAATACTACTAATAGTAGTACCTACATTCTACTAGATCTATATAACTATATAGTATAATATAGTATTAATTATTATAATTATAGATGATAATTCTAGAGATACTATTTCACTATTGTGACTATTTCAATGTGAAATTTTATGAACATACAATAACTTACAAAAACAAAGTACCGTTACCGTAGGCTGTAGGCGTAACAAACTAACAAACAACAAAAAAAAATGTTAAATACAGACAATTATAATACAGTCTTACTCACTTACTTTACTGTTAGACTTAGTGACGTTAGAATAGATAAAATAAATCTACTTAGTTTGACTTCAAGAAGTATATTTTAAAAGACAATAAATCTAAATTAGACTAGATTTAGATCTAGATCTAGTAGGTCTAGATAAGAATCTAAATGGGTGATTAAACCCGAGTCTGGTGATGATTAGAATTTAGACTAACGTCACTAAAACCAAGAGGATAAGACTACAAAATTATTATTATTAAAATGCAATATAGGGCAGTGAACTTATTTTTGGGTCAAGTTCAGACAAACTGAAGTTCAAGGCCACTGTCGTCACGTAGATCAAGTCTGCTGTTACATAACCATTTTAACAACAAAAAAGAAAAATTTAATCCTTTATTTAAAACAAAAAAGCATGCTAATTACAGAACTAGTTGATTTCAATTCAGATTTGTTGTTATTAGGCATATTGATCTTCTAAAATAAAAACCACTGCTCTAGAATAATCTAATCTAGTCTATTATAGCCTGTAAGTAAGACATCAAAGTGAAACGTGACGTGGACGAATCCTTTCCCTACCCATTCAATGACCCATTGTCTGCATTGTGTGTGTGTGTGTGGGGGGGGTGGAGGTCTATGAACAGTATGGGTATGACATCAAATTAATAGTCTATATGTTGTTTTCAAATAGCACGCACTAGAAATGTATTAAAACATTCATTGACCATGTAGTCTGATCGAGACCATTATTCGGTCTGATCATGCCCTACTTTTTAAAGTAGGCTTGTTAGGTTTGGAAGAACTAGAGCAAAGAACACATACCCATATTATATATATATATATTATATGATATTTATATATAGGTCTGTGAGCAACTTAGTAATAAGTTCGCGTTCATAAAATGAACTTCAAAACAAACGAGCTGATTTGTTTATAAAATGGCTCCTGGTTAGATACCAGAGTCAGAGAATTCCAACATTTATTGCATTCACGTGTAGTCATATCATTATAACTTATTTATGCCATTTTATGGTAAGTAGAGAATGAAAGACTTTGAAAACTAGATCCCTTTTTACAATTTTTAGACATGCAATGAATTTAAATGAAATGAAAATCACAATGATTGAATGAAATTATCATGATTATGAACTTTTCGTCTTTTCCAATAGTTTTTTAAAACTTTTATAGTCTAGATTCTCGTTGGGTTGACTTTCACACCATTTTTAAAAATCTTTCCTGCGTGCTCTAAAATGGCGTGAAAGTAAAGAAATAGAGGTGAAGTGTAAAGGTAGGGTAATATAAATATATTACTCAAATTGATTCTTAACTTGAATAGTTAAACTTTAAATTTTAAACAAGTTTGTTATTAGTAATTCAAGTATTACCTCTGTTAGTATTACTAAGTATTAGTATTATTATAAAAACTATAAAAGTTCATTAGTTTCAATCATGAATGAAAAGAAAACAACATTGAAACATTTAACATGCATGATAAATTCATGAATTGAATTGCATGATGTGTAGGACTGTTATAAGGACTTAATGATGAAGTTAATCATCTTCTTTTTTTCTGTATTATATAAGATAAGAAACAAAAACATCATTGAATTGATAAAACATGGCTTAAATGAATAAATGATTATGATGTTACTGTTAACTCAGTCAGTCAGTGTCAGTCCGTTTTTGATTAACATACATGGAAAAATTGATCTAGTTAGGGACACATATAGGACGTAAACATCTTTTTTTTTTAAAGTAACATCTATAGATATTTTGTAAGATAAGATGTGTAGGTGTGTACAGGTATTGTCTGTGAGTAGTGTGGGTGTTAATGTGAAAATGCATGATTCTAACTTGAAATTTTGTTGTTGCAAATTATAGAATATTAGTATTAGGTAAAAGCAATTATGAAGCTCTATAAATTTTGTTAAAACAATCATATTGATATTGAAATAGTTTCTAATTTAGTTATTCATTTATCATGTACATGTTTCCACTAGTATCCTGTAGCATACTATATAATTCTAACATACATTTTTTTCCCCAGTCTGAATAAATTAAAAAATGGGTGTTTACAGTAGCAGTTTTGTTATAGAGCCCAACTCAGAAATGGCTGTCTCAGGATATTCCCATCCTAGCAAAGCAAACTGGATTACAGCTCATGCTATATCTACTGAACGTAAATAGTTGTTATATTTACTTGACCAAATTTATAGAAATTATATTATTTGAGATTTTTTGTGTTCCATGTTAGTAGGGAACATTGACACAAATAAATACTATGCATAAGTTGAAAGAACACATGTTTGTTTTCTTTATTTTCCAATCATTTAGTGAGTATAGCTGAAGTTGAACGTCTGTGGTTAAGGTTCCAACAGATGGGAGCGAATCAAGATGGCTTGTTGACTCACGAAATGTTAGCTGTTTCCAAACTGTCTAGTGATGTGTTCATTAAAAATGTAAGCAGTTCTGTTATCATCTTGTCACTTGAGTTCCTTTGTTTAAGCTTGTGTTTCAATTTTTTGTGGGATACTTTGTAGGAAGGGGCTTCTGAACCAAGGTGTCATGAGTTTGAATTTTGGGGAAGACTGCGATTTTAGAATGTTACAGGGTTACTCATATCTAATGGAAAAGGAAGGTGGCTCCCATTCATCATCATCATCTTTCCCTTGACTTTCGTTTTAGGGGTGCTGTTCGCGTAACCAAATCCATCCATTTATCCTTATTTGTTCTTAGGTTATCAAGAGAGAGGCCAGTCCATTCTGTTACATTGTCCAGCTAGCTTATCTTTTGATGACCCTGTCTTTGTGCTCCCTCCAATGTACCTTGAAGGGTGACTTTTGGCAGTGAGTCATGTCTCACAATTTGATTAAACCAGCTCACCTTTCATCTCTTCACAGTGTTGAGGAGAATTTTGGCCATAAAAGCAGATGAGCTTTACAACATTGAGTGGAAGCTTTGAAAGAGAAACTTTATTTGTACTTGGTTCATTAAAAAAAAAAAGATAAAAATTTATTTTTTTTGAACAGATTTTGAAATACTTTAAAAGTTCTGATGGGAATATATCTTTTGAATCTTTCCTGCGTGCTCTAAAATGGTGTGAAAGTCAAGAAATAGAAGTGAAGTGTAAAGGTAGGATGATAAAAATATATTACTCAAATTGATTCTCAGATGTATTTTATCTTTTCTTTTGCTTAAAAAAAACAATTATTGTTTGCATGAAATGTATCTCAGTATTGATTATAATATTGAAATAGTTCAAGTAATAAAAAAATGCTCTTCTCAATGAGAGCATAAAAATACTTCTTCTTTAATTAATGTATATCTGTTTTATAAATTACATTTATTAATTTTTTTTTTTTTAATAGAGAATTTTAATAACCATTTTATTTCAGCTTTTATTTGTAATTTGATGGAATTTCTCCTATTTACAATATGACACACAAATACTCTTTCTTTATAAAATCTGAACAGATTTTTAAAATAATCTTTCTCCAGCAATGTTTCAAATGCTTAATAATGGAAATCCCATTCCTAGAGATATCTTACAGAAAATATTAAGAAGAATATACACTCAAGAAGATGAAGTAAGTTTGATATTTATCATTTTATCATACAGTGGATGAAGATAGATGAATCATTTTATCATTCAGTGGGTGAAGCTAGATGAATCATTTTATCATTCAGTGGGTGAAGATAGATGAATCATTTTATCATTCAGTGGGTGAAGCTAGATGAATCATTTTATCATTCAGTGGGTGAAGATAGATGAATCATTTTATCATTCAGTGGGTGAAAATAGATGAATCATTTATCATTCAGTGGGTGAAGATAGATGAATCATTTTATCATTCAGTGGGTGAAAATAGAGGAATCATTTATCATTCAGTGGGTGAAGATAGATGAATCATTTTATCATTCAGTGGGTGAAAATAGAGGAATAATGTTAAATTACAAATTATCATTTTATATCATTTAATGTTATACAAAATAATAAATTAGATAATATATTGCCTGGGTAAGACCAACTTGTTGGAAACTTTTATAGATTAGTTTTTGTTTAAATGTTTCGGGCAATTCTTCAGAAATGAAGATAGTTACATCCTAACCCAAATGTTCTGTAAGACAGCAGGAGATGACGGTGTGCATGGTTTGAGCTCAGAATTATTGAGGCAACAGTCCAAAGTGCATTCCACATTCCTAGGCAGCTAGCAACATTTAGTTTCCTTTGTAGCTCTCTTTTATATCTGTTATGTTCTTAATGCTTCTTAAGTCTGCATTAAATTTGTTAACTGCACTATATAAATTCAATTATTATTATTATTATTAATGCTTGTATAACTAAAGTTTCTTTAATACATCAAAGTGATTTCTCTGTTGTGCATTTTATGTGTAAATAAAAGCTTGTTTTTAGGATGTTTCTTCTTCTAAGTTTTTCTATATATTCTATTCTATTATTTTTGTATTATGAAGGAAGAGATCTGGAGGATAACCAACATGTTTTTCAACACTTTAGATACTTCTAGAAAAGGTAAAAGCTACATCTTAATCTTTTAACCCTAACATGTAAAGAAAAGTAAAGTTCCCCTTTCAGACCTTGTGGCCTATAGGGCAGATGATGTAAAGGTTATCTGATTCTGAGGCCTACGGTTTACGAGGGTGTCATGTGGCCAGCACAACGACCGACCACCTTTACTTATCCCCAACTAATGTCAGGTACCCATTAGAGCTGGGTGGACTTAGAGGCGCCCAAAGATCCCGAAATTAAAAATCCCAGGATTCGAACCCAGGATCCCCGGTTCAGAAGCCAAGCACTTTACCACTCGGCCACCGCGCCTCCTTACCCTAACACGTACCTGTCCCGATATGTGACATTAGATTTATTTAACACATCTTCTGGTGTTTGTTAAAGTGTCTGCTGTGAATTAGCTGACTGGTCTTCACTTCACTCGCATTATTGTCGCGTATGGCTACGACTGTGACTATAACAACAAACATGTAGATTCAGAACTTAACTCAATGGTAGCAGATGTTATATTTATTAAGTATAAAATAAAAACACACTGGCAAGTCCATCTATTAAGAATCACATATAATGCTTCACAAAATTACTTATAATATCCAATAGAATATATGAAATGCACAATATGTTATCTATCAGTAATGACTTTTAAACAAGAATAATTCATTACGTCTTTCCCCTTCTATGACCATGGTATCTAGTGACTTCTGACCATTTTTCAAAAGCGAGGCTTACCCATCATTCCAAGCAAACCTTCACTTTTTCATGTGAAACATGTTAACCATACATTTCAAGTGTACTCCGTGATTCCCGACTATTTCATGTCCCCATTGCTAACAAACAATGGTTGACAGTACCTAATGTATATTTATTCATTTATTTTGAAGATACTTTAAAAAAAAAAAGCTCTAGTTATTTGTGTGTCTAAATAATTAATTTTTTAAAATATAATTTTTAAACATAAAAAATAAAAAAAAAGTTTCAAGCCTTTATTTATATGATTGTAATTTCAACATATTTCATTTTAATATAACTGTTAAATGCACAAAAAAATATGACACTGCATAAAGCTATATGCCCTTTGTATAATAAAATGTTTTTATTTGAAACTTCCTGACAGTATTTATAACTGTTCACACATTTATTGTACATAAAAAGCAAAGAAATGGGAAAATAAAGAGATAATTCAAAATAAAATTATAGTGTTGTGGTGGCTAAGTGGCAAGCGCTTGGCTTCTGTTCTGAGGGGTGTTGAGTTCAAATCCTTTCGATGGCTGGAATGTTTAGGAAACCTTTAGTCCATCCAACTTTAATTGGTACCCTATATATATTGGGGAAGTAAAGACAGTTGATCATTGTGCTGGACACATGACACCTTAATTAACCATCAGTCATAGAAAGAGATGAGCTTTAAACCATCTGCCCTTATAGATTGCGAGGATTGAAAGGAGACCTATGACTCAGTTACCTTTTACTAAACATAATTAACTGGCATAACAAAAATTTAAAGATAACTGAGTTGAATCAGATTCACATTATCTTGAAAACATTCATAATACGTAGTACTACGCAGTTTTTCATTTAAAAAAAATATTTAGTAAAACAAAAAATTTCATAATTTTCTTTGTATGAAATCTTGCTATTTTTTTTGTCTACAATGTTTACTTGATCTCTCTCACAGGTCAGATTGAAGAATCTGCATTTGTGAATGCTGTCATGGGCTTACCTCGAGCCCAGACCCATGCCATCCTGAATTTTCATATTTTGTCAGAAAAAATGCGTGAAAATGTTCACAAAAATTTACCAGAAGTAAGTGGCTGAGTGGTTAAGTGCTTAGCTTCCAAACCTGGGTTCCTGGGTTTGAGTCTCAGTGAAGATTGGGATTTAGAATTTCTGGATTTTTAGGGCACACTGAGTCCATTCAACTCTAATGGGTCACTAACTATAATTTGGGAAAGTTTAGGCAGTTGGTCGTTGTGCTGGCCACATGACACCCTGCTTGTTAACCGTTGGCCAAAGAAAGGGATGACTTGAACATCATCTGCCCTATAGATCGCAAGGTCTGAAAAGGGAAACTGAGTATCAAATATTTCGATTTTATTTCTTTTGATGCTAAACTATCACAACTCTTATTGTTGCTTTAAAAGCTCTGCTATAACCTTTGCTCTATTTTCTTGCATGAGAGTTAAGGGAAGAAATGTAGCACCAAAAATAAAAAGATATGAAATGAAGTTATAAAGCTGTTCAACTTAACAAAAATATAGAGGAATAAGTTCTTTTTTTTTTTTTTTCAGGCACCTCTGCCTTTGTAATATTATGTCATTGACATTGCCACATGTCATCAAGCCATCACCATGCAATGGCCTAGATATGATAGTAACAAATATAAATAATTGTTTGATTCTAAAATTGTAAATAGGTGTGACCTTCAAAAAAATATTTTTTCTTCTGCAGTTCAGCAGCCAGGCAGCATTCTACACACCTAGCCCATCTTCTAGGTCTCAGGTTCCTTCTGACAGTCTTCTAGGAGAAGTAGCTCAGAAAATTTACAAGTTTGTTTTGGACATTTGTTATTTTTTTATTCAAATTAAAATCCTTGAATTGTGTTTTTAATTAAATGAAAATGAAGTAAAAATAGCCAAGAAGTAAAAGTTAATTATTTTGTACCTTCAAGATAAGAATTTTATTTGTCTTTCTCTTTATTAAAATAAAATAAGCAAAAGAAAAAAGAATACTTTTTTTAAAACAAAGTTTATCATAAGGGAAAGAACTGCTAATTACTGCTATTTATCTGAAAATGGCAGTGCTTAGCTCCCTTTCTGCTATATATAAAACAAAATTAATTAATTATTACTAATCGGTTAACTAACTTGTTAATTTTTAGTTTGATTCATTATCTGTGAATAATTACGCAACATTTCAACTTGATCCGAGAATGGGAAGTGAGAAAAAAAAGGTGATAAAATGTAATCAGGGGATTAAATCTATTTATACAACCACATCTCTCATTAAGTAGCATTTATTCCCTTTATTTCAATATCGAAGGAAGTAATTAATCACCAATAATTAATTAACTTGTTGGTTAACTTTTTGACTGATTCACTTCTTGTTAGGTAAAATAAATAATTGTGCAAAGTTTTAATTTGATCTGAGAAAGGGGAAGTGGGAGAAAAAAACATGTTCAAACTTTTTACCAGACAGAGTTGATATAAGCTTTGTATAAACAAAACAAAAAACAACAACACTATAGCTTGTTTGTTTACCTATTGTGATTAAAAATTTACGGTACTTAAAAAAAATTAGCCTAAACTTTAACTATATCATTTTAAAAACTTTTTTTTTAACCTATTTGGTATACTGTAAAAAATATTACTATAGAAAAGTTTCCTGAATATACTTTTGATATTTAATTATTTTTTTTTTATTGACTGTGTTTGTATAATAAATATTTCTGCAATCAGGAAAGACTGGGAGCTTGTTGCTAACAGGTTAGGGTTTCTCTCTGAAGACATAGAACACATGCGAGCCAGCAACCCAGGAAATACTTACAAACAGGTCAGTAAGCATCCCTTTGATCTTATATTATTTGAAAAAAATTTTCATTTGACTTATATCTCTTTGCTTTGGTAGCTTTCTGAGTGTGCTTTGATTTCTTAAGACCTGTGGACATTCATTGTTGAAGATAGGGTGGGAAAGAGGTTTTCTATCTGCCTTTAGTTCATTAAGTAGCTTTTTTTTTTTTTTACCTCTCACAACATGGCTGCCTGGTCGTGAGGTTTGCGCACTGGACTGTCATTCGGATTTAACGATGGTCAAGGGTTCAAATCCTGCCCGCTCCCATCCCCCGTCGTCCTGCTGGAGGTTTGGACTAGGAAGTAAACTATCTTCAACTCTGAAGGAACATCCAAAACATGTAAAACATTTTACAAACAAACAACAGTATTAATATGTTTTTATATTATTATATAAAGTAAAGTAATGTTCCCTTTTCAGAACTTGCAATCTCTAGGGCAGATGGTTATTTGTTTCTGTGGCAATCTATAGGACAGATGGCTATTTGTTTCTGTGGCCCACGGTTAATGAGGCTGTCATGTGACCAGCACAACGACCAACCGCATTTACTTTTCCCCAACTAGTGTACCCATTAGAGCTGGGTGGACTCATAGGCGGCCAAAGATCCCCAAATTAAAAATCCCAGTCTTCACCAGGATTCGAACCCATGACCCCTAGTTCAGAAGCTAAGCATTTTACCACTTAGCCACTGCTACCCCCATATTATTATTAGATGGCTTCTTTTAATCTGTCTCTAAAGTCGATTTGTTCTTATTGAATTGGGGCAGAATCAGCTGTGACTAAACAAGCATTTTCTGTATCAGCAAACTTTGCCACAGTTTTTGCATGAGAATGCATGTTTTAGGGATATCATATTGGGCAGCATCCTTCCTCTTTCAGTTATCCAAGGTCTATAACTCTGTTTTAAATATATTTTTTGTAAGCATAAAATACAAACTGTATTTAAAGCCCAATGATTGAATGGGTCAGGATCAGCTGGTTATAAATAAAATATGATTTCAAATAGAACAATACATTTAAATAGGAAAGTATGAGTCACATTCTGTCAAGTATGAAAATGAAACATTCTCTGTATAAATTCATCAAACATTTTTAAAATGTATAAAATATAAAAGAAATAGAATTATTGTAATATGATTGTTGGTCAGTTTGGAGTGTAGCTGGACTACAATTTTTGAAGCCTTGATTATTATTCATTATATGCTTGGGTATTGACTCTTTTTTTTTTTTCAGGCTTACACAGTTCTGGTCAACTGGAAGACGCGGGAGAGAGAGAATGCCAAGGCCAGCATCCTTGAGAGGGTGCTTCGGAATGCTGGGATGGTTGATGCATCTTTGCTTCTTGCACCTTAATCAGCTGACTTTTAGATTTTGTTAATGTACTGTGGTATTGAACCTATTTGAAATAGGGGAACAAACTTCCAATATGAACTGATTCAATACTTAATCTTACTTTTTAAAAAAATATTCAAGTCTCCTTCCCCTGGGCCAGATAGCAATGCATCATGGGCTGCACTTTGCCTAGGTTGGGCATCACAAATGTAGAAATTAACAGTTGTTTATACATTTTGATTAAAAAAAAATTTTTTTTATACCTTGTATATGATTATTTATTATAACAGTTTTTTTTATTTATTTTATTCCGTCCTTGAAGAATAAATTGTGTTGACAATTCCAGAATAAATATTTTTTGTCAACATTTCATCATATTCTGTTGTTTTGTTTTGTTGAACAAACTAAAAAATACAGTTTTTACATGGCAAAAATAAACTCTTGGCTCTAATGGCTTTTTAATTAGACAAAGTGATTGAAGAGAAACAAGATGATGGTAAGAAAAAAACAATATCAGGCAATTTGAGATAAATAAATTGTCAGGTAGGAGGGAAAGTTTTTTTGTTGCTTTGGTTCATTTTTTGTTGTTGCCTTGGTTCATTTTTTTTGTTGCTTTGGTTCTTTTTTTTTGTGTTGCTTGGTTCATTTTTTTTGTTGCCTTGGTTCATTTTTTTTGTTGCTTTGGTTCATTTTTTTGTTGTTGCTTTGGTTCATTTTTTTTGTTGCTTTGGTTCATTTTTTTTGTTGCTTTGTTCATTTTTTTTTTTTGTTGCTTTGGTTCATTTTTTTTTGTTGCTTTGGTTCATTTTTTTTTTGTTGCTTTGGTTCATTTTTTGTTGTTGCTTTGGTTCATTTTTTGTTGTTGGTTTGGTTCATTTTTTTGTTGCTTGGTTCATGTTTTTTTGTTGCTTTGGTTCATTTTTTTTTGTTGCTTTGGTTCATTTTTTGTTGTTGCTTTGGTTCATTTTTTTTTGTTGCTTTGGTTCATTTTTTTTGTTGCTTTGGTTCATGTTTTTTTTGTTGCTTTGGTTCATTTTTTTTGTTGCTTTGGTTCATTTTTTTTTTGTTGCTTTGGTTCATTTTTGTTGTTGCTTTTGTTCTTTTTTTTGGTTGTTGCTTTGGTTCATTTTTTTTGTTGCTTTGGTTCATGTTTTTTTTTGTTGCTTTTGTTCTTTTTTTTGGTTGTTGCTTTGGTTCATTTTTTTTGTTGCTTTGGTTCATTTTTTTTGTTGCCTTGGTTCATTTTTTTTGTTGCCTTGGTTCATTTTTTTTGTTGCTTTGGTTCATTTTTTTTTGTTGCTTTGGTTCATTTTTTTTTTGTTGCTTTGGTTCATTTTTTTTTTGTTGCTTTGGTTCATGTTTTTTTTGTTGCTTTTGTTCTTTTTTTTGGTTGTTGCTTTGGTTCATTTTTTTTTGTTGCCTTGGTTCATTTTTTTGTTGCCTTGGTTCATTTTTTTTGTTGCCTTGGTCATTTTTTTTTGTTGCTTTGGTTCATATTTTTTTGTTGCTTTGGTTCATTTTTTTTTTGTTGCTTTGGTTCATTATTTTTGTTGCTTTGGTTCGTTTTTTGTTGTTTTGGTTCATTTTTTTTTTGCTTTGGTCATTTTTTTTTTGCTTTGGTTCATTTTTTTTGTTGCTTTGGTTCATTTTTTTGTTGCCTTGGTTCATTTTTTTTGTTGCTTTGGTTCATTTTTTTGTTGTTTTGGTTCATTTTTGCTTTGGTTCATTTTTTTTTGTTGCTTTGGTTCATTATTTTTTTGTTGCTTTGGTTCATTTTTTTTGTGTTGCTTTGGTTCATTTTTTTTTGTTGCTTTGGTTCATTTTTTTTTTGTTGCTTTGGTTCATTATTTTTTTGTTGCTTTGGTTCATTTTTTGGGGGGGAATTGTAAGAAAATTGTAAATTTTGTCAATTATATGATATCTTGTCAGTAATTGTCAATAATTGTCTAGAAAGACAAGACTCTATTTTAGAAAACACATAAGATCTTAAAAGAAAAATTTGTGAGAAGTCAGAGGAGGGGATAATTATCTAGAGATACAACTCTGGGATAGAGTATAACTTAGAGCAGACCCTATGTTTAAACTAAAGAAACTACAAGTGGTCCTGTCGTATAAAGATTCTAGATATGTTTTTAGCATCCAATCAGAAACGATGTTGACGATCGCAAGTGATTTCATTAATGGCAAGTGAACAGGAGCCCACTATCAGTTTCCAGCGTCAATTATTTCATTAGCTAAAAAAGAATGAGAAAGGATTTCCCGACTCTTCAATCTATTTCCTGTCGCTAAGTAGAAATCTAACATCGGGAAAACTTACAAGCAGAATTGAACAGAATTGAAGAACTCTTTCAAGGGGTGATGACTATTAATTTACATTACCCGGTTTTCTCGCGCAGACGAAATAGATTCCCCACACTTGTGGGCTTTTCCATTTCCTGCTAGATCTAATTGACCAGATGTTTGAGTAGCAAGAAAACGTTTTCTCTCTTTTTTTTTTCACTTAGAGAAGGGGGCGATTTTCATTACGGTAATTTGATTGTTTGAAAAACAATAAAGTCGTTACAAACCTTCGCGGGCCTATTAGTATTGGGATTTAAAAAAAAAGAAGGATATAATGGCAAGAATACTCATACATTTTTAAATGGTAACAAGTTAGTAATAATAGGCTATTAACATGCTGAATACATTTCCGTACAATGTAGAGTACATACAGAAAAGCAAATATGGACCCATATGATTTATAAATTGACCTTTGTTAAAAAAAATTCGAACAAAATAAAGCCTACATTTGACGGCGTTAAAAAAAAAGCAGTGTTTCTCAACCTTCGGTGAAAAAACAAACAAACAATCATGTTGAGGCCTTTCTCTTGCAAGCTTGGGGGTCTGGGGGAACGCTTTATGCTTCTCCAGTGAGGTTCGGGGCGAATTCCCGCCGCAAAAATCGTTTTCTTGCATTCTTCACTGAAGAAAAGTATTCTCCTGACATCTACAGCACATTATTAATCAATGGAGTTCGGGCGAAGCCCCGACGACATAAGTGTTTTCTTGCATTCTTCACTGAAGAAAAGTATTCTCCTGACATCTACAGCACATTATTAATCAATGGAGGTCGGGGCGAAGCCCCGACTCCAAAAGCGTTTTCTTCCAATCTTCACTGCAGAAACGCATTCTCCAGACATCTACAGTTCATTATCAATCAATGGAGTTCGGGGCGAAGCCCCGACGACATAAGTGTTTTCTTGCATTCTTCACTGAAGAAACGCATTCTCCTGACCTAAAGCTCCCTATTAAAAAAAGAAAGTTTTGAAAAGTGTAAACTATTCTAATATGAATTTATAGGCCGATTTGTTCCTTGAAAAGATAAGATACCCCACATATTTAGATTAAAGCTTTGAGGATCCCCGCCGAAGAAAAAATTATTCGATAAATAATATTCAATATAATTCAAGCGTAAATTGTGAGTTATAGTCCCAAATTTATGTAACTAGAAGATATCAGATTGAGCAAAGGTTGGAAAAGGCGGCTAGGAAATTTGTATTTTGGTTTAGAACTCATCTCAATCGTGACTCTTGTACTGAAAAATTCCGTTTGAATTTTAACTTTTCCAAAGTAATGTCTTTCTTAAAATAATTATGATAAATTCATGTGAAATTATATAAACTCTGTATTGCATGTTTCGCCCCTCCCACCTGGTACAACCCTTTTTCATTTTATATTTAATAATCATAAAATTTGAGATTAGAGTGTGGTGCGACATAATATACAATGGATTCACATATCAATACGTAGTTTATATTATATAGATATTCAACTAATTGTGTTCACAAACTATGATTTGTCCATAAAAGTAGGACCGCCCTCCCCCACTCAAAGGGTTTAGGTAGGAAGGGCAGTAGAGGTATTTGCCCCCCCCCCCCAATCGGTCAACAGGGGAACGACATAATATAAAGATCGGTTAAAATATCAATAACAAGTTATAATCACATGGATATTTAATTGATTCTGTTAGCAAGCTGTGATTTCTACAAATAAATTGGACCGCCCCCCCCACTCAAAAGTTTATTGTGGGGGGGGGGCGGATTGATATCATCGCCCCCTCCCGACCCCACCAAATCGGCCAACATACTAGAGGGGGGGGGGCCAAATAATCTAAAATTATGTTAAAAATATAAATAATTAGTATATATTATTAACATAAGTAATAAATTCGTATTCGGAGGAGTGGGGCATATCGCCCTACCGCCCCCCCCTGCACAAGCCAGTGTATATATCAGCCTGGGCCAGGAAAAACCAATGACCTGTCAGAATTTAAGTCATTCGTTAAACAATCATGACTAGATTTACTAAGGAACACGCGTAGGACGAAAACATCATTTTTTTTAAAAGTATAGTCTGCATTTAATAAGATAAGATAAATCATGAACGACTTTTCGCTGAAAAAAAAAAGCTTGCAAAGTTCCATTTGTTAACGTGGTATTTTGGTTTTAAATTTGTTTTTGACTTCAACAAATGACTACATTCTTTGTTGAAATACTTTTATTTCTGGCCAATACAATTTTAAAAGATTAAACGAAAAAAAAAAAGTTTCATTTATTCGGAAAAAATTTAGATGCTGCTGCTCGTTACCCCAGAGCCTCCCGCTCGTTACCACAGGGCCTCCCGCTCGTTACCACAGGGCGTCCGCTCGTTACCCCGCTCGTTACCACAGGGCCTCCCGCTCGTTACCCCAGAGCCTCCCGCTCGTTACCACAGGGCCTCCCGCTCGTTACCACAGGGCCGTCCGCTCGTTACCACAGGGCCTTCCGCTCGTTACCCCAGAGCCTCCCCAGAGCCTCCCGCTCGTTACCACAGGGCCTCCCGCTCGTTACCACAGGGCCGTCCGCTCGTTACCACAGGGCCTTCCGCTCGTTACCACAGGGCCTTCCGCTCGTTACCACAGGGCCTCCCGCTCGTTACCACAGGGCCTCGAATACCCCCAAATGTGGCCCTGGTAATATCTAATCATGGCGCGTACCTCGTTTAAGACGTAACTATGATCAAAACGATTTTAGTTTATTGATTGAGTTCAATGTAATATTATTATATCCATCTAATAACTTATTAATGTCAATGACCTTATAGTCTTTACAAAACCAGGCATGAAGTGAAATCAACGGTGACTGTCCAGGCATTGACCCACTTCAAGCTGAAAGCCATCCGAAATCATGTACAAATCGTGCCTATAAATAGACTTCGATGCAAGAATCTAGATTAGCTGTCAGAAATAGCTTAGTCAAGTTAATTTTGGCATTATCATTGAATAATTTTAGAAAAAATAAATAATTAGAGAGCAGAGGGATGGGAGGGGTGGCGCTATTAAACGGGCAAGTGAGTACGTCTCCCTGTCACAAATGTGACACACGCGTCACTGCATGATGAATGTGACAGAAGCAACAACACATGTCACCGGGAATAAACATTGCGTTTGATAAGCTACAAATTTTAAATATAATTCTCGCCGGCCGAAATGAGCGATTACTACAGCTTCAAAAATACACATAAAAGAGAAGACAAAGTAATTTACCTACAACAGTAACTAATGAAATGGTTTATGTATTTTATTTTCTAATGGGTCAGAAAGAATGGACTTTAAATTAGATTTTAAAAAGGTGTGTTCGGGGGGTGGTGAGGAACTAGAGTTGGCAGGAGTAAATAAATAAAAATATGAATTAAAAAAAAAGGAAAACAGAAATATATCTCCATAAAATAGGTGTTGACTTCATCGTTAGATAAAAATCTCTGGGAGATCTCTTGGAGAAGTGCATAGAAAGGTCAGAGGTGATGATGTAGAGAACTAGAAGTTAGTGGGAAGAGAAAGACTTACATGTTTTGTTAGGTTCAGACCTCCTTGGTCAATAAATGGATAAATAGTCACTCAAATCAACTATTAAAACATTACTAAGAGTCAAAGCCATCAGATGTCCAGTTGACGTCATATTTTTTTTTACAGGTAAAACAACCTCGGGACCAGGTGGCCACAAGGAAAGTGTTGTATCATTCCTAAATATAGGGTTTGGACCAGCACAAGTTGACCCAACTTTGGCCAATTTGGGTCTTGGGTGAATTGTGGAGCCTTTGGTAGCCTGCACAGCAGAGAACTGTTGAAAATGTATTTTTTTTTATTAGGCCTAATAAGGCATAAAAAAAAAAGCGCTATGGCTTAGTGGTTAAGACTTGAGGTCCAAATCTGAGGTCCTGTGTCCGAATCTTGGTGAAGACTGGGATTGTGAATTTCTGGATTTTTAGAGCGCCCCTGAGTTCACTCAACTCTAATGGGTACCTGACTTTAGTTGGGAAAAGTAAAGTCAGTTCGTCGTTGTGCTGGCAACATGACACCCTGCTCGATAACTGATGGCCAAAAAAAACAACCCCCAACAAATTATGACTTTACATCGTCTACCAGATAGATCACAAAATCTAAAAGGGGTAATTTACCTATCTTTCTAGAAGGTTTAAACGCGTAGTCAAGGGCCCTCTTTTTTTTTTTAAATCGCTAATAGAGTTCTCCACAGCTTACTTCGTGCCTCACCAAATCCAAGTGCCGCCCCTGTAAAATACATTGAATGACTTGTTGAGCTAAAGGTCAAATGTAGATGATGAGCCTCGTGTCTCGAGACATTAATATATATGTCAGTGACACGCTAAAGCTGTATGGGGTACTCATTAATATTTATGTCAGTGACACACTGTATGAGGCACTCATTAATATATATATATATGTCAGTGACGTGCTGTATGGGGCACTCATTAATATATATGTAAGTGACACGCTGTATGGGGCACTCATTAAAAGCCCAGCTACAAGAAGAGAACGAAAGAGAAAAAAAAATCTAGACGCGAAGGGGAGGGCAATGTGTTTGAGTAAATGGGCAATATGGTTCGGATAAACTTTTTTCATGTGACACGAACCTCCTGAACAAAGGCCCGGATGTAAGGCGTTAAAGAGTTGACCTTTATAATTTTTCAAAATATAATCATCTTAAAATTTAATTACGCAACTTTGAACCTACTTTCAGCGGTTATTTCCGCACTGAACTTAAATGTTTCTTTTAGTTGTTGAATAAATAAATACATTTTGCACACCGTCTTTTGTAGAAATCTTTATTTGGACTAGAGGCGCGGTGACTAAGCGGTAAAGCGCTAGGCTTCTGAACCTGGGTTCGAATCCTGGTGGAGACTGGGATTTTTTAATTTCAGCTCTAATGGGTACCTGACATTAGTTGGGGAAAAGTAAAGTCGGTTGGTCGTTGTGCTGGCCACATGACACCTACATAAACAGATGACCTTTACATCGTCTGCCCTATAGACCACAAGGTATGGACTGTTATGTGCAAGTTCATGGAAAGACTCTTTGCCATATTAAAACATTACAAAAAAATCAATAGAATAAGAAATTACCAGTTCATAAAGAAGAAAGGGATTTTTAAAAACCCGCATTTTTTTTAGGGTTACTTGTTTGTTTTGTGTTTAGTTACTTCTATAGCTACAATGTAAGTGAAATTCTGTGTTAAAGAGTTGAAATGACTTCCTAGATCTACATCTCTTACTTCTAGAGCTACAATCTAAATCAAATCCTGTCTTAGAGTTGACATGACTTCCTAGATCTACATCTCTCAATCAAATCTTGTCTTTAAAGAGTTGACATGACTTCCTAGATCTACATCTCTCAATCAAATCTTGTCTTTAAAGAGTTGACATGACTTCCTAGATCTACATCTCATTATTCTCATTTTCTGCTGTCCAGACCAATTTAAAATTAAACTTGTTTACTGTAGAATATTAATTAAACATTATCCTTTATGATGGGATGAAATCTTTTGTTTTCCCCATAAAGATATGGAAACCTGTTTCTAGGTACTTGTTATTTCTAGTTGATTCCAATCTGAACATTCGTTACTATAAATAGAACCATCATTATCAATTATACAAAGTTTCCAATTTATTTACTTTTTTTTTTCTTTTTAAAGTTAATTACCAATTCCTCTCATTCTATTTTATATTAAGTTAAGATTTTTAAAGTCTTTTTAGTGAACTAGATTTCATTTTTTTCCCCCAATTTACTTAATAATTAAGAGAAATGATTATTTTTCTCAATAACATTATATGTCATTTAAATGTTTTAATTCATTTTTCTGTTACTATTTGCAATATATTTTATCGCTTAAAATATTTTATTTTGTAGTTTGTAAATTAAATGTCTTGTCTAGAGACATTGCCAACATAGATCAAGCAGACACTTTACAGCAGCTACGACCACTTATGACGTTGTACACACAGACTCATGACTTATATACGCACAAGACATAAAAAACACAATAAAACAGTGGATAACATGCAAGTGTTTATTTAAAAAAAAATAAACCCAGAAAATGATCATAGATGCTTAAGGAGAATACAAATGTGAAGTTTTATTTTTTACTATACAGAAACAGGCCTTACAGGTTGAAATGCTTGATTTGAAGGCATTATACTAATCCTGCATGTCTATCTAAACCTAAACAGTTTTTAAAGTCAAATGCTCACAGGATGTTGTAGGTCCTAACGCCTTGACTATATAATAACGTTCTAAAAACGAACTTGAACTTCAAGAAATGAGTCTCCTTAAGATTTATACTAATAAAATTGGAATAAATAAATTGCCCTTTTATGTTACATTGAAAAGAAAACATTATAGATAAAAAAAATAAACTTAAATTTCAGTGTAAACTTTAAGTTACATAAATGTATAACATTTTTGTCTCACATTTCCAAACCATAGTACCTTGGTAATAGTATCTTTTCAACTGGTAGATGCTGATCAATGTCCCATGTCGGTTCAACGTATAACATAGTACGTGTTGCTCTACTTGGCATTTGACAACAGTTTACTACTCGCGAGGTGAAGCAGCCACTCTTGATCGAAGGAGGGTCATCTCTTCGATGTGTATGTCAGGTAGATGTTCTGTGATCATAAGCTCCAGATCGACCGTACGCAGGTTACAGATACATACAGAGAGGTCAGGACGATTCTGACTAAGCTTTTCTGATATGTAAGCCATTAGGTTGAAGCACTTCCTCTCGGAAGCATGAGAAAAAAGCTGAAAGTTCGCCAATCTTGGAACGTTAGTTAAAAGCTGCTTGATGGCGAAGCTGTCGATGTTTTCGATGTGGGAGATAATGCAGGCTCTCTCAAGTTTCGGCCACTGGGCTATCGATGAGAGCATTTCTTCGTCCACCGGAAAGTACGGATGTTCCAGTCGGAAGTCCTTCAATTTCGGAAAGCATGGTAATCGTTTAAGCTTTCGCACTTTTGTAGAGCAGGTGCTTGAGATGGACAAGCTTTCAAGGGATACACACCCTCCATCGATTGATGTGAAAAAATCTGCAAGCTTGTCGCCTTTGAGACCCGTTAGCCGTAGTGTTTTCAGTTTATTCCAAAGACCCACGTACCTCAGATCATCATTAGGCACAATCACAGCGGAAAGACACTGGGACACATTGCGGGGATGTCGAAGCAACCCGGAAGGATGGTTGAAAGTAGACTGGTGATAGGCTGCATAAAGTTCAAAGTGTTCCATTTCTGGGGTAGCTCTGGTGAGCTTTTGAAGGTCAAACTTTTCTGGCGTGGCTTTGTATGTGCACTTGGGAGAGCCCGAACCATCTATTACAGGTAAGTAGCACGAACTGCATCTTGTGCTGAATTTTGGATCACGTAAGTCTGAACTTGGGCAGTTGTCTCCAGTGTACAGGCAGCAGTGTGATAAAGAAAGGCTTATTAAGTTAGGTTTTAAAGACAGGAGCGCTGTGATACTGCTGAAGGATGGTGAGTTCAAGTCTGTTAGATGAATGTGATAGCCACTTATGTTTAAGTGAACTAATTTCACACACTGGACTAGTAAACTCTGGAATCCGGTCAGGTCTTTGACCAATGGATCGTTGTTAAAGTCTCGGCCCAAATAGCCCAATGCATGCCTCAAAAATATACTGGGGCAACTGTGAAGATTGATGCTGACTAGATGTGGGCAGCAACGTGACAGAAATAACAGACTTTCAGAATCAACTGTATTGTTCCCTGACAGGTTTAGATACTGGAGATGAGTGGCTGATGTAAAGTTGAAAATACCGTTATAGATCCTCTGTTGTGATCCAGATATGTCCAAGTGAACAAGTGTGTTCATGTCATCCATCGTATCCAGGTAATCACTCTCCTTCCACTCTAGATTGCAATCATTCGTTGGTTGGAGCAACGTACTTAGTTGGACTCCCAGCTTGCAGACAGAGCGTAAAAGCCTGTAAAACAGTATTGTCGAAGCGTCATCATACGATTTGTTAAGGGACATCACCCTCATGTTTTTCAGACTGTTGACATTTTTCACTGAAGGAGTGAAGTAATACGAGGGGAAGCACCTGGAGTTGTCGGCGCTGCCGTAGACGTAGAGTTCCTGCAGGCTGTGGAAGTGGTCCACAAAACTAGAACCGCTGCTAAATCTGACTAACTGTTCACAATTGTCCTGTTTGTACTTTTTATGGTGCCAGAAGTGAATGCTCAGCTTGCGGATCCGAGACAAGCACTCCTGGACTGCCTTGCAGCCGTTCACTTCCTGATTGAACTTTTCAATGTCACAGATAGAAATGGACAAGCTGGTCAGGTGAGGTAGCTGGGATAACATTTTACAAAGAGAGACCTCGTCTATTTTCACCTGCATCAGATGCAGCGAGCGGAGATTTGTGCATCTCAGTAAACATGTCAGCTCTTCTAGATTTATCCAATAGCAATAGTTGAGATCAAGAGTATGCATCTTATTAAGGATAGGTTCAATATACATTTTCAACATACCAGTCTTCAGCCAATAGTGTCTAGTGCAGATGACAGTATGAGCCACTGACATGTCCTGGGCAACAGCAGCGATACGTTCACTCAGCAGACGTAAAGTAAACAAATCCTTTAAATCTGTGATGTATTGGAAAATCATCAGTAGCACTTCTTCGGACAGACAGTCTAAGTAGAGTGTATTGAAAGTAAACGCCATTTCTGAACGAAGAAAATCAAATCACTAATCACTGGTTGATATACACTATTAATCCAAAAATGAATTGCACAAAACCATTTAATGTTTGAGGGAAAATTGGTCGAGTCTTGAGATTTCTGCCACTTTTATACAAGGGACCCTGGTCTACAGATGCCGGTACTCTGACCAATAATAATCTTCCCACGTGTACTATTTTTGTTTCTCACTGGTCACCCCTTTCCACTTCCCCTGATTAAATCATTGTTCCGAGACTTTCTATTATTCCCTCTTTTTTTTCTTTTCTTTTTAGTAGATAAATCAAGTTGGAACATTTGTTTAAGCTCGCGCTAATTGTTTCAATAGCCTGACTTTTGTATTCACGGGAGGCAGTGATCTGTACACGATACTGAGGCTGGGGTCGGGTAAGTGCTTGATGTCAAAACACGTCCCGTCTTGGCTATTGTTCTGGCCAGCCAGACCTCACATAATAAGTAGACACTCAAGTTCTAGGTCTTTATCACAGCCTTGACTTGCTTTCAGTCACACACACACACACACAATTAGTAGGCTACTTAGCGTTGTCCAAACATTTTATCCAAACAAGATTCAAAAGAGGCCAAGTTATCTGGACTGGCATTTATCTATCTATCTATCTATCTATCTATCTATCTATCTATCTATCTATCTATCTATCTATCTATCTATCTATCTATCTATCTATCTATCTATCTATCTATCTATCTATCTATCTACCTACCTATCTACCTATCTATCTATCTATCTATCTATCTATCTATCTATCTATCTATATCTTATAATTATATATATAGTGTGCGTATAAAAGGGAGAGGGTGTAAGATAGACTGGAAGTCATAATGGAAATATTTAAATAGAGTTGTTGTTTTTTTTTGTCCTGTTTAGTGTGTGAATGTAAAAAACTAAAGAGAGGACGCAGAATGTCCTGAATCCATGTCCTCAGTTTTACTTTTGTTACAAATGTACATTATGTCCAATTGACCTTGAATCTCTCCCGAGGCAAAGTCTAATCTGGATAGGTCAATGCTTCACACATTGGATGGTTAACGAAAGGCAGTCGTGTCTGAGGTCTGTGATTGCAACTTCGATCCATGACATCGACTTCAAAGATGGTAGGGGCTATAGGTACACTTGAAAAAGTAAATTGTTCGAATATATTGAATATTTAACTAGTCATACCTTTCCCCTCTCCAACACACACACACACACACGCTTACCTGGACTATTGACCAAATGGGTCTGGACAGTGGTGTATGAAGCTTGAATGTTTGCTTTTTAGTTTGACTTAGGAATTCATTGGATAGGGGAATTACGAGATACATTAGTCCATCGCTTGACCACTGGTTTAGAACAATTAACAAAAAGTAGAACAAATACTTCTGCTCCGTAAAACAAGAGTTGCACAATCTGGTAGCAGACACACAGATATTATGCTGCACCGATAGACGCATATGTGTCAGATCCCCTACAGTTAATTTGCATTTTCACATTGTCTTGACTTGAGCGTTCTTATGTCACATTGCCTTGACTTGAGCGTTCTTATGTCACATTGTCTTGACTTGCGCGTTCTTAAGAGCGAATTATCTGCTGATATCTATATATAGCTAGGCTATTATATAAAGACATACAGCCATACAAAGTATAAAAATTAAAGTTCTCCTTTCAGACTTTACGATTCACAGGGCAGATAATGTTAAGGTCATCCGTTTCTTAGGCCAACGGTTAACGAGCAGGGTGTTATGTGGCCAGCACAACGACCAATCGCAAGAGCCACATAGTTCTGCTATTTGTAAGATTTGATCCATATTTCGCAATTTTTTTTTATTTTGGACAAAAAAATTCATTGTACTGAGCGAGGCCCGTACCAATGGAAGGCCTTAGGCGACTGCCTAGTTTGCTTATGTTTAAGTACGGCCCTGCCACTAGCGGATCCAGAATTTTGGAGTGGGAGGGGCGATTTTTTTCCAAACCCTAACCCCCTAACGCCCAGTAAACCCTGACCCTAAGCATAAACGCGCGTACAACATTTATATATAAATATATATACAGGGCCGTTGCCAGGGTTGTGGCCGCCAGCGTGCGAAATACAAAATGCCGCCCCTTATTTTTTGTTCTAGAACAAAACATTTCTTACTTTGGAGTTTCTTATTGTTTGTATGTAGATGCAGGATGTAAAGTACAAGTGTTAACAGTTGAACACTTATTGCTAATATCATTTAAATAATCAAACTTTAGGTTCTCAATGTAAATATTTCACATGAAAAAAAAATCAACACACTTTCACTAGAAGTTCTTGTGAAATAAAACAATGAACATATTATTGAATACATTATTTAATACTTTTAATTTAAACCAAAGAATTTAAAATTTCTTCCTTGCTTTCTGTGAAGCAAATTTTTTAATGGGTAAAGTTTTTACTAAAATTCGTCCGCCCCCCCTGCATCCGCCAGTGGGCCCTGCTGGCAGCTTAACTTTTTTAAAAAATGCAGTCAAAAAATAAAGTAAATATTTCAAGTCCTGAGTCACTTTTAAGTATTTTAATTAAACCCCTTTCTTAGCCGTTACATTTTCCGAGAATATCACAGTCTTTACGGTCGAATGATTTAGTTATACATCCGCTGTTTCACAGGTAGAAATATTTCCTGAGAAAATGTGTGTACAGTTTATCTTGGGATTTCTAACTTATAATTAAACTAAATGAGTTTAAGAAAAAGAAATGTCTTCTTGAAAGGAATTCTTAGTTGTTTTTTTTTTTTTTTAAAGTCCAAAGTCATGATTCCGTGTTAGGTGTTAAAGGAATTATTTTAGGTTTGTGATTGTCATGCTCCACCCACACCGGACTACATTTACAGTAATCAGTTTATAACCCTACGCTAAAACAAGTAGTCCCGAGAGCAGTATATAGTTATACTTTCTATACACTGCCATCCACTTCTGAAAGAGAGAACCTTGGCTCATATTCTTGTCCTAACGTCAATTTCTCCAAGTGTCACACTTTGCTAAGTATTGGAAAGTACATTTGGCATTTTCGTCTGTTCTAGGAAATAGGGTAGCAGCTTAGAAATTGCTTAAAAATTCATCAGTTCTTTTTATTTTCTGATGCTTACATGTACGACCTGTCCATAGGGCTTCCATGTACTTGGTTACTTGGTTACTTGGTGTTGGTGGTCTGATTGTAAAGAATTTCAATAAGCAAAAAAAAAAATATATATATAAAATTCGAGGTGACCACTCTATCTCAGGGCACCGAGTATCATATGTAGGATTTATTTAATAATAATTGTTACAGAACTGTAATAAAACAATAACCTATTTTTCTCTCAAGATTTGAAAAATACATGGATAATAGGTCAAAGCTGTTAAGGGTCAGAGAGTAGATAAATAAACACATAATCAGTTAGACTCTACAGGGTTAGAGATAACTGCTAGCCTGTGAGGTCCAGAGGAATATGCATGGGGCTGTCGTTACAATGTTTCCGCTACTGACCGCTTTCATTCCCTACCGTCCTGCCGAGATGTGGTCAAGCACGTAATCATTTTGTTTTCTAAAAATTAAGTAGACTCTGAAACTTAGAAGTTCACATTTCTTTTAACAAAGCTTATATCAACATGTTATTTCTCCCACATCCAGTGTCGGATCAAGTTGAAATTTCGCACAATTATTTCTTATACCCGACGAAACAAGAATAAAATAAAAAAAACCTGACGAATAAGTTTATAAACTACTGGTTATTAATTATCTGTTTTGGTATCAAAACTAGACGGGTTCCCTTTAGTTAGCGCCTTCCTTAGAAACAATTTTTTTTTAGTAGGAAACCTGAGAATTTGCGCTATTCAATTTTAGCTTTGTCATCATAGGAATCCTTGGGCCTCTTTTTTGGGGCTTTTTATTATTATTATTATTATTTTTTGTATTTAATTTTTATTTGCAAGTTCTCACATTTTACAACCATTAAATCCTAAAGAATTCAAGAGAAAAGTTGAACCATGATTAACCTATACTTAATTTCTTTACAAAAATATATTAATAGTTATGAAAATATTATTTAATTGCAAAGACTTACTACATAACTATTGAAACCATCAGCAACAGAAAAATGATACAAGGATTAGCATATGGACAACTAAAGGATAACCAACCAAGATTAAAAGCCAATACACACCAGCACGACCGCACCCATACTGAGACTAACGTGTGGCCTCTGTTTGATCTACATTTTTAGGCATATGAAAATAAATATACAAATCGAAAATGTATGTTAAGTTCCTTGACAACGTTTTGCATATTCTGTGAATACATGGGCGAATGTGAAAGATATTTCTTGAAACTGTGAAACTTATGACAAAGCAAGATCAAAACTAAAAAAAAAATATGTTTAGGGCAACAGTTGCATTCCTGTCTAATGTCGAGTATTGTGTAGTTTTCATGTTAGACCATGGCGTTCAAGGAAATCCTAGTCCGTCGTTTAAACAGTTATCTTTCCTTTGATTACAGCTAAAAGAGAAACACTATAAATAGCATATCTCTAGTTGTCTTTTAAAACATTGCTAGGAACCTTGTATTAGTTAAGGGTCAGACTGACATTGTCATTGCAGGGCTTGTATATGAAAGAAAAATGAAAAATAGACCAGAGGCTACCCTGGTGGGGAGGGGGCGTGCGTGCGTGTTGTCCCACATGGTTGAGCGACGTAGAGAATTATATATACAGAGAAGATATGCATATTTTCTGCACTGCCGAATCAAGTTTTCTAGGCTCCTATCTTTTGTAGCACACAATACTTTCACTATGGAGGAATTGTAACAGTTTCAATCTATGACTTCAACATTACAAACAAATGAGCAGCTAGCTAGAAGTCATAAAAGAGATTTAATGCGAAGATAAACTCAGGGGCGTAGCTAGGGTGGAGGAAAGGGGGGGGGGTCCAAATTTGAAAATCCTAGAAGGCCCCCACTTGACCCCCTAAATTAGTGTCGGAATTTTTTTTTCTACATTTTTACATTAAATATTAAGCCAACGCCATGTTATCTTGCTATTGGTGTAGTTATGTAAATTTGACCATGTTTTATGTATTACACACATTAGGCTTATACACTTTCTCATGTCATGGTGTCGAATGTCAAAATGCAGGGGCCCCTGAAGAGACCAAGCCCCCCCCTTCCCCCGATTCCCAAAATCCCTAGCTACGCCACTGAAAAAAACTGCCACGCATTCTGATAGTGTTGAAATTATATTTATATTATATTTATTATATTTGACCGTGTTAGTTTAGCGTAAAGATGAGCAATCGAGATCAATTAATAAGCTTTTCCACGACTGATGGATGACAACACGAAGACGATTGTTTGTTTATGTTTGTAAAATGTTTTACATATTTCGGATGTTCCTTCAGAGTTGAAGATAGTTTACTTCCTAGTCCAAACCTCCCGCAGGACGACGGGGGATGGGAGCGGGCAGGGTTTGAACCCTCGACCGTCGATAAATCCGAACGACAGTCCAGCGCGCAAACCGCACGACCAGGCAGCCAGTATTGATTAGTATTGAAGGTGTTTGTTACATTTATATGTGTATTTATGTTTGTCTGTTGTATGTGTGTTTGTTTGTTTTCATGTAGTCTCCCTTGTTCTACTGTCAGTATGTTCACGTGTTCACGGTTTACTCTTAAGTGTGTCAGTAGTGTGTATTCACTGTGTATTAGTCTCTGCTGGTTGTTCTCCCCTTGTTTTCACGTTAATAAAAATGGAGTGTAACTTTTAAACATCAGTATTGTTAGTGTATTGTGATAATATAACATGGTGGCAGCTTTCTAAAAGTTCTAAAATGGAAACTGTAAGTAAAACTAACTTTAAACCAAGAATTAACCCTCCACCTCCTTTAAATGTGAAGAAAGGGTGTGAGGAATGGAAGCTTTTCAAGCAAATGTGGCTGAACTACTGCACTATCGAGAGAATAAACGATATAGATGAAGAGTATGCCAAAGCACTGTTCTTGCACACTATCGGCCCAGCGGCGTTGGCAGTATACAACAGTATCACCTTTAAACCAAAGCATAATGTTCAAGACATAATATGTGCATTTGATGAGCACTTCATTGGTTTAAAAAATGAAACTTATGAAAGATATGTTTTCAACAACAGACAGCAGAAGCCACAAGAAACCGTAGAGGATTACTTACTAGCTCTACGCACACTCGCTAAAACCTGCAATTTTTGTGACCATCTTGAAGAGTCATTAATAAGAGACCGAATGGTAGTTGGCATCAGAGACACGAAGACAAAGAAAGAACTCTTACAAGAACATAAACTAACACTCAAGACTTGTATAGAAATCTGCAAGGCTAATGAAGCTGCTGACTTGCAACTACAGGTACTAGAGACAGGTAGGCTTACATCTGATGCCTCACCACCTCAGGATGAGGCGTTCGCTGTCTCGTCTCGCAAAAACATTCTACAACAAAATGCTGCTCATAAACAGCGCAAATGTAAATTTTGTGGACAAAACCACCCGTTCAAAAAGGAACTGTGTCCTGCGTGGGGTAAAATATGTAATAACTGTAAACAAAAAAATCATTTCGGCATTCAATGCAACCAAAAGAAACTGCAATATGTGCATGAAGACAGTGATGATTGTTATTCGTTATCTTCTAATGATGAGGCTGTGCTTGCTGTACAAGGTGGACTAAACAATAAAATCATAAAAGCTGAAATGATCATAGCTGGTGAGAAGATTGTGTGTCAGATTGACTCGGGTGCCAGCGTTAATGTCATCCCTAAGAAGCTTATTAAATCTGCACAAATCTGTCCCACTCAAAGCAAGCTACGTGTGTATGACGGTAGCACACTCATACCTATTGGAAAGGTACAAATCGTAGTACAAAATCCAAGGACCAACAAGAGATATCGTGTTGATTTCGTGGTTGTGAGAGATGACTTAACTCCCCTGTTAGGGAAGAAAACGTCAGAAAAAATGGGACTAATTACAATTAACTATCATACTTTTGAAAGTGTTGACAAGGTTGAAAGTGTTGATAAGCCTCTACCAAGGTTATCGACAAAAATATTTGAACAGTTCTCTGATGTATTTGATGATCAGCAGGGTGAATTACCTGGTGTTGTACACTTAGAAGTGAATCATGACATAACACCAGTTACATGTCCATCTGGTCGTGTACCTTTAGCTATGCAGGCTAAAGTACAGTTTGAGTTAGAACTGCTAACAGAAAAAGGAATCATTGAGCCTGTTGATAAACCTACTGACTGGGTCAGTCGAATGGTGATTGCAACTAAAAAATCTGGAAAACTCCGTATCTGTTTAGATCCTCGTCCTCTCAACAAGGCACTTAAAAGAGAACGTTTTCCCCTTCCAGTAATGGAAGACTTGCTTCCTAGATTATCGAATGCAAAAGTGTTTTCAAAACTGGACCTTGCAAATGCATATTGGCATGTGCATCTGGATGAAGCATCGAGTTTGCTAACAACTTTTCAGACACCCTTTGGACGTTACAAGTGGAGAAGATTACCATTTGGAACATCTGTGAGCTCAGAACTGTTTCAGAAACATTTAAATGCTGCTCTTGAAGGTCTTGAAGGTGTGATTGGTGTAGCTGATGATATTATAGTCTATGGTTCCGGAGACACATGGGAAACAGCTTCCCATGACCATGACAAGAATATTACAGCATTATTTGAGAGATGTCGCTCTGTGGGAATTAAACTGAACAAAGAAAAAGCTGAGATTAAAATGAAAGAAATTACATTTCTGGGACATCTAATTACAAGTGATGGTTTAAAGATTGATCCTGAAAAGGTAAAGGCTGTTAAAGAAATGAACAAACCAACAAACGTTGAGGAAGTTCGGCGCTTTTGTGGGTTTGTGAACTATCTTGCTAAATTCCTACCCAAACTATCCGACGTCATTGAACCAATTCGGCAGCTACTTCGTACAGATATCCCTTGGTCATGGTCGAGAAAACATGACAGTGCATTCTGTGACATACAATCTATGGTGACTCAAGCTCCTGTGCTAGCATTCTACAATCCACTTAAAGAATTGACCATACAGTGTGATTCCAGCCAAAAAGGTCTTGGCGCTGTCCTAATGCAGGAAAGTAAGCCCATAGCTTACGCAAGTCGATCTTTGACTGATACTGAAACTAGATACGCACAGATCGAGAAAGAAATGCTAGCAATTGTATTTGCACTGGATAAGTTCCACCAATACACGTTTGGTCGACATATAACCATTGAAAGTGACCACAAACCTCTTGAAGCAATAATGGCTAAACCTCTCTCAGCTGCTCCTCGAAGATTGCAGGGAATGATGTTGCGCATACAAAACTATGACATAACTGTAATTTATAAAAAGGGAAAAGAAATGTATCTTGCCGATGCACTTTCAAGAGCTCATATCAAGTCATCAGCAAACAGTCAAGGGGAGTTTGAGCTCATAAATATGACCAGTTTTCTAGCAATTGGGGAAGAAAGACTACAGAAACTAAAGGAAGAAACCGAGAAAGATAGGACGCTTCAAAAACTTCTAATCACAATTAATCAAGGTTGGCCAGAAGGCAAGCATCTTCTACCATATCAGCTAACGCCTTATTATAATTTCAGAGACGAAATGTCAGTTCAAGAGGGGCTTATATTCAAAGGTGAAAGAGTAGTAGTGCCCAAGTCACTACGATTAGAAATGAAAAGAGAAGTTCATTCTACACACTCAGGCATTGAAGGATGTCTAAAAAGAGCTCGTGAGAGTTTATTCTGGCCAGGAATGACCGGTGACATAAAGCATTATATTTCAACTTGTGAAATATGTCAAGCTTTTCAACCCAATCAACAGAAAGAGACTTTAATGAATCATGAAGTTCCCACACACCCCTGGGAAAGGGTTGGTGTTGATCTATTCACACTTGACGGCAAAGACTATCTTGTGTGTGTGGACTACTACAGTAACTTCTGCGAAGTTGATCGTCTAGAGAACACTAGTTCAGAAACTGTCATAAGAAAACTTAAAGCCCATTTCGCTAGATATGGCATCCCATCCACAGTGGTCTCTGACAATGGACCTCAGCTATCTTCGGACAGCTTCGCAAAATTCGCCAACGATTGGAGTTTCAACCATTTGACAAGCAGTCCCCACTATCCCAGATCAAATGGAAAAGCTGAATCAGCCGTGAAGACTGTAAAGACATTATTTCTTAAAAATAAAGATCAGTTCATGGCTTTACTTAATCATAGAAGCACCCCGAATAAAACTGGTACTAGCCCATCACAGGCATTCTTTAACAGAAGAATCAGAACCTTGCTGCCTATAGCTAAAAGCCTGTTGAAACCTCAAGTTCTGGATACTCAGAAACATAGAAAAGCGCTGAAAGAAAACCAGAGGAGATCAGCGATTTACTACAACTCCCACGCTAAAGATTTACCTCCCCTTGCTAAGGGTGAAGAGGTGAGACTAAAGTCAAGGTCGCGTGGCCATGAGCGTTGGCAAAAGAGAGTTATAACTCGTCAGTTACAACAACGGTCGTATGAAATTGAATCTGGCGGAGGAGTTTATCGCCGAAATAGACTTCACTTACGAAGAATCCCACTGCCTGCTGAAACGAATGCGCCTACACCAACAGGTACGACCGAGCCTGACAACCCCGCACCTGTGGATGCACCCAGCACAGATGAAAGTAGGCCTAATGCTCAGAGACCTGAGAGCCATATAGAAGACGGGTCTCACAGATCGACAACGTATACAACTAGGTCAGGCCGAGTGGTCAAATCCACAAGAACTAGTGACTATGTATATGACTAACCTCAAACACCGGAGGATGTTACATTTATATGTGTATTTATGTTTGTCTGTTGTATGTGTGTTTGTTTGTTTTCATGTAGTCTCCCTTGTTCTACTGTCAGTATGTTCACGTGTTCACGGTTTACTCTTAAGTGTGTCAGTAGTGTGTATTCACTGTGTATTAGTCTCTGCTGGTTGTTCTCCCCTTGTTTTCACGTTAATAAAAATGGAGTGTAACTTTTAAACATCAGTATTGTTAGTGTATTGTGATAATATAACAGTGTTGACACGAACATTGTCGAACGGCAACAGGATTTGAGAAAAGTCTTACGATAGAACGAAAAGCTTTTTTTTTTTTTTTATCAACATATTCGTTTCGTAGCTATTAAAAATTAAGGCGATTAGAAATGATAAAGCGTATCCAGGGAAAGATCGGAATCTGTAGCTTACAATATCCCAGCCAACATATAAGAAACCATTATTATTCACTTTATTTTATTCGCATTTGTGAAAGCTTTTATAAAAACACTTTTTGAAAACACAAAATGTTACGAAAATGTGTATTCTTATATGGGCACATGCAAAATTAAAGCACAATTTGTGATTCTTTAGCCTGTTGCGTCTTGAAAAAACTAAGTACAGACAGTGCGTCTCACCGACATTTTATGCAGTTAGTGTCTATGTTATTGCACCAACAACATCTAGACTTATAAAAGGAAGTATTTTTAGTGCGTTTACGTTGGTTAGTGAAGTTCGCGCTGTTCAAGTGTATGCTAACGATTTTCTTCTTAGGATTTGTTGATATAATTTCTTTTGTTGTCTTAAATAGGGTGGGGGTCCATTTCAATGAACAATGTAAATCATCATGGCATAAGAGAGGGGGGGGTATCACACACACACACACACACACACACACACACAAAAGCGAAGTATTTTCTTTTTAAATGGTTGTATATAAACTATTAAAATAGTCCTCCAGATGTCATGTGCAGCCTACAATAGTTGTTTATCCATGAAGCTCTAAATCTATATATTTCTAACAATTGTAGCGACCACATCAATAATAACAAATGTGGTCCAGTTTTGAGATCTGAATTCTATGTTTCTACTCCTTAAACGATTTTTTTGTGTGCTATCACTAAATTTGATTTATAGATAGATTAGGGGAAGTCATCGTACACGATGTGGAGACTTAATATATAGGTACTGGCTTTGTCTTTATGGTTATACACAATGTGGAGACTTAATATATAGGTACTGGCTTTGTCTTTATGGTTATACACAATGTGGAGACTTAATATATAGGTACTGGCTTTGTCTTAATGGTTATACACAATGTGTAGACTTATATATAGGTAATGGCTTTGTCCTTATGGCTATAGACAATGTGGAGACTTATATATAGGTAATGGCTTTGTCTTTATGGCTATACACAATGTGGAGACTTATATATAGGTAATGGCTTTGTCCATAAGGCTATACACAATGTGGAGACTTATATATAGGTAATGGCTTTGTCTTTATGGCTATACACAATGTGGAGACTTATATATAGGTAATGGCTTTGTCCTTATGGCTATATATTTACCATATGTTTAAATTCCAATTTGGCATCCTGTTAAACTATACCAGCCTCTGGCTATATAAGTATTGGCCTATAGCTATATACTAATTTTGTATTTTAGTGTGTGTGTGTTTGTGTGTGTGTGTTGGGGGGGGGCTGGAGGACTTGAAGGCTCTCTTTTTTTAATGTTTTAATACGACTTATCTGGATAAGTAGGTTCTAAGTACTCTCCAGATATCCATATCCGGTCCACAATGCTATGCTATCTAGTCCATCATAATGTCTGCCACAGTACATACAAAATCAGATGTTGAATGCCATTGGTCGACGCTTTTATGCGATGACGCGGGCTGTATGATGCGTTTCTGAAATATATTCACCCTATAAATATAAAGGTTGGCCTCTAGTGCCACAAGAGTTAATTTGTGAGGTCATTTGTAGGGTCATTTTTCTTGACCCGTGATGCGGCGCTTCCCGAACTTCATCCCACAGTGCACACAATGAACTGACAAAGTCTCAAGTTTCATTTCAGTCGAAAGTGTTTGTGATGATGCGGTCCGTGACACAACTGTCAAAACCTCACCTGGCATGTGTTCAGTCGAAAGTGTTTGTGATGATACGGTCCGTGACACAACTGTCAAAGCCTCACCTGGCATGTGTTCAGTCGAAAGTGTTTGTGATGATACGGTCCGTGACACAACTGTCAAAGCCTCACCTGGCATGTGTTCAGTCGAAAGTGTTTGTGATGATACGGTCCGTGACACAACTGTCAAAGCCTCACCTGGCATGTGTTCAGTCGAAAGTGTTTGTGATGATACGGTCCGTGACACAACTGTCAAAGCCTCACCTGGCATGTGCTCAGTCGAAAGTGTTTGTGATGATGCTGTCCGTGACACAACTGTCAAAGCCTCACCTGGCATGTGTATGGAGCTTCCGATGATGTCCTTGGCATCTGTGGGCAGTTTAGACCAATAGCTCTTTGCCACGCCAAAGATCTGTGCCCACAGGTAGTGACGTTGCAAAGTCAGTGTTCGGGCCCTCTATAGCGAATAGTCTCGGCGTACGTATAATTCACCGAAGGATTCGATGGTATATCAGTGATGCCCAACCTTGCACGACTTGCGGGCCATTTTATTTCCAGTCGCGGGCCACATCAACAAAAAGAGAAAAAAAAAAAACTAAATATAATTAACCTGAAACTATTTGATTAGAAACCCGTGGATCTAGTACCCGTAGTTAAACAATATTTTATTCGCGGCTCAAATCAAGAATACCACCATATTTGTTTTAAAATGCCATTTATATTTTGTTTTTTTCGACAGCCAAATTTTTCTAATGAAACAAACATGCTAGCGTATCATCGTGTTCCACAAAAAAAAGTAAAGATACATTCACTTCTCCTGGTAGATTCTCATTTCAGAGTCCCATTTCATAAGCACACAAATGTTACTAAAGGTCATGGTACCAACCCATTTCATAAGCACGCAAATGTTACTAAAGGTCATGGTACCAACCCATTTCATAAGCACGCAAATGTTACTAAAGGTCATGGTACCAACCCATTTCATTAACACACAAATGTTACTAAAGGTCATGGTACCAACCCATTTCATAAGCACACAAATGTTACTAAAGGTCATGGTACCCACCCATTTCATAAGCACACAAATGTTACTAAAGGTCATGGTACCAACCCATTTCATAAGCAGACAAATGTTACTAAAGGTCATGGTACCAACCCATTTCATAAGCACACAAATGTTACTAAAGGTCATGGTATCAACCCATTTCATAAGCACACAAATGTTACTAAAGGTCATGGTACCAACCCATTTCATAAGCACACAAATGTTACTAAAGGTCATGGTACCAACCCATTACAGAAAAAATGAGGACCCTAACGTAGGTAAAGATACATCTTTCAACCTTATTTTTTTGGAGGGGGTTTTTCTACACTTTGTGCCGACGTTTTGGCGGGTCGGATGGAATCGCTTAGCGGGCCGGATCTGGCCCGAGGGTCGTATTTTGGGCATCACTGGTATATATATAAATGTAAGCTATGGAACCATCCTTCATTGCCTTTGATCTCATATGCTCTATCAGTGTCAACCAATAATGAAAGAAATGGGCCTTCCAACCTATAAGGCATGAAAGAGCGCAGCTCATACTGTTTGATCTGATGACGATAGGACTACGGTTGTATAAGTTTTCAAATGCTCGGAAATGGTAAAACAAGGACATTGATTTGTCCAGTTAGTAATAGAATTAGATGCAGCCAACCCAACAAATAATTGTAATTTATCTGTTTTATTATCTATTTTGTTTTAGCTTAACATATGGTTAACATGTTTCTGCATACTTTTAAATAGAATCTTACACTTGTAGAAAATAAATGGACTATAGTTTATGTAGGCCTATAATATACCGCCTAAATAATGACACAAATAAATTTTAACAGAATCCAACGGTATATCTTGGAGAAGGTAAAGATGTTTCACGGTTATTAGTTTAAGTAACTATTATGTTATTTAGTGTATCAGGAGACTAAAAAAAAATTATCTATTTCTAGATGTACCACACTCAAATATAAAGAGAACATGCCGCATCTGGAACTGAACGACACTGCGGCATAATCATACAATATGGGCTGAAGTGTCGAGAGGCCGAAAAGCACCGTGTCAGTCACGGGCTGAACATAATCCGCGGGCCGTAAGTTGGGTAGCACTGATTTACAACAAGAGTAGAGTGTATGGATAAGATTGAGAATGTTTCAGTAACATTCTTTGTTCCAAGTTATACTTCCTGACACTTAGATGCCGGAAGTTAAACCCAGACATACTGCTATTTTTAGAACTACGTCAGACTACGTTTAATTTGTTGCGCTATAATCTCGTAACAAATAGAAAAATACATACAAAGGGAAAGTACTAGGAATAAACATCGAAGGTATAGTCGATAGACAGTTATTTCCCATTTTTCTGCTTTTAGTTATTTTCTTCGTAAACAATTGATGAATTTCTTGTCCTAAGATACTGAAGCGGTCAAAAGGGTGGAGTCCAAGATGGAAGTGAAGTCGAGTAGTAGCCATGTAGCCATGAATTAATAAGGAACTGTTCGTCAGTGGAGGTCTAGAGTGTGGTCACTGAAGCCTACCTACAGCTTTGGCCAATTTTCAGCTGGCTATTGACCATTTTTACTTGCGGCATATTAGATCTAGTTACTGTAGCTATCCCTAAATCTTTGGAACCACTGGGAAACCTCCTAACATAGTCGCCCAACCATCATTCTCCATTTCTCTCATCATAACTTAACAAAATCAATACAAAACAAAAACATTTTCGGCCCCTACTGAACCGCTGCTTGATAGGCGATGCCGTCCAAAGGCATAATTTAACCCGAGAATGGGTACACGAGAAAGGTTTGAGATTCAGTGAAGATTTTCTTGAGGCGGACGAGCCCGTTAGCGTGATAGGGTACTGTATATTACATAGATGGGGACCGTGAATGCAATGGCTGTCTGGCAGTGCGGTTTGCGCGCTAAAACGTCGTTCGGACTTTTCGATGTTCCCGGGTTCAAACCCTGCCCGCTCCCATCGTTCTACGTGAGGTTTGGACTAGGAAGTAAATTATCTTCAACTCGGAAGGAACATCCGAAACATGAAAAAAGATTTTACCAAACTAACATTTGCGATGCCATTCGACGTGAGTTTCTACACGTAGACAAAGAGCTGGCCAACTTTATTGCGACATGGCGTGTGCGTACTGATAATATGTAAGACAAACCACTGCCTTGACATTTGTGAATACCCCGTGCATTTTTTATTTAATACAGTTTTAAAAATTGCGTGTTCGGTTAAGTGTTATTATGTAACAAACCAGAAGAAGACATACAAGCAGGCCTTGTCTTATCACATCAAATTACAAATCTTGGTGTAGCGTATAAATCGGCCTTAGCAGTACGCGGGGCTGCAGGCGAGTGTCACACGCGGCCCGGGGGCAGTAAGCTTTGACCACATATAGCGAATCACATCACGCTAACGGCTCGTCCGCTTCTAATGTTGTAGACCTTATTATTGTTGCACAACAGACTACCTTATGTAGGTACTGTAGTGTTGACCATAGATAGAAATATGAAACACATCACGATTGTTTTATTATGGTGTACGCTTTCGTTCCAAGTACTCTAAAACTGATTTAATGGCTTTTAATCATCGTAACTATATATGGCTCCGCCCGTCTCGGAAGACAATGGATGCGCCCAGATGAGTCACTGGCTTTAGTTTCACCTTGAGCCGGGGAAGAATCTGTAGTGACTGATCAAGCCAATTATGTAGCGTCAGAGTTTGCCACAGTTTGCATATGCATTTGTCCTAGGGCTAGCTGACAGGGCAGCTTTCTTTTTCTTTCTCTTGACTAATGCAGCTTCGTTTCTTTTGCTCTCGGCGAAGTTCGTGCCAGCACGTACAGTCTGTCTCCATGCTGTCTGGTCCTGGGCTATCTCCTCCCACATACTATGGTTGATACCTGTGGTTTTCATGTCTCGCTTGCAGACATCTCTGTAGGTTAGCGGCCCTTGGGTCTGACTCCCTCCGCAAGTTCAGCGTATAGGATGTTTTTAGGGATTCTTCCATCTGGCATGCGGGTGACATGTCTGAGCCAGCGTAGTCCTCTCTGTGTCAAAAGAGCATAGAGGCTGTTCATAATGGCCAGTTACGTCGTAACTGATGATTCAGAAACAAGGGAATCTTCTATCGTAGGGCACCCCTCGGGGGTGGGGCCTGGGCAGATTGCTATACTCGCCACCCCCTAAGCCCATGTCTGCTATAAATGTAAAAATAATAATACAAAATCATAATTTTCCTTTCTTTAGTTTCTATGCTTTATTCCTAATACATACAATAGGCTTCTAAGTTGTATTGCCTCATTTAAACAAAATGGTACATTTGTATGCAGAAATGGTTCTGATATTTAATTCTTAAAAAAAAAATTCTCGCTTTTTAAGCCCAGAGAAGTATGCTACAAAATGGGATAAAATGTAATTTTCAATATTTTTTTTTTCAATTTTTTTTAGCTGTAAACGAGACAAAGTCAAACTCGATCACCCGGAACTAGACTATGTTCCGGTCTACGCTTATCTTCAAAAAATTTTCGGAGTTTATGCCCTTATGACTTTATTACACGCACAGAAAACCTGGTCAAACTCCACGCCATGAGACTCAGCGCCATTCGTGGTGGAGCAATAAGGTAATTAGCCAAACTAAAAGCGTTCAAGCCCTAGTTAGTCCTGGGATTTCTTGAAATCTCCTTCGACGCTCCAGAATCCACCTGCCCCCAAACGGGCTGCATATCTACATTTTAAAAACTTTTTACAGTGAGAAAGATTATGTTGTTGGTCATTGTAGCCTGCTAGTCCAACAGCATCTTCGTAAAGCATTTGTCCGTTACAACAAAATGGACTTCACCATTCCTCCTGACTTGCATGTCGGCCACGTCTGTTGTACAATGGACATCAACATTATATAGGCCTACTTAAAAAATAAGTGAAATTTCGTTTTATATATTTAAACATCTACTAAATTATACCTACTTATTTTACACTTGACATTTTACAAATATCTGGCCTACCATTCTTCTCAGCTCGCAAATTCTGCATCGGAAAAGGTCGGAAACTGGAAAAATCTCGACACGGTTCTCAAAATAAAAAACCCGGCTCTAACGATTTTCCTAGAAATTTGACAGTTGATGTATATCTTTGGGAAAAGTATTACTAGCTAATTAGCCACACCGGGAATACTTTAGTTTGATCGAAATATAATTTTTCGAAATATTATCTTCTAAAACTAATTTTTATTCTAGGCGATTTGTATCTTGAACAGACATACTTCAGTGGGTATCTCCCATCTAGGCCTTATTCAGGAACATTTAACGCATCGTCTACTCGGTCTGGCTCTATAGACCTATCATTAAATTTTATGGATGGCTGCCTGGTCGTGCTGTTTGCGCTCTGGACTGTCGTTTGGATTTTTCGATGGTCCCGGGTTCAAACCCTGCCCGCTCCCGCCCCCCCGTCGTCCTGCGGGAGGTTTGGACTAGGAAGTAAACTATCTTCAACTCTGAAGGAACATCCGAAACATGTCAAACAAACAAAACAATATAAGGACCTACTCTGGATTGATCTATTCTATACATTCACTTAACCAGGATTTATTTCGTGGGGAAGGGTGAATTTGGGCGGGATAAAAATGTTTCTCTTTTTTTTTTAACAATCTATCATTCATTAGTTATTAAGTTTCCAATAATTGCTCTTACTAAAAGTGATCAGATTCTCAAAGGAGGAGCTATCTTTAAAAAACTATTTTTACTTTCTCGTTTTTATTTGTGTCTTATGATATTTACATGTATTGCTCCGCCCATTAGCAGGGAAACACGCTTATATCGACAGGCATTAAATGTGCAGGCCATCAAACGATCAATAAAAGCAGTGAAATCTGTCACCTGTCATGTCAAACAATTATAAAGTCCCTCCTCCGGGGCGGGCCTTGGGACGAGTGAAGAAGACTGTCAAGTGATGTGACACCGGCGGTCAAAGGGAGACAAACCAAATTAATGTGCGAGAACAGAAATACTGCTGAATGAAAGGAACGATAAAAAGGTAACTAGAAGTAAGTAACGAACTGTGTCAGTCAAGAGTTTTGATTTGTTCCGAGCAACTGAGACAAACTTTGTTGGGAACTAATGGACGAGTGTCCTGATGTGACGAAGGTGGGTAACTCTTATCAATTGATCACATTTCCAGTAGTTAGCTACAGTAGAGCGTCGTTTATCCGACTCAATTGGGACCGGACACCGTTCGGATACGCGATTGTTCGGATAACCGAAAACCGAAGCGATCCATGCAGTACATGCAACCGGACACTACAATTGTAACGGGATATCCCTCACCTTGGGTTTTTCCGTCACTTTTCGCCTCGCGCGAAACAACTGTTGAGCATTGCCTGTTCGAAAACGTATTCATACAGTATATGTGCATTACAGTACATGTGGTTGATAAAAAAAAAAAAAAAAAAAAAAACTGGTCCGGATATTTGACGCTCCGGATAATAAACGTTCGGATAAACGACGTTCTACTGTATTAAAAATATTGACCATAATACACAAAACAAAACAAAACAAAAAAAAAGACACCCACATTTACATGAATGTAAATTTATGATCTATTCTTTGTTTCTTCCCGACTATCGACACCTGGGGGGGGGGGGGGGATGCGTTGTAGCTGAGTGGTAAAGCGCTTGGCTTGAGCCGGAGTCCCAGGTTCGAATCCTGGTGAAGACTGGGATTTGTACTTTCGGGATCCTTAGGGCACATCTTTCGGTAATTTCTGAGTCCACCCAGCTCTAATGGGTACCCGACATTATTTGGGGAAAAGTAAAGGCGATCGGTCGTAATGCTGGCCACAATGCACCTTAGTTTACCGTGGGGGGAAAGAGAAACAGGTGGCCTCAGATTTGTTGTCTTATTTTGAGAATTTTTTTCTTCTGTCACCAATATCAAGTAAACGAAATAACAAACAATGAAAATTTAATAACGAAATAAGCGAAGTGAAGCTTTGGAAATGGCTTAATTATATGAATGCGCTTTAATACTATCCACAGATAGCAGGACCTAATGACCTTCCGGAAGTTAAGTCGATCTATTTCTCAAAAGGTCCTCTTCCGCAAATCGTACCACTACTTATGGCGCCACCTTTGTTATCTGCTCATTTTTGTCAGCAACCTGCAATCCAGTATCAACCAGAACAAGATCCGAATCTACTGCAACATTATCACCACCAACATCACTGTCAACATCGTATAAATGCACTACTCCCTAGGTCAAAAGCCTCCCAAAAACTGCACGAGGATGTCGCGGAGCGTCCGAGAAGCTCCAATCACGTGACAAGAAGGTTTGCTGATGAATCTTCAAAGGAAGTGACGTCTTCTCACCGCGTCACATCTCCGTGCTGCCAACTCCCTCGTAAAGAGCTGGATAGTCAAGCTTTGTCTGGTAATCAGTTTAATCCTAAAGTATGGCCTCGAACCACAACTAACAATTGTAAATACAGAAATGATCCAATGTCAGAAGAAATGCGCCAGACCACAGGGTTCCCTGACTACCTCTCTCCCCCAGGCAAGTATGTTCCTTCCTCTCCACGTCTGCATTCACTAGGAGGTCAAGACGAACTTTCCGCAAAAGCAACAGATTCCCTGCACTTTCCAAAGTTACGAAGAATCCATAAGATATTGAGCGAAGACAGCGAATCCAATGCATTCCTCTCCAGTGATGTTCAGCGAAAGGACACGCTTACTAACAGAGACGCCATTCATTACATCACCAATCAATATCTTTTGGTACCTCATGCTCAGATTTTCGACTCATTCTACAAACGCGACAAACTTCGTCCCGGACACTTCAACGAAATTATCTCGAAAAATGTCGACTCTAAAATTTTCCCAGCAAACCCCTCATGGAGTTTGGATTTAGGGCTTAGGGAATCAGATTATTACAGAAAAGGCGACCAGGTGAGACCTCTAGACTGCAGTACGCTGTCACAAAACAAGAAAAAGTCTGCAGTGTCATTCTCTATGAGCCGTATACTAGGAGAGGACTCAGATGAGAACTCCAATCAAGACGACATCGCAAACATCACGGATTATTTCTGTAAGTGTTTAGAGTATAGTTTTGTATACCTTTAGCTTTGGTAGAATTGAATCATTTATCTTAAGAGCTTTGTACTGCATGCATTTATTATTTATCAAATTATATATAGCTATGCCGGTAAGGTAATATATATATATATATTATCGAATAGCTGTTTTTACCTCCATTCCTAATATTATTATATTCTTGAATTCATGCATTCGCTTTACTTATTACATTATTATTTTCTTTAATTGTTTTTAAAGTACTATATCAGTAACTATTTCAGTGATACGCAAATTAAGACCCGCGGGTAATATATGGCTAGTGCAGAAATAAAATACAAAAAGTGCAAAAATATATATTTTTTCAGATTTTCATGCCATTAAACACAAACAACAAAAGACAAATAAAAAGGCGGGGGACAGGGCTTAAACAATTGTCGTACATGCAAGCAGAAGGACCTGTAGGTTATCAATCAATGCACACATGCTTTTTCCCTATGCTAAACATGTATAGTCTCGTGATGCCGGACCAAGGCTCAGATTTAATTCTAATGACAAAGTTCTTGGAAAAGTAGCAGAAAATAAGTACAATACAAAGGAACTATTGCTCTGCGCACACACGCACACACACACACACACACACACACACACACGCACACACGCACACACACGCACACACGCACACACACACGCACACACGCAAAAAGTAGTAAAATTATCAATGTTTTATCGCAAGCACCAGTGATCAAGAAACAGACGCTATGCTCAAAATATGAACTAATCTTGACAGCATCAGTTTTACTGAACGTGGGGGGATATTAAACTACCTTGAAACAAGTGGACTGAAACGTTCTGTTGTGTGTATGACCGGCTCTATGATGCGGACATTCAGGCTAGGTTTCCAAGCTATTGAGAAAGCAGAATTTGACCTTGTGGGTAGGGTTCCCCTTTCAGTCCTTGCGATCTATGGGGCGGATGATGTTAGGGTCATCCGTTTCTTTGGTCAATGGTTGGGGAGCAGCAAGGCCAGCAACCGTCTTTTCTTTCCCCAACCAATGTCGGGTGACTGTTAGAATTGGTTGCCGCCCTAAAAATCCTGAATGTCAAAATATAATGTAAAAATTGCCTTACGAGCTGCAGTGAACGGTGTGTTCCAAATTTTTTTTTCCCCCCTATAAATTAAATAAATTCTGCGTTTCTGAATAGGTCATGTGATGATCCTTATGTGCATGCAATCTGCCGTTCTAGTATATTTTTAACATTTTCTAATCATATAAATAAAATATTAATTTCAATATTGGTTATCAATAGAAATGTACTTCATTCCTAAAATTTAAATTTCATTACAATAAATACCATAAAAAGGCTTTTTTGTTGTATTTTTATTTCATGGCATTCATTACGTGCCCAGGCAATCTTTACGTGCCCAGGCATTCATTATGTTCCCAGGCAATCTTTACGTGCCCAGGCATTCATTATGTTCCCAGGCATTATTACCTACTTAGGCATTCATTACTGCCCAGGCATTCATTATGTTCCCAGGAATTATTACCTACTTAGTCATTCATTACTGCCCAGACATTCATTATGCTCCCAGGAATTATTACCTACTTAGTCATTCATTATTGCCCAATCATTCATTATGTTCCCAGGCATTATTACCTACTTAGGCATTCATTACTGCCCAGGCATTCATTACGTGCCCAGGCATTCATTGCGTGCCAGGCATTCAGTACGTTCCCAGGCATTCATTACGTGCCCAGGCATTCATTGCGTTCCCAGGCATTCATTGCGTTCCCAGACATTCATTGCGTTCCCAGGCATTCATTGCGTGCATAGGCATTCATTCGTGCCCAGGCATTCATTGCGTTCCCAGGCATTCATTACATGCCCAGACATTCATTACTGCCCAGGCATTCATTACTGCCCAGGCATTCATAACTGCCCAGACATTCATTACTACCCAGGCATTCATTACTGCCCAGGCTTTCATTACATGCCCAGGCATTCATTACAAGCCCAGACATTCATTACTGCCCAGGCATTCATTACATGCCCAGGCATTCATTACTGCCCAGGCATTCATTTCGTGCCCAGATATTCATTACTGCCCTGGCATTCATTACTGCCCAGGCATTCATTACTGCACAGGCATTCATTGCATTCCCAATTATTACGTGCCCAGGCAATCATTACTGCCCAGGCATTCATTACGTGCCCAGGCATTCATTACTGCCAACGCATTCATTACTGCCCACGCATTCATTACTGCCCAGTCATTCATTACTGCCCAGGCATTCATTACTGCCCAGGCATTCATTACATGCCCAGACATTCATTACATTCCCAGGCATTCATTACGTGCCCAAGCATTCATTACATTCCCTGGCATTCATTACATGCCCAGGCTTTCATTACATGCCCAGACATTCATGACTGCCCAGGCATTCATTACATGCCCAGGCATTCATTACTGCCCAGGCATTCATTTCGTGCCCAGATATTCATTACTGCCCTGGCATTCATTACTGCCCAGGCATTCATTACTGCACAGGCATTCATTGCATTCCCAATTATTACGTGCCCAGGCAATCATTACTGCAGAGGCATTCATTGCATTCCCAGGCATTCATTACATGCCCAGGCATTCTTTACGTGCCCAGGCATTCATTACTGCCCACGCATTCATTACTGCCCACGCATTCATTACTGCCCAGTCATTCATTACTGCCCAGGCATTCATTACATGCCCAGACATTCATTACATTCCCAGGCATTCATTACGTGCCCAAGCATTCATTACATTCCCTGGCATTCATTACTGCCCAGGCATTCATTACATTCCCAGGCATTTATTACATTCCCAGGCATTCATTACTGCCCAGGCATTCATTGTGTTCCACGAGATGATATTGTCATCTTTCCACTAAAGGTAGCCAATACAGTAAAGACAAAATTTGATGGCTTCGCGGAGTATTCTCTACATTTGGACATTTTTCCTACATATGGCTGCCTGGTTCATGATTGTGTGACGATTTATATATTTAGATTGATCTTAGGAACGCTTATATATGTTTTCCCACTTTCCGCTGTATTTGTCCAATGTTTTCGAATGTTCCTTCAGAGTTGAAGATAATCTACATCGTAGTTCAAACCTCTCGCAGGACGACGAGAAGGCAGTGGGCAGGGTATGAAGCCGGTACCGTCGAGACGACCAGTCCAGCGCGCATACTGCGCGACCAGGCAGCCATAGTTCTGTTCAACTCTGAACACATTTACACTTTGACCTTACACGAGGGGGGTGTTGTTGAGTACAGGCGCTAACCTCTTCCCCTCCCCTCCCCCCCCCTATTTAGTCACAAATTATTCCCTTATAATGTCACACATTCCAGACTTGTTCCCTTCGTTGATTTTACTTGATAGATTTGAGTGGAAACACAAAGTGGGTAGAAAAGTCTATCAGATAAGTAGCACACATTTGACAATGCCCTTCTTTGAGATGTATAATCCCCGTCTTTCTTAATTGTAAACATGAACCAAGCATAGACACACAATTTGAAAAGCCTCCTTGTAACTAAGTCTATATGGCTGCCTGGTCGTGCGGTTTGCGCTCTGGATTGTCTTTCAGATTCATCGATGGTCCCGGGTTCAAACCCTGCCAGCTCCCATCCACCGTCGTCCTGCGGGAGGTTTGGACTAGGAAGTGAACTCTCTTCAACTCCGAAGGACCATACGAGGCATATGGAATATTTACAAACATTCCCTTGAACGTATTCTTGCATTCTTAGGGTCGATTGAGAGGTGGACATATCGTCCCTGTCCTGGATGTTGCTTTTGTCTTTTTTTTTTCTCTTTGTCACTCTAATTTTCTGTTGTTTTTAACCAATTCGGCATTGAAATATTTTATATTGTTCAGCCATTAAAAAAAGTAACAGAAAAAAAAATGCAACAACAAAAACACAATTCTTGTTATTGATGGACTAATGTGTCTATAGAATACAAAAAATGTTACAAATGATCTCCCTTGTTTGATGATAGTGTCAAGATTATCATCTCCCCTGAGGCGGCAGATATGAAACAACCATTTCAGACGCCATCTTTGAACTGTTAAATCCCGGTCTTTCTTAATTGTTTCTTGTCGGTGATTCAATTTTTGTGTGTTGTTCAGAATGGAATGTCTTCAGAGGTTCTCAATTCACATTACATGGACTCGGCATAACTTGCTTCACATTTCTTAAATCTGATGTTAAAAGTAAAGGAACAAGAGACCCCTGGATTGGGTTCAAGCGTATGGTGTGCCCCCTTTAGAAAGTTGAGGGTGAAAAAATAATGTTTAGCCATATTATGTGTTGACTATAAACAGGGCCGACCCTAACAATTACGGGGCCCTGTGAGACACGGATTGCACGGGGCACAGTCTAGATAGGAATAAGGATAATAAGTGAAAAATTAAGATTTTGTATTAGAAAAAAAAATTCGTCTTTGTAATCTACATAGTAATTAAATGAAAGCTGACAATGCCTTTTTTTTTTATCGCGCGTAGGATAGGCGTTTTCCATATTGAATGACACCCCAAAATAAAATTTTGTCTATTTTGTTCTGGAGATTTTGAGCTTTTAGGAGATTTTTAATAATTTCAGATTTCCAGGAAGTTTCGATTTGCAATTTCAGGAGATTTCCAGGAGCTCTTGCAAAATCAGGAGGCCACGGTTACTCTGTAAAAATAATTTAAACATAGAATTAGCGCGGGACCTATGAAGGCGTGGGGCCAACTGCGGCCGCATAAGGCTGCAGTGGAATAAGGCCGGCCCTGACTATAATTATATATATTATGCTTATAAAAATAAATTCCAATGTATGTACCACCATTAGCAAATAATAATGTCACTATACTACATTTAGTTGCTGCTTCTTACAAGTAGCTGTACCATAAGACTAAATATAGTTACGATTTATCCTTTATCAATCAGTCACCGCTTCAATGTTTATACGACTTCTTATAAGTATTAAACAAACCATTCTGTTGTTTTTTATATATAAACAAAAGTATCAATTTATTAGTACGTTTTTTTTCCGCATGACATGTTTACATTTCGTGAACACTTATATACGTAAAGCGCTTGACTTCCGAACCGGGGTCCGGGGTGCGAATCCTGGTGAAGACTGGGATTTTTAATTTCGGTATCTTCTGGCACTTCTGAGTCCATCCAGCTCTAATGGGTACCTGACATTAGTTGGGGAAAAGTAAAGGTCGTTGTGCTGGTCACATGGCAAGCTCGAATCAGATGACCTTTACATCATCTGCCCTATAGTGTGTTGTTGTTATCAAGTGTATCATCAAGTTTATTGTTGTTATCAAGTGTATCATCAAATGTACCATTGTGATCAAGTGTATCTTCAAGTGTATCTTTGTTATCAAGTGTATCATCAAGTGTATCTTTGTTATCAAGTGTATCATCAAGTGTATCTTTGTTATCGAGTGTATCATCAAATTGTATCTTTGTTATCAAGTGTATCATAAAGTGTATCTTTGTTATCAAGTGTATCATCAATTGTATCTTTGTTATTCTTGTGTCCCTAGGATGGGTCTAACTGGTAGTTAGTATAAAGTAATAATCACCAAGTTAGCGATGTCAGTCATCTTGTAAGGCCAAGTCTAGAACAGTAAACAGACACAATGACATTCAAGTTCTGGACATAGTTCTCACAGATCCCAGCCCCTTGCAATGACCCATGTACCAAGTTAACCTCTGTTATGACCTCTGACTTGACCATCCAGATGGTTTTAATGTTCATGTATATCAGCAATGTAGTTATGTCGACATAATCTCGGCATTAGCTGTGAACAATTCTGTAGTGACCTCCCTTTTAACACACAGTAACTATGTGTACATGTGTATGCTGTTGTTACTGCTGGTATTTCATTGTACGCTTGCTCTCTTATTCACGAGACAATGTTTTAGTGTGAATCATGCTCTTGGCCTGGAGGGATCCCTTTGTACGCGATCTTGATCTTGATAGTAGAAACTTTTTGTAACTTCTAACAATGAATATGTTTTTGTAATCGATATTTGAAATCAGGTAAACATTGAAATCAGAGGTTCCTCGACTGTAAATCACAACCCTAAGCAGGATTGATGCGATTTTCTGTTGGATAGTCGAGGGACGATTGTTTTGAGACTCAAAAAAAAAAGGATAGAATGCTCGGAATGTCCTTCATTATTTGTTAAAAAAAACTTTTCATGCAAGGAGAAATGCAGCAGTCTTATTTCAAATGTGTAAGTTGATTTTAGAGATTTTTATCTATAGTGGACAACTATAAATAGCTAGCTTTTTTTTTTGGTGTATCCGGTGTACAAAATACAGGAAGTGTAGATATATAATATATGGGTTTTTATCAGGTTTACGAAAATTGTTCACTTTTCAGCACCATAAAATAAAATTTCGCTTGCACCACATAGTAATTTTGTAATTTCTAGTTGGCAACAGTGATCTTTTCATACGCCATTGTTAAGTTTGTCTATTTATTGGCCCATGGTGAACGAGTTTGTCACGTGGCCAGCACAACGGCCAACATTCTTCACTTTTCCTCAAATGAATGTCAGGTACCCACTAGAGCATCAGACGAAATATCCCGAAAATTAAAAAATCCAAGTCTTCACCAGGATTCGAAACCAGGATCCCTGGTTCAGAAGCCAAGAGATTTACCACTCAGCCACCGCGCTTATAAATAAAAGTTCTACACTAGTTTCACTTTTTTGATTATCCCAACCTAACTTTTTTTTAAATTCTCTGATCCCCAACCTCAATTTTGATATATTTTTATCCCAAATTAACTTTCATTTTAGCGCTAATAAGCATTTTATTTATCTTTTTATTTGAAATAAATACATGTTTGAATATTATCTTCATAGAGGTGATTTCTAAATAGTCTTGCACAAATAGTTTAATAAGACTGTTATTTATTACTAGCCGGATATGACCCGTAGCCTGTGGTACTTTGTGTATTGCTGGTCTACTGGATTAAAGTTAGGTGCATGTAAAGCAGGAAGAATGTTCCTGTCACTCTTTTTTTCTTTCTTAAATTTTGCCACGAAAATAAAAGTAGATTGAGGAAACGGGTTTACCCGTTCAGCCAACATATTCATATCAAATATCAAATACAGTAAAAGAAGTTTTCCCTATTTGTTAGAACGTTTGGTCCTACAATAGAGATACAATTAGGTACCTTTTGTCTATTTTAGGCCCTCCGGTTGTGGGAGAGGCATTCAACATACACTACGTTCTCCGCCATGCTTTAAGGAACACTTATGCCAAGTTCTATCAAGATTTGTCAAACAGTTTAGTTTATTCGGAACATACATACATACGTAGATACTCCTTACTTTCTGCCATATATTATAGATTATATCAGATATACAGGTTTACAATCTGGACCTTTTTAAATGCGTAAAATAAAATTAAAAGTAAAATTGTCAACGCGTATTACAGAGTATTCAACATTGCTAATTAATCATGTTATTTGTACAAAGTCCGTACTACATTCTCTTCACAATGTCGCCATATTGAGCGCAGTAGTTTCATTAGTCTTGCGGCGGATGACTCTATTTTCTGATGTATTGGTTGAGCTAATAGATTTAAGGGGAAACAACTTGTTTCATTCACTCAGAGCAGAAGTGTATTCACCTTTGACACCTAGCGTTTACTTGCACTTGTTTGTCGACTGAATGTTGTCTAAACCTTGGGGATTAATGTTTGTATTAGATCTTACTCGTGACAATGTTTGTTTGAAAATGGGAATATAACTGAGTTAAGAAATCGATATACATGGGTTATCTTCCTTTGACTGTGAGATTCACGCTCTATAAGCAGCATTATGTCACACAGAAAGTAATATACAAATATACGGACCTCGAACTTTATAAAAATGATCGTTCTGAATTTTTTTTACTTGCGATGGTCTCTGAGACGACAAATTTAATGTTTGGATTTTTGGGGACATTATGTGATTCGGGGAGGAACCATGGCGTCCAGCACTTTCTAGCATTCTGAGCTGCAGAAAAATAAAAAATAAAAATACTATCGATATTAAATAGATATAGTGCAAGTGCTTCAGTAAAGTGGTCGTCTCGGTCGTAAGATCATCACATTGTTACTCAAGACTTGAAAAGACTTCTTAAACAGGCCCGTTTTTTTTTTCAGGCATAAAGTTTTCAACAGAACATTGGTAGTTAACCATTGTGACGCGATAAAGCCTGGTAGCGGGGAGAGGCCAATCGTCACAGTAGGCCTGACGTGGCGACGAGCTATTCATCTCCATTGATCACAGGTTGCCACGTCACAGGTCAACGTTTAAACCTACAATGACGATTGGTCTTGGGTGAGGGCGCGTCACACACTTTGAGAAACGCTGGTTTCACTTGAAGAAATTTCTGAATTGTTTTGAAAACATGTTCTATTTTTAGTTTTGCTAGTCATAAAAACGATGTGACCATTTTGGTCTTTTAAAAGACTGAAATACAATGTACTAATTAGAGCTCCCACTTCATTCCCCCCACCCCCATTTCAATGATAAGTACAGACCCTGCGATCAGTAGGGGATATGATGTTTCTGTGGCGCACGGCTAACGAGGGTGTCTTCTGGCCAACACAACGACCAACCAATGTCCAGGCACCCAGCTGAGTGGACTAGGAGGTGCCCAAATATCCCGAAATAAAAAAAAAAATTCCAAGTCTTCAACAGGATTGCAACCCGAAATCCCTGGTTCGGAACCAAGCGTTTTACCACTCAGCCACCGCGCCTTGAATGCTAACCATACATTGGATAAAAATGTTTCCTCAACCAGCCACATCTGTGGAGGTACTAAACTATTGATAGAACATTTCTTTTTTTTTTTTAGACTTTCATTTTAAATATTTAAAAGTTTAATTAAAATATATAAAATTAGCGCTATATAAAAGCTATAAATATAGATATAAATATATTTTTGAAAGTGCAGCCAACGAGATTGCTGGGCAAGACAGAAAATCCATGTGTCCAAGCGAGACCACTCTTTATAGAAGGCCCGAACGTCAGAACCTAAGGGGAATTTTAGACCAATAGCTCATTGTAACGTCACAGATCTGTGCGACGTGGCAACGAGCTATTGGTCTAAACTGCCCACAGGTTGTGACGTTGTAAGCCAGTGTTCAGGGCTTCTATAACAAATATTCTTGATAAAATACAAGAGAATGCAGAAAATAAAATTGAATATTAACAAGTATTCTAGATATATTCCAAAAGATAAGATAATTGCAAGACAAATTTCCCTATGGGTAATAAAGATTATTATTATTATTATTATCATCATTATTATGTTAAGAGTCGAGCTTCGTTAGAGGGAAACAAAAATCACCTTAGTTCCTTTAACAGTGTCAACTGAGAAATTTTCTGGTGATGTGGCAGTTGGCAGGTCAGCAGCAGTACCCCCCTCTGACAGGCATCCTAAAAATCCCGAAGCTAAAAATTCCAGCTTTCAACGAGATTCCAACCCCAGACCCTCTGTTTCGGAAGCCAAGCGTTTTAACACTCAGCCACCATGCCCCCTATGTTATCTCTATGGCTATTTTAATTGTCTTTATTACTATTTTGAACAGATAACAATTCCGATAACAAGAGAGATGTCTCAGCGAATGAGCTGATAGTGTTGAGCAAGGGGAGGCTACTCACGGAAGACGAAAGCAAGCGTCGCAGATTGAGAACCAACTTCTCCAACCACCAGATGGCGACACTAGAAGCCGTGTTTCAAGGATGTCACTATCCTGACCTCAGCGCTAGAGAATCTTTATCGGAGAGCTTACGTTTGTCTGAGGCACGAATACAGGTGACATTCTTTTAAGTCAGGGGTTCTCAACCTGTGGGTCGCGACCCCTTGGGAGCTCGATTGACGATTTGTCAGGGGTCGCCTAAGACCATCGAAAATATGGATTGTATTTTGTCTATTCTTCTATTGCTTGGGGTGGGGGGTTGCGGTGGAATAGGGGATTGTAAAAAGGGGTCGCCAAGCTTAAAAGGTTGAGAACTGCTGTTCTAAGTGCTGTAACTGCTATCATGCAGTATCTGATTGATTTTTATTGCATTTTCTCTGACAATGTAGACAAATCCAGTGATTCTCAAACTTGGCTCCGCTAGATGACAGAAAGGGGTTCACAGAAAGAATAAAATGTGTATACAATTAGAATAGCTTCTTAGATAAAACCAATTTAACTGATCGGATAATTAGAATAAAATGTGTATAAAATTAGAATAGCTTCTTAGATAAAACCAATTTAACTGATCGGATAATTAGAATAAAATGTGTATAAAATTAGAATAGCTTCTTAGATAAAACCAATTTAACTGATCGGATAATTAGAAATAATAATCAGCTTGCCACTCACCACAGCTCTCTATAGTTCTTTTTTTTTCTATAAGGGAGGGGGTGAGTTTCCGACCAGTTTCTGGTTCGGATCTATTGATCTTGATAGAGCATGCAGCTTTCTTTGATGATACTTCACAAGGGCAAATCTCACTAGTCCCTAGTTTTAGCATCCGGAACATGTCTCATTCTGCAGTGTTCGGTTCTGAGACGATGTTGGTCCTGTCGGAACAGTTTGTAATAGGCATCTGTTTTCTTGAAGTGGGAGAAAAAACGTGTCAAACCGTCATAAGGGGACTAAATCCATATATATATATACCGTAATATCATATCTTGTCAGGTTTAATTAATAATTATGCAAAGTTTTAGTTTGATCCGAAAATGAGAAATGATCGAAAAAAACATGTTCAAACTTATTACCAGATAAACAGACAGACGGACAGACAAAGTGAGCCGATAAAAGCTTTGTCAAAAGAATGCACCATAGACCCTACAATTTTATGTTATGACATACAGTAGAACGTCGTTTATCCGAACGTTTATTATCCGGAGCGTCAAATATCCGGACCAGTTTTTTTTTTTATCAACCACATGTACTGTAATGCACATATACTGTATGAATACGTTTTCGAACAGGCAATGTTCAACAGTTATTTTGCTCGTTCTTCACGCACGTGTCCCGCATGTGATGATTTTCAATATTCGTATAGTGTCCGGTTGCATATACTGCATGGATCGCTTCGGTTTTCGGTTATCCGAACAATCGCGTATCCGAACGGTGTCCGGTCCCAATTGAGTCGGATAAACGACGCTCTACTGTACTACCAATCCTTGTATTAAGAATACTCCTCTCTGCTTTGTCCACTCTAAAGGTGTGGTTTCAGAACCGCCGAGCCAAGTACCGCAAACAGGAGCACACACGCAAGGGCCCTGGGAGACCCTCACACAACTCGAGGCTTCGATCTTGTAGTGGTGACCCCATGACACTGGAAGAAATAAGAGTCAGAGAAAATGCCAGGATGGAGAGAAAGAAGAAAAGAATGGAAACGAGATTAGGTAAGCGTGTTGGGATCAGAGCTGCAAAAGATACAACATACACGGGGCGGATTCAGTGTCGTCCCTGGCAGCACCATACAATCCTCCATACTAATTTATGTCATATTATTTGTATCATTCGGAGGCGCGGTGGCTGAGCGATAAAGCGATTGGCTTCCGAACTTGTGGTCCAGGATTCGAATCCTGGTGAAGACTGGAATTTTGAATTTCGGGATCTTTTGGCGTCTCTGAGTCCACCCATCTCTCTCTCTCTCTCTCTCTCTCTGTCTGTATATATATATATATATATATTTAAAGTAAGTCAAGTAAAGCTCCCCTTTCAGACCTTGTGGTCTATAGGGCAGATGATGTAAAGGTCATCTGATTCTGTGGCCCTGTGGGGAAAAGTAAAGACGGTTGGCTACTATGCTGGCTACATGACATCCGAGTTAACCTTGGGCCACAGAAACAGATGATCTTTACATCATCTGCCCTGTAGATCACAAGGTCTGAAAAGGGAACTTTCCACTTTTTTTGTATCATGCATGTCTGTCCCCCAAATCATTATGCAAGGTAAATAAACGCATTGCAAACGCATACATGGGTAGGTTTACGTATTATTTTGTATCTCTACAAGTAGGTCGGCTAGCCATCTTTATATGAAATAGTCTACATTCTCACATGAGCCTTGCTGTTAATCCATGCGACCCGGTCCCATGGAACATTTGCCCGAAGGCCAATGTAGTCAGTCCGCAATTAGCCTTTCATATTCTTCTTGTCTGTATTTTTTAGGTCAAGGGAGGTAACTAATACACAAAACTCGTGTTTCCGTTATTTCATTGCTGAACAAAGGGCAAAGGTTATTTCTTTGTACATCACAGGTGTGGGACAACGTGGTTTATGTAAGTGTATCTATTTATTAAATAAATGCATTAAATAAATACCTGTTTGCAATATTTACAGGTGACTTAGATCTTTAGCTCCACGCAGTCTCTTCTGACCTATCCACTAAATTCACGGATGTCGTGAACTGTAGAATTCAAGCATTACCACGCTATGTCGCAACCCATCACAGTCTACACTGAGAACACGTTTGCATTTACAGATTTCAACTTCATCAATCTCACCACATCGATCACAATTGATGTGGTTATGTAACACAGAGAACTAAATTTTCTAAGTTTAAAACTAGAAACAAACAACTTAATATAATTCCTTTGCTTAGTTGAGGTGGGTGAGCGTAATGCGCTTAGCTTCCGAACCGGGTGGTCCGGGTTCAAATCCCGATGAAGACTGGAATTTGTAATTTCGGGATCTTCGCCCCCCCCCCCCCCAAGTCCACCCAGCTCTAATGGGGACCTGACATTAGTTGGGGAAAACTAAAGGCAGTTGGTCGTTGTGCTGGCCACATGAAACCCTCGTTAACCGTTGACCACAGAAACAGATGACCTTTACATAGATACCAAGGTCTGAAAGAGGAAACTTAGTCACAGGCAAACGGTTAATGTGACAGTGTGGTTTAACTTAGAGTGTGTGTGATCTCAGGGTCAGGGTTACATGACAGATGGGAGCTTCAAACTAATGGATGAATAAAATCAATCACAACTTTACTCTGATAGATTGAATTGCATTGTTTCAAAGTTTCTTCAGATATAAGAGATTGCTAAGAGATTGCTAAGAGATCGTTTAGAGGACTAGAGCCGGGAAGCAATCCGTTATTTTATTACCTTTATTAGTTGTTATTTGTTAGGGGGCCTGGTGGCTGAGTGGTAAGGCGTTTGGCTTTCAAACCGAGGGGCCTTGGGTTCGAATCTCGAAGAAAGATGAGAGTTTTTTAAGACACCCAACTGTAATGAATACCTGGCATTGTTTGGAGAAAGTAGAGGCGTTTGGTCGTTGTGTTGGCCACATGATACCCTCGTTAACCCTAGGCCATAGAAACGGATAACTTTTACATCATCTGCCCCCTTTTTTTCCAAACAAAACATAATACATGTACATTTGAGTGTGTGTGTACGTATAAGCGTATGTACTACATGTGTGCGCCCTGAGTTTTACATTTGCACATGAGCAAGGCCTACAAAACAAGTCAGACCTTACAATGAAATCATACGTAGGAATTATGTTGCTAACAACAAAAACCACGCCATTGTTTTGAAAACACAACCTTTAATATAGTCAATATAAATGATTGACCGTTGACACAATGAAACATCGTGATCGAGATTGTTATTAGCATGTTTGAAATAAACAGTATATATACATATTGTAAATATAAATACATTCATACTTTATTTTGTTCAAGTTCAACTCTATACCAACGTTAGTTAAAATGATTTTTCAGAAAACATCATCATAAGCAATATATTATGTTATGTTATATCATTTTATTTTTAGTCTTTATATCGGAGGCGCGATGGCTGAGGGTTAAATTGTTTGGCTTCAGAACCAAGGAGTTCTGTGTTCGAATCCTGGTGAGGACTGAGATTTAATTCCGGGATCTTCAGGGCGCTGCTGAGTCCACACAGCTCTAAAGGGAACCTGACCATATTTTGAGAAACGCTAAAGTAAAAGTAGAAGTTAATTAAATATCGGTAATAAATTATTTTGTTTGGTATCTTGAACAAGTGAAAGAAATCGTACTTGACAGATGTAATTATAAGTTGAATTAGTCCCCTTGAGGACTCTTGAGCCTTAAGTGTAAACATTCACCAAGATACCCCCTTCTTCCCTCACCCTTTCACAAATGGTCCAGACAAGTGAATATAGCGCATTAAGAAAGCTAAAAGATAAATAAAAACAATTGGTAAACATATTTCTAATCACACAGATTTATTATGTCTAGGTCAAATATTAATATAGAGACATGACTGATCAAAGTAATTGATACAATTACACTTAATATAAACTTTGTTTTTTAAAATAGTATTTTTAAAATGTTTTCTTGTTTAAAAATCAATTTCTATTTTATGTTAAAATAATATGGTCAACTAAATATTCCTATTTTATATGTCATTGAGAAATAAAGAAAAAAAATACCAATAAAAGATTCACGTTCTTAGTACGACGCTCTAACCAACTCATCTAACCGACGAAAGGTCATATATAAATATATAGATCTATACATGACTTAAAAATGAATCGAACATTAAAATTGCCACCAATTAGTCTTCTCACAACATAACAAACATTTATTTTCATAAATGCACTAATGATCTTTCTGAAATTTTAATAAAATGTGTTGTCACGCACCACGAGATTATGAGCGAGATTTCAGCTCGATGGGATAATGAAAAGTTTTACCAAAAATATTCAAATTTGGCGCTTTTTGAGACTAATACCTCGGAGAGAGTAAAAAACAACAAACCTCAACAAACTTGAAATAAGAAAGGGTTAAATAAATAAAGAAACTATTTACCAAACGGTCCAAAGGTTGTTAGTCTTGGCTCGACTATACAGGAGTGGCTCATTGAAAATGTTATACAATAAAGTTTGGGGATGTATCGAGAAGAAATGATGTGTACATTGTAAATAGTCTTCACGACATGGTTCTTAATGTACACGTGTTGACAGGACACAAACTATGAGATTTAATGATGTTCAATGAAGGCTTCCATCTATTTCATGTGTCATAACATTAAGTTAATGAGGCATTGTCACAGGGCCGGCCTAAAGTAATTGGAAGCCCTAGGCGAAATGGATTAGGTAGCTCCAAATGAAATAGAAAATAAAAAGACCTAGAAATAAATTTACGCAATGGATTGAAACCTTCCTGCATTTACATCTAAATCAACAAATAAAATACATTCATATAGCGCAATTCCCCTAGCGTTCCAAATGGCACCTTGAACCACAGTAGAGACTTAAAGCGAGGCTAGCAGACGAGTCATCGAGTTCTGCTATGTTTGAGATCTGATCCAAGTTTCGCATTTTTTTTCTCTAAATTTTTTGACTGCTAGTTGAGGCCATCACTAATCGAAGGCCCTAGGAGGCTGCCTTGTTCGCCTATGCCTGAGACTGGCCATGATTGTCATCATTGTATAGTCCTACACTTTAGAATGACCTAAGGTTTTGTTGTGGATTAGGTATTAGAAGTTAGGGAAGCGGTATACACAGTATTAGTGCTTCCGGCGCCTTAAGAAGTCTACTTGTCACCTGAATGGTCAAACAATTCTCTCCTCCTCCGGCCTCATCTCCAGTATTGTCACGGTGGAAACCAGCGTGATTAGGAAGAAGAGGTAAAAGAGAAGCCTGTCCAGAACGAAGGCCACGTCGTGCCATTCCTGAAAGATCTCTTCGTCCCTGACCTCGCCCTCGTGGCGTGTCTGGATCAGGTTGATCAGGTACTTGACCACCACGCTGTAAGTCTGGCGGTGGCGGGGTGCTTCCACCCTCGGCCTCGCCTCGTCGCAAGAGTCGTCATCCAGGCTCTCTATGTCCGCGCCCTCGGCGGCGACGCCTGGGTGTTTATCGCTGAAACTGCTGTCGGAATGCCCCGCGGCGCCTAGTGCCGGCCCGCTGGAAGGGTAAAACTTGTACTGCCTCAACGTGCTGTGTTTCTGAGGGGCGTAAGGGTGCCGCGCCCCGTTCCGAGGTGGGTAGCATTGATCGTAAGTGTAGTTCTTGGCTGGCTTGAATCGATCAGGGCCCTTGTTGGCTACGCCTTCTCCATGACAGTTCTGGCCACTGTGGTCCATCCGGAAGTACTCCCTCTCATCCTCGCTACTGGCTACCTTACTGCTTGACCGGAACTTTGCCTCTTTCTTAAAACCATTGCTCCCTTTGGTCGTTTCCACTTTGACCCCGAGTGGGTGTAGCGCCCTGCGCCTCTGCTGCAAGCAGAGAACAGTAGAGATGATATTGAAGCACAGTTTCCTGAGCCACAGTGGCGCCCTCGATGGTCTCCCATGCTGGTGGTGGAGGCTGAGTATTAAAACAGAGGAGAGGACAGATAGACAGCTGGTAGCTAATACAACCATAAGATAGATTCCTGGAAACAGAGAAAATAAAAACATGTCATCACAACAAAACTACACGCTCAAGTAGAATGCATACTTCAACTCTATCTACTATAGTATCTAGCTATTCAAGTTTAACTTAGTGTAACAAGTAGGCTATACTATAGATTCAAAGCCACTAGTTCTTTAAAAACGTCATCAACAGCCAAGTGAGGATAACTTTGGTGATCCCTTAACACTCAGACGTGCGTTGATGAAAGCAGATATCCGAAGATTTGGTGGTACAGCTGAGTTCAAGATGTTCTTAAAGCACAACGTTGTCCGATGTCGGACACTAATAGCTTACACTTTTCCTACATTCAATATTTCCATAAGTGATCAGGTTCAATTAAGTATTCATAAGTATATGTTATCAGGTGTGTGCTTTTTACGGTCCAATCCAAGCACATCAAAATAACGAAATAAGAGAGAAAAGCACGTAGCTTTGTTCTCTTATAAGTCTAGATTATAAGCTCTAGTGTTGCAGTTTAAGGATAACTTTATAGTATCATTCACTGTCAGATACATGCCTGTCATGCATTACGAATTTCCTTGTATCATTACTTAATAGGAATTATCACCCTTTTTATCTTCAAATAGTATATTCTCAATTAGGCCACTTCTAGCGGTGTATCAGATATATATTATAATGAATTCATTTCTGATACACAGCTAGAAGTGGCCTAATTGAGAATATACTATTTGAAGATAAAAAGGGTGATAATTCCTATTAAGTAATGATACAAGGAAGGACGTAGTGCAAAGTAACACATACTACAAACTATATTAACTTTAACTTTCTAGAGATAAAAAAATTGCTAAATGTTTATTTGTTATTTAACAAGTGGTAATGAAGAAATGTCTTAGCAGAAACAACAATAGCAACAAATCATGTCCACCAAAAGTAAGTGAACAAATAGAAATGTATGTGACATGGCTTACTAGAATGACCAACCATATATCATTCCATATTCATTGACAACTTTTACTTGTCTAGTAAGAAGTTTTTAAGGGTGGGCTTACATGCGTGCCTGGAAACAAAATGGAACAGAAATGCTTGCACACAATGATCAAAATCTGACCTATGACTGAAATGGACTCTGAAGTCTGGGGCATCTTATCGGCCACCATCAGCATGAAAACTGTGATGGTCAGCAGGACACTGAGACCCAGAGTTATCTTCTCTCCACTCTGTGATGGTAACAAGAATCCGCCAAGACACAAGAAGCTGCAGAGATGGCAGAAAAAAAAATTATTCGCAGCAACAACATGTAACAGGCAAGAGACTAAAAACTCCTACTCTCTACAGTTTAAAGAGATACAACAGTGTTACATTGATACAACTTGTACACGCGATTAGATATTTCTAGAGTTCGCGATTACACATCATGTCGCCCAGGTCTTCAATCCTGTGTCCCATCTCGCCAATGTATGAATGTATGTCCCATCTCGCTTTTTAATAAAAAAAATATTTAAATCATCAATTTACAGGAACTAAAATACTTTGTATAACCTTTTAAACTCATAGCAACAGATAAGCCAACTTGTATTAATGAGATTACTAAAGGCCTAAGAGAGTGTATTTTTTAAACGTAGGTACTACTAAGTCCAGGGTAGATGTATGCCTTGTCAAATACATTTTACTTTAGTTCCCTATTTCCTAGTAACAAAGTGCATCTACACTACACTACATGAGAAATGTTCTTTTTAATTTTCAAAAACTTCAACACGATTTATTTAATTAAACATTTTTGTGTTCACAGCCAAAATTATTTTCCTCTCTATTTATGGGATATATATTATAATGAATTCATTTCTGATACACAGCTAGAAGTTGCCTAATTGAGAATATACTATTTGAAGATAAAAAAGGGTGATAATTCCTATTAAGTAATGATACAAGGAAGGACTTAATGCATGACAGGCATGTATCTGACAGTGAATGATACTATATGATAAGCAAGTATTTACCTTAGAATGATACAAGGGATGATAATGTTCATAAAATAGTAGATGGTCCGTCGCCTGAGTTGAATAGTGAACGTGACATCAGGGAACGGCTCCTCACAGCATGCGTAATAGACGACATTTCTCTTGACAGCCACACCTGCGGGGAACAAGGAACAGTCAAAAAAAGACGTCAGTTTTCCTCATCCCATATGCTAGGACAAATTTGTACAAATACTCCTTCTTCCCTAGCGGTATTAGAGCATGGAATGGGTTGCCTGAGCTAGCCAGGAAAACCAGTGACTTGGCGGAATTTAAGTCATAGGTTAGCATGCATGACTGAATGCATAACGCGTAGGACGTAATCATCTTCTTTTTGAAGTAACTTCTGTATTATATAAGATAAGATAAGATAGTGTAATCAAAGTCTGGATCGATGAGAAATGAGACTAGGTCAATTTAGTCAAAGAATGTTAACCAATGACTACTCTGTATCATTAGTACGTATGTCTTACAAAGGGATGGAGTGTTCATTGTGTACATATACAATCTATACGTGCTATTTAATGACTCAATGTATGCCAGGGATTCTTGTTTACGAGAACGAACAACATAAAATTCCTCTTTACGAACTAAAACAATTTAATCCTTCAAGTGGAAATCAAGATTGAACACACACAATACCGTAATCAATAGTACACTTAATAATTGACATTCCTCTCCTCAGACGCAACTATGTCTACGTTTTCAAGAAAGTTCTCGTAGCGGAAATAAAATATATCTCTTTCATTTCCTAACAAAAAAAAAGTTGTCACGTGATAACCATTGTTGATTACAATTAGATCTTTAACTTGTATAGAAGAGATAAAGAATCACGTGGCTAAATGTTGTTTGATAAAGAATCACGTGGCTAGATGTTTGTTTACGATTGGCGGATGAGGTCCATTAACTTCTTATGCTTCTTTACATATGTGATGAATTAGAAACGAGAATTCTCGAAAGGCCAATGTATGAATAAACTTCCTGTAGACACTTCTCTTGCAACCTTGATGTGTAATACCACGTGACACTATGGTTTATGGTAGAGTGGAACACTGCCCGGTGTAGAATATTTTGCCCGGTTCCGTCCAAATTATGATTCCCGGTGCCTTCAGTCAGTGGCGTAGCAAAAGATGAATGTAAAGTGAGACAAAACAATTGAGTAATTTATATGTATCGCTATATTTATCAAAAGACATTCCAATACAAGTAGTGTAGCTTTTTTTTATAAGTAAAGTCATTACGTTTGATTCAGTTAGGACTCCAACAACTGCCAACAAGTAATAGTGTCTTTAAAGTCAACGTTTGTACAATGTCTGAACAGAATGAAATGACTTAAAGATGTTTCAATTGAATAAAGAAATGTTTAATGAGATCTACATTCTACACATTTACATTTCTATAACACTTCTAGGTACAAATGTGTTACATCGATGCAAACTATAACCTAATTCTACTTCCGTCATCTGTGTATAGAATAAACTTTTTTTGGGGGGGGCCTACAAAGTAGCAAAGTCAGTAGCCAGTGCATCTATTTCTAAACGTTTGGCTGTTTCTCGCTCAATGGAAAGAACACAAAGTGAAGCCAGGCTGCTCTGTGTCATAGTAATTCTTAACAAATTTTTTATCCATAGAAATTTTGACAATGACTGAGATAAGCTGAACAAACTGATACAGACAAAGTGGCAAATAAGATGCATGCTGTGGCATTGTTTAGAAAACAGGATAAAATGTAGCTGTTTAAAATACAAGAAAACAAACATCAAAAACCTCGTACACAGACTTGTGATATGTCTTAAGGAAATGCTTCTTTAACCCTTAAAGTGCTGAGCTTTTTTACAAGTGTGCATATAAAATGCAATTACAATTCCAGTGTTTAGAGGCTAGACTACCACACGCGTCTAAAGGGTAAAAGGATTGCATCTTTGAACAATATGCTATGGCATAGTCCATAGCATATTGGGTCAAATGTGAATAGAAGGAAAGGGGCATCATGCAACCCTTTGTCGTTTGTACTTGAAATGAAACTGGGCATTAACGACTTAAAACATGAATATACAATATTTTATGGCAATTAAATAAGTCAAGTGATTGTGAAACAATAAGGCTTCTCTTCGAGTCCGAATAGTCATGAGGAGTGCAGTATTCCCCGGTTGTAACCTACATATTTTGCCACATCCTGCGCAGGCATAACCATTGTCCGCCGGTGGTCGATTTAGATTTTCTTTTCGCCGTCTTTGTCTGTCCTCGGCAGCGGATTTTCTATTGGTCTCAAATGTGTATCCCGCGGCCTTTTGTAAGAAGTGACCTCCAGCTGTCTCGTTCTAAAGCCGCATGCAACCAGGTGCATTATTCATTACTTGGAGCTGATTTGATCAACTTTTGATATGTCTTGATTGCAATGAAAGGGACAAAGTGGCGTGGATATGACCTCTTGCAGTACCGGTATTTTTACAGAACTGCATCGCCCAACAGGTTAATTATTTCGTTTTGAATCTGTGGGGCTTTTGTTTTCCTGTTAGATTTCAATATTCATAGCAGTTTCCAAAAAAAGCCTAATTAGAAGTTTTTCTTTAAATATAATGGTATTAACTATCTTTAAGAACTAAAAATTAAATAAATAATAAGCATTGGTCAAAGTAGGACACTATTTCATGATCAATTTAATCCTCTCTATCCCTCTATCTTCTAGACCATTGTTATAAACCTGTTCTTCAATTCGGTTTCGCCATTCATTATAGTACCACAAGCACAAGCCTATGTAACAAACTTTGATGATTCTTTTGCTTACTTAATATTTAATGATACTTTTTTTGTTTGTTAATATTTCAAATCCTTCTTTGTTTTTATTCTGTTGTAAACATTTTGTACACAATACAGAACACAACAAAACAATGTGATGAAGACTTACACTATTACACATTACCTACTTTGTCGGATAGGTCCAGGGGTCGGCAACCTGCGGCTCGCGAGCTACAAGCGGCTCTTTGGATTTTAAGTTGCGGCTCTTTAGTTCCATGCACAAATATTATTTATGTTATCGAAAAAAAAATATTTCAAATATCGTTCTGATTCAATTCTATCTCTCAGCAACTTGTACTCGCATTCAGCGTGCTCCTACCCCATATTTTGAAATATAAATTATTTGAAGGTGGAAGATATTCAACTTTCTTCTGCCTTATCACTTGATATATATGAGTCTTGCGACATAAAAGACACATCACAAGTTGACCTTTTTGTCAGTAACAATTATATGTCTTCCCCAGATACAAATGAAGAACTTATAGAATTGCTATCGCTCTCGTGACAAACTAGAGGAGAAGATATAACTAATGTCGTGCAAAAATTAATTAAAAGCAATACAATCAATAATATAAATTAAATCGTTTCAATAGTAACCGATGGAGCCAGAAATATGACAGGAAAAAAATAAGGAGCAACTACAATTCTTTGGCACAAAATAAACCTCGAAATTCTTACGTTTCACTGAATAATGCACCAAGTAGCGCTTTGTGTCCAAACTATTTTTTTGTTTTGTGAGGAGAAGGTAAACTCTGAATCCTCCGCTGCCTTGCGACTATACCCAAATATGGGAAAGGCTTCGGGAGACAACCCTGAGCAAAAATCAGGAGCTGGTGAGTCTTAGACTGTCAGAGCCTGCGGCGCTACTGATCCCAAACTGTATCGGATATTCCGTTCCTTTGGTCTCATCAGCTGCGCGGAGTGGAGGGAACTGCTGTGTGGGCGACATTGTTCCGACCATAGACAATGCCCGGGCTTTCATCTCGCTGTTCAAGATGAACCATAGTCGTTTCACGACTGAAGAAGGCCAATGGTGATATGTTTTGTTCGAAAAATTCGTTCGTTTTGAAGAGAAATTTATTCTTTTTGCAGAAGATATTCAGAGCGGTCAATTACTTTATTTCCAATTTTAAAAGCGAAATTGCGATAAAACCAGTGCAACTGTTCACGCGAATTACTTCAGCACATTTATAAAGAAAAATATAAAATTTGCTGACATATTTGAGCAATTCAAAACCGACAAGACGATTGTGTAGTATTTATTAAAAAAAACTCCTTTCAACGCAAATACTAACAAAATCCCCATTGAGCCATTTGGAATTGATACTGGATCTCTAGACATGCAATTGATTCTGGATCTCTAGACATGCAATTGATACTGGATCTCTAGGCATGCAATTGATACTGGATCTCTAGACATGCAATTGATACTGGATCTCTAGACATGTAATTGATACTGGATCTCTAGGCATGCAATTGATACTGGATCTCTAGACATGCAATTGATACTGGATCTCTAGACATGCAATTGATACTGGATCTCTAGACATGCAATTGATACTGGATCTCTAGACATGCAATTGATACTGGATCTCTAGACATGCAATTGATACTGGATCTCTAGACATGCAATTGATACTGGATCTCTAGACATGCAATTGATACTGGATCTCTAGACATGCAATTGATACTGGATCTCTAGACATGCAATTGATACTGGATCTCTAGACATGCAATTGATACTGGATCTCTAGACATGCAATTGATACTGGATCTCTAGACATGCAATTGATACTGGATCTCTAGACATGCAATTGATACTGGATCTCTAGACATGCAATTGATCCACGTAAAAAGCTTTGTGAAAGTGCAAAAATTTACACGGTTGAACAAAAAGTTGAAAGTGTTATAGGTCCAGAAATCTATGTAATGCAACAAAAGTGGGCAGCTTTAAAAAGAAATGCCGCGAGATTAGGCACCTATTTTGCTACAGTCAGGTGAAGAAGTTGGCATTTGGACGGCAAACTATCTTCGGATCAACATATTCATGCAAGCAAGCGTTCTCTTCCATGAATATAATTAACAGTAAAGTAGTTTAGAGTCGTATTTGAAACTAAAAACAAGCTATGAGCCAAATGTACCCAAACTTTCTAAAACCATGGAAAGCCATAGTCACTATTGAATTTATTTGCTCAGTTGTTTGTTATTGAAGTACAAATTATTATTGTATGTAAATGTGTAAGTGTTTAAATTTTATAATTAAATAATAAGTAATTATCTAATAATAACATATAAATGCATATATATATATATATATATATATATATATATATATATATATATATATATATATATATACCTTTATGAAAAAAATATTACTTTCTTGTATTTTAACGTTTATTATTATTTTTTAGTAGTTAAAAGTTAGGCAATCAACTACTGAGTACCGCACTTAATCACTGAGTACCGGCACCTATTTTTATTACAAAAAAGCACTGTATATATATATATAATTTGTTGTTGAAAACACTATATATAGAAAGATAAATAGATTCGTTTTTTTAATCAAAAAACTTTATTTATGCGAGAACTATTTATTGTTTATGTTTGGAAGAATAAAAAATTTTGGCTCTTTAAAAACATTGTAATTTTTGGCTCTTCCGACTAAAAAGGTTGCAGATTCCTGGGATAGGATATAGTTTAAATATTTGTTAATATCTCAGTTTGGAAACCCTATAGATATGAAACTAATACAAAATTAAATACTTTAAATACAAAAAATAAAAGAAACAGATTAAGCTTTAAGAAAATTGAATAATTATCAGATGTTTCGTAATATTAATTCGTGACCATCAGGACTATCTCTATAGCCCAAATTATTATTGTTACCCCGCCCCTTTCCTTATTTTTCTGTACAGCGCATTTATATATTCTAAACCAAACTCTCCCCCCCCCTTTTAATACTATCAATGATTTATGAGGATACATGGAAAAAAGAATCTATCAACAATAGTCCCCTCAAACGTACAATTAGAGCTAGCCACAATAAACCTAATGGAAAGCAGTTTCTTACATTAAAGCAGGGGTGGGCAACATTTGGATCGAGGGCCGCATTAAAAAAAAGTTTAGTAACGGCGGGCCGCATATATATATATATATATATATGTATGTCTTAGAAAGATAAGCTTGCTGTGTAGAATATCTTTAAATTCATATATACACTGTGTTACGATTTTTTTTAAAATTGCTGTTGTCTTTTTATATCACAATATCCCCACAAATATAGTTGTACTTATTGTGCAGTATTTTACTTCTTACACTCGTGCATAATGTTTCTTAACTGTGAAACTATCTTTCTAGTTGTTACCCCTGTGTGTGACTGCTGTCAAATTACAGTCAGTCAACATTGACCAGTGATTATACTTGTTTAGTTTCCACAAAAAATACTTACTCACAGAATAAGACAATTTATGTTCCGGAAGTTAAATGTCGGGACGAGCGAAGCCTTCCCTTGTGGAGCATCACCAGAGAATGCTGACCATGTCCTTCAATGGTGCATACTAAATCAAGGAACCCGAACAAGACTCTCGAAGGACTATTCGGAGAACTGCCTGATCTAGAAACCACTACGCGGTTCATCTCAGATATAGGATTACTGATCTGAACCCTTCTACGTGAAAAATGAGAAAGAAGAAGAAGAACTGATGTATGTGTGACCCAAATATTGTCAACAGCAGCAAAGGTTTTTTAAGTTTAGAAATACAGCTTCTGGCACCCATAAAACTCCCGTGGTAATGATGACTGGAACTTCTCTTTGCTTTGAGTTATGTCCTCTGGAGCTGAATCGGCTTCTCTTAATAAGTGTTGTATTTTTAATTATTTCACTAAAGATAGTTTCACCTTTCAGCAAAGGAAAATGACAAAAACTTTTTTTTTTTTTTTGCTTGCCTATAGAAATGATGAATGATGAACCGTGATTGCATTGTAAGATGGCTTCTTCAACCTCTTAATTGCTTAAGAGGCTATTGAATTCTATCTTATATTAATTCCTATTCCTTATTCTACATTATCTGCACACACACACACACACGTGACTTACCTAGCAGTTCCCACTCTCCGTTATCCACGAAATTGGACAAATCCATTGTGGTAGAACTATTCCAAACATCCACCTTTCGGACAAATTCAAAAATAAAAACGTCACCAAGCTATTGACAACATAGATCTATACGAAACACACCTATAATAGAATCAGTCGACAGTTAAAACTAATTCTCTTGAATGTGTCTGTTGTCAGTATTCTAAGAAGTTATAAAATTGACTTTCAGAGGTGTAGACTTTACTTGCCTGCAAGCCAGTGTACGCCCATGATCCCATCTTCAGTTTGCACACTTGCGTGTCGAAAGGGAAAAAAGTGATATCAATCTTGCAGGAGGACCGGAAACGGATGACAGGCCCCCAGAAGACTCGACTATTGTTGTACACCATGGCCAGAGTAGGCATGTAACCGGAAGTATAGTCGTCAACACTACAGAATGAAATACAAGTCAGATATAGAGATACATACCAATTGTCACGTATTACGAATTGAATTCTCTATCTATTCTAATTTTAATTGGTTTGCCTAGGGGATCGTGACAATAGAAAAAGCAGTTGTGTCACTTATCTTAAGTCTGAATTTAACCAAAGACTTACAATGAATAACAAAAAAAAAAATGACACAAGAAATCGGAAGGTAAAATATCAACTTAATGTTTAATAAAATATAAATCAAATAGTACTTTTAAATGAATCACATAAAGTTCCAGCAAGAAAAACAAACATTTACTCAATACAGAATTGATGGGTTGACCAAACCCTTTTACAAAAATGGCATGTAAAAATATTACAATTCAAGAGTTTTAAAATATAACTACAAATACAAGCAAGGCCTTGAAAAAGAAAAATCTTAACTTACACTATCAATAGGTATACCACGCAGGGGTCACGCAATGTCTCCGCTATTCTGTCTCACGGCTGTCTCCGTATGTCTTGTCCTTCAACGTTACACGGGCGGTCTTTATATAGTCTACTGCGCGTCGAGATCAAGACAAATATAGTAGTTTCTAGAATACTACTCGAGAACAGAACAAGTCATCAACAAGACAGAGCTAGAACCCTCTCCAAAGAGACGGAAAAAAAAAATCACCCTCCTTTTAACCAGAGGTACACACATAGGTCAAGGACCGGTCACACTGTCTGCGTTGCTTGACTCGCCGCCGCTAATAAAATAAAATAAAAAAAAACTTATTACACAAAGGGGCAGACAACCTCGGGAATTTTCTACCCGTCTCTCGACCGCAACAGGTCAAGGAAAAAAAAAACAATAGTAAATAGGTAACAATGCCTAGATACGTAACACAATATAGAAATGAGGTTTGATTTTGATTAGGAATATTTTTTTCTCAATAATAACGCGACAATTCCAGATTAGAATAATTTTTTACAAAATCACAAAAAAAAAACAACAACATATTTTATCCCATCATGCGTTTCAACAAGGAGGCACGATGACAGAGTGGTAAAGAGCTTAGCTTCGGAACAGGAGGGACCCGGGTTTGATTCCTAGCATTATTTATTTCTGGATCTTATAATGTTACGGGCATTGAAGGTATCTGTAGGGTCACTCTCCACTCGGTTGATTAAACAACAGGGTATATTGTTATTTTAGACAACTTCCAAAACCGCTTAATCTCCAAGCCTAGGTTCCCATTTTTTCTTGTTTTTTTTCATTTCGGTTTTTCTTATATTATGGGGTACTGGTACGACAATGTCTGCAGTGCTGAACAACTGAAGAAAACAGCACACTATTTTCCCTTGGCACAGTCTGCAAAAGAGCTATTGACAACATATATATACATGAAACACACCTATAATAGAATCAGTCGACACTATTTTTCCTTGGCACAGTCTGCAAAAGAGCTGTCAGCTCAGCAGTAATAAAGCTGGCTAGAAGAAGAAGAAGGTAATGTCAATGATGGTAGCATTTTTTTGGGTCAATAAACAGCAGATCAGGGGCGATTAAAATTCACCCTTTTGTCAGACAAAAATATTATTATTGTGACCATTATTTGTTATTATATTATGTCTATATAAAAGTTTAATAAAGAAAGCACTAGAAAATGTGCAAGAGGACATATATAAAGGTAAGCTCCCAAACGACATGAACCAACCTCCACCACACCTGCTTATCAGTATCACAAGGACCAGGTGATCTCACACCGCCATTAGGCGCCATTCAGATTCTCTCCGACACTCATTTCAAATATATTTTTATTATGTAGTGATGAAACTGGACCTGCATTGACTATTCAAAAGCCACGAGTTCACTGGAGCAAATCAAATTCACCCCCTTTTCCACCAAACTCGATCCATTCAAAAATTGTTACATTTCACCATAAAAAGAAAACTATAAGATTTACACCAACTTACCTGTATTCTCTCCCCCTCTCTTTAATCCCATAACTGGACGACATTAATGCATTTGAACATACATGAAAACCAAAAAGAAAAAAAACAACAATTCAGTGTAGTTGATCGTGTAGTCACAAGGGTCACGTGCTCTAACCCAGCAAGCTAGGATCCCACGTCATCATAATTTTTTCATTTCTGATATAACGTCTGAGACTTAAAACAAACAAATTAAACAAAAGCGTAGCTAAGGATTTGGGGGGTGGGGGGGGGGGCTTGACCTCTTTAAGGGCCCCTGCATTTTGACAGTCGACATCATGACATATTTAACGTAAAAAAAGTATTTTCAAATCTGACCCCCCCTCCCTTCCCCACCCTGGCGTGCCACTGCAATCAAATAGCTCAAAGTTCAAAGTGGGCTGAAGTCAAATATAAAGGGGGGGGGAACACTCGCTTCACTTTAAGCCCAAAGTATTGCAGATGTTCACGATAAACCAAACAATCTGAAGGTGGAGGACGCTAAATGGAATTCAAAGTTGCCAACTAAAAGTTACAACCGGAAGAGCTGAAAAATCTAGTTCTGCAGTGCTAAAAGGTGTCCATCATACAACATTTAACCATGGACGTCCATGGAACTATAGGCCTACTAAACAAAAAATACTAATCAACACTTCCCTTATTTTGTACACCCGATACAACAAAATGTTAGCTAATTATAATTTCCCCGCTATGGATGAAAATCTCCAAACTCATGAAAATAAAGGTCACAAAAATAAAATAAACAAAGTAACAAAAACTACTGACAAAAATCTGGCCGTTCTCTGCCCCAACATTTCTTTGTTTTGAACTAACTTTTATCTCTTCCTTTCTTTAAAGAGTGTGATTGATGTTTGACTTCATGGGGCTATCACACAATCGTGTCTCGATAGTGAAGTGTGTGGAAGTGTGAGGGGTCTGTGTGGAAATTTTTTTTTTTTTAAAGAAACAATTTGAAACTGTTGTCGATGAATGTTATCTTTTTTGCTGGATCGATACTCAGATTTGGCGATTCGGTTATTGACAAGACTCGGTCGTGACATAAAAGCCTATGACACATAACCCGCTGGCTATGATTCGATTACATGATATTTGGAATCAGTTCATCCAACACTTTCCTCCCCGCCAATACAGCTCCGATGTTTCTTTATGGCAATTGGCACTCATCAATACAGAGGTGGGAATAATGGAACTGAGGAACTGAGGAACTCACATGGGGAGGTGGAGGATTGGTAGAATGTGGAACTCTGGGTGATGGGATACACCGTGAGTTGTGTTGTGTTCATTGGCTGGCGCTTATTTAGATAGCTGTCTGACAGAAACAAATTATATGTGCATCAATTCTAGATGATTTATTTAACCCACCACCATGATTCCTCGTGTCTAATAACTGTCCTAAATATTTGTATAACCACAGAACGGTAAATTTGGTTTTGATAGGCATTATCAAAGTTTCTTTGCTTTGGACTTCGTCTTTTATTTCCAATTGAATAACTTTCTTAGTCTTAGTCTACTGATCCCATTCAATAACTGTCTTAGTCTTAGTCTACTGATCCAATTGAATAACTTTCTTAGTCTACTGATCCAATTAAAATAACTTTCTTAGTCTACTGATCCCATTCAATAACTTTCTTAGTCTTAATCTACTGATCCAATTGAATAACTTTCTTAGTCTACTGATCCAATTGAATAACTTTCTTAGTCTACTGATCCAATTAAAATAACTTTCTTAGTCTTAGTCTACTGATCCAATTGAATAACTTTCTTAGTCTACTGATCCAATTGAATAACTTTCTTAGTCTACTGATCCAATTAAAATAACTTTCTTAGTCTACTGATCCAATTAAAATAACTTTCTTAGTCTACTGATCCAATTAAAATAACTTTCTTAGTCTACTGATCCAATTAAAATAACTTTCTTAGTCTACTGATCCAATTAAAATAACTTTCTTAGTCTACTGATCCAATTGAATAACTTTCTTAGTCTTAGTCTACTGATCCAATTGAATAACTTTCTTAGTCTTAGTCTACTGATCCAATTGAATAACTTTCTTAGTCTTAGTCAACTGAGCCAATTGAATAACTTTCTTAGTCTTAGTCAACTGATCCAATTGAATAACTTTCTTAGTCTACTGATCCAATTGAATAACTTTCTTAGTCTTAGTCTACTGATCCAATTGAATAACTTTCTTAGTCTTAGTCTACTGATCCAATTGAATAACTTTCTTAGTCTTAGTCTACTGATCCAATTGAATAACTTTCTTAGTCTTAGTCAACTGAGCCAATTGAATAACTTTCTTAGTCTTAGTCAACTGATCCAATTCAATAACTTTCTTAGTCTACTGATCCAATCGAATAACTTTCTTAGTCTTAGTCTACTGATCCAATTAAAATAACTTTCTTAGTCTACTGATCCAATTGAATAACTTTCTTAGTCTTAGTCTACTGATCCAATTGAATAACTTTCTTAGTCTTAGTCTACTGATCCAATTGAATATCTTTCTTAGTCTTAGTCAACTGAGCCAATTGAATAACTTTCTTAGTCTTAGTCAACTGATCAAATTGAATAACTTTCTTAGTCTACTGATCCAATTGAATAACTTTCTTAGTCTTAGTCTACTGATCCAATTGAATAACTTTCTTAGTCTACTGATCCAATTGAATAACTTTCTTAGTCTTAGTCTACTGATCCAATTGAATAACTTTCTTAGTCTTAGTCTACTGATCCAATTGAATAACTTTCTTAGTCTTAGTCTACTGATCCAATTGAATAAGTTTTTTAGTCTTTGTCTACTGATCCAATTGAATAACTTTCTTAGTCTTAGTCTACTGATCCAATTGAATAACTTTCTTAGTCTTAGTCTACTGATCCAATTGAATAACTTTCTTAGTCTTAGTCTACTGATCCAATTGAATAACTTTCTTAGTCTTAGTCTACTGATCCAATTGAATCACTTTCTTAGTCTACTGATCCAATTGAATAACTTTCTTAGTCTTAGTCTACTGATCCAATTTAATAACTTTCGTAGTCTTAGTCTACTGATCCAATTGAATAACTTTCTTAGTCTACTGATCCAATTGAATAACTTTCTTAGTCTACTGATCCAATTGAATAACTTTCTTAATCTACTGATCCATTTGAATAACTTTCTTAGTCTACTGATCCAATTCAATAACTTTCTTAGTCTACTGATCCAATTGAATAATTTTCTTAGTCTACTGATCCAATTGAATAATTTTCTTAGTCTACCGATCCAATTCAATAACTTTCTTAGTCTACTGATCCAATTCAATAACTGTCTTAGTCTACTGATCCAATTGAATAACTTTCTTAATCTACTGATCCATTTGAATAACTTTCTTAGTCTACTGATCTAATTCAATAACTTTCTTAGTCTACTGATCCAATTGAATAATTTTCTTAGTCTACTGATCCAATTGAATAACTTTCTTAGTCTACTGATCCATTTGAATAACTTTCTTAGTCCACTGATCCAATTGACTAATTTTCTTAGTCTACTGATCCAATTCAATAACTTTCTTAGTCTACTGATCCAATTGAATAACTTTCTTATTCTACTGATCCATTTGAATAACTTTCTTAGTCTACTGATCCAATTAAATAATTTTCTTAGTCTACTGATCCAATTCAATAACTTTCTTAGTCTACTGATCCAATTCAATAATTTGCTTAGGCTATTGAGCCCTTCAATAACTTAATTAGTCTATTGATGTAATTCAAAAACTAAATTAGTCTATTGATCCAATTCAAAAACTAATTAGTCTATTGAGCCAATGCAAAAACTAATTAGTCTATTGATCCAATTCAAAAACTAAATTAGTCTATTGATCCAATTCAAAAACTAATTAGTCTATTGAGCCAATGCAAAAACTAATTAGTCTATTGATCCAATTCAAAAACTAAATTAGTCTATTGATCCAATTCAAAAACTAATTAGTCTATTGAGCCAATGCAAAAACTAATTAGTCTATTGATCCAATTCAAAAACTAAATTAGTCTATTGATGTAATTCAAAAACTAAATTAGTCTATTGATCCAATTTTGATCCAATTCAAAAACTTAATAATTGGTATGTTATCCAATCCTTAAACTAAATTAGTCTATTGATCCAATTCAAAAACTAGATTAGTATATTGATCCAATTCAAAAACTAAATTAATCCGATTGAAGAACTTGCTTATAAACTTTTGTCTGTAATTATTTTTTCCGTGACATATCTTTAATTAGTAAACATCCTTGACTGTCAAAAAGAATACATGAATACAAATAGGAAATAGTATATGACAGTCGCGTGACATTTTAATTTTGTTTGCTTCGTATTCTCTTGAAAAGAAAGTTAAGATTCCTCAATCCAGAAGTTAATCGATACAATCTCATCTACCATTGTACCTAGAAAATCCAATAATTGGATCTGAATCAAACGGTACTAATGTAACCTTTAGTCTTCCACTCCAGACTTACTTAGACTTAGGTCCTCCCGCGCAGTTCGGCGCATTGGGCGGCAAACTGTCTCCACAAAGATCTGTCACTGGCAATGTCTGAAGCCTCCTCCCACCTGGTGTCCACTGTTTTGGGTCCTCTATGAAGATGTGGCGCCAATTTATACGAGGGCGTCCCTGTTTGAGCTTTCCTCGAACTGGCCTCCATGTCATTACAACTCTTGGTATGCGTAGTTCATTTTGTCGTAGAACATGTCCCGCAAACCTCGTTCGACGCTCTGTCACAACCTCACTAAGTGTTCGACTCCTAGTTCGGCATATGATCTGCCGGTCCCAAGCCCGGGTGAGAAAGGAGGAGGGTTTGGCGTGGGGCTAGCGACCCCACCCTGTAAAACCACAATTGCTACATAAACGGCAAACTTGACACTTTCACTCCAGAGATATTGCAAAAAAAAGAAAAAAAAAGGGGGGGGGCACCTTGTCCTCGCGCATAACCAAGGTATTATTATAGTCAGTGCTTTAAAAAAAAATAGGTGCCGATACTCAGTGATGGATTGCCTAACTTTTAACTACTAATAAATTAATAATAAACTTTAAAATACAAAAAAAAAGTTAATTTTTTCCCACACATTGGAAAAGGTGACGGTACACCGTACTGGTGCGTACCGTCACCAAAAAAGCACTGGCTATAGGAATTAAAAACATAGATCTATTTCAAAGAACGTTCACAGCCTACCCGCACGGATACACGAGCTCTCTTGTCTCAAAGTGTGTAAACATTATTCATTAAAATGTGCTACCGTCATTCAATAAGTGAAATCAACGACTTTCATTGCTTGATAACGAAATATATAAGCGAACTCTTCTAACAGTATACATCTCTTGGACAACGAAAAGTCAGAGATGGTTTGGAAGAGAGTCTGCAAAGAAGTCGTAGTATGTTTTGAACCTACGACTTCTTTGATAGCTTTGATAGCGAAACTAATGAAATTATTTTCAAGAATCAATATAAGTTCTTTCCAACACAAAAAAAAAATGTTTAGTTCACAACTACAGTACATCTGGAGGTGTGATGGCTGAGGGGTAAAGCGCTTGGGTCGGGTCCCGGGTTCGAGTCCTGGTGAAGACTGGGATTTTATATTGGGATCTTTGGGTGCCTCTGAGTCCGCCCAGCTCTAATGGGTACCTGACATTAGTTGGGGATGAGTAAAGGTGGTTGGTCGTTGTGCTGGCCACATGACACCCTCGTTAATCGTGGGCCACAGAAACAGATGACCTTTACATCATTTGCCCCACATCGCAAGGTCTCAAAGGGGACCTTTACTTTTACTTCATTTCACAAACTAATTCTGACTTGTCCTTTTACTTTTAGTCCAAATTCTCAATAAATTCACTATTTTAGTTCTTTTTACTTCTTTAACTATATCATTTAAAGAATTCACTGATTACACATTTTACTCCAAAGTCCAATCCTCATTGTTTTTCTACCGGAAACGAGGACCAGTCACTAAGGCCTATAACTAGGAATGCACAGAACATAAAAAAAAAATATGGAGAACAGTTCTGTGATGTTTCTCTAGCATGACAGTAAATTACAGCTAAAGATTACTATATGCCATCTTCGTCAGCCATTGGCTGCATCAACCAAGGACCAAGATATTACATAAAGAGACAGTTCGATAGCCTAAATATGTACAATATGAGAGCAATACATTGTTGTTGTTTTTCCGCGATGTAAAAATAGACCAAAAAAAATCAACAACGTGAGAGCCACTGGAACCAAACCACGCTCTATAAAAAAAAAGGAGCCATCATCATTTGTCTTTAGATGTATTACGTCGAAACATTCAGACTTTTAGTGTCCCGCCATTAAAAACTGTTTCAGAATCGGATCAATAGAAAGCGGAAGTGAATCCGAGTCTAATTCAGCTCGTTTGTGGCTGGAGATATAAAATGTGTGCTTTGTAAACATCCGTCGGAAATGTCTTGACACACAATTGCATATACGTTGGATCAGAGAAACAGTTCAAAGTTTTATTTAGATCTTTTCATGGCTATTTATAGCACTGGTCCGAGCAATTCACAAATGGGAAATATAAACAGGTTGGAATAAATGAAAACATTGAGAACGAAGAGATGAGAAGGGCAATAATTCAGTCGTCCTCAAACATCCCAAATGCGTGTCTTAAAAAAAAAAATCTTCGAAGGCTTCCGGGTCGTGCGGTTTGCGCGCTAGCTGGATTGTCGTTCGTTCGTCTCGAGGGTCCTGTGATGATACGCTACCCAATACCTTCCCCCGTCGTACTGCGGGAGGTTTGGACTAGGAAGTAGATTATCTTCAGCTCTGAATGGAACATGGAAAGCATTTAGAAACATTTAACAACAATGAAGCTGTTAAACCTAGTCTAGAAGAACGTGACCAATGGTAGCGCCTGTTACCTGTTGTAGAGGACGATGTCCGGCAGCCACAGTTTCTGGCACGGTATCCTGATGGAAGAGATGCCACCAAAGTCTGAAACTGACCAATTGAGTCTTTGATCAAACCACTCCTGGAAAGACAGACCAAACAGAAATTAGCAGAAATCCTGGCATGTCAACTATGCTGGTGAAAAAGTTTTTGTTTGAGCCAAATACTGTACATGTGTGTATGTATTACGTATTTCTGTAGTTACATCAATATCGTCTACACACAACAGAAGACAACAAAACGATAAGAACTTCTGAGGGCGCAATTAAATGTTCCACACTATGTGCTTCACCGGAGCCAACAGTTTTGATTTACATTGTAGAGCAATAATGCCAAGACTAGCTGCTATTTTTTTCCCCAATAAAAATTGGTTACATTAACAAAGTTAAACTCAAAACAGATGACAAAAAAACAGTGCGATAAGGACTTCCTAGGGCGGCGCTGTCGTTCCGACTGTTATGGTGTGTGTGTGTGTGTGTGTGTGTGTGTTTATATGATGAAAGTGGGACGAAGTTAATGATTGGTTGTGAATGATGCAACATAGGTGGCATTGTCGTCACTTGGTCTTGGTTAGGGGAGACGACTCCAGAACGTTAGACTGAAAGGCTGTGTTATTGTAGTGAGTTAGATTTTGTTCAAATAAAGATAGTGTTACGATTCTCTATCAACCCTTGACCAAACGATGTGGCTAATTCAAGAACCAGACAACTAGGACTCTGATGTAACGAGACACTTTAATGAGTGTAATCAATAATGAGGAGAAAACAATCTAATACTTGACAAATGGGCAGAAGTCAATGTCTGAATAGAACAGCTAAACACAACTTGTCAACACAAAAATATCGCTCTTGTTTCTCCCTCAGTCCGACTTGACCCAAAGTCTTTTAAACAACTACACATAGTTCATAGTCAGATAACCAAAACACCGTTGACCTACACGGGGAATGTTTACAACAGGTCCTTTTAAAAGTACACAGGCCTGTGTCGCATGTGTCGGTTGATTACCCATAGGACTACACTGACCAGCATCACAGTTCAGTTACAACATTATTACTAAAGTCTACAACATTTATTTCATCTGATCACTATTTGATTTTGTTTATATTATAAATAAAGTTCTTTTTAGTTTTGTTCACTAAAGGAAGTTATTCGAGTTACTTGAAGTTTTATTGGTTAAAATGTATTACGCCTACAACGGTATAGTTGTCTACCAGCAGTTTGATGCTACAAGACAACGACCGGTAACAACACCGACCAAATATATCTACAATCTCTACTTCACCTGGGACAGATGTTACTTAGAAACAGATGTCAATAGTTCTTTGCCTATCTTTTTTTTTTATATAGCTCATCATCATTTACACTGCTCAATGTAATATACCCGCCACAGCTCATCAGTTATAAATTCAGCATATATTTTTTTACACATTATGTGTGTGTGTGTGTGTGTTTTCTGTGTCTGTGTGTAGTATATGGCTGGTTGAATTCTGAGGGGAAAACGCGACACTTAATATCACTAAACTAAGACTGATAGACAGACTGATAGACAGACTGATAGACAGACTGATAGACAGACTGATAGACAGACTGATAGACAGACTGATAGACAGACTGATAGACAGACTGATATACAGACTGATAGACAGACTGATAGACAGACTGATAGACAGACTAATATACAGACTAATATACAGACTGATATACAGACTAATATACAGACTGAAATACAGACTGATATACAGACTAATATACAGACTGAAATACAGACTGATATACAGACTGATATACAGACTGAAATACAGACTGATATACAGACTAATATACAGACTGATATACAGACTAATATACAGACGGATAGACAGACTGATATACAGACTGATATACAGACTGATATACAGACTAATATACAGACTGATATACAGACTAATATACAGACTGATATACAGACTGATAGACAGACTAATATACAGACTGATAGACAGACTGATATACAGACTAATATACAGACTGATATACTGAGAGAAAAAGACTAAAAGAAAAACAAATGTCTACATCAGTGTTTCCCAAACTTTTTCCTTAACGGAACACTTTGTACACTCCGAGTATTTAGCGGAACACTTCGTACACTCCGAGTATTTAGCGGAACACTTCGTACACTCCGAGTATTTAGCGGAACACTTCGTACACTCCGAGTATTTAGCGGAACACTTCGTACACTCCGAGTATTTAGCAGAACACTTCGTACACTCCGAGTATTTAGCGGAACACTTCGTACACTCCGAGTATTTAGCGGAACACTTCGTACACTCCGAGTATTTAGCGGAACACTTCGTACACTCCGAGTATTTAGCGGAACACTTCGTACACTCCGAGTATTTAGCGGAACACTTCGTACACTCCGAGTATTTAGCGGAACACTTCGTACACTCCGAGTATTTAGCGGAACACTTCGTACACTCCGAGTATTTAGCGGAACACTTCGTACACTCCGAGTATTTAGCGGAACACTTCGTACACTCCGAGTATTTAGCGGAACACTTCGTACACTCCGAGTATTTAGCGGAACACTTTGTTTATTGTTTTCTTTACAGAGATTCACGTGGTGGCTTACTAGTTAATGTTTCCAGTAGTTTGTGAAACACTTATTCAAGCCTCTCGGAACACTAGGGTTCTGCGGAAAACAGTTTGGGGAACACTGGTCTACATATCAAGGTCTGTACACAGTTTTGTACACATAGTCTTGTCTTTTCTTATCTTATATAATACCGACGTTACTTCAAAAAGAAGAAGATGATGACGTGCTAGTCATGTCTTTAGAGAAACATCGCCAGTCAAGAATAGGACCTTGTGGACCTACAATACACTTGTATTTATTGACTTTAACCTACAGATCGAAATAGAGAGAGAGAGAGAGAGAGAGGGAGAGAGAGAGAGGGGGGAAGAGACAGAACAAGAGTGAAGCGAGAGAGAGAGAGAGTGTGAGAGAGAGTGAGAGAAAGAGAACTACGGTAAATAGAGGGGGAAAAAAGAAAGTATTACATTTATTTCTCTTGAATGTAAGTTTGTGAAGACTGATTTTTTTTTTTACGTTAGGTTTTGGTTCTTGGTTTTTATCTCTGTAATGAACTCAAACCTTGCTTTTCAATTAGCACTTCCTTAGATTATCAGAGGAGAAGACGAGGTGGAAAATCCACGCTGAGGGAAAGGAATATTTCTTTATCTTGATGTTACCAAACATTTTGTCAATAAATAATGGCCGAGTTTTAGAGTGTCCCTGTGTCTTACCCACACCTCGGAAGAGAACGAGCAGAGACAGACAGACAGACAGACAGAGAGATACAAACAGACAGATATTAAACTACTTTAATAACACAGATGAGTTCCATATAAATGATTATTGAAAATATAGATAAGTCACTGAGTGAGTCGATTAGGTCGGAGTCGAGTCTTAGCTATTTAGTTTGAGGGGTAAGGATATGGAGGTGAAACGCAGTTACATTTTTTTAAAAAAGTTTAGAAGACTTTCAAGGTACTCATTGATGGGGTAGTTGATTTGTGTAAACTTGAGAGCAAATGTGGATATGAGAATGTAGCGACACTAAAACTGACATAACAAATGTCATAAGTAGCTTTAGTGGTAGAGTCAGACATCTCTATAGTAACGAAAAGAAGTTGATCGACATTTTCAGACCAACATATACAGGTCCACAGCAGTCCACACATACACACACACGCCCAGACAGACGTCAACACACACATCTTCCCATAAACACTTCTACCACACGTCCACACGCATCAACACACACAAACATCCAGCCACATGTCCACACACATCAATACACACATCTACCCACATGTCCACACACATCAACACACACACACATCCACCCACATGTCCACACACATCTACCCAAACGTCCACACACATCTACCCGCACGTTCATACACACACCAACCACACATCCACACACACTGCAACACACGAGTCCACACATATCTACACGCCCTAAACACGTCTACCAACACATAACGCCAACAAACGCATGTGCAAATGTCCACACAAGTCCTCACCCACACATAAGTCTGCTCGTCCACACATGTGTCCAAACATCCAAGCTTCTACTGACAGTACTAAATCAATCAGCATTTCGTGACGATAAATGACAAGTTTTTTTTTTTTACTTTTCTGGTCCGAATTCGGTGTCTAACAGGTAGACTAGATCGAGCAACGGCTGCCTTTTTGTTTTGTACTGGATATTGAATTACTTATAGACACATATCACTGCCGCAATCAAAAGTTTTTTTAGGTGGAAACGAAAGATTCTAGTCACTGAGTCTATAAATGAACTTTGTTAAAAAGTGGAATCAAGGCTTCATTACATTAATCAAAGGCGAATAAGAGACAAAAAAAACCCAGCTCTGAGTTGTTTCTCCCATGTTTCCCCGTATTGATCAACGTCTGCGTGGAGTCCATCATTGGATTAGAGAGTTCGTTGTATTTACAAGACTTCTGGGCTAGAGATTAATAGACCGGACAGATGCCGGACTGTCGAACCGTGGTCAAGATAGCCAGGGGTCGACATTTCTTTGATCCTTCATTAGTGAGCAGGACTGAACACACGGTAATCATCTTTTCAAATGTGAATAAAGGAACAAGGAAGTGACGCCATGACTCGGCTCGCCGTAACTGGTAGATACAGAGGGTATTTTAAATTCTGCAGGAAGAAAATATTCGCTTTTGGTGAATTTCATTTATTTTCTATGACTAGTTTCACCGCCTAAGAGTATCATTTCCTTTAAAAAAAAAAAAAGAGATCTTAATAAATTAGGAGTCGTATAATTAGAATAGAAACACAATTTCAAAGTGAGTGGTATAGGCTACTGATCAATTATAGGACAAAGTTATTGCTATATTGGTTATAATTTGGTTATTACTGATCTACTGGATGAAAGCATGTTCCATTGACATTTTTTTACAATTTTGGCCACGAAAATAAAAGAAGTGTGTGAAAATATATTGTGAAAACGGGTTTACCCGATTAAACAAAATAGTTTCGCTCTATAATACTAATGATAGAGATACAATTAGGTACTTTTCGTCTATTTTAATGGCCCTGCGGTTGTGGGAGGGACTTCAACATGAACTGCGGTCTCCGCCATGATCTAAGGTACATTTTATGGTAAGTTTTATCAAGATTGGTCGATCGGTTAGATTTTTATTCGGGACATACATACATACATACATACGCCTTATTTTTTGCTTTATATTATAGATTAAAGGATTTTTACACAGCCAGTGGTACAATTGTTAACAACAGGACTATTTCAAAGTCAGTATCAAACTTTATTTCTAATTGATTGGTAATCTGATGAATCAAAGCAAATTAAAAAAAACAACTGAGTTATGTCCCGGTGAATTGATTTAAAAAAAACATTGACCGAAAAAAAAAAGGAAACAAATGACGTCATAGATGCCAAGACAGAAGTCTTGATTAGCGTCTGGAAGTAGACACGTGCTGCCAAGCTATGTATTTAAGACCTTTTGACAACCATATTTACACTGGCTCGCCCTACATCAGAAACCCATCAGCGCCGCCCTCTGATGAGCGTAGGCGGAGAGAGAGGGAGGACTGAACGGAAAGCCACCGTGGTCATTTGAATCGGTCTGGTCAGTAGTAAATATTTTAGCGAGATCCCTAGTCCAGTTACTAGGGTATGCTGTGTGTGGTCATTGGATCAAGTAGACCAGATTGAAGGATGAGTGATATCATCATCAGGGCCGGCCTTAGCTAATTGGAGGCCCTAGGCGTAGCTAATTTGGTGGCCACAAAAAGAAATAGTAAAATAAAAATTAACAGTGAAAACATAAAATGAACACAATTTAATTGCATCCTACTGTACTCTAAAAAAATGTTTTTAACCCTGTCTGAAGGCCCCCACCCATTCTAGGCCTTGGGCGGCTGCCTAGTTAGCCTATGACTGAGGCCGGCCCTTTCATCGTCATACGATCTCGTGCTATAAGTAGCACGAGATTTAAGAAGGTCAAAACTACTAAACTTTTGAACGTCAATAACTAGTACAGCAGATGATCAGTAGACTCGAGATTCTTGTTAGTTAAAGGTGCTTACATTTTCTTTGTTTAATCCCTCATATACTCATTAAATATTGACAGCAAGAACAAACAACAGCCACATATATTTAGACAGGAGAGATAACTCTATTTTGTCTAGCAATTATTTTATGCAGACGTTAAACGAAAATTACTTTTGGCAAACGAAAATTCCGACCGAGCTTAGCCGTACAAATAACTTACATGTAATAGATTTCATTTATATTGTTTGATAAGTGTTTACATGAAATGACTGAAAATAACTCAAAGTTTTATAGGTTAGATCAAATTTTCTTTTGGAGACTAACAGTCTATTTTATATTACTGAACCTTGAAGATTAATTTTTTTTACTTTGTAGTTTGATTGTTTTGAAAACATCTCGTACTTTAAAATCCCCGTCGTACAACGGAATGTTTGGACTGTTTGTTAAATTGTTTCGCATGCCCATCTAACCGTTAGATTATGAGTACATATTTGAAGCGTAAGCAGACATCTGAAGAAGAGCAGGAGTGGAAATAGTGACAATGAACTCAGACATGGGGCCACAAGAGCGGCCCACAAAGTAAAAGAAAATGACATAAATACGCCCCTGAATATCGACAATTCGGATGTATACCGAACAAAGTAGAAGTGTATGCAAATAAAAAAAAAATATATTAGCAATGCAACAGAAAATGAAAAAAAAAACCAAACTCTTAAGGCTTCTTATAAGACGGCAATCCCAAAAAAAAACCCAAACTCTTAAGGCTTCTTATAAGACGGCAATCCAAAAAAAACAACCAAACTCTTAAGGCTTCTTATAAGACGGCAATCCAAAAAAACCCCCAAACTCTTAAGACTTCTTATAAGACGGCAATCCAAAAAAAAAACCCAAACTCTTAAGGCTTCTTATAAGACGGCAATCCAAAAAAAAACCCCAAACTCTTAAGGCTTCTTATAAGACGGCAATCCAAAAAAAAAACGCAGGGCAAAAAATCATACAGGCGATCGGATTGTTTAATTATGACAGCGGCTTTAGAAATATCGGAGTGGATCTATAAGAACTTACGAATTCTATGTCGATTGTGTGTCGATTTTAGAGGCTCTTAAAACACTGACCCATATATCGTTTGTTAGACTGAAGTTGTGATTAGTTTATGTGAGTAAGAATATCATAGAGAATGGGCTTAGCATTGATCCAAGACAGTTCTGAAAGAAATAGAAGGTCGAGCAAACATATTTACTGTCTCTCTGGTGCCAAGGCTTCACTAGAGTCGAATGACTTAAACTGTACAACAGTAAGATTCTAGAGTTGATAAAGGCTATCTCTAACTCCTTGTCACGTATAGTTTGTCACTAAGTCATGGAATGGACCATCCCAAGGTGCTGCCTGGTCTGAGTATTGAATCATTTCATTATGTCTGAAACTAGGTTTCCTCCCCTGCTATATGACAATCAAGGTTCTCCCATGTTCAGACTCAAGGGACATAATAACAGCCCTTTTCGTGTCTCTGAAACTGAGCTGCTGTTAAGGAATTTTAACCGAACGAACACAGAGATTCTTGAAAACTTTCTTCCGCAATTCTAAGATTCCCCCCCCCCCTCTCTCTCTCTCTCGTTTCACACAGACTATAAAAAAAGGCGATATTCGATATTCTGATAATTTTTAACTTAACGAGTTATACGCCCGTGTTTCTATTCCATGATGCAATATCCCACACTGACCGGAAAGGGCAACTGACCGTGCTCTAAACTAATTGGACCGGTCAGTTGCCGGTACATCAGTAATAGAGTTTCAGCCGTGTCAATTCTAGCGTCATTTTATTAGCCGAAGAAAAACATTTGTACTTATCTGCCCTTAGATTTAGTTTCTAATACAGCATTCTAATATCTGACATGTATCCCGTGTGACTAGTGTTGTGATGTATCGTTTTAAAAAGATATCTTTGTTTTTAAATCGACTCTTCCCTTATGACTCTGATGGTGGTCTATAACTTCCCATTCTACTTATTTCTTCAATACTGCCAGAAGTCTTCGCACAAATAAGTCTTTCTATTAACAGTACAGTGATTTCTATATAAGTTAATGCGTAAGAGGTTTATGTAGGTCTATTATTTTTTCCTTACTATGTACAACAAAACATTTGATTCGATAGCGCGGTAATTTCCACAGATGCCGTGTTCAAAATAAAACAAGACAAATATTTTTTCGATATGAAGCAAAGTAGTTAATTACCAATAATAAATTATCTAATTAATTGATATTTCAATTTATTCATGTTTTGTTAGGTACTGTATATAATTGTGGAAAGTTTCAACTTGATCCCAGATTGGGTGTACGGAAGAAATAACGTGTTCTTTTTTTTGTGTCTTCCAGACAGACAACTGACAGACAGACAACTGACAGACAGAGGGAGTTGTTAAAGGTAAGTAAAAAGTAAAGTTCCCCTTTAAGACCTTGAGATCCATAGGGCAGATGATGATAATGTCATCTGTTTCTTTGGTCAATGGTTAACGAGCAGGGCGTCATGTTGCCAGCACAACGACCAACTGCCTTTACTTTCCCCAACTAAAGTCAGACTTTTCACAGTGTGGCCAATTAGGTTGGGTGACATAAACTGCCAAATGGCTAGAAAAATAGAGCCGTTTTCAAAAACCCACCACCTACCCTGTGTCCCATAATGAAGAGTTCGCAAACTACTAGATCTAGGAGGAATTTCAAGAAATGGTTCGTTTCATGAAATACACACTGATGTGAACACGACAAAATGTGATCAAATAATTCAGCGTGAAATTGAAAAAAAAAATCCGCAGACAAAAAAAAGTTTTTTTTCATTCGCATTGGTTGCATCCGATTATTTTGTTTCCATTAATGAGAGGCCTTGAACAGTAGGGTACCTAGGGTAGATGATACCCCGAGCAGCCCGCTCCACTCTTGGTACGCTACCGCTTCCATCAAGGCCAATCGTTATGGAAGAACTCAACACTGACCCGCGACATCGCTGTAATAGCTCGTTGCCACGTCGGACAGACCTGTGGCGTGGCAATGAGCTATTGGTCTAAACTGCCCACAGGTTGCGACGTTGCAGGTCAGTGTTCAGGCCTTCTAAGGCGATTGGTCTCGCTTCAATCGTCTAGTATCCTTTAGCTATTGCATTGCTTCGTAAGATGGAGTTACTTAACAAAAATAGAACTACTGTTGATTATAGCGACTATTACGTCACTGCCTCCAAGCTTGTTTTTTTTCCTGGCAACATAAGCTAGAACCTTGTTGCAGTATCTATCACTTCACGATGAAGGGGCACAACTCTATCAAATCTGGCGACAATACTCAGGGGCCTCAACTGAGAACGCTACAAGAAGTAGGAATACATAGGAACGTTCGGATATTACGTTACGGTCAAAGGTGGTGCTGTGGCTGAGTGGTAAATCGCTGGGCTTCCGAACCGGGGGGTGCCGGTTCGAATCCTTGCGAGGAGTATGATTTTTAATTTCGGGATCATTGGGCGCTTCTGATTCTACCCAGCTCTAATGGGTACCTGACATTATTTGAGGAAAAGTAAAGTCGGTTGGTCGTTGTGCTGGCCATACAACACCCTCGTTAACCAAGAGCTACAGAAATAAAAACAGACTTATAGATCGCAAGGTCTAAAATGGTAATTTAACTAACTTTAAAAGAAGCGAAGGGGTATACACATTTGTTACAATTTGTTAAAAGGGGGCAAAAGATGGGGAGTCTTAAGATATGTTAAACACTTTGACGATTGACCTAGGCTATATCTCGGATTTAAACAAATAATAAATGGAAAATATACCGCTTTTTTTTCGAACGCAGCGGTTCTTCCTGCAGCCGTTCTATGTACATGTACAGTACTCTCTATGTACATGTGCAGTACACTATTTGTACATGTACACTATTGTACAGTACTCTCTATGTACATGTACAGTACTCTCTATGTACATGCACATTATTGTGAAAAAAACAACAACTGAATGTGTCAAAGAAGCGCTGAAAGAAGTGGATATTTTTCTCATAATAATTTTTAAAGATATGGTGAAAATGTGATTCTGGAAAATGATAATTAATAAATAAGTCTTTTGTCAAATTCATTCGAATTTTCTTGTTATGTTGCTTTACAAGGAGGGTATTGGTCTTGTTACGATTTGTCTTTGGTGTTACGGAATATCAAAAGGTTCCCTATCATCTTAATGCCAATTTTAATCAAAAGGTGTCTTAATTCCCCCCTCCCCCCAAGATCAATAAAGAAATGAAAGAAAATGTAGATGTTCAGTTTTTTTGTTTATCTGAAAAAGAATCCTGGGAGTCTTGGTCTCCAGGGAGGTGGCCCACTAATCTTGGATGAGTTCTGGCTTCAATCTGGTCTAATGTCGTGTGAGTGCATTCTCGTGTCGCTGGTGCTCTCTGCTGCCACATCGCCATCGTCTTGTTCATTTACAACGATAACATTGAAGAGGTTAAAATGTCTTGTGTCGCACAGTGGTCTCTTGTTTAAGATACTCAGTGGTCTATACTCAGTGGTCTATACTCAGTGGTCTATACTCAGTGGTCTATACTCAGTGGTCTACTGTTTAAGATGCTCAGTGGTCTATACTTAGTGGTCTCCTGTTTAAGATACTCAGTGGTCTACTGTTTAAAATACTCAGTTGTATCCTTTTTAAGATACTCAGTGGTCTACTGTTTAAGATACTCAGTGGTCTCCTGCTTAAGATATTCAGTGGTCTTCTGTTTAAGATACTCAGTATCGCCTGATTTTGGTTTGTTGATTTTCTATTTTGGTAAGTCTACACTGTTAGAGGGACTGTCTTTGTGAAAAAAAAACCAACAACAGTAAAAGGCACACGTTTGAGAGAAGTTTAAATCAACCTTAAAATTGCAAGAGTGGTCAAAGCAAAAACACCCACCCACACAATTGCAGTGACAAGAACCTTAGACCAATTTCTTTTTTTTTTTGTGCATTTCCGTGTATCTTTTTCTCACACACCAGAGCTCATCTAGATCACGAGGAAACAAAAGTCTTAATATATTAATTTTTCTTTGTATTTTGTATTTCAAAAGTTTTTAGTGTTACACATCTTTACCCGATTGACTCCATCGGTTACAGAACTACGGTACAGTGTTACACATCTTTACCCGATAGACTCCTTCGGTTACAGAGCTACAGTACAGTGTTACACATCTTTACCCGATAGACTCCATCGGTTACAGAGCTACGGTACAGTGTTACACATCTTAACCCCGATAGACTCCATCGGTTACAGAGCTACGGTACAGTGTTACACATCTTTACCCCGATAGACTCCATCGGTTACAGAGCTACGGTACAGTGTTACACATCTTTACCCGATAGACTCCATCGGTTACAGAGCTACGGTACAGTGTTACACATATTTACCCCGATAGACTCCATCGGTTACAGAGCTACGGTAAAGTGTTACACATCTTTACCCCGATAGACTCCATCGGTTACAGAGCTACGGTATAGTGTTACACATCTTTACCCCGATAGACTCCATCGGTTACAGAGCTACGGTATAGTGTTACACATCTTTACCCCGATAGACTCCATCGGTTACAGAGCTACGGTATAGTGTTACACATCTTTACCCCGATAGACTCCATGGGTTACAGAGCTACGGTAAATGTCATTTTGTGTGTGTTTGGGTCTGTATTTTTATTGTTATAGCAGTAGTACCGAGGTGGTCCATCGTAGTCCAATTAAATTTCAATTTGTTTAGACCAATACATAAATCTTTACTTCTTTTATTTTAATTTGTTGAAGAGTTAGTTTAGTGCAGTTGATGCATTCGTTGGTGTTGAAATGGAGAATGTCTAAAACAGTTTCAAAATGGCCGCTACTTACTGCTTCGAGCCAGACGTTGGTGGTCAAAACTTGATTCTTCTCATCCTGAAGACAAATAGTTGACAAGTCAGATGTTTAGTATATAGTGCAACATGTGTAGTATAGAACTGTAAACTAGAGACTTCTATAACATTGTAATCATAGCTGGTACAGCATAGTGTATAGTACTATAGACTTATAGCTGGTACAACATAGTGTATAGTACTATAGACTTATAGCTGGTACAGCATAGTGTATAGTACTATAGACTTATAGCTTGTACAACATAGTTTATAGTACTATAGACTTATAGCTGTACAACATAATATGTGAATATTTAAACTTACCTCCACATACGTTTAAACAGCAATATACAAACCTACCGTATGTTTGTAAAAAGTTAGCCTGTTGATTGCGACATATAAAGACATTATTCATTCTAGTTAAATTTGGAAGCGAATATAAAAAACTCGTACATTTATAGCACGACTAGAATATTTTGTAAAGTGAAATGTGTAAGAAACATTTTGACAAGATAATTTGTCTATCCCTTCATAGGTACAGGCTCAGATAAATTATCAAACTAAAAAAAAAATAATTTCTACAATATATTTTACAGACCGACCTATATATTTTACAGACCGACCTATATGTATATAAAAAAAAGTTCCCATTTCAGACTCTGAGATCAATATGGCAGATGATGTAAAGGTCGTCTGTTTATTTGGCCAGCGGTTAACGAGGGTGTCACGTAGCCAGCACAACGACCAACCACCTTTACTTTTCCTCAACTAATGTCAGGCACCCTCAAAAGCGCCAAAAGATCCCGAAATTAAAAATCCCAGTATTTACGGTTCGGAAGCCAAGCGCTTTAACGCTCAGCCACCGCGCCTCCTATATATGCGCATAGACTCAAACTAAAAGAAAGTTTCTATTATATTTTAACAGACCGGCCTATATGTGTGTCTTACATTAATTAGATAGGTCCTAATACGAATATTACATTATAAAGATACTATTTTCACTGCTCTCATATCTTACCTACGACTTTAAATCCCCAAGAAGACGGTGATCCCGAGCTTTCGGATTATCAGAACTTCCCTGGGTCCTCCCTAAAACTAATGTGTATACCTGACTTTAGTTGGGGAAATTAAAGAAGGCTGGTCATTGTGCTGGCCACATTACAGCCCTCGTCAACTGTTAACAATATAAACAGATGAGCTTGAAACCTATTCCGAGCTTATTATGACACAATGACCAGACTAATAACCCTGTGACGTCTGAACCTTTCATTAAGTGAATTAATCAACTCACCCGTAGACAACATCTTTGTTTGGCATAGTTCGAAAACTCACTAGTGAAAACATTCATTCCACCCCACCCCCAACAAGTACCTTTAACTCTTTCTCTCCCGATCAACGATGCCGTCGTTGATTTGACACCCTTGGATTAACTTAATTTGGGGGTTTGTAAACTTTAATTCGTTTTATATAAAAAGGGCATGCAATCATCTATTCCAATTATAACATTTTCAGATTAAAAGAGAACCATTATTGAAGTTTAACCCTAACATGCTAGTGAAATACAAATGAGAAAAATGAATACTTCCTTCTGAACATGGAAAATAATTAAGGAGAGATAGAGTTAATAGTGGTTACATGACACAACATATATATGTAAATAAGCTATATTAGTTGATGTGGTTGGTACCAGATTGTGTGTTGATTTGTTGACATAATAAAACCCGATCAATTGGTCACCGAAGGCCGTGAGTCGTATACCTAGGATATCAGTGATCGATAGTCCACTCAAGTGGTATTTACGGACAGGGGTGGGTTTTCGGGAGTGGTGGTGGGGGGGGGGGGGGAGGAGGAACGAAGACGTCCTGGAGAATAAACATCTGGGCCTAACTTAAGATCTGCTGATGTCTGGAGCTGATGGTATTCACAACCTGATTAAAACTCATTCTGGTGGCCAGTACTCGCCTGCTGGAACAGGAAGTACAAGGAAATCTTCTTAATGCAAGACGGAGGTTTTAAGGGGATGTAACTAGCTTATGAAATCAGGACCGATAATTAACTTGACGTGTACCAATAGTTGCCTGCCCTTCGTTGGCTACTACTTGTGGCTTTAAAAATACGCACGGATTCGTTGTTTTCGGGTTTAAAGATTTAAAACTGTCTATTAAAAGAAAGTAAATATAGAAGAGCCATTATGTTTAACCAACATTTTAAACTGAAAAACATAGAAATTACTTCTTTAAAGAAAGCTTAAACAATTTGTAGTCATATCAATTAGTTTGAATCAGTCATGTAATTAACTTTGTAATATATCTAGACCAACAATAATAAAACTGTGCTATTAGAATTTTTTGAATTAATTGTTTTTGTTTAGCGCAATTTCATCCTTTTAGCTTCTAAACTTACTTAAAAGCTTTACCTATATAGAGGACTAATTCAGCTTATAGCACCAAGGCACTTTTAACATAGAAACATTTATTTTATGTCTCTTTCTGTCTCGGAAGACAATGGATGCGCCCAGGTGAATCACTGGTTTTAGTTTCTTCTAGAGTAGGGGCAGAATCTGGTGTGACTAATTAAGCCAATCCTGGAGCGGTAAAGTTTGCCGCAGTTCGCACTTGTTTAACGCAATCTGATAAGACAGCTTGCTTTTCATTCTCTTGTCTAAGGTTCGTACCAGCGGAGACCTATCATTATAGAAGGCCTGAACACTGACCTGCAACGTCACAGCCTGTGGGCAGATTAGACCAATAGCTCGTAGGTCTTTACGACATGGCAACGAGCTATTGGTCTAAACTGCCCACAGGTTGTGATGTCAATGGTCTGTGTAGTGTCTGATAAGTAGAAATTGTGGATGTTGCTCGCGAGTTCGACTCAATTAACAGAATGAACGAAATATATTTAATTACTCAGGCTGATAACTTCAAATACTTGAATACAGAATAAAAGGGCACAGTCCTTGTCGTCGCTAATTTGGTGGCCTCCTTCTTCTCCGTTACTACCCTATTTTCCTTCCTACTTTTTAAATTACTCCTCACGTCACTACGGAAAAACCCGATTACCCCCCCCCCAGCTTCTACGCGTCGTGTCACCACAGTGACGCTGAAAGTAAGTGTTGAGGCCTTCTATAACAGATGGTCTCGTACCAGCACGCACAGTCTGTTTCCATGCTGCCAGATCTTGTGCTTTATTTTCTCCCATATACTTTTATGTAAAAAGGACTGAGAACCTCTTTTTGGTCAAGGGATTTATTGCATGACTACACCTAGAATGTATTAAATAGGTTAAGATGACACTTTAAATGTACGTATTATCTTATAAATAACAGATGTTCTTTCAGAGGAGAAGATAATAACGTCCTACGCGTATTCATGTATTAATCTAGTCATGCATGTTAATTAGAGACTTAAACTCTGCTGAGTCATTGGTTTTCATGGCTGATTCAGGCAACCCAGTTTCATGCTCTAATGGCACTAGGGAAGAAGGAGCATTAGTACAAAATTGTCCTAGCATATGGAACAAGAAATATGCCTTCATATTTTTAAATTGTGTTTTTTGTATTTTAAAGTTATGGTTCCGAATATACCTGTTCTCACTTTTTATTTTTAGTCTTTTGTCCTGAAGTGTTTCTAAGTTTATTGATTTTACTAATGGTGTAGTCTAATGTGAATATTCGTTTGATATAAATCTCAAGGCTCTATTTTGCGTCTATTCTAGTTTCTTTATGTTTTTTGGGGGGTTTTGGGGTCCCAAACAGAGGATGCATATTATAATATTAGCCTAAACAGAGTTAAATGGCGTTTCAATTTTCTATTTTTGTTTGCTTTGCAATAAATTCATATTTATAAATTCTAATGCTTTGTTTCATTGTTAATTAACTTGTGTCAGTATGGAGAATTCATGATAACTTTTAAGTTAATATAACAGCTAAATATTTTGTGTTTTTAGTCTGTCTAACTGGTTTACCATGAGTAAGATATGCGAGTACAATTTTTGTTTTAGTTTTCTTATAATATAAATAACTCTCAGTTTTCAGTAATAAAACTTTGGTCTTTCTAATTGGTTAGTACTTACAGACTCAATAGAAGAAACTACAATGTCAAAACATTGATAAATGTTATTACAATACTCTACAGCATGGCCCAAAAGTTACCTCATACCATGTACGTTATGCCTAGTTTAAAAAAACGTATTATATTATATTATTATATATTAAATTGATGTATGGTAGAACCGTCCGGGATATCTCACTGCAACCTTATATAAACAATATTACCAAAAGTCAATGTGACTAGCGAATTACTCATGGAGCGAGGTGATTCAGTCTTTTCTTTCTTCTTCCCTCCTTCTGACCATAAAAAAAAACTGTCAGAGACTCGAGACAGCCTCAGTGTTTATGGCTGTTTGTACACCAGTCATCTCCCCTAAGATTCCGCGATAATAAGCCCCACTTTACCACAAGGCTCCTGATCAAAAGGTTCTAGCGGATGAATACATCCATGATTACAGTGCACAGGATGAAGACTGCGCATACGTACCAAGTCCAGGATCTGGGTTAAGGTCAAGCCCAGCTGAATGTCCACCGCCTGGGTGGAGTCGTAGACGGGGCGTACACTGTTGTCGTAGTTCCTCACCAGGTAGTTCATTAGCCTCTGCTCGCTGGACTGGAACTTGGGCTCGGGGTCCTCATTCAGGAACTCATCTTCAAAGACGTGGTCATCGGTGACCCCTTCATACCCATCTTCATGACACGTCCCTGTCAATGTAAAACATGAGAACTATATATTAAAAAGAAAAAAACAACAACTAGCTTTGGTGATAATTTCTTTTAAATGAATGTTACTATAGACACTTGCATGGCAGGATTTACGTAAGCGCTAGATCGCACCATCTCTTTAGGGTCTCCAAAAATTGTCGAATTGTTTTGTTATGAATTATGATCATTTTCAGTTAAAGTTGTATTATTTCACAATCTATAGACTTTTTAATTGTATATAATTGTAAAGCCTCTAGGTACCCGGACATTGTATTGAGCACTGACGTGTAATATAGCTTATAAAGGGTACCATTTCTTAAATTAAAATAGCTTGCAGCGTTCACGGCTAGGTAGCATCCGCGCTAAAGTAAATACATATTTATATATTGGCTAAGATATACATAAAAAAATTGGTTAAGTTCTGTATGAATAAAATTTCCAACAGAAGAATTAGCTCTAGAATCTGAATTTCGGATAAAATAATTGTAAATCGAATTAAACGTGTTCAGTTTGTTTCTTGTATCAGTTTTGTTGTAGATATAATGTAGTAAGCTTATCTTCTGTATTATTGCATGTTATAGCAATGGCCCGGTTAACGTAGCCAAAGGTCAAGATGTCCTCTAATGATTGGCATTTGTAAATGACTTCATTCACCAGACGTCAAAAAATCTAACGCCCTTGACATTTCTTTCGTTTTTTTTTTAAGTAAAAGAAAATATTGAACTGTTTTTTTTTTTTATATTCCTTACCATTTTTTTTTATTTACAAATCAAATGTGCTTCTGTTTCGGTGACGTAAATTTATATGAACATATTTTGTTTTTTTTTAAATCTGGGTTTTTTTTTTGTGGGGACTTATTTTTCATGGCGGAGGTTTCTTTTTTTTTTTTTGGTAGACTGCAAATGTGAACAGATGTAACCAGAACTACGTGAATAACTAATACAATTAAGTAGTTATACAATGCAGTGTTAAATCTGGATAGCACTTTAATAAACATGAAAACATGAGTAGTTCCAGACGTCACGAAACATTGACAACGACGCTTTGCAGAATTCAGTATAAATTACAGATCACATTGGGACAATATTATAAAACAATACAAATATAAGCACGCAATACAAATAACTAGATCTATATTGTTTATTATATATGTCAAAGGTATAAATCAACAAAGGCAGACTTAGGTGTTGGCGAGTTGGGTAACCTCCCAAGGCCCCGCGCTTTAGGCCTCGTGCACTTCTAGCGCCACCTCTGAAATCAATGTCTTGGAGTTTGAAGCTACGGACGACTTCATCAGGCGCCCTATTTCATGTGACTTGGCAGACTCAGTTGCGACTGTCTCTAATCTCTTGGTTTGTGATACGGTCTTTGAATGTGATACTTGGGATCCTTCTGTAGCATCTCAATTCCATTGCTAGGATCCACCTCTCTAGCTCTGCAGTCAGCGTCCAAGACTCACAAGCATATCAAAATGTGGCCATGACCAGGGAGCGCATCAGTCTGATTTTGGTGCCGAGGGCTATGCGTTTGTCTTTCCATATAATTTTAAGTTTAGAAAGGGCTGCTGTGGACTGTGCTATTCGGGTCAACTTTTCACCTCCAATACTGGTCATGATCTCAGTTGCTCTAGACCTCGTTACACCAAATGAGATCATGACCAGTAGTCAACTATGTATCACTTATAATTAGGGCCGGATTTAAAAATGTTGAGGCCCCGGGGCAGGATTATTATGGAAGACGCCCACTATCATTGCAATTTCTCGAAATCTAAAAACAAGGATCCACTTATGATTAATAATACTTGTATCTAAAAGCTTACCATAATTTACATAAAAAATAAGGTACTTGTAAATTTAATCTCATTTTCCATTTAAATATTAGTACATATGCATATTTTACAATTTTATCTCTTTTGCGGAGGCTGCTTTCCTGTTGAGTCCCAGGGATGGAGCCTGCCCTCTCTTAATTTCGGCCCTGATTGCCATACGCAATATAATTATTTGGTTGTCGTAGAGATGCTGCTAGCCTTGTGACACCCTTGCAGTCTTACGCAACAGTGACAGGAGGACAACTCTTCCTTATTAGCCGTTTATTAGGAAACTTTCTTCTATAAAACAAGGGAAAGAGAATCCAAATATGCCCCCCCCCCCTAGCTTCGCGAATCAATCTCAGGATAGAATCACTCTTTTAGTTTTTTTGCATTGGAATAATACATCATTTTATTGAGTAGTTGGAGATTGAGATCTTGAAGCATAGTTCGATAGCATTCATAGCCCCGCACACGCTTAGACGTCTGCACAAGTCCATACTTGCTCATCGACTATGTCAGCCAAAACAAAAATAGCTCAAGGGGGAATAACTTGTACCAGTATAAACAAGAAATTTAACCGAGTGTAACAAATATGTTCATTTTGCACAATCATCAGAGAACACTTACCATCCCACATTTCAACGGCAATTTCCGATAACCAGACGATATTTAACGGCGAGACTCCCGCCAAAATGAAACGTATGTCCAAACGATAGAACAATCGGCGGTTTATTTTCAGCAGAACATAGCCGCGAGAAAAAAAAATTGGTCCGTCGCCCAAAAACTCGAATTTGATTGGATCGCATCGCGGGTATCGTTACAAGAAGTTGGAGTACAAACAGATGGAGTTGTTTATCTGGGTCTCTTTGTTATTGGCAAGGAAAAAAAAAACAAAAGTGGTGGAGGCAGAGTATTGGGGAGGGGGGGATGGTTGTGATTCCACATTGGTAGTTCTAGACTGTCGCAAAGAGTGTTTTCATTCCTTATATCGAAAGGTGCCCTTTGGTTGTTTTACACATAGTGAGACTCGAACTTGGACCTTTGTTTTTAATGTCTAGTGCTGTTCAATAAATGTATCCAGTGAAGTGAAACAGAATCGACGTGTATCTTATGATTTATAGAGATATGACGTGTGGAGAAAAAAAAAAACACGCCAGCAGACGAACTATGCATTGAATCTAGTTTATAGTGTTCTTTAAATTGTGTAAAGTTTTCCACTTTTAACAAAGCTTATATCAATTCATTCAGTCAGTCTGTTAAAATGTTTGTACACGGATCAAGCCGACATTTTGAATAATTATTTCTTTAACCTGACAAAATAAGAATCAACTAAAAAAACAAAAAAAAAAAAAACAATTCGTTTATTAACTAATGGTAATTAATTTTAATTATTTTGTTTGATACCGAACACCAGAAAGAAATTATACTTGACTGTTGGTATCAATTGAATTAGACCCCTTTATACTTGGTAGAGATAAATAGGTCGCCGCTTTAAATCTGAAACTAACAAGCAAACAAACAAACAAAAAACAAAAACAAAACCTTCTATTTTCATAAGCATTTCCCTGGCACAGTGGTTAATGTGTTAGCTTTAGGAGGCTTAAGCCCTACAGTTCAAATTCAGGTCATTCAACTTTCTTTCATAAATGCATTTAGAAAAGAGACCACGTTAACATTTCCACGGAAGCCGCCTCTTTTTCTTCCACCCCTTTCCAAACTGGTCCAGACAAGTGATAGGATCATAGCGTAGTGAGAAATCAAAAACAATTTGGTTAAATTATTTCTAGATTTATTATTGTTTGTCTAGATCTATTACAAATTTCATTACATGACTTATCCAAACTAATTGATACAACTACTGTTTTTATAAGCCTTTTTTAAAGTATTCTTTTTGCTGTTTTCGTTCGAGCGATTTCATTTTATAGGTGGATTGAAGATTAAACTACAGATAGTAAATTATTGAGATACAGAACGCAACAGCCACCTCAAAGTATGTTTCAATTAAATTACAGCAAAAGGATTATTTGGTCTATCGCGTGCGCTTCGTTTTGTATTCATAATGATCCAGCATTGGAACCCACCGCCACCCCCTGTTGTACTTAAAGAGTTTACCGTCATCCCCTGTTGTACTTAAGAGTCCACCGTCATCCCCTGTTGTACTTAAGAGTTTACCGTCATCCCCTGTTGTACTTAAAGAGTCCACCGTCACCCCCTGTTGTTCTTAAGAGTCCACTGCCATCCCCTGTTGTACTTAAAAATGTTTTGGCTAGATGTATTAATCTTCATTTTTTTTTAGGTTGTCTCAACTTTCTAGTTAGGTTAATAAAAAAAAAGTTATAAAACAACGAGTGTTACTTGCTTTTAAGGACAAAAATGTATCGATAGAAAAGAAGACAATTAATTGTCCAAACAATTGGAAATTTAGTTTGACTACAATTGTCCACCTTAACATTACTACTATACCAATAATAATAGGTCCTATAGAGTCTAACCCAAATGTTGTACACATTTGTAAACAACGATACACATATTAAATGTTTTAATGTTCAGTTTAAAATTTACAAAATCTCAATTTTTGTTAACAGAGGAAAAAGTTCACCGTAGATAAAAATTCCTTTTATGTTGTATGATATTTCAACTCAATCATACATTGGCCTATTCAACAAGAAATTCTCGCAAAACGTAACGAAATCTCGATTCTCAAAGCTGTGAATACATAAGAATTCTTCTTTTTAAACATCTATACTTGATTATTCCCAGTTTTGTTTACTTTAGAATTTCATTTCAGTTCAATCACTTCATAAAAGTAAAGTCTCTACGGTTATTCTCGGTTAGATGAGAAATCATCACTCTCTCTCTCGATTTCTAAAACTGATTATGAAAAAAAAAAACATATGCCAGGTTAAGGTTTCATTTTTAACATTACCTCTAACTTGATAACTGTTAGTCAAATATCAAATAGAAGGGGGAAAAAAAAGCCAAAGTCAATTTCCTCTTCCATCTACATGCCAAAAAGGATATTACTCTAACCTCGTTAGGTTCGACTTCTTAATCTCTATATTCAATAAGATGACATGGAATGGAATGACAAGGGCGATGCCAGTCTGGACGTCGGTGAACAAGCGTCCTGGCGCTCGCAGTGATTTCAACAATCAAATGTAAGCCCCTCTTGGTCTGACAGGCACCAGGAATTGGAGTTGTGTCAATCTTGGCTTCGTGCCGGCACTCAGTGGGCGTGGAATCTTGGGGGGCACAAATAATTGAGGACTGCGTAATATAGTTTTATGTAAATCAACATCTGAGGCTTAGGAATTGAGGGGTAAATACTTTGCCCCAAATAGTTTTTTTTTTAAAATCGTAGCAAAGTTTAAGATATCTTAGAAAAAGGAAAGGAAAATAATTGTTTCGAAACTGTGAAAATGAAACACCATTTACTTAAAAATGAATTTTTAAAAACAAAATCCTAAACACTGAGATAGTTAAAAATGCTCTTGCTTTCTATATTTATAAAGTGAAAGTCGAGATTCTTCTCTGAGACAGCAAAGTCAGTTTATTAAATCAATAAGGTTTACATTGGCAGTATTCTCAAAATCAATATAAATAAACATACTATCAATGGAGTAGAGATGCTACAGAAGGTTCCTAGATATCACATTTAAAGACCGCATCACAAACCAAGAGATTAGAGAGAGGCTTACTGAAACGATTCGACCCCATGATGACCTGCTAACTATCGTAAAAAAAAAAAAACGCAAGCTAAAAATCTATGGCCATATTATAAGGTCTTCGGGGCTCGCAAAGACCTTTCTTCAGGGAACAGTACCAGGAAAAATAAGAAGAGGCAGACAGAGAAAGCGATGGGAAGACAAATTAAAAGAATGGACGGGCCTGCCAAAGAGGTTCTAACTAAGGCAAAAAAACAGAGAGGAATGGAGAAAGACGGTCGACGAATCTTGCATGGTGCCCCAACAGACTAAGGGATAGGTAAAGGTAAATAAAAACATACATGCTCTTATAATCATTGCTACAGTGTAAGTCTACACGAGAGTGTTTACCTCAAGTTCTGCAAAGACTTCAAGTATTCAATGTTCCCCATACTTTAACTAAAGAGATGATAGTTTCACAGCTTCTCTAGGGGAAGGAATTCTCATTACATGCTCACACAGAACAGGACCGTATGTCAAAGGTGTTGCTTTTTAGGCTAAATTAAAGGAGTAGGATGGCTAAATAGGAGTGCTCCCAACCCCCAGGGGAATGCGTGTTCCTTTGTAAGAGTTCCGCAGTTGCAGCAAAAGAAAGAGCAAAACTCTTACAAAGGAACACACATTTATGACCCAAAGAAGAGTCACCCAACATCTACTGGATACAAGCGCAAATTACAGATTCATTTTATTATTTAAAAGCTTTCTTTTCATTGCATTTGAAAAGAATCTGTTTATCTATCTATCTATCTATCTATCTATCTATCTATCTATCTATCTATCTATCTATCTATCTATCTATCTATCTATCTATCTATCTATCTATCTATCTATCTGTCTGTCTGTCTGTCTGTCTGTAGTCTGTCTGTCTATCTATCTATCTATCTATCTATCTATCTATCTATCTATCTATCTATCTATCTATCTATCTATCTATCTATATATCTATCTATCTATCTATCTATCTATCTATCGATCTATCTCTATCTATCGATCTATATCGATCTATCTCTATCTATCTATCTATCTATCTATCTATCTATCTATCTATCTATCTATCTATCTATATCTATCTATCTATCTATCTATCTATCTAACTATCTATCTATCTATCTATCTATCTATCTATCTATCTATCTATCTATCTATCTATCTATCTATCTCTCTATCTATCTAACTATCTATCTATCTATCTATCTGTCTGTCTATCTATATCTATCTATATCTATCTATCGATCTATCTCTATCTATCTATCTATCTATCTATCTATCTATCTATCTATCTATCTATCTATATCTATCTATCTATCTATCTATCTATATCTATCTATCTATCTATCTATATCTATCTATCTATCTATCTATCTATCTATCTATCTATCTATCTATCAAGCAATAACAAAAAAAAATTCAGATAAAATTACTAAGTTTCTGTTCATGCATTATGTTATAAAATCAACATACCAAAGAAGTTAGTCAATATCATGTAGACTATAGCCAATGAGAACACAGAACGGGACATAATTACTTCATTAGTGAAACACGATTACGTCCCCTAGAGTCACGAACAGAGGAAATGCATCAACTGAGTAAGAAAAGAGCTAGAAATGAGTCCCTCATTGTTTACATCTTAGCCGCACACTTATTTCAACGAAAGAAAAACTTCATTACAAGATGGCAGAATTCCGTGTTCGTTTTAGCAGCTAGAGTTGAAAGAGATTTTTCTGATATTTTATATCTTTGTATTTACTGTCGGACCAGAGGAAAGACGCCTGATAGCACCGGCTCATAAAACAACCTCCCGAAATTTACCAAAACTGAAGTTTGGGAGTGTCAGCCCCTCTGGCTGGGCGGTCACACGTCGAGTGAGCAGTCAGCGAGCTTGTGGGAGGTAAGAGGGAGAACAGGGGAGGGCGAGGGGGGATATTTTGAATCTAGAAATTTTGAGGTAAAAGAAAAATAAAAGGAATTCACAAACACAGAGAGAGAGAGAGAGAGAGAGAAAGAAAGAGATAGATAGAGAATGAGAGAGATAGAGAAAAAGAGAGAAAGATAGAAAGATAGAGAGAGACAGAGACAGAAAAAGAGAGATAGTGAAAGAGAGAGATAGATGGAAAGAGAGGGAAAGAGACAGAAAGAGAGAGATAGTGAAAGAGAGAGATAGAGAAAGAGAGAGATAGAGAAAAAGAGAGAAAGATAGAAAGATAGAGAGAGACAGAGACAGAAAAAGAGAAATAGTGAAAGAGAGAGATAGATGGAAAGAGAGAGAGAAAGAGAGAGATAGAGAGAGATATATTGAAAGAGAGATAGATAGAAAGATAGAGAGAGACAGAGACAGAAAAAGAGAGATAGTGAAAGAGAGAGATAGATGAAAAGAGAGGGAAAGAGACAGAAAGAGAGAGATAGAGAGAGATAGTGAAAGAGAGATTGATAGAAAGAGAGAGAATAAAAGAGACAGAAAAAGAGAGATAGAGATAGAGAAAGAGAGAGATAGAAAGAGAGAGATAGAGAGAGATAGAGAGTGATATTGAAAGAGAGATAGATAGAAAGATAGAGAGAGACAGAGACAGAAAAAGAGAGATAGTGAAAGAGAGAGATAGATGGAAAGAGAGAGATAGAGAGAGATAGAGAGAGATATTGAAATAGAGATAGATAGAAAGATAGAGAGAGACAGAGACAGAAAAAGAGAGATAGTGAAAGAGAGAGATAGATGGAAAGAGAGGGAAAGAGACAGAAAGAGAGAGATAGATGGAAAGAGACAGACAGAGACAGAAAAAGAGAGATAGTGAAAGAGAGAGATAGATGGAAAGAGAGGGAAAGAGACAGAAAGAGAGAGATAGTGAAAGATAGAAATAGATAGAAAGATAGAGAGAGAGAGAGAAAGAGAGAGAAAGAGAGAGAGAGAGAACAAGAGTGAAGATTACATACATAAAAAAATTAGGTTAATGAAATGAAAGCAGACAGCAGTTATAAATAATTGAAATTTGTCTAAAACCCGTAGAATGCATTAAACCGATCAGAATGTTTCTAACTATTTATGTTAAACTGTTTGATTTAAAATATTGAAGTCCTGGTCTACGATGGAATGCACCATTTCTGAATCATTTAAATCTTATAACTTTTACATTATGTCGTCAAAATCTGTTTCAGTCATGCACTTTTATCTGAATAATTCACGTATTCCTTACTGGTCTAGCCAGATTTGTTTATAAATTGTTAGATAAATCATTACAAAAGCATTCCTTCAGGCCTGACTCCCTGTGAAAGCAATCTCTTAAGGTAAAAACTATTTTCTAGAGCACCTCATTGATTTGACTGTTTCAGTGTTCAAATCAAAAGTTCCTAAAATAAAAGAATGTGGCCAAGTCGGGGAGCCATTTACAAGAGATGTAGATGACGATGTATTTACTAACTTCATGACAAATGAGCTCTTCATTTTGTAGTATTCCTGGTCTCTTCTTTAATTCATTGATTAGTTCAACTTTTATGAGGAAGTTCATGGTCACAGCCTAACGAACTATCTTGACTCAAGGACATTAGGTCAAAGGTGACGACATAAGTATTTGGTACTTGTTCAAATCTGAGACAATGTTTACAAGTTTTTAAAAATACATTTGAGGTTGACATCAAGAACAAATGAGGCAACAAATGTAGCTGTCGAAGGCTGAGAGATTCCAGTGAGGTCTCTCCCACCTTCCCTTTTATTTTAAACAAAGAAAGATGAACAGTTCAGATCATAGACTAAATATATATATAGACAATGGTTCAGATCTCCAGCTGCAGATTACTGCTAACGGAAGTGAGAGAAAAAGCATATAGGTGAAATTTGAGTCACTAGCATATATAACTTTGTTTTCTAATCCCAACATTAGTATAACAAACTTTCAATCACTTCCACATAGTAGAAAGGTTAGGTTAGTTTTTCTGTTTCAAACAAAGGTTAGGTTAGTTTTTTCTGCTTCAAACAAATGTTAAGTTAGTTTTTCTGCTTCAAACAAAGGTTAGGTTAGTTTTTCCTGCTTCAAACAAAGATTAGGTTGGTTTTTCTGTTTCAAACAAAGGTTAGGTTAGTTTTTTCTGCTTCAAACACAGGTTAAGTTAGTTTTTCTGCTTCAAACAACGCAGTCGATATTTGTTATCTGCTGTAAGGTTGATTTCAGTTTTGTTTCGTCTCCTGCACTTTTGGTTGTTTCACAGTCATACTGCAATACCTCAATAATATTCGGACTCGAAGACTAGCCTTATTATTATATATTTCTTTAAACATTTTTATGCCAAAATTTTTAACTCGGCTATTAAAATTTTTGCCCACCAATTGTTTCACTGATTCTTTCTTAGGATTAGACCACTTTATTACTTGAGCGCTCAATTCAGTTCTTAGTGATCACATTTCTTAAAATGTATAATGTTGAGTTTCCTTTCTCCTGTGGTATAGTCTAGGCCTCGTTCTGTAGAATGTGTATTTTAATTTAATTCGAAATACATTTGGCTCTCTTTCTAAAAATGAACGAGTTGCATCGGACATCACGTGATCAGGAGAACTCCAGGCGTGACTATCAAGGAGAAGTTGGCTCAAGGAGGGGAAAGTTCAATCTAGTTACAGTGATATTAAATCCTTTTTCCAATGCAGAAGAAAACAGGAGAGACAAAACAAAGTACACCAGAGTTTTGTCCCATCAGCCCCCCCCCCCCCATTTATTTTTATTTCCATATTACTACTAAGCTGGACCCCAATGTAATCGACAGACAAACTTAATTCCTCATCGCATTAGATTTTTTAAAAATATAATAATAATAATTATTATTATTTATTATGCAGGGGTTCTCAACCTGTGGGTCGCGACCCCCTTGGGGGTCGATTGACCATTTGCCAGGGGTCGCCTAAGACCATAGAAAATATGGATTGTTATGGTCTACTCTTCTATTTCTGTATGTGTTTGTGTGGAGGGGGGGGTCGCGGCAGAGTAGGGGATTGTAAAAAGGGGTCGCCGAGCTTAAAAGGTTGAGATCCGCTGTTATAAAGCGCTGTTAACAAACAAAATGTAGGCTCATGGTGCTGACATTACCAATTTAAACAGAAGCTAAAATTACAAACTAATTTAAAATAGTCTTAAACAGATAGGTCTTAATGTTCTTGAATGTAGTGAAGCATGTTGTCTGACTGAGATCAATGGGGAGTTAGTTCCAAAACTTTGGTCCGTGCACTAAAAAAGCCCGCAGAGGGTAGCTTTTGAGGGAGAAACGTGGCACCACTAGAAGCGTTGAGTCCATTGAGCGCAGGGCTCTCTGAGGGACATATGGAGTGATCAGTTCGCTATGGTACAAGGGCATTTCTTTATTATAGATACACATCATACACTGATGCCAAAGTGTGGCCACCTTGTAGTGGATCGTTGCTTTCACGGGAACCCAACGAAGTGTGCGCAAAAGAGCAGTAGCAGAATCTCGTCTTATTTTTCGTAGGACTATTCGTGCTCTGAATTCGTTGGTTTCTATCTTGAGATCTCGAAGTAACGAGATCAATCCGTAATACAAAGCGGGATTCAACTTTAAACACATATCTCCCTTGCATTTTACGCCCCGAGAGACAGTCTTATTCCTTAACAATTGATGTGACTAAACAGGTCAACCCTACATACACAGCTGCGGTCATAGATTGGGCATATCTTATCACCAGACAATTTCAGCTTCTTCCTATTTTTGGTGTGTACTTTATCTGCCATCCAGGACCCTTCCTTTATGCTTGCTCTGCACGTGGATCTATCATCTGTTTCTTTTTCTCATATGGTGGTGTTGGTTCTGAAGAGCTTTATGTCACGAAACATGAAAGCCACAGACATCAACGAAAGTATGTGGGAAGAAATAGCCAAAGACAGGAGTGCTTGGAGACAGATTGTGCGTGCTGGGACACTCCTCGCTGAAAGCAAAAGAAACGAAGCTGCCTTTATCAAGAGGGGAAAAAAGAACGCTGCCCTGTCAGCTTGCATACACAAGCATGAATTGTGGCAAAGTCTGCCGCTCTAGAATTTGCTTGATTAACCACACCAGATTCTGGCCCTTCTCAAGACGAAACCAAAACCAGTGACTCGTCTGGGGAATCCATTGTCTTCCGAGACAAAAAGGAACCATATGTCACACTTGCATACTCACCAGCTTATCTTAGACATTGACGACATGTAGCTCTCATGCCTTCTATTAAAACAATAATAATGTACAAATTATTTAAAGAATATAAATATGATACCACTCACACAAAAATATTGACACATAATGACGAATTAACACTAATAATAATGACTTTGTCTTCGATTCCAAGATTAAGTAATTCAAATGACCACACAAACCTTGCTACGACCTACATATTTTTTTTCCACAATTAATGCATTCAAAGCTGTTGCCCGCAGGAAGTAAAGAAAAATACATCAGTATAGTATTATAAATAAGGCTGTAGATTTAATATGAGACCAAACCCCCCCCCCCCAAGTACTCAGTACATTGAGATCAAGTCACAATAAAAAAAAATTAAAAAGTATCTAAAAAGTTTTTAAAGATGATTACATTTAGAAAAAACTTCAGAATTTTCCATGTGTGGTCAATTAGCTAGTATTTTTTTTAAATTTCCATAGATAGACATACACTGCCAAATGTATAGAAACATCGTTAAAGCTGTTTTCAAACTATCGTTATATGAACAAACCAGTGCAGAGGATACAAGCTAATAAGAAGAGATTGTAATGACGTTGAAAATTAGGAAGGTTCAACAATGAAATGCATGTGATATTTTAAAAAAAGTGTCAAAGTCTTTACTCAAACACCAGAACTTAACTCTGAAGATCGTGAGTTCGCAAGGGTCTCAAGACTCGGAGAGTGAATCGATGAGTCTCAGACAACGGATCATCAAGTTTATTTAGACTGGGTCAATCTGACTATATATTTAGATAAGGCTCAATCACCGTTTACTCTATGATCAGCTATTTACACACGAGACCAAAGAATAGCGCAGGCCAGGAGACAAATGATGCTTCTTGAAGGCAATCAATTGAAGGATCTATCTTAACCCCTCCCCCCCCCCTCCCTCAACTAGCCGCCTCTAGCACGACAAAGCTTTCAAGAAATGAAGACATAGATTTTGAGGATTTTGTACAGAAGAAACAACTAGTGTTCTAATAATTTAGCTTTATAATCACATACATCACATTTCCACATCAAAGTTCCACATCACAGTTCCATTTCGCAGTTCCACATCACAGTCCTATATAACAGTTCCATATCACAAATCCATATCACAGCTCCACATCACAGTTCCATATTACAAATCATTATCACAGTTCCATATTACAGTTCCTTAAAAAAAGTTCCCCATCAAAGCTCCATTTGACAGTTCCAGATCACAGTTCCAGATCACAGTTCCATATAATAGCTCCAGATCACAGATCAAAAATACATTTCTGAATTCATTTCCAGACTTAAGTTTTGCCTCGTAATTCTACAGTGTCTTAAAGTTTAAATTTAAAGCATTTCCGAATCCTTGTCCACATTTTCTAACTAAATATTTCCTGGAAATACAAATAACAATGTTCTGCTGGAGGCTGGTGTGGACAGTATAGAAGTATTACCTACCATTTGATAGCCTGCGTAACAGAGGTGCCCCCCCCCCACCCGTAAGCGCTATAAAGATCAACTCACGCGCTTTTTGCCCTCACTGATATAGTTATAACCGCTTGTTAAAGGCTCGCGAATTGGTGAGTTTAATTATTTTTTTTAAACAATGGGATCTGTAGTTCCATTGTAGTATATTTTAGAGACATAAAAGATACATAGGCTCAACATATATATATAGCTCCTCCTTCGTGATCGAAGATGAGCACATTTCTCATTGCCGTTGGACTCGAAGATGACTGTAACTGAGTGTAAAGTCCAATCCTCGTTTTAAAAAGCCGGCCGTATACGTGGCACGGCTAGGTATGGTCAGTTGCTCAACATATATAAGTATGGTAGATATTACAATGCAATATTTTTGCAGAGGAAAAATTAAATGAAATATTGCAAAACAAGGTCCAACCCTGGCCAGTGCAGTACTTCTAGGACACTACTTTACACTACCATCGAACACATGTCCTATGATGCAAAGTTTTATTTTTAGATAGTCCATGATTAAAAAAAACATGTTTAGTTTTCCTGATGTGCCCAAATAGATAGAAATATATAGCTAGTAACACAGAATAAAAACGATAAATACTTAGGTGTTATAATAAATAAACTGTCATGGAATCCCCATATTGGTGAAAATATCAAGAAAATCAAACAAAGCTTTTCAGGAACAAAAGTCAGATTATTTGCAGACGATTGCATAATATATAGAACAATAAAAAAACACCACAAGACACAGATATTTTACAAAGAGAATTAGATGAATTACAGAAATGGGAATCAAATTGGAGCATGTCTTTCCACCCAGAAAAATGTCAGTTGTTAAGAGTAACAAAAAACTAAAACAAATTAATTCCACTTATCTTATTCATGGCAAACCAGTAACACAGACTAAAAACGCAAAATACCTAGGTGTTATAATAAATGAAAAACTGTCAGGAAATCCACATATTGATGAAACTATAAAATAAATCAAACAAAGTATTAGGATTTATTAAAAGAAATTTCTATAAATCAAATAAGAACATAAAACTAAAATGTTATTTAATGTTGGTTAGGCCAATAATAGAATATGCATCCTCCGTTTGGGACCCCTCAACTCAAGAAAACATTCAGAAACTGGAACAGACACAAAATAGAGCAGTGAGATTCATAACAAACGAATATTCACATTTGACTAGATTAACACCTATAGTAAAATCACTAAATTTAGGAAGCCTTCAGGATAGAAGACTCAAAAGTAAAGTAACAATTATACATAAAACACTGAACCATAATCTTCAAATACGTAAACAAAATTTAATTAAATACTCTGAAAGACACAAAGATAAAGGAAAATTCCTCGTCCCATATGCTAGGACAAATTTGTACAAATACTTATTCTTCCCTAGTGCTATTAGAGCATGGAATGGGTTGCCTGAGCTAGCCAGGAAAACCAGTGACTTGGCAGAATTTAAGTCATTGGTTAATATGCATGACTAAATGCATGACGCGTAGGACGTAATCATCTTCTTTTTTGAAGTAACGTCTGTATTATATAAGATAAGATAAGCATTAGGATTTATTTAAAGAAATTTCTAAATATAAAATAAGAACATCAAACTAAAATATTACTTAACTTGGTTATGACAATAATAGAATATGCATCCTCTATTTTGGACCCCTCAACTCAAGAAAAAATTTAGAAACTGGAACAGACATAAAAAAGAGCAGTGAGATTCATAACAAACAAATATTCACATTTGACATGAGTAACACATATGGTAAAATCACTAAATTTAGAAAGCCATAAGGATAGAAGACTAAAAAGTAAAATAGCAATTAAACATAAAACACTAAACCATAATCTTCAAATACCAAAACAAAATTTAATAAAATACTTAGAAAGACACAGTAGTGGAGGCACTTTCCTCGTCCCATATGCTAGGACAAATTTGTGCAAAAGCTCCTTCTTCCCTAGTGCTATTAGAGCATGGAATGGGTTGACTGAGCTAGCCAGGAAAACCAGCAGAATTTAAGTCATTGGTTAATATGCATGTCTGAATGCATGACACTTAGCACGTAATCATCTTCTTTTTTTGAAGTAACGTCTGTATTATATAAGATAAGAAAAGATAGTAAGATCATAACTTAGTTTGGTTACATGCTACAAAAGAATTTAACAATTCACACGTTTAGAGCCAAGATAAGTTCACTAATATCGTATCTAAGAGTGCAGATCAGAAGCAGACGATATAGCTCTAATGGCGGGTTGTGATATTTTGTCCAATAAACTACAATTAAATAATCATGAACATAATTTTTTTTCAATGTAACACTTTTCTTTCTTAGTTGTGACGTAAAATGGCGCGGTGCATTATGGGATTAGATGTAGCACTAACCTTGATCTACTTAACGCAGGTCAATGACCTTCTTACTACACATTTAATTGCCGAGTGTTAGGTCCTGTTATTCAGATTTATTGGCTATTTTGAAACTGGTTGGAACGGAACAGTTTTGACACTTTAATGTCCATAGTTTTAAGAGCAGACTTAATAGGACAAGTGCTGAAAGTTAATATTGCACAAAATTAAGTCAATATTTTAGTAATATGTTCGTTTTTTGTTACAGTTTATCCTTCAATTGTTGAAATAGGTCGTACCTTGCAAGGTCACAAGAGTATCAAGCATCCTTGATATAAAAATAAAAATAGGCTCAAGTGTCATATGAATTCAAACCAAATTAAAAGTCTCCTTTGCGAGACACAAAAATTGTGAAGAGTCAGTCCTCTTTTATATTATAAATTTATTAGGCATGTTCCGTAGCAAAAATCTGGCAACCTAACTGGTCTGAATACATACCTATAGATCCTTGTTATTTTCACTGCATATACATAGTATCAGGCGTAATCAGTCTATTTATAGGCTAGTGCCAGGCGGACATTTGAAGTCTTCTTACTTTCTTCCCTTACCTACTTTGTAATAATAAACTTTTTAACAAAAATAAATGATCAAAATACTTTGTTGTGATATAAAGCATGTCAATAGATGTAGCTCTGGTAACAAATAAAAAATTACTGTATTTTCGCGTATATAACCCGCGGGTTATAGATTTACACGTTTTGAATTCATATTATTATTTTTTTAAAATATATACAATTAAATGATAGCTCTGTGGGATATACAAAGGTGCGGGGTTAAAAATTTTTTTTTACTGCTAAACATCTCACGAGGAGCGATGGCTGAGAGGTAAAGAGCTTGGCTGCCGAACCGGAGGTCTGGGGTTCCAATCCTGGAAAAAACTGTAAATCTTTTTAAATTTTGGAATCTTTAGGCACCTCTGGTCCTGCATCCACAGGCAGTTGGTCGTTGTGCTGGCCACATGACACCCTCGTTAACCGTGGGCCATATAAGCAGATGCCCTATAGATCGCAAGGTCTGAAATGGGAACTTTACTTTTACTTTACATAAAAAAGAGGCATATCGGAAACTCTGGACCTACTGGTGAATAGTTCGCTGTGTGGTTGTGCATCGGAAACCTTATAAATCTTCTAAACCTCGAGAGAACATATAGTACCGATGTGCTATGTTTATGCACCGGTAGTCTACTGCAGGTCACGCTTTGCGGGGGATGTAATGGTGAGGTTTGAACGATTAAGTTTCTACTTATTTTGTAATTTGTGCGAGGTCTACGCGTGTGATTATACACGTGTGTGAGGGTTATACGCGAGTGTGAGGTATACGCGTGTGTGAGGGTTATACGCGAGTGTGGGGGTATATGCTCGAAAATACGGTAGTTATTAAGTCGTAAATATGTGTACTCTTCTAAACTATAAGTTGTTCTATAAAACTCTAATGATAGGCTTCTAGATCTAATCTTTAACGAGGGGGAACACTTTAATGAATAAGGACTGCGTGAGGATATAACCGAAGACTTAATCTGATCTTGCCAAATTTAAATATTTTTTTTTAAATATTTTGAAAAACAAATATATCGGTCAAACTAGCCCAGTGTGGCCAATCTGCAAGCAATTCTTTTCCCTAAGATATACTGTCAAATTCTAGGAAGATCTTTAGAGCAGTTTTCAAGATCCGTGTCCACCCACGTTTAGCCCCAAAATTTGCAAACTGAATAGAGAAATCGTAAAAAAAGAAATGATCAAATGCATAATTTTTTTTTTTTAAACATAGTATTCTGTTTCCATATTCTGTTTTCCGGAAGACTCTATTTGTAGAAATCCCTCGAAAAAATGTCTGATTATTTTTTATTCGGGGTAATTAGGCTTCCTTTTTTTTAAATGTCCACACTTAGGCCTATGGCATTTTTGTAAATGATATTACATTTGCGTAAGGTAAACAAATTGAAACAGGCCATAGAGCGTAGTAAGCGTTTAAAAAGGAGCTATTTCAATAGGTCTTACAGCACATAATGTGTTGACTAGAATATGCATCCTCTGTTTGGGACCCCTCAACTCAAGAAAACATTCAGAAACTGGAACAGACACAAAAAAGAGCAGTGAGATTCATAACAAACGAATATTCACATTCGACTAGAGTAACACCTATAGTAAAATCATTAAATTTAGAAAGCCTTCAGGGTAGAAGACTCAAAAGTAAAGTAGCAATTATACATAAAACACTGAACCATAATCTTTAACTACAAAATTTAATAAAATACTCTGAAAGACACAAAGATAAAGGCACATTCCTCGTCCCATATGCTAGGACAAATGTGTACAAATGCTTCTTCTTCCCTAGTGCTTTCAGAGCATGGAATGGGCTGCCTGAGCTAGCCAGGAAAACCAGTGACTTGGCAGAATTTAAGTCATTGGTTAATATGCATGTCTGAATGCATGACACTTAGCACGTAATCATCTTCTTTTTTTTGAAGTAACGTCTGTATTATATAAGATAAGATATGATAAGATTGAAGATATCGTTTATATCTTGGATATTGTCAGTGGAATGACTAAGAAGAAAATGTACGTTTTCTTGGGGAAAAAAAATATTTTTTTTATCTCATTGAAAATCTTTCTTTCAATTAAAAAAAAAGCGAAACAAATCACTAAAAAAAAACTAATTTAATAATCGTAAGACTCAAACCATTCCAAGCAAGGGCAATCACCTAGTTAACAAGGAAAGTACGCCCTCATATAAACAGAAGCGAACCCAAGGGACGATAGATTTACAACCCCTTCTAAGAAGCTTCCGTTTATTGTCTCTTGCATTATGGGGCAGACAGGGAAGTACTAGGTTTCAAAATAGTCTCTCTGGGTAACAAGAGTACGAGCCGAAAGTCTTTAGCACTCGAGCCGAAAAGTTTTCAAAAGATTTTTTTTTATTTTTAGAAACTATCACGAAAGTAAATAAAAGGGGTTGGGGGAGTTTCAGAGGTGATCCAGGTAAGTCAAGGGGTTATTAAATCATTAACAAGGGGAGGAATGGGGGGGGGGGCGCCGTAGAAGTCACTATCCAATTCAAATGTGTTTATTGTTTAGTATGGAGGAGTCGATGTTTGAAATGTAGGGTCGTAAATCTACACTTACACCGTACCTATGGTTAACACATGTTTTTGGGTATTTAGGAGTGAAGTTTAGCTTTACATGCGGGTATATGTAACAGTTGTCGCAAACAGTGAATACAGGGCTAAACAGAGAGACACAAATTTATGTTTCAATTCTCTTGTTAAACAACTCATGGGAAATCAGCTCGAAACGTAAGTTTAAAATTAGACTTGTACATCAAAGACTTTGACAATTTAGCGCAGACGTCTAAATAAGTAATTTTAAAAAGCTACATTTGTGTTTAATTTAACATGACAAAGACTTGTTTAAGTGTTACGTCATACTATTGATGTGGCTCGGTTAGAGAGTACTGTTAAGTCTATATATACTGTGTTATCACGATTAAATGTTGGTAACCAATATATGCTAAACCTGACTCTTTCAATTCTAAACGTTGCATCAATTAAGAGCCTCCAAATATTCTAGATAACTAAAAGTGTTTTTTTTTTAATTTCTTTTCCTGAGATCTTAAAAGACGACCACGGCTCCGTAAGTTGTACAAAAGTTAAAGTACATTTTTTTTGAAGAAGCAATTCAAAGTGTATCTATTTTTATGTTCATATAAAATGATTGATTGCTATTGTAGATAGAGACATAGCGTATAGCGCTTCTACTGATGACCATGGCGGCTTCCAAACCTGAAGTCCTGGGATCGAATCTCAGTGAAGACTTGGATTTTGAATTTCGGGATTCTTAGGGCCTCTGAGTTCACCAAACTTTAATGGGTACCTGAATTTAGTTGGGGACAGTAAATGCGGTTGGTCGTTGTGCTGGCCACATGACACCCTGCTTGTTAACCGTTGGCCATAGAAACAGATGACCTTAACATCACCTACCCCATAGATCGCAAGGTCTGAAAGGGAAGCTTTACTTACTATACTGATGTCTATATCAATGGTGCACATTACATGTGCGTACATTCATGGGGGAAATGAGGATCTTTGAAAATCTTAACAAGAAACACATATTAATTAATACTTCAACACAAAATGAAAATCTCAATGTTCCAATCTCTGCTCAACTCTGCTTAATCTTTTCCAAGGTACGATGCATTTAGCATCTAGCATCCACCACTTTGCAATCTTTTGTTTTGGTATTTTTAAAAAATAAATATGTTTGTTATATTAGTTATATTATGGTTTAGTGTTTATGCATAATTGACATTTAACCTTTATTGTGTTTTGGAATGGCTTTTAAAGTATTCGGTGGAGGCCCTACTCTTCCTAATTGGGCATATTTTCTTGTAAGAAATCTAACTGATATTTTCTAAGGTTTGTTCTAGTCTCTTATCCCATTGCGAGAAGGGTTCCCACAAATAGAATGAGTATTTACAATGTGTAATTATCATTACAATCTCACATGTAGTTACACGACTGATTCCAAACACTAATTGATACAGTTGCATTTAATATAAGCTGTATATTTTTAAAGTATTTTTAAATGTTTTTTTTTTGTTGTTGTTGTTGTTGTAGTCCTATGTTCATTGGACATTAGTAATGATTAGTATAAGAAACTAGAGTAGGAAAACTTCATGTAGAATTAAAAAAAAAACCAGTGAAATGAATGGAGATTAATTGCTATCTTTACTCTTATGGTAATACCAATAAGCTCTGAGTTTTTAGTCAATCTCTGTTTAACCGTGAATAAAGGTAAAGTATTATTGGACTAGAAGGCTTCAACTTTCGTGGTGACATTTAGTAAGTGTCACATTTTAATTGATGAACAAGCAAAATAAAAAACAAAACTGTTAAAAAAGCGTATACAATGGAAAGAACTACACAACTTCAGCCATATCTGACCATACTTCGAGATTTATTTCCCATTTACTATATAAAACACAATTAATTAATTACAACTAATTAATTCACTAATTAATTATTTTTGTTTATTGATTCGTGTATTGTTTATGACACTGAATAATTGTGCAAAGTTTCAACTTGATCTGAGACTAGAAAGTGGGAGAAATAACGTGTACAAGATTTATACCTCACAGATAGAAGAGTAAAAAAAAAACAACCCAATAACAAAACGTTCTTAGTAAGGGGTCGATACTTCAGTATTATGACAACACACATGAACATAGTTACAGATATTTCAACAAAGATTGTTTCCCTTTACCCATATCTAGCCTACCTAGGAAATCTTTAGCCCGGAAGAATAATTAACTACTCTGCACAGATGATCTGTCGATGTTATATGCAAGAAAGTGATGCTGATTGGTTACATCAGGTATAATGATTGGTTTCAATCATCCTTCATTCATTCATCTGGCCCTTGACTTTCATCACGGGGGCTGCTGTGACTGTCCGAGGAACCAAATCCCTCCATTTTTTCCCGGTCAGCAGCTCTTTTTTGTGTGCAGAATATCAAGAGAGAGGCCGGTCCATTCTTTTCTATTGTCCGTCCAACTTTTCTTTTCACCACCCTTTTGGTTGTAGTCAAACTGAATTTCCATTTGATTGGATCAATAACATTATCTTATCTTATCTTATCTTTCTCCGTGCTCCCTGCACTGTACCTTGAAGGATGACTTAAGACAGCGAGTCATGGCTTACAATATGACCGAACAGGCTCAGCTAGTTTAAACTGTTGGACCAGAAACATCGAAATAAGTCTGTATAGTTCTTAAGTAGAATCTACAGTACTTTATAAAACTTAATTCAACATTGACTGACATTCTTTATTTTATCATTTGATCTATCATTCTGTTGTTTTCAAAAGTTTGGTAATGATGTTAGATTTCTCCTAATAATTTATTGATTAATCTTTTAATATTTATTCTTTGCAGAAAGAGCATTGAATGACAAGCTATGCCGTGTGTCCATTCAACTGACCAGGAGACTAAAAGAGTTCCAGACATAACACCGACCACAAGACCATCTACAATAACGACCACTGACCCTTCCAGAGAAATCGCGTGCTTGAAGATTGCGCCATCGTCCTCCGAGAAAAACTTTTCTTGCCCGAGTGACTCCACGAACATTCACGAGGAAATCTGTCACGTGGTTATGATCCCTATAGTCACGTTGATAGTGTTCGCGAACGTCGCCGTCTTCATTCTCTCGGCAAAGTCCGGGCATTTCCGTCTCCCCGGCCAGTGGTTTATCGCTTCGCTGTATATCGCTGACGTACTTGTCGGCGTGACGTCCATCGGGACGGTGGTGACCAGTACACACGAAAGCAGTCACAATCTCTGTCTGATGCGTCTCGGTTTCTTCCTCAGCTCCATCGTCGCCACCATCGGCTTCTTAATGTTGATCGCCGTCGACAGGTTTGTTGCAATCACGCATGCGCTGACTTATCGGAAGCTGCTGACCCCACGAGTCGCTAGCTTGGCGATTCTAGTGACGACGATTGCGTGTCTCTTGATGGGGTTCGCCCCGCTGGCCGGCTGGAGCAGAAGCAACTATGACGAACACTGTTCGTTCGCGTTCGTTCTGGAGCCTGAATACATCGTGGTCATCATGGTGGCCTCACTGCTGCCCATTCTGGTCATCCTCGTGATATACATCTTCCTCTACAACAAGGCCAGGATACACATTAGAAGAATCGAGTCTTTTAACATCTTGGAGCAACCTCCGCGTCACCCTCAGTGGGTTCTCGGCATGTCGGCACAAGGATGGAGGTGCCTCCGGAAGCTGGTGGCGCTAGTGGGCTGCCTGATCGTCACGTGGTCTCCCTTTATCATCTCCTCCATCTTGGATATCTCCGAGGCTGACACGCCTTGCTGGTTGAAGGACGTGATCAGCACACACTTCCTGGTCCTGGGACTGACCAACTCTCTTCTCAACCCACTCATCTACACAGTATGCACGCGAGATTTTAAGCACAGCTTCCGGAAATATTTCACTACTCGAATGCATGTCAACGAGACGGTCACGTGAATTGCGATCTCAAAAGCACAACTGCAATAAGTCACTACAATGTTCAATAGAATCAAACGTGATTTTCAAAGTGGATAGAGGTCAGGTATAAAGTACGACTAGACTGATACAGATCTATAATAGTGTGGCGATTACGAGTCTTGAGATCTTTACAGATAAAAAAACAATTCATAATGTTGATAACAAACAACTACAAAACCAAGTCTTCAAATAGTGAATCATTTCTACAAAGTACTCCTATTCGTTTGTTCTGATAGATGCGTCAAAAGAATTAAGAAACAGAATTGCAGGCTCTTTGAACTGCGTACTGCAAAGTATCTAAAATTATGTTAACATTTGAGAGAAGAATTTTGAGTTCCGGAATAATCATTTTGTGAAACTGATGCGTTGTTGATAATATACAAATAGTGTGACTACTGTTCATGTTTTGAGTCTCTAGAATATTTAAATCCTCCAATATATGGACACATGCATTTAAATGTGTAAGATCATCTGTAATGAGTTGAATCCGAGTTATCCTCTCATCTTTTGAACAATACCATCAATTTAAAGATTATTGGCAGATTTCTTCTAAGGTCATTGCCAGCTTGCAGAATTCTTTCTTTTCGGGGATAATTAAAAGCTCATTTGACCGAAAAATCTTTGAGCAAAAAAAAAACAAAACACACACAAAAATAAACACCATCGCAAACGTCAGAAAAAAAAGAATCTTTTAAAACTACGATGGTAGTTATATATACCATATAGATTACAATACCTTCGTAACAGAAGATTTGTATTTGCGATGTTTGCAATATTCGACTAAGAGCTACCTTCCAATTCACCAAGACATTATGTTAAAGCTTGTTATTGAGTTTAATCAATTAAATAAATTCTATAATTCTTCATTTTAGTCATGTCGAACGTTTGCGTTTCTATGGTGACAGTGAGAATTCGCAATTGGTTGGGTGAATGAATGAAATGTGAGCGGCTCTGTCGTAAGCTGTGTACAAGAGATGAGTCCAGGATGCCAGAGTGTAAAGACATGTTTCTGTAGTGAGTTAGATTTTGTTCCAAATACCATTTTATATTCCATATAGTTTATAGTTGATAGTGGTCTGCTAGGATTAGTGCATTGTTCGGTGGAGAATGCAGCTTTAAATAACGTGTTTTTTTTTTCGATGTTACTATACATAAGTGAGTCTGTTCGGATCTATTTTGAAATGAAGAAACATTTCTTAGTGCTACAGTTTCTATGAAGATTCCGAAAGTGTTCACTGTTGACTCTGTTGGTTGGTGAACTTCTGTTGTATAGTGTATACAGATACGTTCATTTCTTCAGCAGGGAATTATAAGACGTGTGAAAAAAAACAACATTCTCCCTGTGGTAGGGCAATGTGCATGCAACTATTGACGTCATACAGATTGCATTTTAAAATTATGTTTTGTATATAATTTTAACGTCGGTACCGTTTAGTGTGTTAAATATTCCAAACACTCGAAAGAATCATACAAGCAAAATAAATAAATATATATATATATATATTTAAACAAGGTTTCTTTGACTTGTTCCACGTAATTTATAAAACTATCATTTTATCAAGAACAAATGTTTTATTTATTTATTGATATTTTTTTTTATTGAAAATCAAATTTTTTTTTTTCAGGGTCTATAATCGGAAGATTTCATTTTTCGAAATTAAATGCTGAAAATTGCATTGTTATCTCCCTTGCAAACCAGCGTTGCAAAAGAAATACTTTTCATTTTAGGAAATTGTTAAGATTAAAAATCATTCTAAAAATGAATGGAATGATTGATAGCCTACGACACAGACAGTACCACAGGAAAAGATGAGATGCTTAGGAGTAAAAAAATAAATTTGGAGGATCCGAATCAGCAAAACTGAAAAGAAAAATGACTAGCTTAGCAGAACAATGTTATTAGTGTCACTGAAACTTAATAGCATCAGGTGGGTGCAAGGCCGGCCCTTACCTTTGTGATGCCCTATGTAAAACGGATTGGGTAGTATTAAGAATAATAAGTGAAAATAAAGATTGTGTATTACAAAATATTTTTTTTTTGCATTTTATTTATTCTTTACTAAGTACAGAATCCAAATCAAACTAACTTTACGAGCCTTGCGTGTAGCGAAGTCATACAGTATAGCATCAAAAATTCTATTTCCTACATAGATTAGGCTCAATAGCAATAATTGCCAAATTGTTCAATATATCTGCGTGAATTATTGACTTCAAGTAACTCTTTATTAGTTTGAGGCACGAGCAGCTTCTTTAACCATATACCACAGTTACGGATATTGTTTACAAAGCAGTAGTTTGGAAAAGCAGTGTTTCATTAGTGGAGAGATATGCTAACATTTCTACCGGGTTTCATTAGTGGACAGATATGCTAAAATTTCTACTAGGTTTCGGTGGTATTTGATAAATATACCTTAAAGATTCCATTTTATCTGCTAATTCTCGCTCACCTGTATCTGCCTACTGGTCTGTTGATGACGTCAATTCTTGCTCGAGGGTCGCTGTAAACTTTTGTATGTCATCAGGTTGAAGACTCTTGAAGCTGACAAGAAACTCAAATAGATTGTGATTTGATTTCAGCTGTTCAAATCTCAGCTGCAATGATTAAATGCAATTTTGTTGAAGCAATATCTCCTGAAGTCATTGTCAGCATTTCCAGTGGTGAAGTTTTCAAAAGATTTATCATACTGCCTTTTCCTTTGGCGTTTGGCTGGAAAGATTCCAACAACTTCCATTTTTCCAATTCCTTTGCTGTCAGAAGAGTCTGAACAAACTGTTTAAAACTCTCAAGTTTTCTTAGCCACTTCATCAAATTGTTGTACGAGTCCATTGCAGTGCTCAGACCTACTGTTTCACCTTGCAGTAATTTAGCCAAGTCATCAAATTGTTGTACGAGTCCATTGCAGTGCTCAGACCTACTGTTTCACCTTGCAGTTCTTTAGCCAAGTCATCAAATTGTTGTACGAGTCCATTGCAGTGCTCAGACCTACTGTTTCACCTTGCGGTTCTTTAGCCAAGTCATCAAATTGTTTTACGAGTCCATTGCAGTGCTCAGACCTACTGTTTCACCTTGCGGTTCTTTAGCCAAGTCATCAAATTGTTTTACGAGTCCATTGCAGTGCTCAGACCTACTGTTTCCCCTTGCAGTCCTTTAGCCAAGTCATCAAATTGTTGTACGAGTCCATTGCAGTGCTCAGACCTACTGTTTCACCTTGCAGTTCTTTAGCCAAGTCGTCAAATTGTTGTACGAGTCCATTGCAGTGCTCAGACCTACTGTTTCACCTTGCAGTTCTTTAGCCAAGTGGTCAAATTGTTGTACGAGTCCATTGCAGTGATCAGACCTACTGTTTCACCTTGCAGTTCTTAGCCAAGTCATCAAATTGTTGTACGAGTCCATTTACAGTGCTCAGACCTACTGTTTCACCTTGCAGTTCTTTAGCCAAGTCATCAAATTGTTGTACGAGTCCATTGCAGTGCTCAGACCTACTGTTTCACCTTGCAGTTCTCTAGCCAAGTCATCAAATTGTTGTACGAGTCCATAGTAGTGCTCAGACCTACTGTTTCACCTTGCAGTTCTTTAGCCAAGTCATCAAATTGTTGTACGAGTCCATTGCAGTGCTCAGACCTACTGTTTCCCCTTGCAGTCCTTTAGCCAAGTCATCAAATTGTTGTACGAGTCCATTGCAGTGCTCAGACCTACTGTTTCACCTTGCAGTTCTTTAGCCAAGTCGTCAAATTGTTGTACGAGTCCATTGCAGTGCTCAGACCTACTGTTTCACCTTGCAGTTCTTTAGCCAAGTGGTCAAATTGTTGTACGAGTCCATTGCAGTGATCAGACCTACTGTTTCACCTTGCAGTTCTTTAGCCAAGTCATCAAATTGTTGTACGAGTCCATTTACAGTGCTCAGACCTACTGTTTCACCTTGCAGTTCTTTAGCCAAGTCATCAAATTGTTGTACGAGTCCATTGCAGTGCTCAGACCTACTGTTTCACCTTGCAGTTCTCTAGCCAAGTCATCAAATTGTTGTACGAGTCCATAGTAGTGCTCAGACCTACTGTTTCACCTTGCAGTTCTTTAGCCAAGTCATCAAATTGTTGTACGAGTCCATTGCAGTGCTCAGACCTACTGTTTCACCTTGCAGTTCTTTAGCCAAGTCATCAAATTGTTGTACGAGTCCATTGTAGTGCTCAGACCTACTGTTTCCCCTTGCAGTCCTTTAGCCAAGTCATCAAATTGTTGTTCGAGTCCATTGCAGTGCTCAGACCTACTGTTTCACCTTGCAGTTCTTTAGCCAAGTCATCAAATTGTTGTACGAGTCCATTGCAGTGCTCAGACCTACTGTTTCACCTTGCAGTTCTTTAGCCAAGTCATCAAATTGTTGTTCGAGTCCATTGCAGTGCTCAGACCTACTGTTTCACCTTGCAGTTCTTTAGCCAAGTCATCAAATTGTTGTTCGAGTCCATTGCAGTGCTCAGACCTACTGTTTCCCCTTGCAGTTCTTTAGCCAAGTCATCAAATTGTTGTACGAGTCCATTGCAGTGCTCAGACCTACTGTTTCCCCTTGCAGTCCTTTACCCACAAAATTGACTCGGAAGAGTACGTCTTACCATATTACAAGTGACACTAAGACTTTGTACTGCTTCAATGTTTCATACAATGTTTCTGATTCACTTTTAATCATTGCATCATTAGTCTCTTCAGCTCATTCATCGAGTGCGTCTAAAATTTAAGACAATTAATAACGCAGTGCCCTGACCCTATCTCTTCTACACTCTCACGTTGTTTCGCACACAGGTCTTGGAAACATGCTCTCTGATTAATGACCATCTCTTCCCAGATGCTTAAAAGACAGATATAATGGTTTGATTTAATAATTTAAACCTAGAATTAGCGCGGGGCCTATGAAAGTGTTGGGCCTACTGGGGCCGCATAGATTGCAGTGGCCTAAGACCAGTCCTGGGTGGATGTTTTGTACCTCATTCAATTTGTTTTAGTTTTAGACTAGAATTGGAACAAGACATTCAAGTCATTCAAATGTCAACAAATCAAATAACTCTTTCCGTGATAAAAATAAATAAACAATAATATAAATAAACACAGACGCCAAAATTGTTAACATAAATATTGATATATTTATTTACAATTATTAGGATTAGTGTTGATGACATATATAAAGGGAAATAACAATGAAGAAACAATGCTTTAAATATCCACCAAATATCACAGCAGACCCCAACATTTCAGCAAAATTAACCTACATAAGAAATAGTACACAGATATAATATACAGTTGTAGCTCATTGAGAAACACTTGGAGATCACAACAGAAATCTCGTCGCTTTCGTGTTACGCTTGAGTGGCTGCGCGTTTTTCCCCTTTGGGATGCCATTATGAACCCTGACAGCCTACAGGAGGTTTAGACCAAGATTCAACAATCCTTAGGATCAAACGTCTGAATCTAAAAAAATAAAACAACAAACAACCCAGTCTATTTCGAAGCGACTATCAATTTTCCATATGCTCTTTTTAAACTTTACTGATTGAAGAACACCGGAATAGCTAATATTATATGAGAATAAATGTTAAGTATTTTTTACTTATCAGAAATGCCAACAAAAGAATGAGAATAGTCGCCAGTCTATGTTCAAGGCTACAACACCCTATAACCAGACGTTTTGTTTCACCCCATAAATTATTTATCAGAGAGTGGAAGCTTCGAGCTTTACGTATTGGAAATAGCGACTTCCTGTATAATTAATGTCATATAATGTAATTGAATAAATATAATAAACTATAGTTGTTATATAGCGCTACTTCATGCTTATAGCATGCTCAGAGAACTATGGTCCAATCTCATTAGTGCACCAGTGGGAGGGAGCGGGTATCTGGGAGAAGGCTCGCCTTGCTGCCTTTAGGCGCTCAGTAAACACAACTCTGCTCGAGTCGGGTGTCGAACCTCGAGCCCCCCTTCATAGGTAGCCGAACCAAGTTCAAAAGTACCTCTCGACCACGCTTCCCAATTACAATCAATCGTCTACTAACCATGTCCAATAACACAACGTGTGTTTTGTAAACATAAAATATGTACAAGCTTAAACTCGTTAAAGGTAGTTGTATTTACATCAAAATTTTAAACAAAACAAAAATATGTAGATCAATGAATAATTAGTAGACTGACTGCATTTGCTGCGTTGTCGAATGTGCAACATTATCAATCAGTATTTGCACATTCTTTTCTTGGATACATATATACATTATAATTACATACAGTCTGAGATAAGCTTATGCGTGGATAGTTGTATACTATCATGATTTCAGTAACCAAATTATCCTGCTGTTATTCTAGGCAATTCTAGCTGTATTTCAATGTATTTACATTTGGTCTAATTATAATGAGCTGTTTTTTTTTTTTTTCGTGTTTACGAGTTCAAACCTGATAATTCAGTCTGCACTTAAACGCCACATTACATAGTATCCTCTTTATGTGTCATGAACTTTATGTCATTGCTTAGCATTAAACCTTTGCAGTGTTTAGTTTCAGTACATGTCTTCGCTGTAGGCTCTGTAAATGTATGTCCCGTTGTATTTGAACTTATCTCCCGAGAGATGACCAGGCGCCATGACAACCTTCTCCTGAGACTGGGGTCGTATATGGACCGTCTTGATGTTGGCCTGCTGGATGCCCTCCTGAACTCCGTGGTCAGCCGGGACGCGAAAGTGGGAGAGGTTGGAGGCGCGACTCACGCTCGCCTGCTCGCTATACGCCATCTCCCGCGTAACGTCGGACTGGAGTGGGGGAGTAGGGGGGTGTACGTGCATGGTGATCACCTGTTTTGCCAGCGCCCCTTGGGTACCGTAGCCCTCGTTGATGTGTCCCCTTTGCTGGGATGTTTGGTCAGTTCGGATTATTGTTGTATACACGTCTTTCATGCCCGAGGATCTTTTCTCGTCCTTTCCCGTGTAGTAGATGGTCACCGCATCGTCAAGGTCGATGTCAGAGAAGGCGTCGCGTTGATTTTCTCTGAGGTAGGTTTCCTTACCCACAATGCGCCGCGTTTCTTGGCTACGCCTTCTCTCCGCCGCCTGGGCCTGCAGAACCTCCCACTGCTGTTGCTGCTCTTCCTGCCTTCTCTTGTAAGCTTCGGCGTCCTCTTGATAGACATTGTTGGTGCGGGTCGACTCTCCTCCGGTGGTGGTGGTTACCGATGTCCGCTGAACCACGCGGGATCCGTAGTTTCCCGCGTCCGGGACGGTGAGGTTGTTGTTGGTGAAGCTATTCCTTACCGACTCTCCGGAAGTTACTCCCGTCGTCAGCGTTGAAGTGTGGATAACCGGAGTGTAGTGGTAATCGATCTCTTCCGATACCAATTTATCTTCATTAAACTCAATCGCTTTCAGTCCGCCATTATGAACTCCATAGGAATCGATTCCCCGGCTAGACGCTGTTCCTTTCCCGAGAAGGAAGCTCTGGTCCGTGTGTGAATAGACGGAAAGCGCTTGGCGACGATCTTCTCTGTACGGTGACGGAGTGAAGTAGCGTCTCATCAGCTGATTCTTAGTGGACGGATTCAGAGCCAGTTTGGAGTCAGCCGAGGTCGGAATGGCATTGTCCACGTAGCGAGTGGCTCTACACTTGAAGTGTACCATGGCGGCCACTACCAGGAAAAGGAAGAAGGCGATGAAGCACATGAGTGCTGACCAAGGGAAGCTCTCGCTGCTAATGTCCGGACTCCTCGTAATGACTTTGCCGTGGTTGACAATGTACACAATGAGACCCGCCGCAAGCGTGGAACCTAAAAAAAAAATAACAACCACTTTGTTAAAATATGAATTTTGGTGCCGAAACAAATAATAAATAAAAGAAGTGAGATGTAATAGCGGCACTAGCGAAGAATATTTATGTATTTATGTGTATGTTTCTGTTGTGTTGTCTTTATATGAGGAAAGAGTCCTTGTAATCACAACAAATTTCCAAAAGGATTAATAAAGCAGTCTTGGTCTTAGAAAGGGAGGAGAAGAATATATCCATGGGTCTAGATCAGTGATCCCCAAAGTGGTCTGTAGAGATCCCCATGGGGTCTAAGAAACAAAAAAGTTTAGGAACCACTGGTCTAGATGGTCAAGTGAAAAGTTGACTTAGTACCTGGTTGCTGCGATACAATATTCACGATCTTCAGGACCTACCCCTCACTCTCTCTCCCCCCCTCTCTCTCTCTCTGCCTCTCTCTCTCTTTTCTCTCTCTTTTCCCCATCATCTTCTCTTTCTTCTTTTTTTCTTTCTTTCTCTTTCAAAAGTGTCAAGATATAAATTCATCTGTCTCTTGACCAGAAGTGGCATTAGAAAGGTAGAAAATGGAAGCTTTCCGAAAGGGCCCGTGCTTTACTTCAAAATGACATTTAATTTCTTAATTTTTGATATTTGTATTAGAACATTTTCTTTCGTTGTGTCTCCCCCCCCCCTTTTTTTTCCCTCTTGAATTAAAAAAAAATCAGATGGACAAAGTCAAGTTCTCATAAGTCGCCTGTAAACACGAGGCCCGACTCTATGCTAGAGCCGACTCCAATCTTGATACTACAGAAACTTTTAAAGATTGTCTCAATAGATTATTTACAATTACTGAAAATAATTTGGCAATAATGAACAACTGGTCATAACATAAGTCAGTTAAAAAAAAGGTAAAAGTTTCCCTTTCAAACCTTGCGTTTTATGGGGCAGATGATGTAAAGGTTATGTTTCTGTATTAACGAGGGTGTCTTGTGGCCAGCACAACGACCAACAGCTGTTCTTTTCCCAACTAATGTCAAGTACCCATTAAAGCTGAATGGACTTAGAGGGGCCTTAAAGATCCCGAAAGTAAAAAAAAAATCCCTCACCAGGATTTAAACCCGAGACTTCCCGTTTCGGAAGCCAAGCGCTTTACCACTCAGCCACTGCGCCATTACAACTCGGTCATCAACTCACACAAATCTGCTATCAAACTCCTACAGATCTATCATCAACTCACACAAATCTACTATCAAACTCCTACAGATCTATCACCAACTCACACAAATCTGCTATCAAACTCATACAGATCTATCATCAACTCACACAAATCTGCTATCAAACACACAAAGATCTATCATGAACTCACACAAATCTGCTATCAAACACACAAAGATCTATCATGAACTCACACAAATCTGCTATCAAACACACAAAGATCTATCATGAACTCACACAAATCTGCTATCAAACACACAAAGATCTATCGTGAACTCACACAAATCTGCTATCAAACACACAAAGATATATCATGAACTCACACAAATCTGCTATCAAACACACAAAGATCTATCATGAACTCACACAAATCTGCTATCAAACACACAAAGATCTATCATGAACTCACACAAATCTGCTATCAAACACACAAAGATCTATCATGAACTCACACAAATCTGCTATCAAACACACAAAGATCTATCATGAACTCACGCCAAAGACTTACACAGGAAGAAGGTGGTGATGATCATTGTGAGGTTCAGGTTGCTCATCTTCTTCCAGGCACCAAAACCAATCCTGAAGACTAGCATCATGATGGAGAGCAGCACGGCCAGACCTGAGGCTATGGACTCCAACCAGACGATGGCATCCCACTCATCACGGTGATACGTGGCATCTAGTGTGGGAAGAGGAAAAAATATATTAATGTATTTTTTGTGTATGTATTAATAAACGATTTTAGGCTCATATAAGGGAAATAATCACTCAATTGAAATTTGTAAAAAAGGGAAGATATCGTAGAGACAATTAGGCCTTTTAAGAATAAAGCCTATACGTTAATTTCACGATAGCCTGACATAAATTAGTGATGACAAAACTAGGCAAATTAGTAGACAAATCATTAACATACCATCTGTTTAGCAGCCAAACTTTTGTCAATTGACCACCTCAATTAAATACTTAAAAAAATGATACAAATACTTATAAAATTTCCATAGAAAAAGTCTTATAAAGACATAAATATCAAAGTTTGGAAGGCGTTAGTCACGACAGTGTCCATGTATTCATGTAATCTCAGGCGTGTGATGATTCTGCTTAATTAATAATTAATATAAGAAACATTACCAAGAAGTAAATAAACAGAAATCGTCACAGTGTTATAGAAAAAACTCTCCATGATGTGCGACCCATTGTAACTATTTCCACAAGGGTCAACCATTACCATTTATTAATATTAACGCACACCATAACACTTTATTGAATCGCCCCAGTGACTAACACCTGACATAAGTACAGTAAAGCATGTAAGATTTCACTATTAAATGCAGTAGTTTCCTTTAACAGAGTTAAAGTTCCTCTTTCAGACGTTGTGATCTAAAGTGCACATGAAGTAAAGGTCATCTTCTTGTGTGGCCCACGGTTAACGAGGGTATCTTGTGGCCAGCACAATGACCAACCGCCCTTACTTTTCCCCAACTAATTTCAGGGACCCATCAGCGCTGGGTGGACTCAGAAGGCACCATAGATCCAGAAATGAAAAATATCAGTCTTCACCAGGATTCGAACTCGCAACCCTCGGTTTGGGAGACAAGCGATTTACCACTCGGCCACTGCGCCTTTATCAAAGGAGCTGCATATTTTATTTAGTTTTAAGCATACGTTACGTCATATATCGAGGTACGCCATATTTTTTTACGTCACATTTAATGTACGTCATATTCAATAATGTAAACGAAGAAAGTTTTTTTCTTTTTTTTATTTCAAAGTGTCGCCTTTTAATGTGTGTGTGTGTGTGCATTTTTTTAAAAAATTCAAAACAAAATGACTATTTACTTGCCTTCTCGTGTAGCTTCCCCTGGTTTGTGACACTTCATCATTGAACTTGTCTTGAACTCGACCACACCTAATATTCCCTGGGGGGGGGGGGGGAGGAGGGGGGGTAGTTCCACACAGGGGAGACTAATTACTTTAACAAAACTTGTCTTATCAAACAATTCTATTTCTTTCACAGAATGTTTTCTTGTCTCATGGTTTCTCAACAACACTGCCGACACCACTGACAAGGGAAATAAACTTAGGTCTTCCGTACCACTGACAAGGGAAATAAACTTAGGTCTTCCGTACCACTGACAAGGGAAATAAACTTAGGTCTCCCGTACCACTGACAAAGGAAATAAACTTAGGTCTCCCGTACCACTGACAAGGGAAATAAACTTAGGTCTCCCGTACCACTGACAAAGGAAATAAACTTAGGTCTCCCGTACCACTGACAAGGGAAATAAACTTAGGTCTCCCGTACCACTGACAAAGGAAATAAACTTAGGTCTCCCGTACCACTGACAAAGGAAATAAACTTAGGTCTCACGTACCACTGACAAGAGAAATAAACCCAGGACCATCGGTTTGGAAGCCAAGCTCTTAACCACGAAGCCACCGCGCCTCCCACATCGCTACTTATCTTGCATCGTTCACAATTCACAACCAATCGCTAACCTCTTCCCACCGTCACCATAACACACACACACACACACACTCCATTACTAACAGTAAACACGAAGATCAACCCCACTATTATCAGAAGGCGTAACAAAAACTAACAGGGCGTTGGTGTATGCCTCAAGTAGACTGAACATGGCATCACACATGAGCCTAAAACCAATTAGAATATTGTCACACCTTGGCAAAAAAATAGTTAGAGTGGTTCCACGTGAAATAAACCATCTCAAATATAGCTTGTTGAGGCCAAATCAAGATCAAACCAACTATGTAAAAATCAGACCAATTACCGAAACTGAATGCTAAAATCAAACCAACCGTCTATGTTTGTTTATTAGTTTGAAATGAATCAATCATCAAATTAATTCACATAAATGAAACGGATTTTTCGCGCAGTTTAAAACTAGAATGCACGATTTAGGCCACGGACTAAAATCTACGCGTAATGAGAGCTTCACCATTTATTTCTCTACTTTTCAAATAAGCTCATTAATATTATTTATACAGAGCTTATATCAACTCAGTCTGTCTGTCTGTCTGTCTGGTATAAATCTTGTACACGTTATTTCTCCAACTTTCCAATCTTGGGTCAAATTCAAACTGTCCACAATTATTCATAGTCCCTAACAAAACATGAATCAATAAAAACATTGACACATTTTTAATAAAGTAAAAAGTAAAACAATAAGTTCCCCTTTCAAACCTTGCGATATAAAGGGCAGATATTGTTAAGGTCATCTATATCTGTGGCCCGCAGTTGACGAGGTTAACATGTGGCCAGCACAACGACCAACCGTCTTTACTTTCAGCAACCAAAGTCAGGTACCCATTAGAGTTGGGTGGACTTAGAGGCACCCTGAAAATCCCGAAATTCAAAATCCCAGTCTTCACCGAGATTCGAACTCAGGACCCCCGGTTCGGAAGCCAAGCGTTTAACCACTCGGCTACCACGCCCCTATTTTATAAATGAGTTGTAATCAATTAATTTTATGTTATATAGAGACAGTATTTAAAAAGGGGTGATAAGCCTTGTGTAGAGAATTAGGTCGTGGCCTAAAAATATGAAAATATAAAACCTTCTATTTTATTAAGCACTTTTCTACATCAGTGTCTAGCGTGTCGGCCTTCAATCAATGAGGCTTGAGCCCTCGAGTTCAAATTCAAGTAGAGCAACTTTTTTTTAAAATTACTTTTGAAAAGCCAGCACGGAAACCTTTTCGCAGATACCCCTCCCCCCCCCTCCAACTGGTGCAGAAAAAGGATTGGATCACATTGTTAGCTTAGATCTATTTCAAATTCATTACACGACTGAGTTTAAATAATGTATACCATTACACTTAATATAAACTCTCTATGTGCCTGTTATAGTGTCAGAAATGCGCTTTAAGACGGTTAATGCTATTGTCCAGATTTCAGCATCATCAACATTGCGAATAGTTGAAGAAACATCAGGGCTTAGTAATTATCTTTCCAAACACAGATGTCTGAGACTTCTGAGACACTCCCTTACACTATGTCCTCAACTCCACATATGCACACATTCACACCCCTACAAAGCAACTAGAAGTAGACAGGCCGCCTTGTATTTGTCTACCCACTGGCATACACCATATAGATCTAGGGTCTATTTACATATGGAATGTACCAAACAACCTTGATTTATCTACCCTGTGTATGCTGACATAGTAACCTAACCCTGACAGGCAGAAGTACACTTTCAATCGCTGTCTTTATTATTCATATCACACGAGGATTTTGTTTTTTGAAAAAAAGGAAATAGAATTAGATGCAAGGCGAGTAGGTAAAAAAAAAAAAGGTTTGGCTACCTACCAAGGGGGTATGGGCTCAAATCTAATCAAGTTATGTTTGCTGACATGTCTAACTAAAGGCAACACGGTTATAATCTCAAAGATGCCCCCACCCCCTAGACTATAACGCACTCGGGATGTTAGTTCATAAAAAAAATACATCATAAAAAGGCTATAAAAATATTATTTGATATAGTTAAACATTTGATTCAAGGGAATGCTCAAGAAGAGTAAAAAAAAAAAAGAGCTGGAAAAAGGGGAGGGAGGGGGGCTTAATTATGCTACATGACGAGCTTCAGATTTTGTTTGTGTGATAATAGACAACAAAAAAAGATGTATTGAGTATAAGAACCACGTTAAAATAGGGTTCAATCTTCACGTGGTCCTGGAATATAGATCATCACGAGCAGTGAAAAACCTAGATCATCACGAGCAGTGAAAAACCTAGATCATCACGAGCAGTGAAAAACCTAGATCATCACGAGCAGTGAAAAACCTAGATCATCACCATGTTCTGAAACCTAGATCATCACGAGCAGTGAAAAACCTAGATCATCACCATGTTCTGAAACCTAGATCATCACGAGCAGTGAAAAACCTAGATCATCACAATTGTTCTGAAACCTAGATCATCACGAGCAGTGAAAAACCTAGATCATCACAATTGTTCTGAAACCTAGATCATCACGATTGTTCTGAAACCTAGATCATCACGAGCAGTGAAAAACCTAGATCATCACGATTGTTCTGAAACCTAGATCATCACGAGCAGTGAAAAACCTAGATCATCACGATTGTTCTGAAACCTAGATCATCACGATTGTTCTGAAACCTAGATCATCACGCGCAGTGAAAAACCTAGATCATCACGATGTTCTGAAACCTAGATCATCACGAGCAGTGAAAAACCTAGATCATCACGATTGTTCTGAAACCTAGATCATCACGCGCAGTGAAAAACCTAGATCATCACGATGTTCTGAAACCTAGATCATCACGCGCAGTGAAAACCTAGATCATCACGATGTTCTGAAACCTAGATCATCATGAGCAGTGAAAAACTTAGATCATCACGAGCAGTGAAAAACCTAGATCATCACGATCTGATCCTCTGCTGGTCATCTACGCCCCTGATTGTCAGCACTTCTTAATTGTATCTATTAATAGATAGCAGAGCGTCAATAGAAAGTCATACTCACCAGCATCGTAGCTGAAGGGCAAAGGTGCCTTGATGAGTGAGCAGTTCCCTCTGTCACCATCACTGCAACCGATTCTATAATACAATCCCACACCCACTTTGTAGTCGCTTGTGTGAAGCCATATCCACAGGGGGCTGACCAGTCCAGCAATCTGCAGAACTGTAGCGAACAAAGTTAAGGCGAGGGTTAGGTTGACCCAACTATTGGGCTTCATTTCGTCGCTTGTGATAAATTGACAACTTGCTGGATTGTTTACCGATCCTTTAGAATAACACTCAAGTTGTGCAGACAGTGAACTTTCTGACTTCAATTTTCTTTTAAAAAACTTCCCGATATTCAGCTGTTACAAAAGCTTAATTTATGTTGAAATGAAAACTTCTTATTTGGAGTTAGGTTCAGCTCTTTACACCTGACCTGAAACAAAAATGTAAACGTTAATAAACGTAATACAAAAATTATTAACCATAGTAGGTATTAAAAGAAGAATTTAAGGGGGGGGGGCATGAGGGAAGGCTAATTCATGACTGTAATGGCATTTATAGGTCTGTTTAAGATTAATAGGATATAAAGCACAAGGAATTAGCGATTTATTAATGACCCTCTTATTCTTAAGGAGAGGCCAACGAGTGGGTCTGAAGACGACAGCAATGTTTCTTCTTGTTTCCCAAGCATCTAATAGGCTCGTCTCTTTTTTCTTTTTAAATTCAATGCCTCTTTTTCAGTTCTGTAGCTTATAATCTACATATTGAATGATAAAATATAATTGTTCATATATTAATACCACGTTTTAGGTTATACATTTTAGTTATATCACACGCGCACGTACACACACACACACAAAACAGAACTACATAAATGTATAACGTGAGATAATTACCTTTAAGACACTCTAAGGGTAAACAGAGATATAGATAATCACATTAGATACGCTCAGGGAATAGACAGAGATATAGACAAGTACTTTTTTGTGACGGTACGCAGGCAGCTTTTTCAATGTGGGCAAAAAAAAAAAAGACTTTTCTTGTATTTTAACGTTTATTATTAATTTATTAGTAGTTAAAATTTAGACGATCCATCACTGAGTACTAGCACTCTGAGGATAAACAGAGCTATAGATAATCACATTATATACACTCTGAGAATAAACAGAACTATAGATAATCACATTAGAGACACTCTGAGGATAAACAGAGCTATAGATAATCACATTAGAGACACTCTGAGGATAAACAGAGCTATAGATAATCACATTAGAGACACTCTGAGGATAAACAGACATATAGATAATCACATTAGAGACACTCTGAGAATAAAGACGTATAGATAATCACATTAGAGACACTCTGAGGATAAACAGAGCTATAGATAATCATATTAGAGACACTCTGAGGATAAACAGACATATAGATAATCACATTAGAGACACTCTGAGGATAAACAGACATATAGATAATCACATTAGAGACACTCTGAGGATAAACAGAGCTATAGATAATCACATTAGAGACACTCTGAGGACACTGCAATGCCTCATGTTCAATGTTTTCCTTTTAAACATGCAAAGAAGACACATAAAAGTAGCGCCTCCCTTTCCCACAAGCCTGTTTATCCTACACTCACTCGTTCTTAACTCTTTCTCTCCGTTAGTATTGAACACTTTCTGATGGAATCAACGTTGGTATCGTCAGTTAGGAGAGAAAGAGTTAAGTTTTAAAAAAAATGCTTTATACAATTATTTTTATATCTGGCACTAAGTAAATAGAATTCCCCCAATTTTTCACTTGGTACTTATTTTCTTGACTTTGACGTTGGGAGTCATAAGACTAAAGTAATAATAGTTGAGCTAACCAATGTTGGCATAAGGAGTTAGAAAATGTGGTGAGCGGTCCCTCTTTTTTTTTTTAGGGCTGGGGAGGAAAGGGTAGAACATTGAAGACGAACTATTCTAACAGATTTGATTTCCACGGTTTTATTGGCTGACACGTCTGTGTGTATGTATACGTGTATGAGTGTGACTGTTTATGAATGGCAGTGTGTTTGAGAAAGGTCACTGAGCTATGGGTGTATACACTATTAGACCTCGATCTTTATAAGAGTGTTAAGAACCTATGTCCTGTCAGGTCGTGTTTTTGTTATTGAAAAGACAAATCCAATACGAAATGTACTAAAGGGCCGGAATTGTTTCTTTTTTTTTTTTTTTCCTATCGTTTTGTTTTCTACTTTGTGTCATCTAAAAAACAAAACCAAAATGTCATAGCTTATAACAGGGCCGGTCTTACATTATTGGAGACCCTAGGCCTGGTGAATTTATATATGAAGATATAAAAAAAACAAATTAAAATAAAGCAATTTATTAAATACTGAGTGTACTCAAATAATAACATTGAGGACTAGTTTCGTTGTTTATACTATTAAAATAGCGATATACGGTCTCATCAAAGGCCACCACTAATCGGAGGCCCTAGTCGGTTTCCTAGTTGCCTAAGCCTAAAGCCGGCCCTGCTTAAAATAAAATGCCGCAATCGTAACAGCGAGAAAACAGCTACCACAGGGGCTTCATATGTCCGCCCGCTGTGACCCACTGTGGATCCATAAGTTAATCTCCTCCGCATGGAAGACAAAACAAAACCTACATAGCTATCATCAGACCAAGAAATGCAACAGAAATCGGCTATAAGAATGTGATATTAACCAATAATGAGCTCAGATGACGAAACTAATGTTCCTTTATGTCGGAAAAAAATATCAATAGTTCGCTTTTTGGTGTATCCGGTGTATAGAATAAAGATCAGAATACAGAATAGTGATCATAAATGAAAATATTTTTTTTTCACTTTTTACACGCGGCAGAATCATATTTTTTAAAACTCTTTCCGTTTAGAACGCATTCTTGACTTCAAATGAGTACATAGTAGTCCATCCCTCTTACAGGTAGGGGAGAGAAGCAGGAAGGATATAAACTTGGCAGCACCGTGGCGACAGCCAGAATCACATGGTACCACACAACAGGCGGCCATTATAGGAGATGTATGAACATTTGAGAACCAGTGTCTGACACTAATCCTCGACTTTCTGTGTATGTTTCGTTGCTACTCGTATTTCGGGTGTCTACAGTGTATCTGTTGAATAGCAGTTATATCAGCAGATCAATAGGAGAGACTTGCGTCTTTCTATCAATAGATTGACTAGTTTTATTATCAAGTACAGGGAATTTTTTATATAAATATTGCCACTATCCAGTAAATTAACCGTCTAGCTAATCAGTATAGTAACCATTTAAATATCAATAAAATAACCAGCTTAGTAAGGAGACTAGATCTAAATCTAATTACTACTGAGAGCGAAAAAAGCGAAAAAAAAAGCGGGTATAATCATTTGACTAGTCACAAGTGACAACATTAACCACAAGAGGCCATCTCTTTCTCTTGTCTTCTCTCTCTTTCTTTCTATTATACAAATATTTGTGTATGCTGCTCCTACTTCAAAGTTGTATTACTTCAAAGTTGTATTACTTCAAAGTTGTATTACTTCAAAGTTGTATTACTTCAAAGTTGTATTACTTCAAAGTTGTATTACTTCAAAGTTGTATTACTTCAAAGTTGTATTACTTCAAAGTTGTATTACTTCAAAGTTGTATTACTTCAAAGTTGTATTACTTCAAAGTTGTATTACTTCAAAGTTGTATTACTTCAAAGTTGTATTACTTCAAAGTTGTATTACTTCAAAGTTGTATTACTTCAAAGTTGTATTACTTCAAAGTTGTATTACTTCAAAGTTGTATTACTTCAAAGTTGTATTACTTCAAAGTTGTATTACTTCAAAGTTGTATTACTTCAAAGTTGTATTACTTCAAAGTTGTATTACTACAAAGTTGTATTACTTCAAAGTTGTATTACTTCAAAGTTGTATTACTTCAAAGTTGTATTACTTCAAAGATGTATTACTACAAAGTTGTATTACTTAAAAGTTGTATTACTACAAAGTTGTATTACTTCAAATTTGTATTACTTCAAAGTTGTATTACTTCAAAGGTGTATTACTACAAAGTTGTATTACTTCAAAGTTGTATTACTTCAAATTTGTATTACTTCAAAGTTGTATTACTTCAAAGGTGTATTACTTCAAAGTTGTATTACTTCAAAGTTGTATTACTACAAAGTTGTATTACTTCAAAGTTGTATTACTTCAAAGGTGTATTACTTCAAAGTTGTATTACTAAAAAGTTGTATTACTTCAAAGTTGTATTACTTCAAAGTTGTATTTCTACAAAGTTGTATTACTTCAAAGTTGTATTACTTCAAAGTTGTATTACTTCAAAGGTGTATTACTTCAAAGTTGTATTACTACAAAGTTGTATTACTTCTAAGTTGTATTACTTCAAAGTTGTATTACTTCAAAGTTGTATTACTTCAAAGGTGTATTACTTCAAAGTTGTATTACTACAAAGTTGTATTACTTCAAAGTTGTATTACTTTAAAGTTGTATTACTTCAAAGTTGTATTACTAAAAAGTTGTATTACTACAAAGTTGTATTACTTCTAAGATGTATTACTACAAAGTTGTATTACTTCAAATTTGTATTACTTCAAAGTTGTATTACTTCAAAGTTGTATTACTTCAAAGTTGTATTACTACAAAGTTGTATTACTACAAAGTTGTATTACTACAAAGTTGTATTACTTCTAAGATGTATTACTACAAAGTTGTATTACTTTAAAGTTGTATTACTACAAAGTTGTATTACTACAAGGTTGTATTACTTCTAAGGTGTATTACTACAAAAATGTATTACTTCAAAGTTGTATTACTTCAAAGTTGTATTACTTCAAAGTTGTATTACTACAAAGTTGTATTACTTCTAAGTTGTATTACTTCAAAGTTGTATTACTTCAAAGTTGTATTACTTCAAAGGTGTATTACTTCAAAGTTGTATTACTACAAAGTTGTATTACTTCAAAGTTGTATTACTACAAAGTTGTATTACTTCAAAGTTGTATTACTACAAAGTTGTATTACTTCAAAGTTGTTTTACTTCAAAGTTGTATTACTTTAAAGTTGTATTACTTCAAAGTTGTATTACTAAAAAGTTGTATTACTACAAAGTTGTATTACTTCTAAGATGTATTACTACAAAGTTGTATTACTTCAAATTTGTATTACTTCAAAGTTGTATTACTTCAAAGTTGTATTACTTCAAAGTTGTATTACTACAAAGTTGTATTACTACAAAGTTGTATTACTAAAAAGTTGTATTACTTCTAAGATGTATTACTACAAAGTTGTATTACTTTAAAGTTGTATTACTACAAAGTTGTATTACTACAAGGTTGTATTACTTCTAAGGTGTATTACTACAAAGTTGTATTACTTCAAAGTTGTATTACTTCAAAGTTGTATTACTTCAAAGTTGTATTACTTCAAATTTGTATTACTTCAAAGTTGTATTACTACAAAGTTGTATTACTTCTAAGTTGTATTACTTCAAAGTTGTATTACTACAAAGTTGTATTACTTCTAAGTTGTATTACTTCAAAGTTGTATTACTTCAAAGTTGTATTACTACAAAGTTGTATTACTTCTAAGTTGTATTACTTCAAAGTTGTATTACTTCAAAGTTGTATTACTTCAAAGTTGTATTACTTCAAAGTTGTATTACTTCAAAGTTGTATTACTACAAAGTGGTATTACTTCAAAGTTGTATTACTACAAAGTTGTATTACTTCAAAGTTGTATTACTACAAAGTTGTATTACTTCAAAGTTGTATTACTACAAAGTTGTATTACTTCAAAGTTGTATTACTACAAAGTTGTATTACTTCAAAGTTGTATTACTTCAAAGTTGTATTACTTTAAAGTTGTTCTACTTCAAAGTTGTATTACTACAAAGTTGTATTACTTCAAAGTTGTATTACTTCAAAGGTGTATTACTTCAAAGTTGTATTACTAAAAAGTTGTATTACTTCAAAGTTGTATTACTTCAAAGTTGTATTTCTACAAAGTTGTATTACTTCAAAGTTGTATTACTTCAAAGTTGTATTACTTCAAAGGTGTATTACTTCAAAGGTGTATTTCTACAAAGTTGTATTACTTCAAAGTTGTATTACTTCAAAGTTGTATTACTTCAAAGGTGTATTACTTCAAAGTTGTATTACTACAAAGTTGTATTACTTCTAAGTTGTATTACTTCAAAGTTGTATTACTTCAAAGTTGTATTACTTCAAAGGTGTATTACTTCAAAGTTGTATTACTACAAAGGTGTATTACTTCAAAGTTGTATTACTACAAAGTTGTATTACTTCAAAGTTGTATTACTACAAAGTTGTATTACTTCAAAGTTGTATTACTACAAAGTTGTATTACTTCAAAGTTGTTTTACTTCAAAGTTGTTTTACTTTAAAGTTGTATTACTTCAAAGTTGTATTACTAAAAAGTTGTATTACTACAAAGTTGTATTACTTCTAAGATGTATTACTACAAAGTTGTATTACTTCAAATTTGTATTACTTCAAAGTTGTATTACTTCAAAGTTGTATTACTTCAAAGTTGTATTACTACAAAGTTGTATTACTACAAAGTTGTATTACTACAAAGTTGTATTACTTCTAAGATGTATTACTTCAAAGTTGTATTACTTTAAAGTTGTATTACTACAAAGTTGTATTACTACAAGGTTGTATTACTTCTAAGGTGTATTACTACAAAGTTGTATTACTTCAAAGTTGTATTACTTCAAAGTTGTATTACTTCAAAGTTGTATTACTTCAAATTTGTATTACTTCAAAGTTGTATTACTACAAAGTTGTATTACTTCTAAGTTGTATTACTTCAAAGTTGTATTACTACAAAAATGTATTACTACAAAGTTGTATTACTTCTAAGTTGTATTACTTCAAAGTTGTATTACTTCAAAGTTGTATTACTACAAAGTTGTATTACTTCTAAGTTGTATTACTTCAAAGTTGTATTACTTCAAAGTTGTATTACTTCAAAGTTGTATTACTTCAAAGTTGTATTACTTCAAAGTTGTATTACTTCAAAGTTGTATTACTACAAAGTTGTATTACTTCAAAGTTGTATTACTACAAAGTTGTATTACTTCAAAGTTGTATTACTACAAAGTTGTATTACTTCAAAGTTGTATTACTTCAAAGTTGTATTACTTTAAAGTTGTATTACTTCAAAGTTGTATTACTACAAAGTTGTATTACTTCTAAGATGTATTACTACAAAGTTGTATTACTTCAAATTTGTATTACTTCAAAGTTGTATTACTTCAAAGTTGTATTACTTCAAAGTTGTATTACTTCAAAGTTGTATTACTACAAAGTTGTATTACTACAAAGTTGTATTACTACAAAGTTGTATTACTTCTAAGATGTATTACTACAAAGTTGTATTACTTCTAAGATGTATTACTACAAAGTTGTATTACTACAAAGTTGTATTACTTCAAAGTTGTATTACTTCAAATTTGTATTACTTCAAAGTTGTATTACTTCTAAGTTGTATTACTTCAAAGTTGTATTACTTCAAAGTTGTATTACTACAAAGTTGTATTACTTCTAAGTTGTATTACTTCAAAGTTGTATTACTTCAAATTTGTATTACTTCAAAGTTGTATTACTTCAAATTTGTATTACTTCAAAGTTGTATTACTTTAAAGTTGTATAACTACAAAGTTGTATTACTTCAAAGTTGTATTACTTCAAAGTTGTATTACTTCAAAAATGTATTACTTTAAAGTTGTATTACTTCAAAAATGTATTACTTCAAAGTTGTATTACTACAAAGTTGTATTACTTCAAAGTTGTATAACTACAAAGTTGTATTACTTCAAAGTTGTATTACTTCAAAGTTGTATTACTTCAAAGTTGTATTACTTCAAAGTTGTATTACTACAAAGTTGTATTACTACAAAGTTGTATTACTTCAAAGTTGTATTACTTCAAAGTTGTATTACTACAAAGTTGTATTACTACAAAGTTGTATTACTACAAAGTTGTATTACTTCTAAGTTGTATTACTACAAAGTTGTATTACTTCTAAGTTGTATTACTTCAAAGTTGTATTACTACAAAGTTGTATTACTACAAAGTTGTATTACTTCTAAGATGTATTACTACAAAGTTGTATTACTTCAAAGTTGTATTACTTCAAAGTTGTATTACTTCAAATTTGTATTACTTTAAAGTTGTATTACTACAAAGTTGTATTACTTCTAAGTTGTATTACTTTAAAGTTGTATTACTACAAAGTTGTATTACTTTTAAGTTGTATTACTTCAAAGTTGTATTACTTCAAATTTGTATTACTTCAAAGTTGTATTACTTCAAATTTGTATTACTTCAAAGTTGTATTACTTTAAAGTTGTATAACTACAAAGTTGTATTACTTCAAAGTTGTATTACTTCAAAGTTGTATTACTTCAAAGTTGTATTACTTTAAAGTTGTATTACTTCAAAAATGTATTACTTCAAAGTTGTATTACTACAAAGTTGTATTACTTCAAAGTTGTATTACTTCAAAGTTGTATTACTTTAAAGTTGTATTACTTCAAAAATGTATTACTTCAAAGTTGTATTACTTCAAAGTTGTATTACTTCAAAGTTGTATTACTTCAAAGTTGTATTTTTTTCAAAGTTGTATTACTACAAAGTTGTATTACTACAAAGTTGTATTACTACAAAGTTGTATTACTTCTAAGATGTATTACTACAAAGTTGTATTACTTCAAATTTGTATTACTTCAAAGTTGTATTACTTCAAAGTTGTATTACTTCAAAGTTGTATTACTTCAAAATTGTATTACTTCAAAGTTGTATTACTTCAAAGTTGTATTACTTCAAAGTTGTATTACTTCCAAGTTGTATTACTTCAAAGTTGTATTACTACAAAGTTGTCTTACTACAAAGTTGTATTACTTCAAAGTTGTATTACTTCAAAGTTGTATTTCTACAAAGTTGTATTACTTCTAAGTTGTATTACTTCTAAGTTGTTTGAAAGTGGTAGGTCGACGTCAGAGCTGGATCTACATGTAAGCAACATAAGCATGTTGAAGAATAGCACAGGAAACATTGCCTTGCAAAGGGCCCTATGTCTCTAATAGCCTAGGGCCTTGTCAAGTGTAAAGCTCTCAGTGAGACAAACAAACGTTTATTGTGACATTTAACTTCTCTATTGTTTACTCTTCATATTTTAATGGCTGTCATGCCCTCATGCCCACCTAAACAAGGAAGTTGCTGTAGGTGGAAGTAGCTAGAGGTGGGTGTAGTTAGAGGAGGATGTAGCTAGAGGTGGAAGTAGTTAGAGGTGGAAGTATCTAGAGGTGGGTGTAGTTAGAGGTGGAAGTAGCTAGAGGTGGGTGTAGTTAGAGGTGGAAGTAGCTAGAGGTGGGTGTAGTTAGAGGTGGAAGTAGCTAGAGGTGGGTGTAGTTAGAGGTGGAAGTAGCTAGAGGTGGGTGTAGTTAGAGGTGGAAGTAGCTAGAGGTGGGTGTAGTTAGAGGTGGAAGTAACTAGAGGTGGGTGTAGTTAGAGGAGGAAGTAGCTAGAGGTGGGTGTAGTTAGAGGAGGAAGTAGCTAGAGGTGGGTGTAGTTAGAGGTGGAAGTAGCTAGAGGTGGATGTAGTTAGAGGAGGATGTAGCTAGAGGTGGGTGTAGTTAGAGGTGGAAGTAGCTAGAGGTGGGTGTAGTTAGAGGTGGAAGTAGCTAGAGGTGGGTGTAGTTAGAGGAGGAAGTAGCCAGAGGTGGGTGTAGTTAGAGGAGGAAGTAGCTAGAGGTGGGTGTAGTTAGAGGTGGAAGTAGCTAGAGGTGGGTGTAGTTAGAGGTGGAAGTAGCTAGAGGTGGGTGTAGTTAGAGGAGGATGTAGCTGGAGGTGGGTGTAGTTAGAGGTGGAAGTAGCTAGAGGTGGGTGTAGTTAGAGGTGGAAGTAGCTAGAGGTGGGTGTAGTTAGAGGTGGAAGTAGCTAGAGGAGGATGTAGCTAGAGGTGGGTGTAGTTAGAGGTGGAAGTAGCTAGAGGTGGAAGTAGCTAGAGGTGGAAGTAGCTAGAGGTGGGTGTAGTTAGAGGTGGAAGTAGCTAGAGGTGGGTGTAGTTAGAGGTGGAAGTAGCTAGAGGTGGGTGTAGTTAGAGGTGGAAGTAGCTAGAGGTGGGTGTAGTTAGAGGTGGAAGTAGCTAGAGGTGGGTGTAGTTAGAGGAGGATGTAGCTAGAGGTGGGTGTAGTTAGAGGTGGAAGTAGCTAGAGGTGGGTGTAGTTAGAGGAGGAAGTAGCTAGAGGTGGGTGTAGTTAGAGGTGGAAGTAGCTAGAGGTGGGTGTAGTTAGAGGAGGAAGTAGCTAGAGGTGGGTGTAGTTAGAGGTGGAAGTAGCTAGAGGTGGGTGTAGTTAGAGGAGGAAGTAGCTAGAGGTGGATGTAGTTAGAGGAGGAAGTAGCTAGAGGTGGGTGTAGTTAGAGGTGGAAGTAGCTAGAGGCGGGTGTAGTTAGAGGTGGAAGTAGCTAGAGGTCGGTGTAGTTAGAGGTGGAAGTAGCTAGAGGTGGGTGTAGTTAGAGGTGGAAGTAGCTAGAGGTGGGTGTAGTTAGAGGTGGAAGTAGCTAGAGGTGGGTGTAGTTAGAGGTGGAAGTAGCTAGAGGTGGGTGTAGTTAGAGGTGGAAGTAGCTAGAGGTGGGTGTAGTTAGAGGTGGAAGTAGCTAGAGGTGGGTGTAGTTAGAGGTGGAAGTAGCTAGAGGTGGGTGTAGTTAGAGGTGGAAGTAGCTAGAGGTGGAAGTAGCTAGAGGTGGAAGTAGCTAGAGGTGGGTGTAGTTAGAGGTGGAAGTAGCTAGAGGTGGGTGTAGTTAGAGGTGGAAGTAGCTAGAGGTGGGTGTAGTTAGAGGTGGAAGTAGCTAGAGGTGGGTGTAGTTAGAGGTGGAAGTAGCTAGAGGTGGGTGTAGTTAGAGGTGGAAGTAGCTAGAGGTGGGTGTAGTTAGAGGTGGAAGTAGCTAGAGGTGGGTGTAGTTAGAGGAGGATGTAGCTAGAGGTGGGTGTAGTTAGAGGTGGAAGAAGCTAGAGGTGGGTGTAGTTAGAGGAGGAAGTAGCTAGAGGTGGGTGTAGTTAGAGGTGGAAGTAGCTAGAGGTGGGTGTAGTTAGAGGAGGAAGTAGCTAGAGGTGGGTGTAGTTAGAGGTGGAAGTAGCTAGAGGTGGGTGTAGTTAGAGGAGGAAGTAGCTAGAGGTGGATGTAGTTAGAGGAGGAAGTAGCTAGAGGTGGGTGTAGTTAGAGGTGGAAGTAGCTAGAGGCGGGTGTAGTTAGAGGTGGAAGTAGCAAGAGGTCGGTGTAGTTAGAGGTGGAAGTAGCTAGAGGTGGGTGTAGTTAGAGGTGGAAGTAGCTAGAGGTGGGTGTAGTTAGAGGTGGAAGTAGCTAGAGGTGGGTGTAGTTAGAGGTGGAAGTAGCTAGAGGTGGGTGTAGTTAGAGGTGGAAGTAGCTAGAGGTGGGTGTAGTTAGAGGTGGAAGTAGCTAGAGGTGGGTGTAGTTAGAGGTGGAAGTAGCTAGAGGTGGGTGTAGTTAGAGGTGGAAGTAGCTAGAGGTGGGTGTAGTTAGAGGAGGATGTAGCTAGAGGTGGGTGTAGTTAGAGGTGGAAGTAGCTAGAGGTGGGTGTAGTTAGAGGAGGATGTAGCTAGAGGTGGGTGAAGTTAGAGGTGGAAGTAGCTAGAGGTGGGTGTAGTTAGAGGAGGAAGTAGCTAGAGGTGGGTGTAGTTAGAGGTGGAAGTAGCTAGAGGTGGGTGTAGTTAGAGGAGGAAGTAGCTAGAGGTGGATGTAGTTAGAGGAGGAAGTAGCTAGAGGTGGGTGTAGTTAGAGGTGGAAGTAGCTAGAGGCGGGTGTAGTTAGAGGTGGAAGTAGCTAGAGGTCGGTGTAGTTAGAGGTGGAAGTAGCTAGAGGTGGATGTAGTTAGAGGTGGAAGTAGCTAGAGGAGGATGTAGCTAGAGGTGGGTGTAGTTAGAGGTGGAAGTAGCTAGAGGTGGGTGTAGTTAGAGGAGGAAGTAGCTAGAGGTGGGTGTAGTTAGAGGTGGAAGTAACTAGAGGTGGGTGTAGTTAGAGGAGGACGTAGCTTTAGGTGGGTGTAGTTAGAGGTGGAAGTAGCTAGAGGTGGGTGTAGTTAGAGGTGGAAGTAGCTAGAGGTGGGTGTAGTTAGAGGTGGAAGTAGCTAGAGGTTTGTGTAGTTAGAGGTGGAAGTAGCTAGAGGTGGGTGTAGTTAGAGGTGGAAGTAGCTAGAGGTGGGTGTAGTTAGAGGTGGAAGTAGCTAGAGGTGGGTGTAGCTAGAGGTGGGTGTAGTTAGAGGTGGGTGTAGTTAGAGGTGGGTGTAGCTAGAGGTGGGTGTAGTTAGAGGTGGAAGTAGTTAGAGGTGGAAGTAGCTAGAGGTGGGTGTAGTTAGAGGAGGATGTAGCTAGAGGTGTGTGTAGTTAGAGGTGGAAGTAGCTAGAGGTGGGTGTAGTTAGAGGTGGAAGTAGCTAGAGGTGGGTGTAGTTAGAGGTGGAAGTAGCTAGAGGTGGGTGTAGTTAGAGGTGGAAGTAGCTAGAGGTGGGTGTAGTTAGAGGTGGAAGTAGCTAGAGGAGGATGTAGCTAGAGGTGGGTGTAGTTAGAGGTGGAAGTAGCTAGAGGTGGGTGTAGTTAGAGGTGGAAGTAGCTAGAGGTGGGTGTAGTTAGAGGTGGAAGTAGCTAGAGGTGGGTGTAGTTAGAGGGGGGTGTAGTTAGAGGTGGAAGTAGCTAGAGGTGGAAGTAGCTACAGGTGGAAGTAGCTAGAGGTGGAAGTAGTTAGAGGTTTAAGTAGCTAGAGGTGGAAGTAGTTAGAGGTGGAAGTAGTTAGAGGTGGAAGTAGTTAGAGGTGGAAGTAGCTAGAGGTGGATGTAGCTAGGGGTGGGTGTAGTTAGAGGTGGAAGTAGCTAGAGGTGGAAGTAGCTAGAGGTGGAAGTAGCTAGAGGTGGGTGTAGTTAGAGGTGGAAGTAGCTAGAGGAGGATGTAGCTAGAGGTGGGTGTAGTTAGAGGTGGAAGTAGCTAGAGGTGGGTGTAGTTAGAGGTGGAAGTAGCTAGAGGTGGGTGTAGTTAGAGGTGGAAGTAGCTAGAGGAGGATGTAGCTAGAGGTGGGTGTAGTTAGAGGTGGAAGTAGCTAGAGGTGGGTGTAGTTAGAGGTGGAAGTAGCTAGAGGTGGGTGTAGTTAGAGGTGGAAGTAGCTAGAGGAGGATGTAGCTAGAGGTGGGTGTAGTTAGAGGTGGAAGTAGCTAGAGGTGGAAGTAGCTAGAGGTGGAAGTAGCTAGAGGTGGGTGTAGTTAGAGGTGGAAGTAGCTAGAGGTGGGTGTAGTTAGAGGTGGAAGTAGCTAGAGGTGGGTGTAGTTAGAGGTGGAAGTAGCTAGAGGTGGGTGTAGTTAGAGGTGGAAGTAGCTAGAGGTGGGTGTAGTTAGAGGTGGAAGTAGCTAGAGGTGGGTGTAGTTAGAGGAGGATGTAGCTAGAGGTGGGTGTAGTTAGAGGTGGAAGTAGCTAGAGGTGGGTGTAGTTAGAGGAGGAAGTAGCTAGAGGTGGGTGTAGTTAGAGGTGGAAGTAGCTAGAGGTGGGTGTAGTTAGAGGAGGAAGTAGCTAGAGGTGGGTGTAGTTAGAGGTGGAAGTAGCTAGAGGTGGGTGTAGTTAGAGGAGGAAGTAGCTAGAGGTGGATGTAGTTAGAGGAGGAAGTAGCTAGAGGTGGGTGTAGTTAGAGGTGGAAGTAGCTAGAGGCGGGTGTAGTTAGAGGTGGAAGTAGCTAGAGGTGGGTGTAGTTAGAGGTGGAAGTAGCTAGAGGTGGGTGTAGTTAGAGGTGGAAGTAGCTAGAGGTGGGTGTAGTTAGAGGTGGAAGTAGCTAGAGGTGGGTGTAGTTAGAGGTGGAAGTAGCTAGAGGTGGGTGTAGTTAGAGGTGGAAGTAGCTAGAGGTGGGTGTAGTTAGAGGTGGAAGTAGCTAGAGGTGGGTGTAGTTAGAGGTGGAAGTAGCTTAAGGTGGGTGTAGTTAGAGGTGGAAGTAGCTAGAGGTGGGTGTAGTTAGAGGTGGAAGTAGCTAGAGGTGGGTGTAGTTAGAGGTGGAAGTAGCTAGAGGTGGGTGTAGTTAGAGGAGGATGTAGCTAGAGGTGGGTGTAGTTAGAGGTGGAAGTAGCTAGAGGTGGGTGTAGTTAGAGGAGGATGTAGCTAGAGGTGGGTGTAGTTAGAGGTGGAAGTAGCTAGAGGTGGGTGTAGTTAGAGGAGGAAGTAGCTAGAGGTGGGTGTAGTTAGAGGTGGAAGTAGCTAGAGGTGGGTGTAGTTAGAGGAGGAAGTAGCTAGAGGTGGATGTAGTTAGAGGAGGAAGTAGCTAGAGGTGGGTGTAGTTAGAGGTGGAAGTAGCTAGAGGCGGGTGTAGTTAGAGGTGGAAGTAGCTAGAGGTGGGTGTAGTTAGAGGTGGAAGTAGCTAGAGGCGGGTGTAGTTAGAGGTGGAAGTAGCTAGAGGTGGGTGTAGTTAGAGGTGGAAGTAGCTAGAGGTGGGTGTAGTTAGAGGTGGAAGTAGCTAGAGGTGGGTGTAGTTAGAGGTGGAAGTAGCTAGAGGTGGGTGTAGTTAAAGGTGGAAGTAGCTAGAGGTGGGTGTAGTTAGAGGTGGAAGTAGCTAGAGGTGGGTGTAGTTAGAGGTGGAAGTAGCTAGAGGTGGGTGTAGTTAGAGGTGGAAGTAGCTAGAGGTGGGTGTAGTTAGAGGTGGAAGTAGCTAGAGGTGGGTGTAGTTAGAGGAGGATGTAGCTAGAGGTGGGTGTAGTTAGAGGTGGAAGTAGCTAGAGGTGGGTGTAGTTAGAGGAGGAAGTAGCTAGAGGTGGGTGTAGTTAGAGGTGGAAGTAGCTAGAGGTGGGTGTAGTTAGAGGAGGAAGTAGCTAGAGGTGGGTGTAGTTAGAGGTGGAAGTAGCTAGAGGTGGGTGTAGTTAGAGGAGGAAGTAGCTAGAGGTGGGTGTAGTTAGAGGTGGAAGTAGCTAGAGGTGGGTGTAGTTAGAGGAGGAAGTAGCTAGAGGTGGATGTAGTTAGAGGAGGAAGTAGCTAGAGGTGGGTGTAGTTAGAGGTGGAAGTAGCTAGAGGCGGGTGTAGTTAGAGGTGGAAGTAGCTAGAGGTCGGTGTAGTTAGAGGTGGAAGTAGCTAGAGGTGGGTGTAGTTAGAGGTGGAAGTAGCTGGAGGTGGGTGTAGTTAGAGGTGGAAGTAGTTAGAGGTGGGTGTAGTTAGAGGTGGAAGTAGCTAGAGGTGGGTGTAGTTAGAGGTGGAAGTAGCTAGAGGTGGGTGTAGTTAGAGGTGGAAGTAGCTAGAGGTGGGTGTAGTTAGAGGTGGAAGTAGCTAGAGGTGGGTGTAGTTAGAGGTGGAAGTAGCTAGAGGTGGGTGTAGTTAGAGGTGGAAGTAGCTAGAGGTGGGTGTAGTTAGAGGTGGAAGTAGCTAGAGGTGGGTGTAGTTAGAGGAGGATGTAGCTAGAGGTGGGTGTAGTTAGAGGTGGAAGTAGCTAGAGGTGGGTGTAGTTAGAGGAGGAAGTAGCTAGAGGTGGGTGTAGTTAGAGGTGGAAGTAGTTAGAGGTGGGTGTAGTTAGAGGTGGAAGTAGCTAGAGGTGGGTGTAGTTAGAGGTGGAAGTAGCTAGAGGTGGGTGTAGTTAGAGGTGGAAGTAGCTGGAGGTGGGTGTAGTTAGAGGTGGAAGTAGTTAGAGGTGGGTGTAGTTAGAGGTGGAAGTAGCTAGAGGTGGGTGTAGTTAGAGGTGGAAGTAGCTAGAGGTGGGTGTAGTTAGAGGTGGAAGTAGTTAGAGGTGGGTGTAGTTAGAGGTGGAAGTAGCTAGAGGTGGGTGTAGTTAGATGAGGATGTAGCTGGAGGCGTGCGGGAGACAACAAAATTTTGCTTCAATATGGCCGAAATATGATACTTTTTAGGAGAGGTAATTTATGGGATGGATCAACAACGCTCTATTATCCAAATCCATAGGGCTATTATTAGTAGCTCTCACAAAAGTTTCGTTTGCTTTTTTATTAAGTGTATCATAAATTAATAATGTACGCAGAAAATCATTAGCGCTTGTCGCCAAATGTAGTTAAATATTCTAATAGGCCCCTGTTAAATTCTAGTAGGTATTACGTACGTTCTGTCATTAATTCTAAGTTCTAGTCGTATGAAATTCTAGTATTAAATTTTAGCATTAAATTCTAGTATTACGTTCTAAGAAAGTATTCCAACAAGTAGGCCTACACCTACTTCTCTAGGGCCATTAGGGTATGGAGCGAGTTGCGTGAATCAGACAAGAAAAAGAGTTACTTAACAGAATTTAAGTCTACGCTTAATATGCACGACTAGTTAAACAAACGCTACGCATAGGACCTAATATTCTGTTCTTTTTAGGGAAAGTCTGTAATTTATAAGATAAGATAAGATTGTACGCAATTATAAAGTTATAAGATAAGATTGTACGCAATTATAAATTTATAAGATAAGATTGTACGCAATTATAAATTTATAAGATAAGATAAGATTGTACGCAATGATAACTTTATAAGATAAGATAAGAGTGTACGTAATGATAAATTTATAAGATTGTACGCAATGATAAATTTATAAGATAAGATAAGATTGTACGCAATTATAAATGTATAAGATAAGATAAGATTGTACGCAATGATAAATTTATAAGATCAGATTGTACGCAATTATAAATTTTAAAATTTAACATTAATTAAATTAAAGTTTTAATTTTATTATTAAATTTGAACATTAAATTGAAGATTTGTTTTTTTACGTAGCCTAACACAAATATTCCTTAACAAAAGAGGTGACCTAAATATTACTTGTCAATAAAACATTGTAGGCCATTAAACATTAACCCTTACCACGACGTGTGTGACAGTTTAAGCCTCTAATCATTAAAAAAAAAATGAATTCCATTTTGTATACACTCATTGTAAAACAGCTCAGCACTTTAAGGGTTAAAGGACAGGTAAATTTACAAATGTATGTGAAGGTGATATAGCTAACAGATTTAGTAACTAGTAGAGCAAATGTCTAGACCTAGACATATTTGTTCTTCCCACAACCAGATGGGTTTCTGGGTTGTTGTTTTTTTTTCAAAGCATGTTTCAATCTTAAATGAATAGAATGAATTCGTTTGAATGATTAAATGAAAGGATAATATGGTCGTCTGAAACTTTACAAAAACATAGATCAGTGAAATACCTACGAAGTAAACCGGTTTATTCCAGTCGGCTTGACCCTAGGTTCAAAGGAATACAAAACGTTTTGAGTGTGTGTGTTAAAACGTTTAGAGTATGTGTGGTCTTTTTGCTAAAAAGTTGTTTTTTTTATCTTCTACTCGATGGAAAAGGAATGGCGAGGTCTATAATTATTATAAGTGCACAACTATATAAAGTACAAAAAGAACAACTTAAATTTTGCGAAAAGCCACAAAACAAAAAAAGAAGATGTTATTCCTTTGGGTATTTTGTATCCACTGTGCACTGTCCTCCCCCCAGACTTCTGTGTTAGAAGACTTCTTGACATTTTCTCCAGACAGCCCAGAAGGTTTGAAACTCTAACGAAATTCAATTTGTGCATGACACCAAACAAAACATCATAACTATAGAAAAACGAAATATACAGTCACACCAGACTCACTCAAAATGTACATGTGTAATGTTTATATCAGATAGTTGAATTGTATTTAATGATTTGATTGCCAGGGGAACAAAAGAGTTTCTGTGTCTGTTTGTCTTTGTCATTGGTGTCTTGTATCTGGATTATCTTTAGCTTGTATTGATTCTCTGGGCTACTGTTATGTATTTCAGATCAAGTCGCTACCTCTGGGTTATTGTTATGTATTTCAGAACAAGTCGCTACCCTCTGGGCTATTGTTAAGTATTTCAGACCAAGCCGCTACCTCTGGGCTATTGTTATGTATTTCAGACCAAGCCGCTACCTCTGGGCTATTATTATGTATTTCAGAACAAGCCGCTACCTCTGGGCTATTGCTATGTATTTCAGAACAAGTCGTTCCCCCAGGGCTATTGTGATGTATTTCAAAACAAGCCGCTACCTCTGGGCTTTTGTTATCTATTTCAGAACAAGTCGCTACATTCTATAAATTGATTCATTCTTTCTGGTCAAATCACTGTAAACAAGGTTTAAGTCTAGGTCTCTTCGTCAAGCCGCAAACGACAGTTATGTCTGTATTCGAAATTTCAAAACGATATGCAGATCTAGAATACAAGAAGACCTGTGTAAAATATGTCCAACAGCTTACTGGAGAAAACTGGAGAAAAAGAAAAATGACGTCGTTTCTATTTAAAACTTGTCTAAAGTAACCTCGAAGCATAATATAAGTTCTATTTTGTCATCTAGATGTAAAGGTTAGACATGAATTGCTTGCTAGTCAGAACTGTAAAACTATTTATTGAAATGTAGGTGTGGTCGCTGTCTTTCAGTTTGATGTTTTCTTACTGGTGTCCAAACTTTACACCTGGGCGACACACAATGATGGAAACGACACTCCAGAGCGCGTACCAATCAACCAGTCAGCCAATTATACTCTACTAAGCCTCTCTATCGTTAAAAGAGCTGCCTGTTTATCGGTCACACTTTGTTTATGCTCTAAATAACAAAATTACTCATGTGTGTCGTGTTTTCTTGAATAAAATTAAAAATATTGACAAGAAGAAACGAATCGCCCAGCAGACGACAGGTAAATAAAATTAAAGTACACATGGAAATTACAAATGTTATTTTAGTGAATAACTTACCTGGCAATAGTGTCTTAACTTTACTCTTATATTAAGGAAACAACGGAAGGAATAAATATTCAGGGATATACTTTTGCTTATTGTCCCATCGATGTCTACTAAAGTATTACTCACTATAAGTGTATTAGAAGGACAGTTTCTATGGTGTGCAGGTGTTGCCATAAATCAGAAAAAAAAATTTACGTGAGAAAGAGAGAGAGAGACAGAGGTTTGCATGAGACAGAAAGAGAGAGAGAGAGAACGTGAAACAAGAGAGAGCGAGAGAGGTTTACGTGTGAGACAGAGAGAGAGAGAGAGATGTTTACATATTTATTGATTGAATCAACAGGTAGTCTGCGCGAAGCACTTTTGCTCTAAAATGAACCAGATGACCTTCACCCATGGAACTACAAAAATTGAAGAATTAATCAACTTAAATCCATGACATTGCTCAGCCAGTACAATGTTTGCGTTATTGGGAATTAAATTCTACATTCGTTGTTTATTACAAATACGCTTTTCTTTGCTAAGCTTCTAGGACACAAATATTAGTGACTGTTTTCTAAAAGTCTTACTTTTCTAAACAAAATTATCAACTTAACAATATTTCTTGTTCTCACTGACCTACACTTTCATGTCTTCCAGTTTGTAGAATGTTTTGCATGTTTCGAATGTTCCTTAGGCGTTGAAGATAATCTACTTCCTAGTCCAAACCTCCCGCAGGAATGGCAGCGGGCAGGGTATGAACCCAGGACCATCGACAAAAACCAAACAACAGTCCAGCGCGCGTAGGCCTACCAGACGATCAGGCAGGCGGTGTAAAACTGTTCATTATTTGGTTGCAATATACTCTGTTTTATCTTCTCTCTTGTCATATTTTCCGCTCTATTGTTCAACTTAACACCATCTGCCCTATAGATCGCAAGGTCTGACACTGGTACTTTTCTTTTACCCTTTTTTATTGTCTAACCCTAACCCTCTGTCACTAGATGTCATATTCTGAGACATTCAAACATTACTTGAACAATAATGTGTTTATAAGTATTGGAAGATTATTTTTGTCCAAGTCTAAAACTCCTGCAGGACGGCATAAGGTAAGAATAACTAAGATCAGGGCCGGATTTAGACTTTATAAAGCCCAAAGCTTTTTGAAAAATGGGGCCCCTTGTAATTTTTCCTTTCCTCTTTCTTCAAAATAAATGAAATAGCCCTAAAAACATTTTTTTAGGTGGGCCCTAAGTTATAAAATGCTAATGTTGTTCATGTGTAAATCCAACACTGACATAAACAGGCAACTAAAACAGAAATACAGACAGGAGGCAGAACAGTAGAAGAAGAAAAAAAGATTACAACAACCTAACGAACATTTAAGATTTCAAAAACCTAACATGATAACAAATGGGGCCATTTTATTAAATGATTCGACAAGAAATTAATTAATAAAATAACAATTAAGAAAAAAAATTAGACTGTGGTGAGATACCAATACCAACATTAAGGCTTTGTTTTTTAAAATTGAACTTTGGGTGGGCAACAATGCCCCCAGTCTGCCACAAAGACCAGAAGTTTAAGAAATAACATGAACAATTTATAAACTTACCTAAAGAGAAAAAAAACGTATGTTTGTGTTAGTGATTATAGCCCCATTGTTATAAGTAGTCCTGATTATACTCCTTAACTGACACCAGTATTTGTTATCACCGTTGGTAGGTAGGCCTATATCTATGTCTTGAAAGTTGTGTTGAAATCAAGTCTGGCTCCTTTCTAGTTAAGTCCACAAGTTTGCAAACCTTACGCCCAAGCTAACAACAAACTAAAACACGCTCCATACAAAGTCTAGATCATACGCCACAGAGATAAAACTGATCCCCTATTGAACAGGGTCCGCCCATACCCCGCCCTTCATAAAGCAATACGTCATCGCGAAATAAATAGTTTTAATATACAGAGGATGGGGGGGGGAGGCCTTTGACCCGTGGAGAGGAGCCACCCCCTCCCTCCCACGTCTTTCTCCCATGTCAACAAAAAAATGGGCAATACAGAAAAACAAATATTTTTTTGTTAGTCACACTAGCGGGAGGGTGGGAGTGGTATGCGCCCGCACCCTTAGAGCGTCAGGATCCAATCCCCATGTTTCAGTGGTGCCACATTAAATTCCGGGACGCCGGACTGAACGTATTCACCTAAATAGAGAAGACCCAAAAGGGGGCGGGCTTATTTTTTTTTTTCCTTCTTAATTCTAGAAAGAGAAATGGATCATGCGTAGCCTGTTTAGGGAGCATGAATTTCGCACGCACGAAAAAAGGTTCCAAAAATAGTTCTACTTTTTGGTCATGACAAGTTTTAGACAGAGTTATCTCCTCTGTGTTTATATATTACGATTCTGAAGATCTGGTTTACATCATTTAAGCAATAAAATACAGAAATGTAGAAATCGCTAAATGAACTCTTTATGTTCTATTTATGTGTATGATTCTATTTTGTTGTCTTTATATGAGAAAAGAGTCCTTGTAGTCACAACAAATTTCCATATGGGTTAATAGAGCAGTCTTTGTCTTGTTCTTAGTCTTTGTCTTATTCTTTGTCTTAGAAGAAGAGGAAAATGGATAAATGTGATGGTCAAGAAAGGTAACTTAAGGGGAGGAGAAGGTGCTAACAAACAAATGTCACACTCCACCACATCGAACCCATCCCAACCAATAGCCACTCAACTACTAATTTTATAAATATAGAATAAAAAATAAAATAAAAAATACTTTAATGTAATAAATCTTACTTTAGAAAAAGAAAGGGGGCGGTGGTCGTATAATTATAGTGCCCCCCCCCCCTTTTCATTTACTCTCACTAAATGTCATTTGAATAACTTTAAAATAAATATTACCTCCCATTCCAAAATCTCCTTCGGGATCATATATAATTTTCAGAAATTATTTTATTTTGGCCAATGCCTAAGAGAAACAAACAACATAACAATTAAATCTATTTTAATCTAATTAGGCTACTAATTTTATGTACAGGATTATTTGTATGGTTAACAATCGTATTTGTAAGGTGTCGCAGTTATCTATGTAACTGTATAGTAGAATTATTTCTCTATTTGATAGTGCGGCGTTGTTCACTATATTGATGACGTCATTACACTATTTCTTGTGTAGACTAGGAGAAGGAAATTTTATTGCTTGTCACAACTTCTAGTGACGTAAAGTTAGTGTGTGTGTGTGATTTGCGTCATTTATCGTCAAGTTCAGTCTCTCCATCTTGTGCTGTATAGAGGCAAGACATGTTTTGAGAGCTCTTGAATTTCTCCTTGGTTATTGTTACTGGATAGCCTTAACGTTTGCCTTGGACATTTTCTTGTTGGATTATCTTGACCCCTGTTTAGGGTGAGTTTTATTTTTATGGTATAGTTTTTCTATTTGAATCCGTTCGTATTTGTAAGTCTATATTTAGACTAGATCTAAATGATTAGGAGAATCCTTTTCTTTTATCTTCTATAGGGTTTTAGTGACAAGTCTAGGTTTTTGGTCGTAGTCTCAGTCAAGACTCTATTTCAAGTTTTTGGCGTCAAGTCTAAGTAGTGATCTTAGCTTGGTGTCAAGTCTATGTGTAAGACTCAGTGTCAAGTCTTGGTGTCAAGACTTGTTTATCCAGTCTCAATTTTCTATATTGAGAGTACAACTCTAGGTCTACAGTCTACAGGACTGAGGTCTTCACCTCACTAATGTCAATTAGTCGTTTGGTGTTCAAGTTGACTTTTTCATGAGTCTGAGGTTCAAGATTCCAGATTGCGGGTTGCCTTGGTCAGACCTGATGTTGCAGTGTGAATTGTGAACTTTTTGGAATTATCGTCAGTGAACAGTATTGGATTTACAGACTATATCTATGTGAATTCCCAGTTGTTGCGTTGAAAGAATGTTTGAACAACTTATGATGAGTATGTTGAGGTAATGATATTGTTCAAATAATTGATCATTGATATATCACAAAGAAAATAACTATATCATATTGGATTAGAGATATTATACATATATTTATGGATATTGATATTATTATTATCATTCATCATACATCAGTTCATTTGTAAATATATCACTTTAATAAATGTTTATTGTTATTTAACATCATACACTGAGTTTAGTAATTTAGTACAACTGTATGTGTGTGGTGTGCTTGTCAGGCTGAACTTGGACCAAAATATTATAAGTTCAGATAAAGAATAACAATAATACACATTGAATTAAAACTATGATAGATACAATAAAACACAAGAACCTGACATAAGGAAACTCTTTCAAATAGTATTGTCACGTGATTGAACGCGTCAATGTCTCAAGAGAAGTGTAACAAAAAGTTTACTTATTCATTGGTTTCTCTTAAGCTTCCAGTTTCCAAACAGAAGAGTGAATTTACAAAGGAGCATAATTAGAAATAAAACATTTTTTTTTTCCGATTGAGAACTTTAGATTTGAAAAACTATAAATAAGGTAGGTGAACTAATATCCGGGTCCACAAATCAGTCTGTTCAGTCTATAAGATTTACGCTTCATGTTAAGTTACTTTTGTGAATCTATTGTTGAATTTAAAATCTTACGTATTGCTTATTGTTCTATCTTGAGGATTAAATTAGGGACAGGGTTACTAGAGCAATTAAACCCCATGATAACATGTTACCTATTGTAAAAAAAGAAATGAATCAGCAAGGAAAACCAGTGACTTAGAGTTTAAATCAGTGATTAACATGCATGACTAGATTGACACATGCGTAGAACGTAATTATCTTCGTTTTTTGAAGTAACGTCTGTAATATATAAGATAAGACAAGAAGAAAAGGCAGACAAAGAAAGCGATGGGAAGACAAAAGAATGGACGGGCCTGTCACTGAAAGAGGTTCTATCCAAGGCAAAAGAATGGACGGGCCTGTCACTGAAAGAGGTTCTATCAAAGGCAAAAGAATGGACGGGCCTGTCACTGAAAGAGGTTCTATCCAAGACAAAAGAATGGACGGGCCTGTCACTGAAAGAGGTTCTATCCAAGGCAAAAGAATGGACGGGCCCGTCACTGAAAGAGGTTCTATCCTAGGCAAAAGAATGGACGGGCCTGTCACTGAAAGAGGTTCTATCCAAGGCAAAAGAATGGACGGGCCTGTCACTGAAAGAGGTTCTATCCTAGGCAAAAGAATGGACGGGCCTGTCACTGAAAGAGGTTCTATCCAAGACAAAAGAATGGACGGGCCTGTCACTGAAAGAGGTTCTATCCAAGGCAAAAGAATGGACGGGCCTGTCACTGAAAGAGGTTCTATCCAAGGCAAAAGAATGGACGGGCCTGTCACTGAAAGAGGTTCTATCCAAGGCAAAAGAATGGACGGGCCTGTCACTGAAAGAGGTTCTATCCAAGACAAAAGAATGGACGGGCCTGTCACTGAAAGAGGTTCTATCCAAGGCAAAAGAATGGACGGGCCTGTCACTGAAAGAGGTTCTATCCAAGGCAAAAGAATGGACGGGCCTGTCACTGAAAGAGGTTCTATCCAAGGCAAAAGAATGGACGGGCCTGTCACTGAAAGAGGTTCTATCCAAGGCAAAAGAATGGACGGGCCTGTCACTGAAAGAGGTTCTATCCAAGACAAAAGAATGGACGGGCCTGTCACTGAAAGAGGTTCTATCCAAGGCAAAAGAATGGACGGGCCTGTCACTGAAAGAGGTTCTATCCAAGGCAAAAGAATGGACGGGCCTGTCACTGAAAGAGGTTCTATCCAAGACAAAAGAATGGACGGGCCTGTCACTGAAAGAGGTTCTATCCAAGGCAAAAGAATGGACGGGCCTGTCACTGAAAGAGGTTCTATCCAAGGCAAAAGAATGGACGGGCCTGTCACTGAAAGAGGTTCTATCCAAGACAAAAGAATGGACGGGCCTGTCACTGAAAGAGGTTCTATCCAAGGCAAAAGAATGGACGGGCCTGTCACTGAAAGAGGTTCTATCCAAGGCAAAAGAATGGACGGGCCTGTCACTGAAAGAGGTTCTATCCAAGGCAAAAGAATGGACGGGCCTGTCACTGAAAGAGGTTCTATCCAAGGCAAAAGACAGAGAGGAATAGAGAAAGAAGGGTCGACAAATCGGTGCCCAACGGTCCAACAGACTAACAGCAACACATTCACTGATTTAATAATGTGTGTCAAAAAAAGTATTTAACTGAAAAACTGGATTGAGTATTTTTGCCATTGAGACATGTCTAGCAGATTTTCTCATGCATATCAGTATTTTTTACAAAGCTTAAATCTTCCATGTTTATAGGCTCTCCACTAGTAGATTGGTTTCCGTCGAGAAGCCTGAAAAGGCTTGAGCCTATAGTTTTATTTCAGGTCGTTCCTTTCTTTTTAGCGGCCCCCGAAAGGGGAAAAGACGTTATTAGTTTTGTGCGAAATGTCTGTCCGTCCCGTTTAGATCTCGTAAACTAAAAAAGATATTGAAAATCCGACATCACAATATTTTAGACCATTCAAAGTTCTGATGCAACGGCTACTTTTTTTTTCTGAAAGCGAAAAATCTAATTTTTAAAATCAGTTATGCAAGCAGTTTTTTAAAGAGAAAAAGCTAATTAGCATGCATAAAACAATTAGATCAATTATAAGACATCAGTTAGGCCAGGGGAGGCGCGGTGGCTGAGCGGTAAAGCGCTTGGCTTCCGAACCGGGGGTCCCGAGTTCGAATTCTGGTGAAGACTGGGATTTTCAACTTTGGAATCTATGGGCGCCTTTGAGTCCACTCAGCTCTAATAGGTACCTGACATTAGTTCTGGAAAAGTAAAGGCGGTTGGTCGTTGTGCTGGCTACATGACACCCTCGTTTACCGTAGGCCACAAAAACAGATGAACTTTACATCATCTGCCCTATAGACCACAAGGTCTGAAAGGGGAACTAGTTAGGCCAGGTTCACATCTAACTTTACATTCACTTTCACCTATCCTTTGATCTGCGGGACCGTTGGGGCACTACACAAGATTCGTTAACCTTCTTTCTCCATTCTTATCTCTCATTTGTCTTTGATACAATTTCATTCGGATGTTGTTTCTGAAAATATTGAAACCTGCCTGGGTGGACCACTTCGGGGGCCGATTTTGAGTTCAACTGTCTTTTGTAACCTTGTTTACTTTTATAAAGGCTTTTATTGTTAGTCTAGAATAGTTTAGATCTGTTATAAATTTAATTACATGAATGATCCAAACTAATTGATACAGGTACGCTTAATATAAGCTTTGTTGTTGTTTTTTAAAGTATTTTTAATACTTGTGTCAAAAAAAAAGTCCTTGACATTTTATAGAATTACTGGATTGAGTATTTTGGCTGTTGAGACTTGTCTAGCAGACGTTCTCATGCAGAACTGTATTTTTTTTTCACTTTCAATACCGAGTAAATAAACCTCGTTTTGAAAGACTTGTAACCGCTAAGTCTCTGCCAAACTGAAGATTGTATAGTCCTAGGATTTGAAAGCAATTTGCAACGGGGTGGTGTGGAGATCCACTATCTAGAATTGAGACTAGCGCTGAGCTTGTTCCCTGTCCCCCACCCGGCCAATATGTATTTGAATAAGGTTGAACACAATGGTCACGTGATAAATCCGCCGTTTGCTCTCGACGAAAAAAAAAAACAGCTATGAAAATGTTCTTTCAGGCGACAAAGCTGAATAGATTGTTTGTCATGCTTCTCAGATCTATACCCTGTTCATTTCATGTATTCTTTTATTCTGCTTGCTCCTTTTTCTTTAAGGACCTCTCTCATCGCACACTTTTAACAATGCATTATATTACACTGCATACATTTATATTTCATTTTTTTTCTTACACAGCATTCATTTACATCGAACTCTTATATACAATTTTATATTGTACACTTTCGCGTTGCGCAGTTTCTTGCCAAAACGCTACGGAAAGAGTACAAAAAAGTCCTTCCTATGTTGCCTATCGGAGCTCATCTCAGATCATGAAAGTATTATACAATTATACCAGTTAAATTTACTAGTATCAGAAGTAAAATAACAGCAATATCTTTGATTCCGAAGATTAAAGATGATTGCAGTGTTTTACATGACAACGCAAACCCAGTAGCGACCTGGATAGCGTCTAATACTACAACACGTAATATTATCACACATCAACTAGATAATGTTCTTCCATACAAACACGTGCTGTTTAGGAAATTTGTGAAGCTTAACTAATATATTTGATTGTTGATTTGTCAAAAGTTGAGAATGGATACCAGCTCCAAAATACGAGGAAATGAGAAGCCTGAAACACTTGCCTAGTGTGGGTGAAAAAAAATAAACACAATCGGGAAATTGCAGTCTATCCGGAAGAAATGAAATCATGCCATACTAGAGATATTTCTTTAAACATTAATTAGGGATAATCTTCATTGCACCATTTAGTGTTATTATCGTTCTGGTGCTGGCCCCAATGGCTTAGTAACTGAAAATTTAATTGAGGTTCAATTAGGGATGTCCTTTCTTGTACCATTAATGTTCCGATGAAGGACTCAATAGTTTAGAAATTAAAATTAAGTTTCACAACAATGAGTGTAGTTCATATAAATAAAGAATGATTTTAATTGACTGATTTAATTAACTAAGAACATAACCAAACTTTTTTTTTTCAGTATTTTACAAATAGTTACATTATATATATTATACATAGACATAAATAAATATAGACTGGCCGAAGGAAGTAACTTCATGTAACTTGAAAACATGTATATCTATTGTATTCGGATTTCCGAATTATGAAAAATTGCATGATCTTCACGCTGAGAGATTAAAAAAAAAAAACACGTGAAAATAATGTAATACTTATATAGATTACGGCTGAAATAGATATGAATACTTAACTTTTATACTGCTCATAAATGCTGTATAATAAAGTACACAAAATTGCAAGTCACAAATTTTCGTTTCATAAAACTCTTTAATCGGCCAGTCTCTATTTATTTATGTCTATGATATTATAACTCCCATTTAATGTCTTTTTTTTAAAGTAGGCCAACCAGTATCTAAAAAGGCATACTAGATCTATATCTAAGTTACAGATCTACAGTCTAGATCAGTGTTCCCAAACTTTTTCGTCTCATAGACCCCTTGCCATGTTTTCTGGTTTTCATTTTTTTTAATACTAATTTCTAACTGTAGTGAGTTGAAGAGTAAAAAAAAATAATTTATAGCTACATATTACATATACGTTTTTACAAAGATCAGGTCCTCGTCTATTTCTTGATCTTTCACGTGTGGCTCAAATATTGAGTCTGCAAAGATGTTTTCACTAACATGAGAAGGGGTGAAGGCGAGTAACTGTCGTCTAAACCTGTAAGCTTCGAACAGGTAGGGCTCATTAGAGATTGGCTCGCAGAAGGAAAACTGAATTCAAAACTCTGCTGCCTTGCAACTATACCAAAACATGGGAAAGGTTTTGTGGGTAAACCCTGAGAAAAAATAAAAAGCCAACGACCATTAGGCAGTTTGCAGCACATAGCGCTACACCCTGTCAGAACCTGTGACGCTGCTGATCCCAAACTGTATGTGTCGTTTGAAAAAATTACATAAGAAGTTTTTAATTTTATAAATCATAATAATAATAATAATAATAATAATTTTATTTATAAAGCGCTGTTAACAAACAAAATGTAGGCTCAAGGCGCTGTAACAACATTACAAACACAAACACAAGAGCTAACATGACAAACTAATCTAAATAAGTTTTAAACAGATAGGTCTTAATGTTCTTCTTAAAAGTGGTGTAGCATGTTGTCTGTCTGAGATCAATGGGGAGTGAGTTCCAAACCTTTGGTCCGTGAACTGAAAAAGCCCGCAGACCGTAGCTTTTGAGGGAGAAACGTGGCACTATTAAAAGCGTTGAGTCCATTGTGCGCAGGGCTCTCTGGGGGACATATGAAGTAATCAGTTCTCTAAGGTACAAGGGCATCTCGTTGTTATATATACACTGATGACAAAGTGTGGCGACCTTGTAATCGATTCTCGCTTTCACGGGAAGCCAATGGAGCGTGCGCAAGAGAGTAGTAGCAGAATCTTGTCTATTTTTTTTCTATTCGAGCGGCGTTGTTCTGTATACGTTGCAGCTTGGCTATTTTGTCATCAGGTATACCTGCTAGCACGGCGTTGCAGTAGTCAAGGCGGGAGAGTATGAATGCCACAGCTAGCTTTTTTGTTGACTCCGTTGTTAAATATGGTCGGATCTGGCCTAATCTGCGCAGCTGCAGATAAAGACCTTTGCAGAGCTGACTTATGTGTGGGTCGAAAGATTGTGTTGAGTCGAAGAAAACTCCAAGAATCCGTACTACATGGACAAAAGGAACATGGCAGTTCGTGATAAAGAGAGAATCTGTGCTTTCAACTTTTGAGACATTGTTCCTAGTGCCAATCTTAATTATTTCTGTCTTGTCTTCGTTCATCTTGAGTTTATTTTCAACCATCCAATCGCTCACCCTTGCAACGGTACTACTGATTTTCTCTGCCAGATGCGACACCTCTGAGGGTACAAATCATGCCACCGATGTGCCCTTGAACTGTATTGATGCTTAAAGAAATTATTTTATTAATATCCGACGTAGGTTTGTGTAAAACAGTGTTTAAATCTACAACGGCTGGTAATATCAATGTTTTATCTCTAGTGTTTTCCGTATTTGGCTATAAGTAAAGTAATGATGATGATGAATGAGATATTGTAAGACGCTCACAAACCATCAACTTCTCTATATGATGTCGAAGAGAGATTTTGTGGGTCTATTCTGAACTTTATCTTTGAGTGTTCGAAAGTTTTTCAAATTGTTATCTATTTTGTCATGGAGGCAGTGTCTCAAATGTTACTTATGAAATACTATTTCAAGATCTAGTTCAAATAGTTGCCTGCATAAAACTAACACGAGAACAAGATCTATGGCCCCCTTCAGTAGCGAAGTGACTATGGATCATCTCATGGAAATGAGATAAATGCCTGGGCATTAGTTGTGGTTATCCCCCCCCCCTCTCCACGCAGCTATGTATCCAATTAAGGAACGGCAGTGCCGATACGTTTGGGGTCAGCGGCGTCGCAGGTTATTCCAGGTTGTAGCACTGGGTGCTGCAAACTGTGTTTAAGGTCACCAGCTCCTGATTTTTCCCCTGGGTTGACTCCCGAAGCCTTTCCCATGATTGAGTATAGCTGCAAGGTAGCAGAGGTTTTAATTAGTTTTCCTTCTCCTAGGTGGGTAGCCAGCCTTGGCCAACGGGCCCCTTTTTATATTTTATAATACAAACGTTACTTAAAAAAAGCTAATATAGAGTAGAGTCTATATCAGTATTATGAGTAGGCTCTAAGACACTATGTCTATATCATAGACTTATATATATATATATATATATATATATATATGTATATATATAGGCCTATATATATATATATAGGTCTACGATATCTGAGCGGGATCTGAGCCATAATATTAATATGCATATGAACATGATGAACGTTTCAAAAGTTCTTGTATCTGAAATGTATCTATAGACTATTTGCTTGTTTTTGTTATCAGTGAATGGGTAAACTATATAAAAATTATATACTTAATTCCAGGTATCTTGTTACCATTAGTAATGTAATAACAAAGTTCTAGATCTATATCTAGCTCTAATCTAGTTTCGTAAGTCAATATTGTCATCATTTGTTTTTTTTACACATTGTAATCAGCCAATCGGTAACGTTGAGTTTATTTCTACTTTTTAGATTTCCAATATGGCAGCCTCCACGGAGTTCATGGCAACCTAAGTTACCTTAAACTCGTTTTTTGAGATTGAGGAATTGAGCGCAAATCTGTTTCATAACTTTCATTACAATAAAGGTAGGTCTAGATAGGCCATAATTAATTTAATTTCCTCCTTCTCAGTGAATTTGTAATTGTTGATATACTGTAGAATGTAGATCTAGATCATGTTGTTATCTAGAATCTACAGTGTACAGACCAGACTCTACAAGACTTACAAAGTGTCTCTACTATACTAGATCTACCTAGTAATACTAACACATACAGTAATAGTACTAGACTAGACTCTAGAGACTACACTCTATAGTTTAGAGATTACTAGAGTAGACCCCGTAGTCTAGATCTATATCTATATAATATATAGACAGATTTGATAGATCTAGATGATAGATCATTATCATTCATTCAATCATTGCCAATTCATGATTCAGCCATTATTCATTATCATTCACTCATAAAGTCTCATTCATTGTCATCATTCAATCATTGCCAATTCATAATTCAGCCTCTATTCATTATCATTGACTCATAAAGTCTCATTCATTGTCATCATTCGATCATCTTCTTCTTCTTCATCATTCTCATTGTTATGTTAATGTTGGAGTGTTTATATGACTAGTCCAATACATGAGATGAACTGCCCAGTGGTTTCCAAATCAGGGAGCTCTCCATATAGTTTTCTTTCTATTGGGGTGATTTGGGGCCAATGTCTTATACGAGCCTCTTGGTAAAGAGAGCAGTTTTGGAGGACGTGGTCGGCATTTTCTGGTGATACTCCACATGGGCAGATTTCACTGGTTCCAATTTTGAGCTTCCGGTACATGTGCTGTTGCATTCTGTTGTGTCCGGTCCTGAGTCAAAAGATTAGATGTTGGTCTTGTCGGGATAGCTTATAGTAAGCGTCATCTTTCTTGTGATTTGGATGGGAGCTCGTCAATTTCTCATTTATTTTATCTACAATTAATTTCTTAATTTCTTCTGGATAGAGTGCAGAGTTTATTTGTGAGTTAGTTCTCCCACTCTTGGCGAGTGTGTCAGCCTTCTCATTTCCTTCTAGTTGTATATGAGCTGGTATCCATTGAATAACAGTTTTTTGCTGTCGTTGTTGAGCTTTGTAAGTGCTGTTCTGGGGTTTTTAATATAAGAGGAATCAGAGTTTTGTAACCATGATGATAATAATAATTATAATAGAATAATAGAAATAAATCATCATGACTTTCATCATGATGTCACACATCATGATTATCATCATCATCATTTGATGATTTTTTAGATATGATCATAGGACGTAATCATCTTCTTTTTTGAAGTAACGTCTGTATTATATAAGATAAGATTCAATTTTATACAAACTGCGTCAGCCGTGCATTGAATTATTGATTAAAAAGTCATTTAAATATTTTTAATCATTCTTTAGTAGAAAGCCTTGTGATATCCATAGTACCATACTGCTCTAAACTCTTTTGGACTAAAATCTAGATCTAGTTAGTAGATCCAGATCTTATTTCATCTAAACTTTATCTACATTGCCTAGGTTCTATTTCATACAGCATTTGATGTGTTGACAAAATAAAGATTGATCATGTAAAACATTTCACAGTAATGACATGCTGATTTAATAAGAAAATATTTTTTGTACCCCAATCAGCAAGATTTGGTATTAGATACCTAGATCTAGTTTCCTTTCAGACAGATGATGTAAAGGCCATCTGTTTCTGTGGCCCAGGGTTAACTAGGGTGTTATGTGGCCAGCACAAAGACCAACTGCCTTTAATTTCCCCAACTAATGTCAAGTACCTTTTAGAGCTGGGTTGACTCAGAGGCACTCAAAGATCCCGAAATTTAAAATCAAAGTCTTCACCAGGATTCAAACCCAGAACCTTGGTTTGTAAGTCAAGCATTTTACAGCTCAGCCGACCAACATATTTTGCCACATCCAGGGCAAGCATAGCTTATGTATTTATAAGTTATTATCATCATCTTCAGTCTCTTGACTTTCATCATAGGAATACTGTGACAGTTCATGCTACCAAATACCTCTACTTTGCCCAGTCAGCAGCTGTTCTTAGCAGGATATCAAGAAGGTGGCTGGTCAATTCTTTTACTTTGTCCAGCCAGCTTTTCTTCATCCTCCTTCCACTGTACCTTTAAGGATTACTTTGAATAGTGAGACATGTCTCACAATATGACCAAACCAGCTCAGCTTCTGTTTCCACACAGCATTGAGGAGTTTGGCTATTTAGCTACCAGAGGGTTGACGTTTAAGTGCAAACTCATTTGTCTTCTTTTCCTGATATTTAAGATAAAATATTGTGTAGCATTTTTTTTTACCTTGTATAATTACACATTTATTTTCAACAAATTAATTAGCCCCTTTTATAGGTCGCCGCTTTAAAGTAAGTTTGTAACAAACAATAGATAACTATATAATCTTCTATTTTTATAGACACCTTAAGTTCGAATTTCCGGCGTGCCCCCTTTTTGTTTTTAAAATTAATACAGTAAAAATTCTCACAGATATCCTTTTCTTTCTCTCCTCCCCCCACCCATTTTCCGAAATGGTCCAGACAAGTGATAGGATCACAGCACCTTGAGAAAGACAAAAAGCATAAAATAGCGCTAGCAAAAACAATGTGCAAAACTATTTCTAATCACACAGAATTGTTATATTGATGTTGGTATAGATCTATTACAAATTTAACTAATTGATACAATTACACTTCCTTTAAGCTTGGTTTCTTTCAAAGTATTTTTTGAAAATGTTTTTCTTGTTTACCTGGTACAATTACACATTTGTTTCAAAAAATTAATTCTCTGATAGTTATACTGGCAAAGGACGAAGAACTTTAATTTCAATGCTGATGACTTGTGTATAGTGAAGATTTTAAAATGAATTATGCGCCTTTTTTTAACTAGCTAAAAATATTTTCTCTTCAGGATTTGGAAGTGACAATTGTTTCATGGCTACAAATGAGCAGTCTGGTGACAGTAGTGCCAATGCTGAAGTGGAGGTTGACCCAGTGGAGGCTATGATCAACAAAACAGGATGCTTACAGTTGCACTATGCCGTTCAAGAGTGTATTGGGGAAAAGAAAGACTGGAGACTGTGTCAGAAGGAAGTGACAGAGTTCAGAAAGTGTATGGAGAAAGGAAGAAAGAAATGAACACAAATATTAAATAACATTTAAAGTAATTGGTACTGGCTTATAGAGATATTATCAAAAGGAAGTGACAGAACTAAGAAAATGTATGGAGAACGAGTGAAAGAAATGAACTGGACCTAATATTTAAATACCAATATGTATATTATTGTGTTGTTCAGTTAACTAGACTGTTGTTATAATTGAATTATATTTTTTTTACTCCAATAAAAGTGTGTTCATTCATTTGATTGCATGCTGTATTTTGTTGGTCAAAAGTAGTTTTTATCAAATGTAATTTATTTATTACTAAATAGAAAAAAAAAACACTTTATATTATCACAATTCAATTGTTCAATACAGTTAGGTGCATAATGGCATAATCACATCACCAGATTCTTGTAAGTTAAAAATTAGTAGCAGTTGTTGGTAACAAAGACATCAAAAAGAATCAAATTCAGAACATGGTGTAAGAATAGTTCTATGCAAATCAAGACACAATTTAGTTTTTGTTCTCCTGTGTACTCTATTGGCTCCCTGTGAGTGCAAGAATCATTACAAGGTGACTACAAGTTGTCATCAGTACATCTAAAATGATGAAATGCCCTTGTACCTTCATGAACTGATATTTCGTATGTCCATCAGTGACCAGCACTCCATGGACTCAATGCTGCCATGCATTTTCCCCCCAAAAAATTATGGTTTGCTGGTCAGTACATGGACCACAACTTAGACAAATCACATTTTACTACATGCAAGACCATGAAATACTTAATTGCTAAAAAATTTATTTAGATTAGTTTTTCAATTTTTTGTATGTTATATTCACATAGCCCTTCCCCCCCCCCGAGCTTAAATTATGTTAAATAACAACAATATAAAAGTTAAATTAAAAGGTTTATCTTGAAAATTAGTGTTGAGGGGTCAATCTAAAAAGACATATTTGACAAAGGAACATATAACTTATTAGACATTAAAGATTTTGTAACATTGAACAAAAAAAAAATAAAACAATCTTCAACCCTTTTTTATATATAAAATATTTATTTACATCAACTTTGACCTATGATATATCACACACAGATACACTTTGATTCATGATATATGATATTAGATCTTTGTTACTTTCATCAGATGAAATTATCGTAAGTGTGCATAGGCTCGATTACTCTCACAAATTTTATGAACTTCTTGTTTCTTTCTCATGGCTTTACCCTAGAGACGAGAAAGACAATAGTAAAATAACATTGATGTATTGTTAACAAATGTGCACATTATTGACAACTAAATGAAATTTGATGAAGCAGTTTTGCTTTCTGACAAGAAAGAATGTGAAAGTCGACCAATAAGATTCAGAACTCATTTAAATTAGTTGTAGTAGCTTTAATGTTTCATTTCACTAATTTGTTTTTATGCAAATATACAATATAAAATGAACCTGTGACATATTTCCATGTTATTCCAAATTAAAAATAATAAGGCTGAAATCCACACAATATATCCTGACATATTTTTATTATATTTTCTATTGTTGGGATTTGGCAGGAAAAAGAATAGAAACTTTGAAATTTTAAATTCTTAAAGATCACATGATTATAATAAGACTTGTTGTTTGAGTCAGAAGGGTGCAGTATTTCAAGTGGGTATGCAGTCATAGCTGTGATCTACATATTTTGACACACCAATGCTGACAAAAGCCTTCTCTGCTGATGGTTGATCAAAGATCTCTTTTCAATTTCTTCACCAATAGTTTTCCTATAGGTCTCAAATGTGAAAAGTATAAAATCTTCAACAAACTTAGTCATCTGCCAAAAGCAAGATGACTGTAAATAAGTCATTACACTGGTTACTTATAAAATCTTAATAAAACCTTTGTACTATCCGAGTTAACTTTCGGTTATTAAAAATGGGAGCATTGTAACCATACGCACAAGAAATTACCTGGTGGTTGTAGGCATCCATTAGCTCTAATGTTAATTTCTCTTCCATTGGAATCCTTCTTTCTTTATCACGGCAACTCTCTATGATCCATTTCATAGCACGGAAAGTTTGTTCTTTTGGTCTGGCACAAACAGGAACCTTAAATATACATTATTTTTTTTAAACTTTATTATGCATAAGAATATCACAATAATGATGTAATAGTCAAACTTTTTTACTATGCCCCTCCCCCTCCCCAATAATATATACATTGACATCAGTTGTTTGGATTCTTTCTTTAAGAATGTGTTATAAACATTTTTACAAATGAATTGAAATGGAATAAATGCTGTTATTCACATGTGTCGCAGTCTTAGTTGACATTGCATGATCTAAAGTTCACGTCATGTTAAGAGTTTAAAAGACACATGGAATTCCTGATGTAGAAAACAGGAAGTAGAATGAATAAAGTTGACTTTGAGTTCAGTCAGTCAAGTCAAGCAGACAAGTGAAGTCAAGTTAGTTAAGTCAAGTGGTATTCTTTGGACCGAGTGGTCAAGTATATTTTGGTCCGGGATGGACAGTAGCGACTTAGAAAAGTCTGTAGTAATTTCAGTTAGAAAGTAACTTGTGGGCAGTTGTTGCCAGTGGTCTTTTGAGACATGTATTAGTTGATCTATATTTCTGCACAGTGTTACCCGCTGAGATGCGGACGTGATATATTGGATTTTTTTTATACCGCTGTTATGCGGATAGGATAGCTTATTATTTCTTGACTTGTAGCACTAACAAGGAGTGCAGTATTATTATTATTGTGTTGTAAAATAAACTTCATATTTGTCTGCTGAAACGGACTTAGGTCAGTTTATAGTATTTGTCTTGTCACGTGTCAAGAAGCAAGAACCCAGCATTACACGACATTCGCATTCTGCAACGTTACACCTTTCAACCTTCATTTACAACATGTAAGAATGTGTATACAGTAGACCCAATCACAATAAGATGACATGTTGAGAATGCCAAGAAAGCTGGGTATATATTACAGAGACAACTGAGACATCTTATTGCAAGGAATGGGTCAAGGAAGGGAATGGGAAAAAATGTGTATGATTAGTTGATCAAAAGTGAGTGGAAAATTAATATACCAGTAACTAAATTCTTGGTTCGGTTGGTATAATACTGGTAGAAAAAGAAGTGGGCACTCCCAGGTTTCTGTAATAAGTGGATACTTAACTCATTTGTTCATAAAACAGAATATACCGTCACAGTGATGCTCTCAAATTTAAATGATGTAAAACTTTTTAAAATTACTTTTTCACAAAAAAGGATATGAAACAAAACTTGAATTCTAATCTAGTGACAAAAATAAAATAATGTTTTAGTAATTTTGTAGATAAAGAAAAGCCATAAAATTAATGTGGACAAATCTATGTTGCTTGTTAAGCTATTAAAAGTATACATTTTTTTAAAATAAAAAGTAGGAGATAACAGGTTGACATAAAAAAAAAAGGTTCTGTAAGGTTGTTAGTGACCTGATAATGGATATAAGCACTTCACAACCTATAAAATGATTCAAATGGCAAATAGCCTTTGACAACCAGTTCAATTCCTGACCTTCATTTGTAACTGAATAATAGTTCATGCAGTACTGTTATCTTTAACAGGAGAATGGGCAAAGGGGAGTAACTGGCACCTAAACCAGTGAGCTTCGAGCAGGAGGGCTGGCTACCCACCTAGGAGAAGCAAAACTCAGAATCTAAGCCTCTGCTGCCTTGCAGCTATACCCAAAGATCGGAAAGGCTTCCAGAGTCAACACTAAAGAAAAGTCAGGAGCCAGTGACCCTTAGGCAGCTTGCAGCACACAGTGCTAAGTCATAGCAGAACCTGTGATGTGGCTGATCTCAAACTTTAACGACACTTGTCATTCCTTGAATACATCAACTGCATAGAGAAGGGGGAGAACTGCTGTGTGGGCTACATTCGTTTCGATCACAGGTACTACACAAGGATTCAACTCATTTCTGAGATGATCAATAGTTGCTTCACAACGGAATGGGGTCATCAAACATAGCAAAAATATGGGATTTAAAATTATTTTTTTGATGACTACAGCCCATCACATTTTTTTCTATAATCCCATAGCCAGGTAACTAGAAATCTTACTCTGTAAGCAATTCCTCCTTTCACTATTCTTTGCGTGAGCAACAGTGGCTTACAATTATCAATGGCTGTCTTGAAGAGAACAAGAGGGTCACATTCAATAGCAGACTTCTCCTCTAATGTAGTTGCTTTATTCCAACGAGCTATTTGCATGTGCTTCAGATTTTCAAACAGCTGCCAACAGAAATTATAAATAAAGAAAATATTTTTATTAAAGAAGTTTTTAACTAACAGCCTTTTTCTTCTTCAGTGTATACATTCTAGATCTGAATAAAAAGACTAAGTCATCCAGCCCAATTTTTTTTTTGGTCTTCTTCAGCATAATTATTATTTTTTTCTTTCAAAGCATTGTTAATTATCTCAAGACTTACTCTATGGTTCCCTCAGCTAGTCTGCAAGCACCCTCAAAAGTTTTACAAAACCCAAGCTAGTCTATCCAATACATAAATACTACTTACATAAAAAAAAAAAAAAAATTATTATTTTTGTGAATTTCTTTTGTATAGTGCAACGTTCATGCTACAGAGGCTCAGTGTGCTATGATCCAATCTTTTTTAGTGGACCTGTTTGGGATTAACCAGGGAGAAGGTTTCCATGCTGCCTTTTGGTGCCCAGCAAACACAACTCAGCTTGAGAGTGTAGCTTACTTGTAGTAGAGTCCTAGGTGATTTATGCTATACAGTCACAAATGACAATTATGTATATATATAACAAATGAGAAAATACAGGGGATAGAGGCGAATGATGTGCATGTCCTATCTGGCTGCCTTACAGAGAACAAGAAGGTCACATTTAATTAGAAAACTAATCACCAGACATTTTGAGAATAAATGCTGAGTCTCCATTTCCTACTTTCCATCATGCTTATTTGGAATTAGAAAATGTTATCTTTAATATACATATTAATTTAGTAGTTCAAGCCTGGGAAGCACTAGCTCTCAATCGTTCCTCATGGCGTAAAGCTGTGAGCGTCGGAGTCACGAGATATGAAGCAAGAAAAGTGGCCAGCATGAAAGGGCGCCGAACCAACAAAAAGCTGAGAGAAGAAGCAGGCAATCGACCAAACCTATCCATGTGATGTATGCGGCCGGCTTTTTAAAGCGAGGATTTGAATTTACAGTCATCTTCGAGGAATGCATTCAACCTCAACACGAAGGAGGAGCTCTCTCTCTTATATATATATTTAGTGGTAGTTTTTTTTCCAGTCATATACAAAAATAAATATTTTCAACGTTTTGAATTACCTTTCTCATTATCAGTCGAACTCTTTCTTTGTTTCCACACTTCATCATTATGTTAGTAAATTTTCTATAAAAAAAAACAAGCAAGAAATCAATTGCATTTAACCAAAACATTTTTCTTAATGTCAACTTATCATTTATAAATGTTTCTTCAAAGACAAAGCTTACTAAGCCCTATGAATATCAAATGTCTAGTTTCTTTATGTTTTCTTGAGCTGAAGGATGTGATGTACATTTTAGACTTTAGTTTCCTAAGATTAAATATGTTTTTAGTTTTTATGTTCAATCATTTTATATTAGTCTCTTTCTCATATTGATGATAATAAAGTAATACATTCTTTGAGTAACCTGGTCTCATAGAAGATATTAAATTATTTTAAAAATTGTTGTAAGAGGCCCATTAAAGGTAGGAGGGATCACCTTGTAAAACCATATAAAAATAAGCCATTGGCAAGGTACAAAGCCGAGACTCTTTGTCCCCCACATAGGTCAAAAGGTTACATTATGGTTTAGTTTATTCTGGGTTGAGTCACACCATTTGAAAGGCGATTAGCTTAGATGACTCCAAAGAAGAACAAAAGTAGTTATTTGGAGCACTAGGTGATGATGAAATAGAATTTTGAGTTTTTTTTTTTTTTTTTTTTTTTTTAAACTTAACAGAAATAATTGTTTGTTTTTTTTTATCCAGGAGTCCCTAGAAACTAGTTCATTTTGAGTCTAAGTAATTTATTAGCAGTTTATTTGTTTGTCTCGAGAATAGTATAACATTGAAACTGAGGCTAAAAAAATTAATTTTATATGGTTGGAAAATAAAAAAATTATACTTACTGCACAGTGGGATCATAAAATAATGGAGAAATGGAACAGTCGGTGGTAGGAGCTTTAAGTGGTCTGTGACGTCTAAGGTCATTTTCTGGCAATTCCTTCTTTAATTCATCTTTGTCTATAATTGGGTCTAAGAAAATAGGGCTGTACTGTGACATAGGCGAGACTTGAAAAAAACTGGAAAAAAAAAATGGTAAGTGAAATTAACATTTATGCGTGAAACTTGGGTTAGAAAATTGTGTAGAGCTTACCGATGGTCAATAAAAAATTATTTCTTTCACAAGCAAACTTGGCAAGCTCCAAAGGGTTAGGAAATTCATATGATGTTCACGTGATACAAAAATTATACGGACAATAGTAATTGGATAATCTCTATGAATTCAGACTAGATCCAGGCTACATTAGTTTGGTTTGATAAGTCTGATTTTTGTGAAACTATTGATGAATTTAGTAATTCAGAAATACAACTGCACCTATTTAATGTATAGGATTATTCAAGTTTCAATTCAAGGATTGTGTTTCTGTGCTTTCTTTTATATTGTGCTTGTGTGGGAACAAAGAATCTGCTAAATTGATTCTCCCCAATGTGAGACATGTACACAATTCCAGCATAACATAACATTACATTAAAACATACAAGGACCACAACTAGAAAAAAAAAAATATGTACATATTTATATAATATGCATGCATGTGTGTGTGTGTGAATTAACATTTTATGCCAGATGACACACAAATAAAAAATATAGCCTTCTTTAACATTTCTAACATTATCTCATTCAATTGAACCTATAGTCTACTTTAACATCTAATTTCTAACATTATCTTATTGCTTGCATTTATTATCCGCAAAATTCAAGTAAAGTGTAATCTTCTGAACTAAAGATATTATGTGTGTGTGTAATTACATGTATATAAATCTAGATCTATTTTAAATTTGTATATACCAGGTAACATTTTGCATTGTGAAAAATGTGTGGTCAGAGTGGAACATTGTATTATTAAAATGTTTTATTTTTGTTTCATAAGTTTGGGAAGTTACTTTTGAAATGATGATTACTTTATTTACATCCTAACGCTAACACCTTATAGGACCACAAGTAGAGACAGCGAGCAAGATTCAAACTCAACATTATTGTGATGCTGAGTGGAGCTTACAGTCAGAAGTGCATACAATATGACCAGTCAGTAATTGTTTCAATTTAAAGATAACCCTCATATCATCCTACTAAAATTAAGTCTTTGGCCTCTGAGAAACACCTAAGCAAAACCAATAAAACAGAAATCAAAAGACTCCAATGCCTTGAAATGGGGCTGGATTATGCATATAATAGGTGCCAAGATGGCTGAGTGGTTAAGCGCTTGGGGTCTGAATTTGGGGTCCTGAGTTTGAATCTAGGTGAAGACTGGGATTTTGAATTTTTATAGGCGCCCCCGAATCCACCTTACTCTAATGGGCACCTGAGTTTAGTTTGGGAAAGTAAAGGCGGTTGGTCGTTTTGCAGGCCACATTAACACAATGCTCACTAATCATTGACCAAATAAATAGATGACCTTAACATCATCTAATCTGCACTATGTGACTATAGTCACTCCATAGTAGAGATTGCAAAGTCTGAAATGGGAACTTTATCATACTTTATGCATAAGAACAAGGCTGCAAAAAAAACAAAATGCAAGGAAAGTCTGCACTGGAACCCACACTACAGGGGAAGAGAAATGAGACCGAAGCAAATATTGGAAAAGACCAGACAGTGGAACAAGATGCTAATTGGAAGAATGAACATGGGCCAAACTGATGATGAATTTGAAGTTCCCAGTTCAAAATCGTCAGAGACAGTCAGTAGTGTTTAGAGTTAGAGTGTAAGAGTGACAGAATCTGATGGCAAAGACAAAGTAAAGCTCATTCAACTTTCAAGACATGCCACATTCATCAGTGTCATTGGCATCATGATTCAACTTTAAATTTAGAAAGCCTTCAGGATAGAAGACTTAAATGTAAAGTAGCAATTATACATAAAACACTGAACCATAATCTTCAAATACAAAAACAAAACTTAATAAAATACTCAGAAAGACACAAAGATAAAGGCACATTCCTCATTCCATATGGCATGCTAGGACAAATTTGTACTAAAGCTCCTTCTTCCCTAGCACTATTAGAGCATGGAATGGGTTGCCTGAGCTAGCCAGGAAAACCAGTGACTTGGCAGAATTTAACTATTTAAGTCATTGGTTAACATGCATGACTAGATCTAGATGCATGACGCATAGGACGTTATCATCTTCTTTTTTTTAAGTAAGTCTGTATTATATAGTCTAAGTATAAGTTTAGTATAAGATAAGATGACACTTATCATTTATGACTTACGATGTCTTATCATCATTATAACATGGACACAAGTCATAAATTAAATAAATAATCATTATCATCATGATCATCGTCATCAATAATCAGTATCAGTATCTAGGGAGCCGAAAATACGCGGAAGTGAAAAAGGAAAAAATGACCGATAAATTTGTGATTGCGTTTTTGACTTTTTTTTCACATAAGCCACACTTGCAAATTTATTACACTTTTGAATGAAATGTGAAAAGTTTTAAACTTGTGTTATCGATTACTTAAGACAATGGCCTACATAAAGCTTAATTAAGTTTTTTTTTTTAAAGTTATTTGTCATTTTTATATTTATTATAAAAAATACTCATTTTTTGTTTTTAGCAATACAGGGTCCAGGAAAGTCATCAAACATTCATTTTTTTTTTCATGTTAGATATCATGCCTGGCTATAATTCTACCAAGTTTTATCGCGATTTATCCATCGCATCGCCCAAAAACTTGAAAATACGGTTATCATTGTGTGCTATGGGATTTTTACAGTTTTTGTGAATTTTGATAAGGAAATTTCGTCATCAATTTATAACCACTTGATGTCATGTAAAGCCTAATATTCTGGATATATTCAAATAGTTTTTGTGAATTAATCGTCGTCGCATTAATTTTAAAGCGCATTTGAAAAATAATTGTTTCAGACGATTTTGATCCCACTTTTAAAATATTTTGTTATTTTCTGCCATCACAACGCCGCCATTTTGTCCCCGCCTCTCTGACATTTCTTGTAGATCTAGACCCGATAATTTGTTTATTTCATCAATATTTACATTTTAAACAAGTAAAGTTCATAAATACAAATGAAATCAGATTTGTGAGCTAGAAATTCACTATGAATACTAAATCTACTATTAAATTTCTTATTTAATAAGTAGATTTATCCCCTACGAAACTCAATTCCAAATTTTAACTTTTTGAGCGGGGGGTGTGTCTCGCTGGCTAAGCGACCGAGACGCTCTCATCACACTTTTTCCATGTCAACCTATGTTAAGCCAAAACGACACCAAAAAAATCATAACTTTCTAACTATTAAACATACAGTCATAATTTTTACATCGATGGACAGTTCTAATAAAGTACTTTAATGATTTACTAAGCAAATTTTTTTTTTTCAAAAAAATTTGTTTTTGTTCGCCTCCCTACAGTATCAGACTACAGTGACAGTCAGTATCATCATTATGATCATTCAATTTCATTTGACTAGAATCCTCACTAGACTAAGTGACTAGACTCTAACTCTAGTGTCTCTAGTCACTCTAAGTAGAGTCTAACTTAGAGTCTAAGTCAAAGTCACTAAGTTTGTCTACTCTTAGTCTTAGGTCTAGTAAGTACCTCACTTCACTCAGTCTCAGTAGTCTGTAGTAAGACTCAAGACTGTAACTGTAAGAGTCTAGATCTAGTATGCTCGTTCCACTGGAAGTCATAAGAATTAAGTCAAGATCTAGAATGTATAAAGCAATCTTACCATGGTTGTAACTTAAATGCTGTGTGTGAACAACTCTTGAGGTAAAATAGTTGACGAGCAAATAAAATTATTTTGGAAGCATTTTGGACAGAACTTAAGGACGTTGCCATTGTGATCTAGTTTTTTAAATATTTTTGTAAATAGAAATTTTAACGAATTTAAATATTATTTAATTTTTTTTAAAATCTCGATCTAAAATATTTTCCTTTTGTAAATTATAAAATTTCGATATCTGTAGAAATCTAGAATTTAAATCTTTAAAAAAAGAGATATATCTCCATTTTGTAGAAACAGACAAAAGTGTTGTTTTATTTTCTTTTAGTCTAAATTCTAGTTTGGTTTTAGAATCTAGTGGGCTAAATTAAAAACAAATAACATCTTGATAACATTGTCACGAAATAAATTATGTTTTTAAGTTCGTAGATTTTCAGTATTATTTGTAGATTCTATCTTCTATTAATTCTATAGTTTATAGATCTTATGGACTACCTGCTTCAAAATAATATCTATTTCTTATAACCGGAGAATCTAGATTAGCTGTGAAATTCATTGCATTTTACATTAATTTAATATTTTAATTATTATTATTAAGTCATCTAGTCTACTGAACTGTCTAGTTTAGACATTAGACTTAAGTAGAATAAAGTAATAATTATAAAGACTTAGGACTTAGACTTAGTAATCAGACTTTTAAAAGTAAATAACATCTTTTAATCTTTACAGATTATAATATTAAAATATATAAATCTATTAAATATAGACTATAGATAGAGTATAGACTATATATCTAGATCTATTCTAGTAGATTGGTCTTAGTCTAAGAAATCTAAAAATGTGTTTCATGATCATCTTCATGTCCCAATAGGCAATAATGTCTGTCTGTCACATATTATGATATTTACTATTAGACCTCAAAAACAAGAAAAGTTAGTGAAAATCAGATTTCATTATATTTTGAAGCTTGCAAAATTCTGCTCCACTTGCTACTTTTTCTCTTCTGAAAGCAACCCTTTTGTATTTAATGTGATTAAGCCTATATAAGTATATAAGTTGTTTTTTGTTCACAAAATCACATCATTTTTAAAACTGTTTCCTATAGAGTATAGTAATGGTAAAAACATTGGAGTCCCAATTAAGAAAGAGAGGTTTTTATTTTGTATATAAATATTTCATAACATTTATGGAGAAAGTTTTCTTATTTCCAAATATAATCAAATATATTTATAGATAAACTACTAAATGATGTTTTTTTTTCTGTTATACCAGAGCCACTAACAAGATTTAATAAGATGTGTTTAATGTTATTTATTACTAGTGTTACTATTTATATTCTTCGTTAATGGTCTCTCTAGTGACAACTGACGCCCAGGGGTGTTTCTATGAACGTAACATACATTTTTGATAGGAAATTAAAATATAAGATTTATTTAAATGTACTATTATATATTATATAAAATAGCAATATGAATTAGTTCAAGCAATTATACAAAAAATGAAAAATAAAATATATACTTGAATAGAGAACAGACTAAGACATAGAATATATAAATATATATATATATACTCTACATAACATCTGAAATTTGTCATTAATCATGTTGTAGATCAATGATCTTCTGGAAAGAAACGGCTGTACATGTCTCAACTTATCAACTGCCTCTTTTGCTTCAATCTCTAGTTCCTCACATCTTGACTCAACGTCTTGACTCATACCAACTCTCTCTATTCTCTTGATGATACAGTCATAGTAAACATGTATATATACAGGGTTTCAAGCAACACTGTCATTGGCCCTAAAACAATACAAATTGATATACGGGTAGTCTAATTGTAACAATTAAATAATATCCTCTACAATTACAACAACCCAAGATCTTAAGAAAAAATACAATTAACTTGCCCACTAAAATTGGATAGATGACAAGGGTTTTTAACAATAACAACATCTGATATTAGACCAAACAGTACATAAGTCAATAACATGGCCTCCTCTTACAAGTTATAGGCCTTCTTCCTTCTCTCTCTATATATATAAATTACACACGGGTCATTCTTTCAAATCAAAACATAATGGATTTAATCACTTTACAAAATTTGAATGTGTTCAGTTACTCTCTTTACAAGGAAAGTCATTTAAGGATAGTAAGATAGTTTCCCCTTTTAGACCTTGAGATCTATAGGGCAGATGATGTTAGGTCATCTGTTTCTAGGGTCAACGGTTGACAAGGGTGTCATGTGGCTAGAACAATGACCATCCACCTTTACTTTCCCAAACTAGTGTCAGGTACCCATTCCTATAATTCAAAATCCTAGTCTTTACTGAGATTCAAACCAGAGACCTCTCACTTTGGAAGCAAAGTGCTTTACCACTCAGTCACTGCGCCACTTCTTATCTTTTCTTATATAATACAGACGTTACTTCAAAAAAGAAGATGATTACGTCCTACGCGTCATGCATTTAGTCATGCATATTAACCAATGACTTAAATTCTGCCAAGTCACTGGTTTTCCTGGCTGGCTCAGGCAACCCATTATATGCTCTAATAGCACTAGGGAAAAAGGAGCATTTGTACAAATTTGTCCTATCATATGGAACAAGGAAGGTAAAATGCACCAGAAAATAGAAATGTAACATTTCTTTATAATTGCTGAGTAAACATTAGAAAATACACCAACTATTGAATGAAAACATAAATGTAACAAAGGACTGTCAATGTCGGGGGTGAAAGTGGGGATAAGCACCCACTTTCCAAGAAATGCTCCCATGGCTTGCGTCTCTAAATGCCTCTGACAGTCAAATCCAGCTCCTGGCCTTCACATGTGATTTTCCCAAAAATCCGTCAGAACCTGTTCTTACAAACTGACAGGAGAAGGGATGAAAGGCGGAACACCGGCGCCTCAAAACCAGTTTAGCTTCGTGTTGATGGGGCACGTCAGCCTAAATAATGCAACCCATCTAGGAGAAGGAAAACTCTGACTCCAAACTCCACTCTGTGGCGATACTCCCCCGTGTGGGTATCGGGGCTTGGAAATGACCAAGAGAAATAAATAACCCCACTGCATTTCACTAAGGGAATAATAGTGGACCTTCCCCCCCTCTAGGTGCTTTGTGACGGAGGTCTGGATTGTACTACACCAGACGGAGGTCCTTGTCTTACTACATTCTAATACTAGATATAAATCCATCATGAAGTGTTTTTTTTCTGGATCTGGTGAATGTGATATCGTGAAGGGGCCTGGATCCAGGATGTGACGATTCCACAGGGCATACCCAGGGCACAGTCCACTTTAAGCTTTCTACTGCAGAAAAGTTCCATTTGGAGAGCTCTATGGATGGCGGAGAATGGACCATTGGCCAACCCCACCTTGTCCCATGGATATTCCGGTTACAGTCTTCAGACCTAGATGTTTCCTTTTATGTCAGTATTGGAGAAAACTGCCAAGACCGAAAACTCCCTTAAAATTCGGGGACTATATATTTATATATTTTTTAAAAGCCTGAGGAAACACCCAGCCTACACTAAATGCCAAGGAATTTAACGAAAAATCCATACGAGCTCAGACGTCACCTCGTAAAAGGTCTGCGCATGGCAGTTTCTTCCAGGACTGCCTGTGATAAGTCAGCTACTGGAAATAAAAAACAGACTAGCAGCAAACACCTAAACCTTTTGCAACTCAAAATCTTAGGCCTACAAAACAAGACAACAGAACTCCAACACATACTCAAGAAGCATGATATACACATAGCGCTATTGCAAGAAACATTACTGCCCAAGAAAAAAATAAACATCACAGGCTACACACAGTACAGATGCCTTTGCACCAAATGCCAGGGAATTATGACCCTCATAAGAAACGACACACAAGCCCCAGTAAAATAAATACAGAACAATACAGACATCGACACGCAGGAAATACTTCTTTGGAGAGGAGGAACAAAGTACACCATCAAAAACTACTATTGCCCACCATCATCAACAACAGAAATAGACATACAACTACCACACTACACAAGGACAATAATAGCGACTTCAATGCATACACACCTTCCCTAGGCTACCCACACTACAACAAGCGTGGCAAAGAAATAGAGGATGTAACAAATGCCTCTAACCTACAACTTCTGCAAAAAAAAACTTCACCTCCAACTTTCCTCCACAGAGCACACAACACAACTAGCAGACCTGACCTAACTTTTATCTCTACAGACATTACCGACTCTACTAAAATAACAGTACTTGAAGACATAGGTAGTGACCACAGGCCTATACTCCTCAATATTGGAACGCCAGGTAGATACCAATCCAGCAAAACAACTAGATGGAACTATAAAAAAGCTAACTGGGCAGCTTTTTCACAAGACTATCAAGCATAATTGAGACAGACGTCAATTCAACCTACACAACTATAGTCTCCAACATCTTACAAGCAGCAAAAAAACACATCCCTCGAGGCCAAGTTAAGAAATACAAACCTTTTTGGACACCTGAATTAGATAAATTAGTAAAAGAAAGAAACATGGCCAGGAAGACTATAGAAAAAAAAACTACTAGAGAGAACAAGACAACGCACAACAAATTGACAGGGCTTATAAGATACAAAATTAAAACAGAAAAAAAGAAAAAGTGGACCACAACATGCGAACAACTAGATCTAAACAAGGATGGTCGAAAGGCCTGGACCCTTCTGCACCGGCTAGCAGGAAAGAAACAAATAACAAACCCCCAACCTATAAAAGGCACTGACGACATAATAACAGAAAACCTTTAAAAGGCTGAAACCTTCAATAAATATTTTGCCAGCATTAACAAGTCAAAGCCAAGAAAACAACTGGACCAGGCCTTCAGTAATATCTTAAAGAAAGAAGAAAAAGCTCCAACAGTCAACTGTCAGATCTTTGACACTCCTTCACTCTACATGAGCTCAATACTGCCCTAAAAAGCCTCAAGTCAAGAAAATCCCCTGGACCAGATAAAATAACAAATGAAATGATTCGGGGACTAGGACCACAGGCCCAAAACTGTATACTTACTTTTATCAACCATACTTGGAAAACTGGAGACATACCACAGGAATGGAGAACCGCAAACATAATACCTATTTTAAAGAAAAATAAACCACCTGGAGACCCAAAAAGTTATAGACCAATATCTCTAACATCTAACATTGGCAAAATGGCAGAAAAAATGAATGATCAATAACCGACTTTATTGGTGGCTAGAAAGTACTTGCTCACTCCACAATGCACAAGCTGGCTTCAGGAAAGCAAGTAGAACAGAAGACCACCTCTTTCGTTTTATCCAGGACACAGTAGAAGGGTTTCATGAAAACAAGCACACTACAGCAGTATTTATAGATTTGCAGCAAGCCTATGATAGAGTGTGGAGAAAAGGTCTATTTTTGAAGCTGAAAAAAATGGCCATCCATGGAAAATTGTACAGCTGGATCAGGGCATTCTTAAAAAACAGAACCATCTAAACCCGATTCGAAGGTGCCATCTCTAGTAAAAAAAGTTTGGAAGAAGGACTACCACAAAGTTCAGCCCTTAGCTGCACTCTCTTTCTAATCTTCATGAATGACCTCCCGGACCTCATTTCGGTCAATAAGGCACTTTATGCAGACAGAAAAATATCCAGTGCTGACTAGATCCAAACTAAATAGAGCCCTCAAAACTATCTCCACATATTCAAAATTATGGAAATAAACAAAGAAAAGTCAATTTATTCAATATTTAGCCACAGCAACAAAACAGCAAAAAGAAACTACATCCTAAAAATGGACTCTCAGCCAATAAATAAAGAAGAAAATCCAACATATCTTGGTGTAAAACTAGACCAAAGACTGTCTCTAAAACACTTTATGGCAGATTTAAAAGAAAAGGCATCACAAAGATTAAACATAATAAAACACCTAGCAGGAACATCCTGGGGAGCTGAAAAGAAAACCTTAAGACAGTTATACACTGGATACGTCAGATCTGTAATGGATAACTGTCTCTCCATACAAGTAGCTGACAACAAAACCTATCAATCATCTTTAGATACAATTCAAAACCAAGCCTTGCGGCTAATTAGTGGAGGTATGAGAACTACTCCCACAGCAGCCTGTGAAATAGACTCCAATATTGAACCTCTCAAGTTAAGGCGCAACAGAGCAGCATTAGAAGCTATTGAGAGATACAGAAGGTTGGAGGACTATCATCCAAATAAATTACTAACACAGAGAAATAGGAAAAACAACCAAAAAATGCAAAGGACTCTGATCCAACTTACTGACGAACTAGCCCTAAAACACCACATACCCAATAACAGAGAAAAAATTACCAGGTTTTCAAACATTACACCCGGACTAAACTACAAACAACCAACCATCAAAACACATTTACTAAATAACACCTTAACAAAAGAATCAAATCCACTGGAGCTCAAAGTAGGCACGCTTGAAACAATTGAAAGCTATAAAAAACAGCTATCCATATTTATACAGACGGATCGGCTTTCAAAGCTACCATCAATGCTGGTCTTGGTGCCTTCCTGGTCTTCCCTAAAAATAAACACTTTGAGATAAGCGCACCCTGTGGCGATTACTGCTCAAACTTCCAAGCACTACAGACAGTGGAAAACAAATTATATGAAGGAGTGCAACCACCATCAGATATTGTTGTCTTTACAGACTCCCAATCTACTCTGCAAGCACTTAACAGCAGCACCTCAAACAGCCCAAGAGAGTTGACAACACTCATTGCGATAATCCATCAGATGATATCAAAATTAAATATCAATATCACACTACAGTGGATCCCTGGACACATTGGCATTATGGGAAATGAAAAGGCAGATAAGCTATCAAAGGCAGGTTCATCTTTGGAACAACCAGATAGACCTGTTAACTACCTCACCCTAAGGTCAATGTTAGTCAACAATCACAAAGAGGAGTGGCTCAACCAATGGGCATCAGGAAACACAGGCAGAGCCATGTACAAAGAAATGACTACGCCTAACAAACTGGACAGTATTAACTTCCTCCCCCGCAAAGAACAATCTACAAGCTTCCAACTAAGAACAGGACACACACCACTATTAAATTACCACCTGAACAAAATAAACTCCACACAACTACCCCTTTGCAGACACTGCGCCCACCCCTTTGAAACCGTAAACCATATCCTCTTTGAATGCCCCTCCCTAATCCACCTTAGGCAGACCCTACTTCCACTACAGCCCAACATAACCAACACCCTGTACGGCAGTGCTGAACAACTGAAGAAAACAGCACACCTTTTTTCCTTGGCACAGTCTGCAAAAGAGCTCACAGCTCAGCAGCAATAAAGCTGGCTAGAAGAAGAAGTCCTAGCATAACTTCAATTAAGAATACATCCCTTGATTTAACCATAAGTTGACATAACATTCAGTAAACCTACACTCAATATACTTAGATATTAGATTACTGTTTTCAATCACTTCACTATGGCACAGGTATTGAGAAGAGTTTTTATTAAAAAATTTAATTCAAAGCTTAGAAAAAATAAATATGCAGTATAATCAACTTTTACAAAGAAAACAGTTACAGGGTAAAACAATGATTTTAGAAATCTACGAAACACATTAAAAGATTTATTTTGATATCATTATGAATCATAAACATACCAAATAACTACACTGTAATATGTTAAGTACTATGCAGACAAACTATGTAGACATGTACTAGAGAGAAAAGAAAATTCAACATAAAGATAGGCTACAAAAAATACCAATCCCCAGGACCAGAGTTATTTAAAAATGCTTTGCTTAATGAGTTGTTTAAACTAGAAACCGTCGTTAAGCATCCTATGTCACATACTTTTATTTTACAAAATGTAACAGAAAGTCCAAAAACTTGCAGGTTGGCATAGAGTTATGAGTATAAAACCCCAGTGGACAACTGCTTTTGTCTGCATCTGGTGTGGAAAAATATGCAGGTCCCTAATGGGTTTGCTTGTCATGTGAAACACTGCACTTATCCTTAATTTTTAGAATTGAAGACATTGCCATTATTACTATTATTATGAGTATGATATGTTTTTTCAAATATATGAAATTTATATTTTCTTTTGCTTCTTCTGGATGACAGTTGGCTATAGGTCTGCAAGAACTTGACAGATGTAACTTACTCCCCTTTTGCAAATGTAATGTTCCCTTAGACCGCTTATTAGCTGATGTGTCTTTCTTCAAGTGCTTTTCATTGAACTGATCTGAATTTATTTCAAGTAAGTATTCTATAGCTTTTTTTTTGTATCAAATCAGAGTATAAATAACTAAATTAAGCTCTTATTCAAAGCAAACCCAGTCTAGTGACAGAGAAACAATAATATCAGAAAACATAACATTTTTAATATACCTGTCCACTGCCATCCCTAAAAACATGTAAAACAAAAACAAATTAATCATCTATATCTCTGAAGTCATGACTACATTTGATACATCAATTTTTTCAACTATTGGAAATTGTATGAAAAGCTATTTAAAAAAAAGTATCTTTTGATAGGATTCAACTTCATTTTATTTTAGATATTTGCTATTTACATGATTTTTTTTTTTTTTTAGAAATTAGCATTAAGACAACTATTTTTTAAACATTTAATTAAACACAGCCTTCATGTTGACTACTGGTCCCAAACATCAATATTATTCCATTAAACCTTCTCATATATATATTCTAGCTTACAATGTAAAACATGTTGATTTCTTGACCTCATGAATACTTCTAGTGTTATATAATTGAGATATATGCCTTTTAAAATACCAGATAGAAAAGATTTTAATGGAACAATTACATTTTAACAGAAATGACCACAACACCTATGCAAGGCATGCACTCAATGTGGTATGACCACTACAAAGGTGCAGTGTACCCTCTGGATCTAGAAGGACCTCCTTACTGCAAGCATATTAGAACCACAGTAAGTATTGTAGTTTTTTTTTTTTAATGTAATGTAATCCACTCTGATAAGTGATATTTGAGCAAATATTCAGTAATTTATCAAATTAAATTATTCTGACTTTTGGTTTTTGTATCTAATTTGAAGTTACTAAAGTTGATTCTTTTCTGTGAATTCAGGCACCATCTCTTCTTGAAGCTTGTTGTGCATACATTGTTAAAGACGCTAGTCTCACCCGTACCGCAATAGACAATGTTCCTCCCATTCTGTGCATTCACATGATGGAAGCGGCGTTAAGAGGAAATCATGAAAGGTCCATTCAAGCCTTAATGTCCCAGTGGAGGCTCAGGTCTCTGGTCCTTGCCAAATTGGTGCCCAATGTTTTCTCTTCACTGCTGCCACTGTATGAACCTCTCTACCAGTCGGACCTTGTGAGACACGGTAAGGCAGAATTGAAAACATAGTTTCACTAAGATAACTTTAATACTTAAAGATGTAACTTCTTCAATACCTTGTTTTACATGTTTATAATATAAATAACTTTAGGGCGTAAGATACAACTTCTATAATAAGTGTTTTACATGTTTCTTATGTTTCTTCAGTAAAGTAAAGTTCCCTTTTCAGACCTTGTGATCCATGGGGCAGATGATGTAAAGGTCATATGTTTCTGTGGGCTAACGAGAGGGTTGTGTGGTCAGCACAAACACTAACCGCCTTTACTTTTCCCCAACTAATGTCAGGTACCCGTTAGAGCTGGGTGGACTCAGAAGTGCCCTAAAGATCCTGAAAGTAAAAATATCAGTCTTCACCAGAATTCAAACCTGGGACTCTGGTTTGTAAAGCCAATTCTCCTCCTGTTTCTTCAGAATTTAAGAATTTGACTGCATTAGATTTGTCTTGCAATCACATTTAAGCCTCAAACCCCCCCCCCCCCCTGCATTATAAAGTTTTAGTAGTTTAAACAAACATCTTGTTGAAATAGTGTTAGTGCTAATACAATGTGGTAAAGGTGTTTATGTATCATCCTGATCATTGGTTACATATTTTAATGTACTGACTAAGCTCTATTGCTCAACAGGGTTACGGTATACTACTTCATTAGCACATACATTCTTGGAGTGTTTAAGACAGGAATCACCAACAAAGCTACGGCACCTAGATCTTACTGGTTTCCCAACAGGTAATGAGTTAAGCGTGAATAATTGAGGGAGTAAAATTTTAGATGAAAAAGTAGAAACAATATTTTATTAACCCTTTATCACCGTTTTCAAAAAGGCTAAATGTCATTCCCAGCAGTCTTGAGCTCTGTAATTGTTTGTGTTGTTGGGTTCATTCCAGCATTTCAAGTCTAGATCCTTTCTCTGATATAACGAATAGCTCTTTTCTATGATGGACATAATGTTTGTATAAAAAGACCTATCATAACTATTTCCTAGTCCAGGTGGTATTGTAAATTATTTTTTACTGTTAGGCTTACTGTTTATTCAGGTGTCACGATATTTTCTTTGCCATACACATACTTCCTTTTCAATACAGCTTACTATGTCTCTGATTTATTCATTAATATTAAAATCACAATGTGATGTCTAATGTATAAATTTGATCTTACATAGTGTTTATACAGAAAATAAAAACAAATTTAGATATGAGTGGTAGAGAAACAAAAATCATTTCCCCCACATCAAATCTGAAAGCATTTTCCTTACTTGAAGTATACATTGTTTGATTTAACTTTGATTTAACTTTGTGACAATTTAGAAGCATAGTTTTGCTCCATATTTAGCACTGCTGCCATAAGTTCTAAGTTGTTAATTTAACAAAATTATTTTGAAATTGGTTTATACACATCATAGATCATGTTGTTTTTTGACATAAATAATGGTTTGTTTTTATATTGTGAAAATAAAAGTGTGAGGCACATTTTAACACAATGCTATTAACAATTTTAACATAAATCTGTTAACAATCTTCTGTGACTTTGTGTGGCACATATTTAATATATTTTTTAATTAAACATATTTTTAATGAAACAATTGTTTTTTAAGTTTCTTTTCTTTCAATGTTTTTCTTGAGCGAGATTGAGAACTTAAAAAAAAAATTTTGTGTTTCCTTTCAACAGCTGAAGTTATCCTGTATTACTTAACATCCCATTGCATGCTGGTCCACAATGAAAACCGAAGAAATAACATGGTGAGCCTGTACAATCAGGCCGTCTCATTGGCAGCAGAGTGTGCTGGGGAAGGAGTTAACCATCATGCACCTTTAGAAATTGATATGCGGAACTGTTTACCAAGTGATATTTGTAAGTCTTTATTTTTATTATTGAGATTGTACATTCAAATTACTGTCCCATATATTTATATAATATATGCACATCTGGCCATTTGACAAATTTTAGGGTATTGTGTTTTTAAGATAAGAGATAAGATAATTTGTATTGGTCCAAACAAATGGAAATTCAGTTTGACCACAATTGATCACCTCAATTTGTACTGAATTATTAGGCCATCACATTTGTCATTTGGTTTATATTTGAATTGAAGGCATGGAAGAAGCCTTGTAGGTTTTAGACTGTAAATAAAAAAGGAATCTCTTTTAGACAGACACACATAGTGCAGGCTAATGATTCAGGGGCATATTGTTCACTAAGTGTCTCATTTGGATAACCAAATGTAACCTTCCCCCCCACACAAATGTGAGGTATTCATCAGAGCTGTGGGGATAGTTGTTCTAGGTCATCTACTGCCCCACTAATTGATTTTTTATTTTTTACATTTCTAAACTTTATGTCCATAAGCTAATTAATATTTAGAAATGATATTTAGTGTGGTACATTAGATTCAAGCAATATTTATATCTTTTAATTATTTTCGAAGTGTTAATAAATGAGGCAGTGCTGTGTAAAGGATAATTTGTCTTTTCTGACAGTTATTGAAATCAAATTGGACGCTTTTGTAACTTCTGAGCCTTGTCATTCTGAGCTCTGCAAGGCTTTGACTGTGTCCAGCTTCCCTGGTGTGCGCTTTCGTCTAATATTGGACAAACTAAGTGTCACCTGTCTGGGAGGGGACAGGGTCAATTTGCTTTTAAAGCAGATCACCCCAGAGGTACATTAAGTCTAGGTTTTGGAATATTCAACTTTGGATATTTCTTATGAATGTACTATTAGTTATGTTTAGCAGATCTCTTTAATTTTTGCATTCTTTTAATTAATCAATATTTTCATCTGTTAAGAAATTTTTAATTATTTAAAGATCTAAAAAATGTGTTTGTTTGTAATATATTTAAATATTTTGATTTTTTAGTAAAGTGTTAACACATTTCCATTTTACACATTTCATGAATGCAAATTTGTTTTTTTTTTTAAATAATGTTAGAATTTTAAATGTTCAGTCTGTTGCAAAATATTTAAGCTTATTTTAAATTTATATTTTATATACACATTAAAAATGTATCTTATTAAAACTTTTTTTTTATCACAGCAACTAAGAGGATTACAACTCAAATATAACTCTCTAAGAAATACAGATTTCGTTAGGCTGGCGCCAATCTTACAATCCCTAGTAAATTTGACTGCATTAGATTTGTCTTGCAATCACATCTCCTTGTATGATAATGAACAAATGGCCATGATCATGAGACAGGCCCTATCTACGCTCACGCACTTAGAACGTCTAGACTTAAGCAACAACAGACTTAAGAACAACTTGACCAATGTCCTGCGTGGTGTGAATAACCCACTTAAGCACTTGCGCCTGGTGGCTTGCGGCCTGACTTTGCTGGACATCATCTCTCTATCTTTGTTCCAGTACTTGGGCAAGCTGGAGGAACTGGACCTAAGCGAGAATAACCTCTCGGCTAGTTACCTCCCCTTTGTTCCATTGTTGAATAAAATCAGCAGTAACATTCGCATTTTGGAGCTCCAGGACTGCTCAATTACAGACGAAATCATGAATCTTCTGGGCTTCCATTTGACCAACCTTTCCAAGGTTCTCTACCTTAACTTATCTGGCAACGGTTGGAAGTCTGAGACCTGCTACACCCTTGCGAAGCATCTCAGCCTTGTTCATTCCCTTAGTGTCTTTCGTATTTCTTATTCTCAAGACTGTTATTTCCACATGGAGGAAGATTACTCTATTGTATCGGAAGCCAAAACACTTTTCCAGTTATCTTTAAGCTCGGCCTTAGGCATCAATGCTTCACCAACAGATTCTGAACAAAAACTTGTCCAAAAATGTACACTTGTGTTTGAAGAATTGGAAGAGAGATAGAAATAAATAATTTGACTTAGCCGCTGGTGGAATTTCAGAAGTGGAAAAAAAAGACATCAATATTGTGTTCTGAGTAATCTCCCCTTAGCTATAGCTGTGGGGAAAAAAACTAATTTTTGTACATGTTGAATTGTAATTACAATTACATTTATTGATATCTAAATGGCTAGGTTTATTTAGCGGTCTCTAAATGGCTTGGTTTATTTAGTGGCCTCTAAATGGCTAGGTTTATTTAGTAATCTCTAAATGGCAAGGTTTATTTAGTGATCTCTAAATGGCTAGGTTTATTTAGTGGCCTCTAAATGGCTTGGTTTATTTAGTAATCTCTAAATAGGTAGGTTTATTTAGTGATCTCTAAATGGCTTGATTTATTTAGTAATCTCTAAATGGCTAGGTTTATTTAGTAATCTCTAAATAGCTAGGTTTATTTAGTGATCTCTAAAGGGCTTGGTTTATTAGTAATCTCTAAATAGCTAGGTTTATTTAGTGATCTCTAAATGGCTAGGTTTATTTAGTGATCTCTAAATGGCTAGGCTTATTTAGTGATATCTAAATGGCTAGGTTCATTTAGTGACATGGCGAGGTTTATTTATTAGCTATACTTTTTTGGTTCATCATGAAGAAACCATTTTGAGAAGACATATTTTCAACCATCAGTGAAAATGTTTAATTTTTGCTGCATTGTTATGACTACCAGGGGATATTATTATATATGCCTCCCTGGGCTGGTTGACAGATTGCCAAACTTGTTACTGTTTCAGCTTGTGGAGCTGAGTACAATTAAACTTTTAAAAAGTTTATGAAGTCTCTCCACCTTTTAAATAAGCTTATCTGCACAATATACTTTCCAAGTCTTATATTATATAATAACATTCGATTATTGATTTGTGATATAGATGGTTATGTTTACAATGTATACTGTCTAAGATGATGTACATAAAATAATGTATAGAGATTTTTATCAAATATTTAAATTGTATGTCTTGACTTGTCATTTTGGTAGTAAATTTCAAATAAATTTTAATTTTGAAATCCATAAATTTATTTTTAGGTATAACTAATTAATGATAAATTTAAATAGCTTCTAAAGATAAGCACTAAAAAACACATTTGAATGATGCAATAATTTGAATGGATGTTTGAATAGTTTTTAAGATTTGAAGAGAGAGAAAAATAACAGAGTTGTGAGAATTGGGTTCTAGTAAATAAAAAGCTTCATAGTATTTCTCTAAATAAACAACTGTATTAAAACTAGTTGTAGTTTTGTATTAAACACAAATTTTGTTTTATATCTAAGTACTCAAGTTGTGGAATGGCTTTTAAAAGTGTTTTTTCCATTTATGTAAAATTTTATATTTTAAATCTATAGTAATATACATTATTTTAATGTCAAAACATTTCCAGGTATAGCAAAAGGAAGATGTCTAAAAAAAATATTTTCAGGGCTACACTTTTAAAAATGTATGTTTTTGGCACAATATTTAATAGCTTTCAAGTAAAGATTTAATATTCTAGATATTTAGATTTTATCTAGCTGCAAAGAAAAATTTACAATTCTATGAACATATATTAATTTTACAATTGAAGGGCTAGGATGAAGTCTGAGATATTTAGTATATATCTAGATACACTTAACACAAACACAGCATACAAGTTAAACTAACTTGCCTGCTAAGAAATATTCACTCCATTACAAATTTGGCTATACAACACTGTGTCACACAAAATAGCCTCCACAATTTAATGGCACCTAAATTTGATCATTCTTGGTTATGACCATCTATTTAATGTCATCTAAATTTGATAATGATTGGGTTATGACCACTTGGTCCACTAAATGACTGGTTTCGACAAACAGTGTTGGATTATGTTAACTACATAGAGCTAACGATTCTTGTTTTTTAAGATACCGCAGTTTTGTTTCTTTAATTACAGGTGTTGTTTTTGTTAGTAATATTTGTTACAATAATCATGTTGGAATAGTTAGTATAGATTATATGTACTTGAAACTCAGTAATTAATTACTTGGTACTTAGTACTTAAGTTAATATGTACCACATAATTTTGTATTTTAATACTTGGTATTTTAATACTGGGTATTTGGTAAATAAAAAGAATAGAAACACTCCATACATTTTATTATACAGTTGGCTGCCATATTTATGTAGTTGCTAGATATTGTTTTCAAATTTTATTAGTAAGACTCACAATATATAACAATAGTGGATTGAGACTTACTTTAATAGTTACAATTTTGTCATAGGTCAGCTTCTGGAAACAGTTCAATTGCTTCATTAATGTACATTTTAGCTCTATGTTGAGACCAGGGTGAAACTAAAATGTCTTTGTAAAATAATTGTTAATAAATAATACCCAGTTCACACTAATAGATAATACCCAGTTTACATTAATAGATAATACCCAGTTCACATTAATAGATAATACCCAGTTCACATTAATAGATAATACCCAGTTCACATTAATAGATAATACACAGTTCACATTAATAGATAATACCCAGTTCACATTAATAGATAATACACAGTTCACATTAATAGATAATACCCAGTTCACATTAATAGATAATACCCAGTTCACATTAATAGATAATACCCAGTTCACATTAATAGATAATACCCAGTTCACATTAATAGATAATACACAGTTCACACAATTCTTATAATTTAAAAATGCTTTTGTACATGAAGCTTGGTAAGAGCAGTGGTTTGAAACAGGGGGCGCTCCAGCATGATAGCATGAAGGGAAGGGGGCCAGTCAATTTACTTTTCAAGAGACAAAATTATTTTTTGTAGTTATAAAATGATTAAATATTAACCAAGCAAAATGAAAATAGGGTAGATGATGTATACGTCATCTGTTTCTGTGGCCCACGGTTAACGAGGGTGTCATGTGGCCAGCACAATGACCAACTGCCTTTACATTTCCCCAATTAATGACATTTAGAGCTGGGTGGACTCAGAGGTGCCCTAAAGATCCCGCATTTCAGAAGCTAAGCACTTTATTACTCAGCCACTGTGCCTCTGAACTCTTCTATGATTAAAAAGGATTAGAAAATGTGCATTGTCAATGCCAGGAGGATAAATGTCTGAAGCTCAAAAAGCTGGGTGAGCTTACAGTGCTCGCCCAGACCAACTTGCTGAATGTAGAGGTACCTGTTGCTTCTCCAGTGCTATCCTCAGAGGAAATAGTATATTTTTTCTTTTATACAAAACACGTATGTCTACAAAACACTTTTTTTCCGATTAAAATAAAAGGACTCAACAGACTAGTTTTAAAGAGCAATCATTATGTAAATTTTGATTCTATTCATTGTAAATATTTATGCAAAGAAAAACTGGAAATTGGGTTATTATGTCTCTTTTCTATTACATGCTTCACACCTACCAAATTTCAATGTGCTCACAGTGTTCTCCTAGGCCACATGTAGGGGTTGGGGTGATACTGGTAAAAGTTTAAAAACACACTGGGCTAGAGAGAAAATCTTAAGAAATGTCTCATTGCTGACATGAAAATAAGATATTTCTATATTGTAACGATGATGGATAGTTGAGATTATTATTTGTGTGTATGTTTACATTGTGAAGTATATTAGAGATTCATTGATTTAGTGACATGTGCTTGTGATTATGAATGCTCCAGTTAGTTTTGGTACACTGGTAATTAGTAGACCATGTAATCTAAGGTATGGTATTTAAAATTAAACTAACAAAGCAGAAAGTAAAATTTTTGATAGCAGGAAATGAAAGGCAATGGCTGATATTTGTATAAGGATCTTACATAATAAGGCCATGTCTTCAATTCTGAAGAATAGAGTCGAGTGCAGTATTTCATGTTACCATGACAACCCATTTGCAACATATTTTGCCAAAACTGATGCAGACAAGGCCGTTGTCCACTGGGGGTCTATTATTGTCATCAGGGCCTGTCTTCAACAAAGGTTTTTCTTTAGGTCTCAAATGCGTGTCCTGTCAGCTGTAAAGAGAGCTCTCCAGCTTCTCTTTCAAGGGTCTTCTTCAGGCAGCAGCTTTCTTCTATGCCAGTGAGGATATTAAAAAAAAAAGGCATTTCAAATACAGGTATCATTGATATGTAGTTCTGTTACGGTAAAAAAAACAAATCAACAAAAGATGTATTAAGTATTGCATTGGCATATTTTTATTTTAGATAATGAATGAGTATTGCCCCAATTTATGATCATCGTTTGTTGTGAATTACAACATATAAACAACTAGTCAATAAAATAATAAGAAAATATCAGTTGCTATTGAGCATTGTAGTTTTTGTTAGTTGTTTTTGATTCAATAATATAATTCAATTTATAATAGGCCTATATAGATTATGTGCAAAACAAATACATAAAGATCAAAATACTCTAATAAAATACAAGTAATGTGAACCTATAAAATTATTCTTAATTATAATGTTATAATATATTTTACTTTAAACAAATGTAAGTTGCCTCCATTATTGTAAGATATTAAGTGAACCATTCAAGCTTTGTACAATAAAATTGGTGGCTATTCTGCGATATGCAGCTTTGTTATTTAAGATACCATTTTTTTCATGGTAATTGGTAGACTCCATTGTAACTAGGAGAAATACTTTTTCAAATGATCTAATTTAGGATTGGAATGCACTGACTAGTCTGCATTTTGTTTTCTCTCTATGAAATGCTTTTTTTATTTACATCTCAACCGTAATGGGCATTGATCTGGTTGATATGAAGCTGTAATTCGCTGATACCCTGCTGCAATGTAAAACTATTGAATAGATAAAGCTCTCTTACAATGACTGAAGAACATAACATTTGAAGAAAAGATACCATTGTACAAAAAGACATTAACCCAACGTGAGAGCATCAGATTTAGCGACATAAAATTCTGTAGTTTTATGAAATCGTTAGACTTGAAGACATTTGCCTTTTTTATACAGCTCATACATTTATTTCTAAAAAGTTGTATGCAATTTTATAAGAAATATATATATTTATATATAAATGATGAAAAAAAGAGTAGGACTAACAACTATACATCAAATATTTTAATTGTCAGACACTCAGTTTTCCTCAATTTATAAAGAAAAAAATACATTACATTAAAGAACAAAAATTGTTTTCTTAAGATTAAAAATTAAAAAAAATTAATGTTTTTTGTTTTCATTTGTTTGAAACAAAACTAAAAATAGTTAAGTAAAAAAAGTGAAGTTCCCTTTCAGACCTTGCGATCTATAGGGCAGATGATGTTAAGGTCAACTGATTCTTTGGCCAACGGTCAATGAGTAGGATGTCATGTTGCCAGCACAATAACAAACCATCTTTACTTTCCCCATCGAAAGTACCCATTAGAGTTGGGTGGACTCAGGGGGGGGGGTATAAAAATCCCAAAATTCAAAATCCCAGTCTTCACCGAGATTCAAACCCTGGACCCCAGGTTCTGAAGCCAAGTGCTTTACCATTCAGCCACTGTGTCCCCCAAAACAAAAGATAGACAAAAAAATATCCAAAACGAATTGAGGTAACTTGGCCTTGGAAATTTGTTCAAAAATATTTTTGTTCAATTAAAGAAAAAAAAATCTTATTTTAAAAACAGATATGAAGTTCACAGTTTGAAATCAAACAACTAAATAACACACAATACCTATTTCTAGATTTGCGTAATGGGATTTAAGTAGCCAAGCGCTCTCTAAGTTGTGAATTCAAAGTTTAATTTATTCCATAATTAGCAGTTTTTCAACTATTCAAACATGCTTACATTAAATAGAAAATGTTAAAAAAAAATTCTCATAACATTATTATTTAGAGAACTGTTTTAGAAATACTCAAATATTTTCATTCTATGATAAAATGTTAAGCAGTACCAGTAATTCAAGACCCATCCTAAGTATTCTATGATCCTTTGTAAAGGTTTTCTATTTAACATTGTATTGAGATAGGAACCTAATAATTATGTAACATAAGTAAATCTATTAAAGGATTTTTAAACAATGTCTAGTGCAATGCAAACAATGTGAAGATACAGGTGTGAAGGTCCATTATGAAATAGTTATTTGTCATTAAGTTATTGTCATTTTTCATCCCTGTGTTAACAATTGGGATTAGACTTTTGAAAATAACTGTAAGTTTGATCATTCCCTTTGTGTCAACTCAACAATTATTCCATTCTCTGGTCGTAATATGAGATCACCAACAGGTTTCAGTTCTGACCGCTTCTGAATTGATTTCACGTTAAATTTCCGAAACAAATGCGACAGAACAGTTTTCTCTTCCAACATTGCAAACTTCTGACCTAAGAAGAAAAAAAAAGATGATTTATTATTTTATTATAAATAATTGTTTAATAACTTGATATCTATGGCCCCTTCAGTCACAGAGCGACTATGGTTCATCTCAAAGAAATAAGATGAAAGCATGGGCGTTAGCTATGGTTGGAAAAATGTTACCCACACAGCAGTTCCCTTCTCTCCATGCAGCAGGTACCCAATACAGTTTGGAACCAACAGCATGCCAGGTTTTGCCAGGGTGTAGCACTGTTTTGATGTAAGTTGACTAAAGGTCACCACCTCCTGATTTTTGTTCAGGGTTAATAATAATAATCTTTATTGTCCGTAAGAAAATTTGTCTTACAATTGGTGCATTACGCCAAACAAAACATTGTAAGTATAAAAAAACAAAATGTACATTCACACCTGACTCACTCATAATTTACATGTGAAAAGTTTATATCAGATTGTTTCTATTTAATGATTTGATTGCCAGGGGAACAGAGAGTGTTGGTGTCTGTTTATCTTTGCTATCAGTATCTTGTATCTCTTTTACGATGGTAAAATCACAAAATCCTGACCCAAAGGGTGATTTTTTATTTCTAGAATCTTTTTAGCTTTTTTATGGATGTTTGTCTCAAACAGCTGTCCAAACAGGGTTTGTTTTTTGCCAATGACTTTACCAGCAGCATTTAGGATTCTATGGAGCTTATTGACTCCTGCTTGGATAGAGTCACAAGGCAGCAGAGGTTTTGATTTAGTTTTCCTTCTTATCTTGACAAGCAAAACATAATAGCTTCAAGATGATAAGGAGTGATATTTTGGTGAAAAGAAAAATATTTTGTATTTATTTTACAACTCATGGTATAAATATAAAGCAAATACTGTCCATATTCTTGCATATTATACTCAAGATTTCAATAACATTATTTGAAGGTGTAATACTGTTAAAAAATGGTTTCAATAATTGTGAATAAATGTGAAGCTTGTACATTTAATAAATTGAATATTTTAATAATCTCAATTATGTTAAAAGAAAGGGAAATAAATCCCAATATTTTGCTTAACTGCAAAGTGCAATTGAAATCAACAGGAGAGACTTAAATAAATTACTTTCTTAGTCCTCTTTCTCATTAACAAACTTTTTTTTTGGTTAAATGTAATAGTCAAACTATCATAATTAAGTTACTCAAAAAGTCCCTTAAACATTGTAGTTAGCATACCAATACAATTTCTTGGACCTGCTGAGAATGGAATGTAACTATATGGATGTCTATTGGTTGAATTCTCCAGAAAAAATCTCTCTGGTTTGAAAGTTTCTGGCTCTGGAAAAATTCTTGGATCTCTGTGAAGGCCTATGGGAAGGATGATTACTGTTGTGTCTTTGGGAATGGTGTAGTCTCCCTCTGTTGAATAGAATCAAGAAATGATGGAGGATTTTTACACAAAAAAAAATGGTAAAAAAATTATTACAAAGTGGTAGAAATTTTTATTTCAACAATTTTGTTGCTATTAAGTAAAAATACTAAAAAAAAATCTGTCTAAAAATAGTTTCAAAAGTATATTTATTAATTTTTTATTTGTGTGTGTGACATAATTTAGAATCTCTAGACAGCTACATCAACATAGAGCCTACTTCATCATCTTGCATCTAGAGTCTCTTGTTCACTGTTTTGCTGGATTCTAAAGAAGAAAGTTGCTTATAAGTATAAGAAGTCTTGTTGGTTATACAGTCTTTGGCTACAAAACACAACAGGATAGTCATTGTTTGTTACATAATAATTGACCCTAAAATGATGTTTGTAAAATGTTTAACATGTTTCGGATGTTCCTTCAGAGTTGAAGATAATTACGTCCTAGTCCAAACCTCCCGCAGGACGACGGGGGATGGGAGCGGGCAGGGTTTGAACCCGAGACCATCGATAAATCTGAACGACAGTCCAGCGTGCAAACCGCACAACCAGGCAGCCATGAATGCATTTATGTTTCTTTTTTTTAAAAAGATAGACATTCATTTTTTTAACTTTTACATGTGGAGATTAGAGTAAAAAATGTTTGAAAAAAGGTTGTATTTCTTATATGTTCTGTTTTATGTATACCAGTCTGATGATCTACTAGATTCTACTAATGTGAAGTGAACATTGCACAGAGAGGATTGTCATATGAAGATATGATACAAAGATATGAAGAAATGTATCATTCATATGGTTTCAAAGGTTGTCATGGCCAGGGAGTCTCAATGGGGATAAGCTGCCATTGTCTATAAAATACTCCTATAAATGCATGCGTCTCAGAGAGCCTTTGCCAACTAAGTCCAGCACCTGGCCTGCTCATGTGGCTTAGATGCTAAGACCAGCAAAACTGCTCTTTGTAAATATTGCAATGGCTTCATATTTTGCATTTCCAAATAAAAAAGAATTACCTAAATGAAGCTCTTCTTTGATGGATCTTGCATAATTTGGAACTGAAGGAAAAAGTCTTAAAGCTTCCTGTTTGGAAATTAAGAAAAGCTTATTTACTGCAGGAAATTAATAAAATTTTGAATATCAAGTGTTTGTATTTTTTCAGCTTTATATTTTCATAAAGATAAGCAAACAAAAAAATAAAATAGAAGAGTAATCAACATACTATCAATAATGTGGAATATACACAAAGCAGTAATGCATCCATTCAAATTTTAGTTTACACACTTTGAAAAACAGCCTATATAAAGCAAAAAATTAATACAGTGGTCCTCACCTTAATACAACATTCTAAATACTTTAATTGTTTTAAATCCTCCATTGTTGCATCCCTGTCATCTTTCCCTAAAGAGATTGAAGTTAAATGTGTACTTCATGACAAAATGAAAGCAAATTACTCATTTTTAATGTAACTGATCACATTATATAAATCTTAAGAATGGGAAAATTCACTGGTAAATGAATTCAAATACTCAATTCTTATTTTGGACAATCAAATTCTTACTTGGACAATCAAATTCTTACTCGGACAATCAAATTCTTACTTGGGCAATTCTAACTTTTCTTTTCAATAGATTAAATCATATTAAATTCAATGTGACATATAAATAATGAGATTACTTTTTAAAAAACAATAATGATGACTTTGGTCAAAGGCACTGATTATCTGATCTTAAATGTTCAGTGATCTGAACTTATCAGATTAAAACTTACATGACCATGACACTACTGGGTCTTAAAAAATCTAAATCTTGTGTCAATTAGTGGCAAATAACACTAGATAAAAAAAAAACATGCTGCATCCAAATATGAATAAACTAAATGAGAAAATCCATTTTCTTATGTTTCTCTTTTTAATTAGTTTTTGAATCTATAAAGTAAATGAACAAAAACCAATGAAATACTCACCAAAAACTTGGTCCAGTTCTTCATGTACTTGAACTTGAACTTCTGGATGGGAGCCAATCAAATGTGTTGCCCAGTTGATGGCCGCAGCAGTTGTATCGTGCCCCTAGAGGGTATAGATCAAAACCTCACTAAATTGAAAATTAAATATTTTACAAAATGTTATTCTATATATTTTCTAACTGAAGCAGTTTGAACACTTCTTCTCTTTTAAAACTGTATTGTATTTTCTTTTTTCATTTCAAATAAGTTCTCTTACATTGGCAAATGGAGACAAGAAAATATAAGATTGTAAAATCTAGATTGAAATTTGGAATCAGAAGAAATGAAAGTACTACAAGTGCACCTCAAACATGAATGTGTCCACCTCTTCCCTGATGTCCTCCAAGCTCAGCTTGGTCAAGTCTTCAGACATGTACAACAGCATATCTAGAAAGGCCAACCTTGGTTTCTTTTTATCCCCAACTGACTCTCCACTCAGACCCTGCTTGACCAGAAGAGCTTTCTTTGTGTCAAAATGTTTCAGCCTGTCGGCTATTACCTGAGGAAGGCATAAAATAAATGATGTTTCAGTAATCCAATAAAAAAAAAATTCTTTTAATAACTTCAGGTCATCGTAGTAAACAAAAACAGTGAAGAAACCCTATTTAAAATTGTAGCAAAAACAATCATTATAATATATGAAAATAAGATATTGTTTTGGATGTTCCTTCAAAATTGAAGATTATTACATCCAATCCCAAACCTTCCTAGGGATTGTGGGAGATTTCAGCAGGCAGGGTTCGAACCCTGGACCATCAAACCACAGTCTGGAGTACATCGCCAGACAACCATATCCTTATAGTGCACAAAAATTAGAATTAAGCCAAAAACATATAAAAAACGAAAATGATCCCATCAGCTATAAAGCCTTTGGACCTAGATTTAATTGAAAAAAGATTTATTTTAAAATGTAAAAGTGTGTAAATTTACTGTTATAAATTAAATAAATATGAATTAAGTCACAAAAAAATTTTTTCTTACAGAGTTGGTAAAGTTATGTAAAGTCTGAAGTTTAGTTCTGAATTCTTTCCCATATCCAAAGAGATCATAGATAAAATCAAACCAAAACCAAGGCTGTCGCATCCTCATGTCTGCCAAGCTACTCATTCTGCAAAAGACATTGCGCTAGTAGTTTTTTTTTTTTTTTAAACCTTAACAAGAGTAACAACTTTTTTTTGGGGAGTCTATTCATGACTTCTTATTTATATAAAATACAAAGTCATATTTTATTATGTAACTTAAAGAGTTTTTCCTTTTTTCTTCTTATTTGAATAAAAATACAAACAATATCATATTGTTTGTTTGTAAAATGTTTTACATGTTTCGGATGTCCCTTCAGAGTTTAAGATAATTTACTTCCTAGTCCAAACCTCCCTCAGGACTGGGGAAGACAGTGGGCAGACTTTGAACCAGGGACCATCACTAAGTCAGAACGACAGTCCAGCACCCAAACCGCACAACCAATTTCTTATTAAATAGCTATACAGTTTTGCTGTGTATTATTCCTGTTGATACACATGACCTACCTATAGACAGCATAGACATAATCTGAATCTGTGAGCTGGGCATCAATGGTTTTACCCATTGCAGTTTCTAGGAGAAAAAAAAAACATTTTCAATATTAGCAAAAATTTTCTTTGTAAATCTTTTTTAGTCATAATTAGGAAGAATGTTTCTACATCATCTCTATGTGTGCACATTACATTCTACAAATTCTCATGTGGTAAATGATATTATAAAAAAACTTATGGTTTTAGATAAAAGATTAAATTTAAAAATTCAAAGGGGAAAAAATCAAAATTTAGATATTTTCTTAGATGAATAATGTATTATTTTTTGAATGAAATTTGCCTGTTTCTAAGCAAGAACAATGAGATTTGATGTGGTCAACATAACAACTAACCACCTTTACTTTTGACAGCTAAGATCATTTAAGGCTAAATCTACTCAAGGACATTAATTAAGCACATGATTAAATCTTAGTAGGCCTACATCAATCAGGACTGAAACTTGAAACATTTACAATGATTGCATAATTACTTAGCACTGCATTCTATGACAATGTTTCTAACCCCAACTGTTTGTTTACTTTAATTTATTTTCATTATCAGCTAAATTTGTTTGTTGTTACTGTAATGTAAAGAAGATATATAGTTTTATGCATCACCATATTAAGCTGTTTTATTTTTAAAATACAGCATTTTTCATTAAGGGGCCACAACTTCCTGCCCAATACATATTGTAACTATAAATGCAAAGAAAAAACATTGTAAAAACCCTCCCAGACCTCACTGTGGAAGCTTAAAGCACTTCCCCAGACTCCAGCTGGCTAAAGGGGGTGCAAAACAATTTTTGTTGTCCATGCCACTGCAAAAGTTTGATAAACTCTAATATAGAAGATTGTAAGCTTTAAAACATTTTTATTTAACATTATTTATCTTATAGAAATTTAATGTCATTCTTTCTTCCTAAATACAAAGTACCAAGTGCACCAGGTGCAATGAACAGGGTAAAAAATGGCTTAAGTTTAACAAGCTATAAAAGCCAGATAAATGGTAACTCTGTGCTAGACATAGCCTTAACAGAAGACTGACATTGTCAACAAAGCTGATTGAAGATGGTTCAAAAGGAAACTAGCTAGAATACCTGCAAAGTGTTTACCTGCTATGATATCCAAGGCACATAATGTTATATCCTGAAACATGTTGAATGGGCCAGTCTTTGCTTTGACCTTCAGTTTGTCTAACAATACCCGTGTTTGCTGGTTAAATACATACACAAAGTCATGCAGAATATTGAAATGGAACGTGGGTGTCAACATTTTTCTGCGATGACGCCATTTTTCTCCAGTGCTGAAAAGTAAAATTTCCTAAATGGCTTTGTTTAAATCGATAAATGCATGTTAGAAAGCATGTTAATATAAGTATCAGATGTTATTCTTAATTGGCTTGTGTATGCAATTTTTAAACATGACTGCATGGTCATAAGGTATGCTCTTTGGACTGTCATCACCATCACAATAGACCAGAGTTTGAACACTGCCCACTTGGGGCAGGATGTAAACATGCTCATTTCTGAATAAAGTTTATTAACTAATTTGCTGAAAACTTTTTTTTATTAAATGTCAAAAGATGAGCTGCAGTTCTTCTTTTAACATTTATGTTTTGGTTGGTCACAAAATTATTCCAAGGTAAACAAGAAATAAATACCTTATTAAGAGACCAGTGCCTAGCCATGGCACAAGGACATTATATTCAGAGGCCTTATCGATATGTTTAGAGCTGCTTAGAATTTTCTGAAATATTAAAATGAAGGGATATTATTCAACCTTAAAACTTGTTGTATACACTGTGGCCCAAAAGTAGGTTTACAGTTATCAAACTACCTTTCATATGGTTGAAGTGAACTTTGTGTCGCACTGTGGGACAGAGTGTCCAGGAGAGATTTGAAAAATGATGCAATGTATAACGAATTTCCTGAGTGTCGAATTTTCAAATTAATGGTCTACGTGATCACTGTAAACCTACTTTTGGGCCACCCTGTATACTTGCTGTTAAACCTAGTATTGTTCTCTCTCTGAAATTGAGTTTATTCAGTCTTAAAAAACAATGTTTACAGTTTCAAACTGTGGGGCCCAGTGTGCTGAGAAAAGAGGCCAGAAGCTAGTATTACATTTCAGAGACAGAAAAAAAAACTATTATATTTGCATTGAGAATTTATCAACTAAAAGTGACACTATTACCAATGTTTAATATCTATCTATCTATATATCTATCTGTCTGTCTGTCTGCCTGCCTGCCTGCCTATCTATCTATCTATCTATCTATCTATCTATCTATCTATCTATCTATATCTATCTATATCTATCTATATCTATATCTATCTATATCTATATCTATATCTATATCTATCTATCTATCTATCTATCTATCTATCTATCTATCTATCTATCTATCTATCTATCTATCTATCTATCTATCTATCTATCTATCTATCTATCTATCTATCTATCTATCTATCTATCTATCTATCTATCTATCTATCTATCTATCTATCTATCTATCTATCTATCTATCTATCTATCTATCTATCTATCTATCTATCTATCTATCTATCTATCTATCTATCTATCTATCTATCTATCTATCTATCTATCTATCTATCTATCTATCTATCTATCTATCTATCTATCTATCTATCTATCTATCTATCTATCTATCTATCCATCTATCCATCTATCTATCTATCTATCTATCTATCTATCTATCTATCTATCTATCTATCTATCTATCTATCTATCTATCTATCTATCTATCTATGGCCTCCTTCAGTTGCGAAGAGACTATGGTCATCTCATGGAAATGAGATGAAGTCCTGGGCGTGGTCGTAACGATGTCAGATATACTAATAATAAGGCTTGTCTTCGAGTCCGAAGATTAATGAGGGATGCACTATTTCCCGTGGCTACGCAGCCCCAGCTTTGACCTACATATCTTGCCACACTCAGGGCAAGCATAATCACTGTCCGCAGGTGGTCGATTTAGATTTTCTTTTCGCCGTCTGCGTCTGTCCTCGGCAGATTTCCTTTTGGTCTCAAATGTGTATCCCACGGCCTTTGCGAGTGACCTCCAACTGTCTCGTTCTTAGACCGCAAGCAACCAGGTGCTCTCTTCTATGTCAGCTATGGCAAGTTGGCGCCTAAGCTGGTCTGTAAAGCGTTTCCGTAGGGCACCTCTGTTACGGTGACCACATTTTAGCTCACCAAAAAAAGACTGCTTTTAGCATATATTTGTCCCCCATACGGGATACATTCCCTGCCCAGCGTAACTGTATGACCATATAATAATGGCAATGTCTTCAATTCCCAAGATTAGGGATGAGTGCAGTGTTTGACATGACTATGCAAACCCAGTAGCGACCTGCTGCCAGCTACTTTCTTCTATGCCAGTAAGGGCGAAATGGTGCCTGAGCTGATCTCTATAGCGCTTACGGTGGACACCTCTGTTATGCTGTCCTCCTATTAGATTTCCTTTGGCATGCAGCTGTGTCCCTTGCTGGAGGTGTCTGACCAGCACAGATGTTGAATGGTAATTATTGCTTCTATACTGTCCAGCTGAACATAGTTAATTGCAATGTTGTCTTGCCAGCGTATATCCATTATGGTACTAAGGCATCTTTGATGGAAGTGTTCAAGCGACTTTCAATGCATTCGATAGAGCACCCAGGTCTCAGAGCCATACAAAGATGTGGTGAGAATAACTGCTTTAGAAACATTGATTTTTGGTGTTCCGCGATGTACCCTTGTGCAAGAACTTACAGACCCCTAGCTGGGGGGGGGGACAATGTATTGTGAGAGTCCAGTAGTAAACATTTGAGAAACACTGGTGTGCATTTTTCGGGCCTTACATTAGCGATGTTAAGTCTAAAGGACGGAAGACTATTGTGTGTCAAGTTATCTCCCCTGTGTTGCGCACTCTAAAAAAATCGAACAAGTTACACAACAAAATGTGCAAGGTTCTGTATCAAAGTAGGTCAGCGACCTTTGCATTCTCATTGAAGAAGTCGAGTAGACTCCATATGTCTACTTGTTGGATAGTACCAGGTTTTATCATCCTGAAGGTGAAGCAGATTTGGGTGGAGCTGCTCTTCAGTTAACCTAAAAAACTTTATTTAGTTAATAGTCCGAACATTCTCAAATTGTAGGCTATAGCCAAAAGTCACTTAACAGTAAACAGACACGTTTTAATTTACTGCATCTTCATTTTGACCTAATTTTTTTTTTCTGCAGTAAGTAGCTGATTTAATAACATCAAGGAATTTTGGCCTATCCTCTATAAATACCCCTAACCTCACTCACTCCAACATGATATTAATATTAAATAACAACAGGGGCCGGGGAATACAGCTATATGATAGCCAACTGTACGTTGGATCAATAAAGACTTCGCCACTGTATCTATTTGACCTTTGACCTACTAAGAACGCAAAGGGGCCGGAAGTTTAATGAAACGTTTATTATTCCTATTAATTACCTTTGTATAGCTCAACTCTCATGCTAAAACAAGCATACTAAGTGCACTCTGGTCCAATCACTTATTTGTGGAGGCCATGGGGGGGGGGGGGAAGGTAGAAGGTCTCCGTGCTGTCTTTAGCGCTCAGCAAAAATAACTTAGTCGGGGTTCGAACTCGAGCACCTTAATAGGCAGCCAGTGGTTTTGTTTTTTGTTTTTGGTCACTCTGACACATATCCCAATTAATTAAGCATCCATTAAAAAGCCAGTCTAGGGAAGAGAATAATGAATCATTATTTTTGTAAATCATCGCTTTTTTTCACAACTAAATGTTCCTAACGTCAGTGGCGTAATAGCCTGGTGCGACGGGATTCATTGCGCCCAGGCCCGTCACCGATCTTGGCCAAAAATGTATTGACTGTTAAAAATTTAAGTGTAGGCATATATACTTTGGACACAACTTTGGCATTCCTCATCGTGTTAGGCTTTTGTATCGTTGGTCTATCTAGAAACACTGAAAATTGTAGAATGAGATGCACCAGCAGTTCTCACATAAAGACCTAAGTGTTTTCGAAATGGAAGTTTGTGTAATAAGAGAAGACTTATCATAGGCTATGTATAAATATTTCCATTGGCCTCCTTCAGTCGTAGAACGACTATGGTTCATCTCGAACACTTTTTCATATGGCTGTGAAGCCCTACTTCGGAGAGACACTCCCGGCCACATATATTGCAGGTCAGGGTGGCGTTCGCTTTGGTGGTAGAGGAGCTGGCCATTTTCCGTGTGGCACGTTGTTTTTTTTTTTTTCAAGAGCTGAGGCCCACGTTTTCTCGCTGTCCATAGCTTTCTTGGTCACCTCCTCTCTCCAACTAGGGCGGTCTAAGGCTATGTCTTCCCATTGGTCGATATCGATACCCAATGCAACCTGTTAACTTTGAAAGAAGCTAGAGCCACTGTGCAGAGGACAGCACGGATCTGTGCCAACGAATACTGGATAGAGCTCAGTGAGAATATTCAGCTCGCCGCACAAGCAGGCAACATAAGAGGCATGTTTGAAGGAATCAAAAAGGCCCTCGGGCCTGCCCAAAACAAGTCGGCAACTCTTAAATCAACCACTGGGGAAATTATCACAGACAACAGCGAACAAGCACAGAACATTACTTCAAACTCTATATAAATATAAAACACCTGAAAATCGTGTATTACTTTTAAGAAGACTTCATGGACATAGTCAAGATGCCCCCCCCCCCCCCGGCCAAATAAATATTTATGTGTGTGTGAATGTAAAAAAATGAACATTTTAGCCCCTTTACTTCACGCAATAAAATCCTGACTAAGCCCATGCCTAAAGTTGTGATACTTTTACTAGTAAGAAGTTGTAGCTGAATTGATTGTGATGAAACAACTGGTAAAAGGTGCTCCATCCATAGGGAATTTTTTTTTTTGTAAGCGAACTAACTTATGGACGATTGGGCATCATTCTGTATTCATAGTTTCGACCCCGAGAACACGACTAGCTTTCTACGCCACTGATAGTAATTGAATATTTATTCAAGCCTTTTCAAAGGCTTTTTGTCTACCTACCCCTAACCTACCTTCACTATTTCTAGCCCCTAACTTATCTCCATAAACTCCAAAACCTACCTCGACTATTTCTAGCCCCTAAAATACCTCCACATTAGTTCTAGCCCCTAACTTATCCCCATAAACTCCAAAACCTACCTCCACTATTTCTAGCCCCTAAAATACCTCCACATTAGTTCTAGCCCCTGACATACCTCCACAAAACCCTAATCTACCTCAACATATTTCTAACTGCTAACATACCTCCACATACCCCAAACCTACCTCAACATATTCTGGTTTCAAAACACAGATAATGGGCTTGTTGGCTAACCACACTCGGAATGCGTTTTGTTCTCTATAAGTTGATGCAAAGTCCAGAAGCTGTTTGTACCATTCTGGAATTGAACAATTTATTAAAGTCAAATCAGACACAGGCATTTTTTAAAAATTAGTTGATTTTTAAACTTAAGAAAATTAAAAATGGTCGAACTCTGCTAAGATTAAACTTTGAATAATAGATACTCCCCATATAACCTTTCAAACAAGTTTGAAGTCCGAAGTTTGACACGTGGCATAAAGATCTTTGCTGTAATTATCAAATTCAGATTTGTTTGTCAACTTTAACCATTTTCCTTAAAAAAAGGAAGATAAGATAATTACGTCCTACGCGTATCCATGTTAATTAGAGACTTGAGTTCTAGTATGTCATTGATTTTTTTCTGGCTGACTCAGGCAACCGATTCCATGTTCTTATGTCACTAGGGGGAAAGAGCATTTATACGAATTTGTCCCACTATATGAAACAAGATACTTCTCATATTAAAATAAACATACACCACCCATAAAACTGCTAGTTCTGTTCTGTCACTTAGTCCTTTAGACCGAAGGGCGGCACCACTCATGATCTGTGGGCCGGCTTTCTCCATTCATTTGTTTTGTGCAAGGATAAGAGATTCCGTCTATAAATCTCAATTCCAACGCTAGGATCTTCCTCTCTAGTAATTCAGTTCAGTCCGAGATTCACGACTATACAACAGGAATGTCGCCATGACAAAGGAGCGCATCCGTCTGATTTTAGTGGCGAGGGTTACGCCTTTGTCTTTCTAGATTGTTTTGAACTTCGAATTAATTCAGGTCTGGTTAGTGCTGGACTTCCAATAGGGCGGCTGCCTGGTCGTGCGTATGTTCAGACTTGTCGATGGTCCCGGGTTCCTACCCTGCCCGCTGCCATCCTCGTCGTCCATCGGGAGGTTTGGACAACGAAGTAAAATATCTTCAACTCTGTAGGAACGTCCGAAACACTCGAAATATATAAAACACGGACTATAGGCTAACTTAGGGATACCAGTAGTTTGGGCACCATCCCCCCTTTTTCATTAAAAAATGGTTCCAATATTATTTTCAATCATTTTGAAGAAAGAGTACTCTAAATGAAAAATGTCCTTAAGTTGATTTGAAATAGCTTTGGGCCTTATCAAGTGTAAACCCAGTCCTGCGTCTGGTTCCTTTGTCCGACACGACAGCGCCGATATATTTCAAAGATATTTAAAACTTTTGACACTTGTCAGTTTTTGGCCACCAATCCTGATGTCCATGGTGTAAAGCCCTGTTTACAGATAAATATATAGGCTAGTAAAAATCAGATAACGAGATCCCCGGTGTAGGCCTTCGGCCTCGTCTTCAGTCCGAGCGTCCGATATACACGATAGTCACTGGAAATAGAGGTGTGAATAAACATTGAGACTTGCTTGGACCTCTCCCAAAGAACACATGTTCAGACAGGCCGATGGAGGATAGCTTAAAGTTTCAAGCGCCTCTGGGTCAATTCAAATGGTTTGAAAAATAAAGATTTAAAAAAAAATCACCTATAATTATCCAGAATCAATTAATGGACCTCATTCACCAATCGTAAACAAACAACATTTAGCCACGTGATTATCTATCTCTTCTATACAAATTACGATCTAATTTTAATCAGCAATCGTTATCACGTGACAGTTTTTTCGTTGTTTTATCAATATTATAACCAAACCGTTCTTTATTTGGTGAATGAGGTCCATTGTGCCAATACTCATTCAGGCAATGTATGGTCATTTTGTATTTAGAATGGCTTGCATTAATAATCACTCCGCGGGACATAAATGTAAGCACTATATAATATCAGATTTTAAACAAATTCCCATGTTTCTTTGTCCAATTTTTTCGTGACATACCAAAAAGCAACTTTTAAATATTCTATAAAACTATGAATGTCTAAATTAGGCCATGTAACATTTGCATCAGTTTTTTGTTTTTTGTTGTTTTTTTTTACTGATTTTATAAAACCCATTTCATACAAAAACAGTAGGCCTAATTTATTCAAGACCCTATTTCACTATCGTCTCTTTGGTGCCCTAAATAGATGGTCAACTACTACATGTGGTCTTCTGAAAGCGATTTCTATATTTTTATTTTTAATGAAACATTCAACACAATCCAAATCTATGTCCTTATTGAAAAAAAAAATGAAAGCAATGAAGATAAGTCCATATGTAATTCTATGGGCTAATGAATTCTTGGCACTGAGACCTCGGAGAGTTAAGGGTTAACAGCTAATGTATCTAAGAGAGCGCGGGCGTAAATGAGTAACTAAGAGAAATAAAACAATATTGAAAAATAATGTAATGAAAATTTCTTAATATTGAACGCATAGACATAAATATAGACTGGAAAAAGGAAATAACTTCATGTCACTTGAAAACATGTATATCTATTGTTGTCGGATTTCCGAATTCTGAAAAGTTGCATGATCTTCAGTCTTAGAGATTAAACAAAACTATACTGCTCATAAAAGCTGTATAATAAAGTACACATAAAATTGCAAGTCACAAATTTTCGTTTCATAAAAACTCTTTCATCGGCCAGTCTATATTTATTTATGTCTATGCTTGAACGTCCAAAACACAACGAAAGAAATAATTACCAGCTTCCGAAAGGAAAAAGAAAAATGGCTATTGTTTCAGTAGTTGGAAAGAGCATAGAAATAGTTTAAATCTTTAAGTACCTTGGAACTGTGTAAGGCAATAAATTAAATTTTAATTGCAAACACAGACTACATCACCGAAAAAAAAAAAGGGGGCAACAAAGATTAAGGCTACTATGAAAAATGCCATCATTTAGTGTTAGCGAAAAAAGCATTGTCAATGTTTTGCCATGCTCCCGGTGTCCTCGGCATTCGGCCATGTTCAGCCAAGCATGCGTCCGGGGCCAAAGGCACTGGAAACAGCAATGCTTTACATGGGCATTGACTCGGGTCTCTCTCAAACAGAACTGTGTTCACACAGGTTTGGGTTATTTTACTGTTTGGCGTCCAAACAGGTTTTTTTTTTAAACTTAGAGCTCGAAGAGCCTTCGGCTCAGCTCTTTAGACGATCAAACGGTATGGCAATGTGAACATTAAAAATACATGTATTTTAAGTTTCAACATCCCTGCCTGGCAATGTGAACATTAAAAATACGTGTATTTTAAGTTTCAACATCCCTGCCTGGCAATGTGAACATTAAAAATACGTGTATTTTAAGTTTCAACATCCCTGCCTGGCAATGTGAACATTAAAAATACGTGTATTTTAAGTTTCAACATCCCTGCCTGGCAATGTGAACATTAAAAATACATGTACTTTAAGTTTCAACATCCCTGCCTGGCAATGTGAACATTAAAAATACATGTATTTTAAGTTTCAACATCCCTTTATCAGTTTCCACATATTGTATATTGTAATTTTTGATAACTTCCATAAACGCTTAATGTCCAAGCCTAGGTTCTCATATTTTCGTTGCTTTTCCATTTCCATTTTTTATTAAGTTGTGAGACTTTATTTTTATTTTAATTACACAAATACCCTTTTAAAAACACAATTGAAAAATGTAAAGCTTCTTATAATGTTTAGTCTACTATGGTTATAGTATAGCACGGCAGTGTAATATATATGCACTTTTATTTGCTAGTAGACTTTTATTTATTAGTAAGCTCAATAACTTTATTTAATTTTCGACAAAGGTCAAAGCTAATAAGCATGATGATGAACATTCCACATTTCCCGATGGCGCTAGTACGCCCTATTCGAATATACTAAAAAAGCGACATTGAAATATTGAGAGATGACAGCCCATTATCATAGTGATTATCATAGTGATTATCAATGTTCTTTGTGAACTTCGGTGCAGAACCGGGATGGGAATGGGGGGGGGGGGGAGAGGTGAGGAATTAAAGCATCGACATGACGGTCCTGGCGGTGGTTCAATGACACAGGAAAGTGTGTAGGAAGACAATGACCTCCGTAAAGCTTACGCAGGTCCCTGGGCATTGACCAGGCTGAACCCGCCAGACCCCGCGCCGCGCTGTTCCTCACGGGGGCGTAATTCCTGCTAACAGTCCTTAAGGAACCGGAAGTAGCCTACACTGTAGGAATAGGACACTGCAAACGGTCTTCCTTGGAGAGCAGTTGGATAGAAAAAGACGCTGGCCCCTTATTTCGATATGAGTTGGACAAGAGTGGGCAATGAAAATGCTATCACTTATCCAACAATCCTTAATGTATGAAACCTTGATTAGTTTCGTTTCGTTGGGATAATGCAATGGACAATTGGAGGTGGGGGGGGGGGGGACTGGTGTAAATGTAAGATAGAATATAAAATGTGGAAGAAAACATGAGAAAACAAAATATTATCAAGCCAGTAAATGAAAATGCTTTGTTGATTAGACTTGCCAAGCCGCATGCCTGTGCAGTTTGCAGTGCAATTTTGCAAGGCGCTAATAGTATCATATATACACGCCCTATTAATAATAAATGTGGCAGCCCTTCGACACCAAGTGAGAGACCTTGGCCTCAAATATTGACACCTTGATATCTGATATAGTTCAGTACCAACGATGTTACGTAGTACATTATAAGCGGGTCATGGAATACTTCTATTATCAGCGATAAACATTTGATAACATCACTGTTACACACAACAGAAAACTCTCGCCAGTAGCGAGTTATAGAGCTTGTTCACGTGAAATCCAGAACTATTTCACGTGCGCGCAAACATAGGCCTACTGTCAAATAATCAGAACAGGGAGAATTTTTTTTTTAAATTTCATAGTTAAAACAAGAAGAGTAGATGTATGCGTCTTCATGTAAAAAGCACCAGATTGCAGAATGCTTTGTTTGATAGCTTACTTTGGTAGAAAACTAGTCTATATTAAAATAGCTCTGTTTAGACTTTTATAGGCGATACAAATGTAGGCCCTATTGCAAAATATTTCAAGATTCGGTACTTCTCTTTTTCCATAATTAAGTAAAACAAAATATGTAGCCTAAAATGAAGATTTGAAAGATAAATCTATGCAGGTCTTAGTTAGAACTGCTAAAGCTGAAGAGTGCTAAGCCAATAGGTTAATAACTAAGAAAATCATTAAATCCTCCGTCGTGGTCGAAGATCTGAACAATGTTATGCCCTATGAACACATAGATAACCGTGATGTTCCCAGCTTCACCTTAAAATACCTGTAACGCTCAAGACTTTGGCAGGATAAATCTATTGCAGAATTGCATGCAGTTTTGATCTTATTTTTTCTTTCCTGGCAACCTTTGTCTCATATTTTGAAATACCCACACCAGTGTTTCTCAAACTTTTTTGTCAGCCGGCACAGTAAAAAAAACTACAAAAATTTCGCGGCACACCACGAAGAGCAACAGTTGTTTTATAATAAAAAGATTTGACCTGTTTTTAAGTATTACATTTAATGTGAAGGGTTTGCCTGTTTTTTAGAGCAAATGGGATTTAATCGAGGCTCCAAAATCGACAAACTCGCATTTCATCGTCTATTGTAAGAAGTCTCTCTCTTTTCTTAGACTTCATTTCAGGCAGTGCTGAAAATCCAAACTCACAAAACATGAAGATGCAAATGGAAGAATTATTTTGATTGCTTTTGAACTGATTGCAGCATATAACGTGTTGATTGAAATCCAAAACACATCCAGACTTTTCTAGGCAAAACTTGACTTAAGAACTGCATTGTTTTTTTTTTAATCAATGAGCTGCTCTGCTTATTCAGTTGTAAGATTTGTAGCTTCATTGTTTCCAAATGGATAGCTAACCCATCCATACTCATTACTTCCAACTGTTGGAAAGTAATGCTGCAATGCTGACTGCAGGTGTGTCAAAGTGTCCAGGATTTCGGGGGTGATTTCTTTATTTGAAGCAAATTCATTGTAAGTAGGAAAGCAGTCGAAGACTCCTTTCGAGATCTTACTTTGCCACAAAGACACATTTTTCACTAAATGATTTCAGTTTTAAGGATGCAGTGATGATGGTTTCCGATGGTCCTTGAAGACTTAAATTCAATGAATTTAATTTGTCAAATAAATCAGAGAGAAATGTCACCTTAACCCACCAGATCTCGTCATGAATAGAAAATCTAAAGCCTTTTTTTCAGCCTCCAAGAATGAAATCAGCTCAGCCTTGAGTTGGACGACACGCTTTAAAACTTTTCCCCTGGAGAGCCAACGAACGTTGGTGTGATACAGGAGACATTTGTAGTCCGAATCCATTGCTTCACATAGCTCTGAGACAAGTCGGGATGCAAACGGTCGAGATTTGATGAAGTTTACAACTTCAATCACTTGATCCAGAACAGACAGTTGTAAGATTTGAAGGCAAGAGCTTCTCTGTGGATCATGCAGTGAACAACTAATACATTTGGATTTTCTTGACGCACAAGAGTGACGAATCCCTTTCTATTTCCCTGCATGGAAGGACAGCCATCGGTGCAAACGCTGACAGTTTTTCCAATGTAGTTTGAATAGCAAAATGTTTTCGTTCACCACTTTGAAAATATCCTCGCCTTTGGTTGTAGTATGTAAGTCTTTGCAAAATAAGAATTCGTTGACACATTTTTCATCCTTTATGAACCGAATAAAAGCTAGCATCTGGGCTTTGCCGCTAACGTCAGTGGATTCATCAACTTGACGAGAACACAGCAGAGACACTTAATCGTCAGTCACGTCGAAGTGTTCGCACATTTGATCTTGTAAATCTGACGATAAGTCTTCAATTCTGCGCGAGATAGTATCATTTGACAAGGAACTTTTTAAACTTTTTCGGCGGCACCTAAATCACCTTAACAATTTACATGAAACAAATCGCTTATTATTATCGTTACCAATTCAAGAACTGCTGTGCGTCTGCTATGTCGGCCTACATTTGAGTCATTATAATAATATATGTATAGTGGACAATTCCATAACCTGAATAGCTAACACCTCTTTCCGTCAATATGGAGCGATCCACTACTACTACTGGTCGTCTCAACGTAAAATAAAAATGTAATAGTAGCCAGGCCTGTGTAACGCTCTAAGCGTGGCGTTCTAATAACTCCCGCGGCACACCTGCAAATCTTCGGCGGCACACTAGTGTGCCGCGGCACACAGTTTGAGAAACACTGACCTACACTAACATCGGATAGTTTTTCCCAGATTCTCACATTCCTTGAAGGAGTTCATAAGAATATATTTTTTCTGATCTTATCTTATAAAATACAGACGTTACTTCAAAAAAGATGATTACGTCCTAAGCGTATCCCTATTTCAATTTAGACATGAGTGTCAATCAATGACCTAAATTCTGCCAAGTCACTGGTTTTCCTGGCTGATCAATGCTCTAATAGCACTAGGGAAGAAGGAGCATTTGCCCAAATTTGTTTTAGCATATGGAACAAGGAATGTGCTTCTATCTTTGTGTCTTTCTGAGTATTTTATTAGTTTTTGTATTTGAAGATTATGGTTCAGTGTTTTATGTATCATTGCTACTTTCCTTTTAAGTCTTCTGTCCTGAAGGGTTTCTACATTTGGTGATTTTACTAAAGGTGTTACTCTAAGCAAATGTGAATATTCGTTTGTTATAAATCTCACTGCTCTATTTTGTATCTGTTCCAGCTTCTTAATGTTTTCTTGAGTTGACGTGTCCCAAACAGAGGATGCATATTCTATTATTGACCTAATCAAGGTAAAAAAGTCATTAACATTTTAGTTGTATGTTCTTTTTAGCAAAAGACTGTATATATGATAAAATTGTACTTAATATGAGTGGAAAACGCATTCCTGGCAAGCCTATATAAGTAGAGTAGGCCTATGTACAAAACATAAGTGAATACTCAAGCCAGCTTTGGTTTATGTTTTTCTCTGGTACGCTATTCTGCCTCGACGTGGCACTTTTATCTTATATAATAAAGACGTTACTTCAAAAAAAGAAGATAATTCCACTCGGGTGGAAACGATTGCTAGAGGAAGTGATGAAGCTAAATGAATAGCAAAACAAAACTCTTGTGGAAGTGTCTAAGGGAATGCAAGAGCTTTCCCATTGCACGGTGCGGTGTTGGAAGAGAGCTTCCACATCTGTGTCGATAATTCATTCGCCGTTTCTTGCATGGTTAGCTTGGTAAAACATAGGAAGATGGCGAGGTTCCCGGTGTGCTCAGCATTCCGCCTTGTATTCTAATAAATGCGCCCGGAGTGTCAGGCACATTGGAAATAGCAATGTTTTATATAGACAATCTCACGGCTTATGGTTTACGGTGAAGTTTAGGCTTCTCAAACTCTTCAATTCAACACCGAAAGACAGCAACTCCTGTACTAAAACTCTACACCGATTTACACTTTGGCCCTTTATAGGCTTGTAGGTCAAACACTTTAAAAAAAAAACATTAACAAGCCTTAAAAAATGTAGGCCTATATAGACTGAAAATGAAGAAGATATTGTGAAAATTGTACATGTATTGTTTAACTGCACTGTTCCTTAGCAAAGATTGCTACCATGTTATTATATGGTTAAATAGGTGCACTCGAGTAGAACGATGGGAAAGATCGTGATCTGATAATACAGACCAACCGATATAATAGAGTCAACAGAAATATATGTCATGTAGACCTATACATTGCCTCAAAATGCCAACAACTAATTAAGCTCTACTGGAGTTTTATATATAAAAAAAAGGTTGACCTATCCGAATAGGATACCTTGTCAAGTCTAGGTCTATTCAATATGAATAGGATACTCTGTCAAATAACGCACACTAAGAACGTGAATCACAGGTGTATAGTCAAGTAACACTGAACGGTAGGTATATTACAAAGACTCTCAACCTGTGGCTCGCGACCCTCTTGGAGATCGGATGACAATTTTTCAAGTGTCGCCAATGATCACCGGAAGCATCCATATTTTCTTCCTTTTATTCACAGGTATAAAACTTGACATTGTACAAAATTGTTCCATTAGTAGGCTATTTAGGCTACTTTTTTTTTTTAAATTATTATTACTGACGTTCGAGGATAGATGTTGTAAACAACTAAATCAGAATGATTTCAAACATTTTAATGTTCGAGGCATAAATAGGCCTATATGAAATTTTAAAGTTAAAATTACTGTCCCTTATGGCCTCAAACTGCGTGACGTAATGCCATTGCAGAATCGAGGATTGTATTTCTACGTAGAAGATCTGCGCATGTCGTGACGTTTCCTAATTGATAGTCCTTCACTTGACAATTAGTTAGAAAATATCACGAACTTTTTTTTTTCTTCACAGTATGGTTTTAGGTCTACTTCAATAGTTAAATCAGGAATTGAGAAACTTGTGAGTGTGTCATTTGTAACAGAAGGTTTTAAAAGCATATCAGCCGAATCTATGAAGCTTAACAAACGGAAACGTGAGTTTGATAGTAAAAATTAGCAGATTAAGATTCCCAGAGGCCTAGCCTAAGTCTGACGGAGTCAAGAAAGTTAGACTTGTCTCTGGTTGCCAATACCTTTATCAAAACATAGCAGTCGTTGAAGCTTCTTATTTAAGTGGCTCTCAGAATTGCCAGAGCTATGAAACATCACACCATTGCTGAGGAGTTAGTGTTGCCGCAGCCTAAGACATTTTTCTTCCACTTCTCATGAATAAGTGCTCGGATTTCTGCCGTAGCTTGTAAAAACGTGCTTGGCTGATAAAGCTTTTCATCTCAACTTTTTATCAAATATATGTAGGCCTACAAGCAAATGTTTTAATTTGAAAAAATGGATTTAAGCCTAATAGCTATTTTTATTTTATAGCTTCATTCACACTATTTTTACATTGACACATTCGCTTTACTTATTACATTATTATTGCGTTTAATTGTGACTATATCGACAGTAATGCGCAAATAAAGACCCGCGGGTCGCGGTAACATATGTCTAGTATATATATATATATATATATATATATATATATATATATATATATATATATATATATATATATATATATATATATATATATATATAAGCGAACGAAATAAATAAAATCAATTATTGCATAAATCTAGTTTACATTTTACTCACCGTGGCCAGTCTTCAACTGATGTGCATTTCCCAAAATTGGCAATTTTTGAGGTCCTGGAAACCGGTCAACCATATCTCGAACTTTTTTGGTTGAGAAATGGTAAAAAATGTACAGAAAAATAAGAGCAACTCCAATGATTAGTGTTATATACATTATTGTAATTGTTTGAAATATAGCTCCTGTTTACAATAAATACTAGATTTAGAAATAAAGCGTTTAGTAGATCAAGATTAGATCTAATTTATCCAGATCTGGATTTTAAAAAAATCAACACAAAAAAAAAATAGCCACTGATGTAGCATCTGATCTAGGCCAATATGAAGTATATGATCTACTAAATCTTTTACGAAGTCTACTGGCACTGAACTAAAAAAAATGCCAACAAGTGTATTGTAAATAGTAGGTCACGTGATAGATATTTATAGAATACTTTTTTAGTGATACTTCGTAACCTCAGCAGTCTTTTCAGGGTCTCAAGATTCAAGCTTTGGATAACGCATTTTTTTTTCTGCCTTCTGGGGTTAAAATGTAAAATAATTTGATTAGCCTCAGAAAGTAAGCAAGCAATGGTAACCTAAATTAGAGATCTCGATTTCTAGATTTAGCCGTAAATTACCCAATAACTGAATGAGGCATATGATAAAAATGATATAATCATAATATAATTATATAAATAATATAATGATTAAAATGATATATAATTATATTAGTATTAGTATTAGTCACTTTATAGTTTAATTTATCTACCTCTAATACCTCTATATTACTATTTTAGTAATAGTAGTATTAGTCTATATACTAGTAATATGAGTATATGTACTAATGAGTAACTAATGTAGAGATAGAGACTCTATTAGAGACAGTAGAGTAAACCGTTTAAACGACTCTAGAATTAGATCTATCGTAATCTATGATTCGAATCAGTATCATGAGTATGACTATACTTATAGACTATAATAATATATAACATATCAGTATATATGAGTTACTATGAGTATGACTATTGTCGTGTAAGACATATTGATCATATTGTCACTATATAGATGTATAGACACTATAAGATTATAGTGACAGTCACTAGATATATTGATGATATAAATAATATATCTACTAATCTAGGTCACTAGATAGAGCTATTCCAGTTTTTTTTTTAAATTCTCGTCTACTCTAGAATTATAGAATCTAGATCTATAATAATCTAATATAAATAATAGTATTAATTAATAGGCTGATTATCATTTCATTTTTATGTTTTAAATTCATTATAAATTAAATCTTTTTGATCTGCTAGATCTGGTTGTTGAAAATTCAAAATCTCTGCTTTTCACTAGTGACTATAAACTTTAAATCATATCGGGAAATTGGGGAGGGAGCTTTGGCAGTCACTCAACTTGAAGCACCAATACTGACCTCCTTTCATCTCACTAAAATAGATTGCCATTTGCATTGTATATAGTCATCCCCCATATGGGATACAGAAGAGTTGAGAGAACCACTGCTTGGTAGACATTTATTTTGTAGGTCACGGCAGGTGTAGTGATTTATTCCGCCACACTCGCATTTGGAGGCGTCCAAAAGCATTAGTCCTTGCCAGAGGGTTATCAACTTCCCTTGCCAAAAAAAAACTTAATACAGTTGACGCTTGATAATCCGACATTCTTTAATCTGACACTCAGTAATCTGACACAATTGCAGATGCATACATTAACTGCTCATGCATGTTTTCTTGTTGAAAGACATTGAAGAAAAAGTCTTGATAGATTGTTTGCATAGAAATAAACAAAAGACTATTATGATTATTACAGATTTTTTTAATACACATTTAAATTCATGAAATTAATGTATGTTGTGGTTTGTACATTTTTAGAATGTAGGAAGATTAAATTGTAATTTATTACAGTTTATGAAAGCTGAAATACATTTTGAATTGCTTAGATCAAAACAATAACTGTTGGATTATCAAGAGTCAACCTGTAGTGCCTATATCACTAACACGTAGGCTACATTAAGGATCTTCAAGTATTGTTTCATAACCTGACCAATTCTAGCCCAAATGGTCAAAATATAATTTGAGGTCTAATATAAATAAACTTTATTTATCTTTATCATTCTTATGCTGGCATTATGGTTAAGGAATTAATATTTTTCAGTTGACTTTACCTACATCTTATCTCAATCTACATCAAGTGTGAAATGTCTTCGAAAACAGAAGAGCCTGGATTTCACCAGCATGAATGTCCAGAGCATCAAGAACAGCATCAGTCAAGTGTTCAAAGTAAGTTGTTTTCGGATCATTTCCTACTTTAGTTGTGAAGTTAATCTGGTCATGCAGTTTGGAATGACAGGAATTTAAAATCAAGTAGAGTCTAGATGCTTTCTTTTGTCATGGGCACATTTGGGCAATCATAGATTTGGAAAGCTACTGTGGTATATATGACATACTTGACTTAATCCTGTTTACCCCAAGAGGAGCTTAGGGCTGTGAAGTACATATATTTAGGTATATATCTACTATGCATCACCTGGATAGACTCAGCTTAATGAAGACGTTTGCAACTGGATTGAAATGTCTGTAAAATGGGGTGTCGTACAGATCTTCCAACCTATTTTTTAAAAAGAAATGGCTGTCACAAAAGTTGCAGTGAAATGGAGGCCAATATGAGGAAAGTTCAAACAGGGACACCCTTGTATAACTTGGTGCCACACTTTCAATGATAAGCTCAGAACAGTGGTCGCAAGGTGGGAAGAGGCTCCAGACATTGCCAGTGACAAATCTTTATGGAGACAGCTTGCCATGCAATGCTCAGAATGGTGTTGGAGGATTTACGTCTTAGTCAGTCACAATATTTTCTCCTGCCAAGGGAAGAGAGGCAAGCTTTAACCATGAGAATAGAACAGCAAAGTATGGACAAGTGTTACAACAGGTTTAACTCTGGACAAGAATACACTAGACAAACAATGCAATGGTTATTAAAAAATGCTTTACATCCAGATTGTTAAATGTGGCTAAAGGTTTAACATTATTGTATGATTATTCATTACTTTTCACATTAAAACAATTTTTTTTTTACCTCTAAGAGCTTACTTAGATACAACACAACTACCCCTTTGCAGACACTGCGCCCACCCTTTTGAAACCGTAAACCATATCCTCTTTGAATGCCCCTCCCTAATCCACCTTAGGCAGACCCTACTTCCACTACAGCCCAACATAACCAACACCCTGTACGGCAGTGCTGAACAACTGAAGAAAACAGCACACTTTTTTTCCTTGGCACAGTCTGCAAAAGAGCTCACAGCTCAGCAGCAATAAAGCTGGCTAGAAGAAGAAGAAGATAAGCGGACTAAATTCATGAATTGCACAGGGGACAAAAATGTTTTTTGATTCACATTTGTTAAGATAATTCATTGTTTATTATAGACAGTATAACTGTATATTCAACCTTTTAAAAATTCCTTATAAAATGTGTTCATACTTCCTTGAGTGCATTTCAAAATTGTTTTTTATTGTATGTTGAATATTTCTACTGCTCTTATCTGTTTAGTCACTAACTCTCTCATTTGAGGACAACTATAGTAAACTCAGGTGTACCTCAAGGAACAGTCTTGGGTCCACTACTATTTTTAATTTACATAAATGATTTACCAAATTGCATTAGTTCAGGAACAAAAGTCAGATTATTTGCAGATGATTGCATAATATATAGAACAATAAAAACAAGACAAGATACAGATATTTTATAAAGAGAATTAGATGAATTACAGAAATGGGAATCAAATTGGAGCATGTCTTTCCACCCAGAAAAATGTCAGTTGTTAAGAGTAACAAAAAAACTAAAACAAATTAATTCCACTTATCTTATTCATGGCAAACCAGTAACACAGACTAAAAACGCAAAATATCTAGGTGTTATAATAAATGAAAAACTGTCATGGAATCCACATATTGATGAAACTATAAAAAAATCCAACAAAGCATTAGGGTTTATTAAAAGAAATTTCTATAAATCAAAAAAGAACATAAAACTAAAATGTTATTTAACCTTGGTTAGGCCAATAATAGAATATGCATCCACCGTGTGGGACCCCTCAACTCAAGAAAACATTAAGAAACTGGAACAAACACAAAATAGAGCAGTGAGATTCATAACAAACAAATATTCACATTTGACTAGAGTAACACCATTAGTAAAATCACTAAATTTAGAAAGCCTTCAGGACAGAAGACTCAAAAGTAAAGTAGCAATTATACATAAAACACTGAACCATAATCTTCAAATACAAAAACAAAATTTAATAAAATACTCTGAAAGACACAAAAATAAAGGCACATTCCTCGTCCCATATGCTAGGACAAATTTGTACAAATACTCCTTCTTCCCTAGTGCTATTAGAGCATGGAATGGGTTGCCTGAGCTAGCCAGAAAAACCAGTGACTTGGCAGAATTTAAGTCATTGGTTAATATGCATGACTAAATGCATGACGCGTAGGATGTAATCATCTTCTTTTTTGAAGTAACGTCTGTATTATATAAGATAAGATAAGCATTAGGATTTATTTAAAGAAATTTCTAAATATAAAATAAGAACATCAAACTAAAATATTATTTAACTTGGTTAGGACCATAATAGAATATGCATCATCTTCTTTTTTGAAGTAATGTCTGTATTATATAAGATAAGATAACTATTGGAAGAATATTTAAAAAAAAAAAGAAAAACGAAGAAAAATCATGACTATTATCTTTTATGTGTCCATTACATTGAGTTTCTAAGTTTATTCAAATGAGTTTAGTGAAAATCCAGTCATTTAGTATATATTATGTACTATAAGCTTATAAGAAATATGCAAGTTTTAATTACTGTTTAGAAAAATGTTTTATATGTTTTAATTACTTTATAAAAAAAAAAAACTTATGTTTTTATAATGCATATTTTGAAAATTAGCATTTTTTACTGTCCTCTTTTTTTCTAAGAAAATTTTGGTAGTTAATTTATAAAGTTTGAGACTTATTATCTTCATTTAGAGGGAAAAAAAAGGTCAAAATGTTTTTTAAGCAAAGGAAAGTACTAGTTTAGAGAGTAATGACATTGAAAAATGGAATTTCAATATCTATATTCCCAAAACACTTGACTTGTTATCAGTCTAACTTGCTTGACTAACTTTGAAACTTCTATTCATAGAAAGTGCTAGTCAGTGAACTCTGCAAAGAATATATCATAAGTACAAAGGTCAATATCTATAGAGACAGTTTTTTTTTCTGTCTTCTTAACTTCCAGTGTTTAAAAAATTATTATTTATTAACTTTGGTTCTAACAAAGGTGCATCCTACAGTTTGATGATGTACTTGTTATCTTATGTTTGAAACAAGGGACACAATCAATTTCTTCTATTACAGCACAGCTCATTTTTTATATATGATGGTTTGCAAATGTTCATGTATGTCCATTTATTTACTGAATACTTTACTGAATACAAAGAAAGATTTGAAGTTTGTGCGGTAATACCCTGTGATAGTGTGTTCAAAATAGCCTCAATTAATTTTAAGATGGTTGTATTTTGAAAACTTTTAACGGGTCTCAATTAATTTTAAGATGGTTGTATTTTGAAAACTTTTAACGGTCAAACAACCAGAGTTTTTGTGTTGTCAATTAGCTAGTAATTGTTTTCCCAAAGAAATACATAAACTGTCAAATTTCTTGTCTTCCATGGCATCAAAACTAAGCTTTCTTAGCTTTTAATTCAGTTTGAGAATACATCGTTTAAACATTTTCACTAGATCTGGCATTGCTACTCTGAACTAATTTGCCAATTATACACTTCTAAGGAGTAACATACTTGCTCAAAAAAAGTGATTTATTAAATAAAAACTAATACTTTAGATGCAATATTAGTTTTTTGGCATAAAGATTAATTTGGAATAAAACATTTATTTGGTATGCACTCTGACTCAGGTACTTCTTAGAGGAACTTTGTATGCACTCTGACTCTGGTACTTCTTAGAGGAACTTTGTATGAAAATAATGGTACTTCTTACAGGTACTTTGTATGAACATAATGGTACTTCTTAGAGGAACTTTGTATGCACTCTGACTCTGGTACTTCTTAGAGGAACTTTGTATGAACATAATGGTACTTCTTAGAGGAACTTTGTATGCTCATAAATGGAACATATGAAAAGCTTAAGTATGATTTACTGTTGTTGTTGTTTTTTTTTCATTTTTCTTATTTTTTTTTTTATACTTGAATATTTTGAAATATTTTTTCACATTTAGTCAACAGCAAGATGGTAGATGAGTGGAAGACTTTGACAACTCAAGTTGGTGGACATCAGTTTGAACAGGGAGATAAACATGGTAAAGTGACACCTGTTTATATACATTAGTTTGAACAGGGAGTAACATGGTAAAGTTACAGCTGTTTATATACATTAGTTTGAACAGGGAGATAAACATGGTAATGTTACATATATTAATATACATTAGTTTGAACAGGGAGATAAACATGGTAAAGTTACACCTGTTTATATGCATTAGTTTTCTTTTCAGACTTACAGTCCATTGAAACAATAAAAAATATTCATTTATCCTGTAAACATTAACTTACTTTGTAAACATTAACTTACTTTGTAAACATTAACTTACTTTGTAAACATTAACTTACTTTGTAAACATTAACTTACTTTGTAAACATTAACTTACTTTGTAAACATTAACTTACTTTGTAAACATTAACTTACTTTGTAAACATTAACTTACTTTGTAAACATTAACTTACTTTGTAAACATTAACTTACTTTGTAAACATTAACTTACTTTGTAAACATTAACTTACTTTGTAAACATTAACTTACTTTGTAAACATTAACTTACTTTGTAAACATTAACTTACTTTGTAAACATTAACCTATCCTGTAAATATTCACCGATCCCTGTGTTTGACTTTTATAGCTCCCAGGTGTTCTATTACTTTCACTGGCCAATGCCCAACAGTACTTCGGAAGTAAATAAATTCTTAAACTTGTCCAGAAACATTAATTTTCATTTCTCATTAGGAGTTTTATTTGTATAATGTAAATCACAGTGTTGCAAACCTGGGGTCCTGGGTTCAAATCTTGGTGAAGATTGGGATTATTAATTTCAGGGTGCTCCTGAGTCCACCCAACTCTAATGGGTACCTGACTTTAGTTGCTGAAAGTAAAGATGGTTGGTAAAGGCAGTTGATCATTGTACTGGCCACATGTCACCCTGCTCGTTGGCCAAAGAAACAGATGACCTTCACATCATCTGCCCTGTAGATCCTAAGGCCTGAAAGGGAAACTTTAACTTTACTATGTAAATCACAATTACAAGAAAATGACATTTTAAAGATCATATCTTTATCTGGTCATGTAGTATAAGTTTCAGATTATAGTCACCATGGTCAAAAGTCTGCAGCCATCCATTGCTGTCCTGGAGAAGATCTGGGCTAGGATATCTTCATTTGTGAAAAAACATCTGTAACTAGTAAAACAATTCAAAATTCTTACATTCTTGAAATGGAATGTCTACTGAGTCTGTAGTGAATAATCTCTACTGGAGATTCCCCCAAGTATATCACAACTTATATTAAAGCCATTTTTAACTCTTCTGTTATATTGTTATATTTTTTGCACAGCAATGATCACTACAACCATTTCCAATGTTATGTCTCTACAGGTATGGTTGATATTGGGAATGGGTTTGTTTTGAAGTCGCTACAGAATCCACCCAGGGGTGTTAGAGAGCTCAATTTTTACCAGAAAGTATTTGACAAAGAATGTGCAGACGCTGACCTCATTGAGCTTAGAGACTTCATGCCAACTTTTCATGGAACTGTAGAAAAAAACGAAGGTTTGGGCTAATGCTTTTTCATGATTATTTTTATTTTCCTAAGAATATTTGTATACTGTAACACTTTTATGTTCGACGTACGTAGACAAATTAATTTAGGTTTCTCTGACTTGACGTCACACTGAATGAGAACCTTATTTGTTCTCTCTTGAGTATGATGTGAACCTAGAGATAGTCTATCAATTGTAATACAGGCAATGAAGTGGTAACTTTTGATTAGTTGAAATGCAATATTTAGAATAAACAAGCACTGTATTTTTTCATAAAATATCCAATGTTATATAACTATATTTATGTTATTGTGTAGTTCTTTGTTAAATCCACTTGCCACCCAGTACTTATTATCTTTCTATATTTAACTTCTGACTTGCACCTAAGGCAAAACAAATTTTGAGCAGTAGAGTAAAAGTTTTTTCTCAAGTATCTTTTTTAATGATGATGATTTTTTTTGGCTATTTGTATACTTCTTCAGTGGTGATATTCTTTGTGGAATTGACACTGTAATGAATAGATTAAATTATAGATAAGAATTTCTTTGTGGGACATAATAATATAGACAAAAGGCTTTGATAATTTTATGTTAATATTAATTTTTATTGAAGGTAAATTTTTGAAGCTAGCCAATTTGACTTACGGTTATAAAAAACCATGTGTGATTGACCTCAAAATGGGGAAGGTGACTTATGACCAGGAAGCAACACCAGAGAAAATTGCAGGTGAAATAGCCAAATACCCTCCCTTGACCAAACTTGGATTTCAGATCACTGGGATGATGGTAAGTGAACTATGAGTACATTTATTATATTTTTTTAATAGATTTTATAGATTTTAAATAAACTTCCATGGAGAGACAAGACTGCAAGAATACTGTGAGGCATGATGACTATATTCTCTGTACCAACTGTTCTCTATATGTCAAATGTTAACTCCATAGGAGGTTTCAATGTAGACCTGTGATGCCCAGCTCTTTTTAGGCCAAGGACTGTATAAATGTTAAACACACTTCAGGCTGGCCACATCACTAAAAACATTGTCCAGTAATATAATACTGAGCCTATGTGCTTCTATTATGCACTGTGATGTTTTCAGGAAATGGATAGCACCTCATCACTTGCCATCTCCCACCCCCATCTCTGATAAATATTTCAAAATATACAACTTAAAAAAAATCCTCAGCATACTTGAACATTGCAAATAGAAGCTCAACTCAGCCAAATTCAATTTCATATTTGACAATAATTGACAATGTGCAACCCCAAGTGTCCAGCCAATGCTTATTTCATTATTATAATTATGATCGAAGAGTTTGAGAATTTAAGAGCTAAAAGTTGTATTACTTCTACTGTTTATGAAATAATGAATTACACAGACACAAAGTTTCTGAAATTTAATGTTTTGTTTTAGATCTATGACCCAGTTACAGATGAATATGAAAAGTTTGGTAAAAATTTTGGTAAATCACTAACAGAAGAAACAATAATCAGTGAAGGTACATTGCTTTACAATTCAAATAATGTAGAAAGAAAGGGTTTTTTTTTGTTTGTTTGTCTGTGTCTATTTTCAATTTTCACTGTTAAAGCATCTTTTTTATTTAATAATTGAAATGAAACATGGCCAATTCTAGTTTCCTATTTATATTTAAAAAATAAAAACCATATTAAATAAAATTCCTTCAAACTCTTTAAGCAGATTGAAAGTTAGTAACTGAGGAAATAAATGTGCGAGATGGAAAACATTATCATGACACACTGAAACAAAATATTGGAGTGATCAAACTGTGCAGGACTCGGAGTGTCATTATGATTAAGAGCTAGATCTCACTGTATCCTAATGTTTGCCATGGAAGTAATTAATAACTCAACATCTAGATTTTTGCAGAAATATTTTGATTGTGATAACAATGTTTTGATGCATGTTTGTATTTGTGTCTTGTTACAGGTCTAGACAAATTTTTTCGTCAGGGAAAAGGGGAGCTAAGAAAAGATGTAGTTCAACCGATTTTGTTCAAGTTAAAGAAACTAGAATTTTGGTTTCTGAAACAGAGGAAGTACTCTTTCATAGCTAGCTCACTTTTCATGGTCTACGAGGGATCCAAAGTGGTAGACACAATAATTAAATCTGCTAAGGTTAAGAATGATTTGATTCATACCAAAACAGAACTCCCCAGTGACACTATTGAATCTAGATTAGTCGAGGGGCAAGATGGTAATAAGAACAGGCAGGAAAAATCGGTCACAAATCAGAAACGTCACATTCAAGGAGATGATGATGCAGTGGCAACTAAAAAGTTCAAACTTAACAATGATTCTTTATCAAAGCCATCTGAACAGAAACATGATCTTCCAGAGCTTGAGAAGTCAGAAGACACAGCTCAAGTCCATTTAATAGACTTTGCTCATGCATTTCCAGCGACAGATAGAGATTCTAATTTTTTGTTTGGGCTTCAGAAATTGATAAATATTATGAAGACTCTAGTAAAGTAAATTGTTTATCTTATATTCACTCTTAATAGACACATTAGTTTTTTTTTAAATAATTTCTCTCTTACATAAATTAGGAAAGTAAACTGCCTGTCAAAAATGCGCATTAATACTAGACAGATCAAACCGTTAGTGTTTTTCTGTCTTTAGAAGAACATTGGTTGCAATATCTGCTGTATCAAGGTCTTCTCCTGAGTCCAATTATACATAAGAACTGGACATTGAACTAGGCAGTTGTTTTGTTATAAAAAAAAAAAAATGGATACAAATAATTAATGTTGTTGACTATATCCACTTTATCCTCATCTGTCTCTCGACTTTTGTCTTAGTGGTACCGCGACAGTTTGTGCCACCGAATTCCCTTCACTTTCTCCAGTCAGCAGCTGTTCTTAGCAGATTGTCAAGTGAGAGGCTGGTCCACTATTAGTGAGTCTATACTGTATGCAATGCACCTTGTTGTTGATGATCATATTGTTAGTGGAACTGTTTTTAAAAGTCTAAATAGTACCCTCATGTTTCCTCAGTATTGTTTAGCCTTTATGTTTTTTACTTGCTTATTTCTGATGGATTTGTTTGCATCAGATGTGGCAAAATAAGCAGTTCACAATTGGGTTTGCATGATCATGTGATATACTGTACTCATAACTTAATCTTCAGGATAGAAGATAATGCTTTTATAAGTGAATCTTTGAGAAATATATTAACCCTAAATGATCCATAATTTCTAAATATATGCAAATTTGTAATTATATTAAAATGTTCAGAGCAGAACATTTTCTGAAGTACTACAAACATGGACTTCCTGCAGCTCTCTCCGTACAGAAATGGTTCACTATGGACATCTCCTGAAGGTGATATTTATTTTTAAAAATCTTACTTTTCAATTTCATGTGACCATTTCAAGTTTAAATTTTTATCTTTATAAAATCTGAAAGCAATTTGAGTATCGTTATTTGCTTGTAACAATTTGTATCATTAAGGATTGGTTTGATGTTTATTGTACATTATTTGATGGGCTGACTTGTTTGTTCTTGAATGAATGTTGTGATATTTCTTCCAATGAACTGCTGAGCATTAATGGAAAGGGCCAGACAAGGTTTTCTAGGTAATTAAATTATAATGTTATTGTGAATGCCAGGTTCTGTTTATGTAAATAGTATTAGAGCAAAAAAAAAAAGAATTATTCTTTTTATTTTGTTTTGCATTTCTGCTAGTGACTGCACAATGTGCAGTGCACATTGTCTAATGCAATCAGCAGCAATAGTTTCCAATGAATGAGTGGCATGGTGCCATACAATATTCACTGGCTGATTTTTTTATTGGATCTCAAATGTCTGGCAATATTTTTGTGTTGAATTTTTTAAAATATTTTAAAAGCTTTTAACAAATGTAACTTCTTTTTAAAATACTGTTTTAACTTGCACCTAATCACAGAACCAGGTGTGTGTCTGTATTCTTAATTGTTGCTTATACTATAGTCCTATTGATATACTTTTAAAGTATAAGAAATTACGCGCTCTTGACAAGATGGCTGCTCCCTGTTTACAGTTATCATAGATGAGTTAAATTTTCGTTTTGTTGTATATAAACCAAATAGAATTCCTTTAAAAAGCTATTCAACTAATAAACTAATATCTTTAAATTATAGATTTAACTTAATTTAGCATTATTTCCACTAATTAATTCAAATTAACAACTCTTAGTTTAGGTATTTTTATATTCTTAGATTTTAGATCTAGTCAGTCTTAGACTTAGACTTTAATTAAGGCCTTAGATCTACTAATCATCTACAAATACTACTAATTATAAACTAATAGTAATACTCTATATAGTTAGTTAAAGTTAGTTAAACACATAAATATATTGATCTACAATTAGATCTAGATCTTGAATTAGATCTGGATCTAGTCTAGGTCTATATTTTGAATAAACCATTTGATTGTCATTGTAAATTAGCTATCACTTTAGACTTAGCTTAGGCCATCTTAGGCATTTTTAACCTTAAACTATTTTAGACTAGACCTTTTAAAACTAAAATCAACAACAGTCATCATGAAATTGCTCTGGCTATTTATCCTAATAATTACTAAATACACACTAGCTGAACACAGAACTAGATCTACCTCAGTCAACACTAAACTTAAAAATGAAGCAACAGTCATAATCAATCATCACACTTTAGATCAATGCAACTTCAAAAATAACCTAACATACACATCAATAACATTAAAGAAGATTACCCATCACAAATGGAAGTTCTCAATCAGACACAGTAGAAATAAATACCTTTCACTGTTAATATTAATAGCAGGAGATGTAGAGTCAAATCCAGGGCCTAGATCTAAAGATAGATGCAACATCTGCAAAAAAGTATGCACCATGAAACAGAAAGCCATTCAATGTGACACCTGCGATGAATGGTACCATGCATCATGTCTCCATATGAATACACCTGTGTATTATGCCTTAGGCAACAAAGATGCATCATGGCACTGTGTACCGTGTGGGTTACCTCAGTTTACATCAGGACTGTTTGATTCCTTTGATGCGGACACTTCTAACCCATACAACATCTTAAACACCATCCCAAAACCAACTCACCAACCACTAGCCAGATCCACTCCTGTTAAACCTAAATCTACTAAAATTAATACAACAGCCTCACTAAACAAACCTCCTAAAGAAGTAATACCAAAATACCTTAAAACCTTAGTAATAAATTTTCAAAGTATTAGGAACAAAACAGCAGACTTAGAAATTTTATTAGAATGTGAGAAACCAGACATAATTGCAGGAACAGAAACTTGGCTACATCCTGAAATTTATAATGCAGAAATTTTCAATAGTAATTATGAAATTTTTAGAAAAGATAGGGCTGATAATCATGGAGGAGTTCTTTTAGCAATAAAAAACACTCTTATAGCTGAAGAAATTACCTTACCTAACTCAAAAAACATAGAATCTACATTTTGTAAAATTAATACCACCTCAACATCCCTTATAATAGGCAGCATTTACAGACCACCAAATTCTAGTTTAGAATACATGCAGGAACTATGTAATCAGATTACTACACTTAAAGAGACAAATAAAAATGCAGTTTTTTGGATTATGGGTGACTTCAACCTACCTGATATAAATTGGAAAACACTAACCATAGATAAACACCAAAACCTTAAGGACATAAATGAGCTTTTCATAGAAACTTTACACAACCTAAGTTTAGATCAAATCATTAAAAAGCCAACTAGATTAAACAACACATTAGATCTCTTCTTAACCAACAGACCTGGATTAGTAGTTGATTATGATATTATCCCTGGTCTATCAGACCATGAGATCATAAAAATACACAGTCAGATAAAAGCAGTAGCCAATACAAAAACCAAAAGAAAAATCTTACTCTGGAATAAATGTAACCTAACACAACTACACCAAGCTGCATTAAACTTTCAACAAACATTCTTATTAGAAAAAGACATTAACCAACCAGTCGATGACCTCTGGAATTTCATTAAAAACCATCTTAAAAGCATTATAGAAAATCATATACCAACTAAATACACATCAAACAAAATAAATAAATGCTGGTTTAATAATAGACTAAAGAAGCTTTGTAAACAGAAGGAAAACCTATATAGAAAATTTAAAGAAACCAAGGCAGAAAGAGTTTACAAAAAGTATATAAAAATTAAACACCTAACCCAAAAAGTAAGCAGACAGCTGCAGAGTGAATACATAAACAATGTAATATCTAAAGATAACAACAAAAACCTATGGTCATACATTAAGTCTAAGAAAATGGAAACAACAGGCATAGCGCCATTAAAAGATGAACATAACATAATACATAATGATAATGAAACTAAAGCAAACATCCTAAACAAATACTTTGCATCAGCATTCTCAGCCCCAGGAGACAAAGACATATTTCTTAATTTGAACCAAGTAGACAACATAGAAGATTTAGTAGTACAAGAAAATGGAATTAAAAAACTATTAGCCAACACCAAACCAAATAAAGCGTCTGGACCTGATGGTATTCCAGCTAGATTACTCAAAGAACTAAGCAATGAGCTAGCCCCAGTGTTCAAAATACTCTTTCAGGCATCGCTTAACCAGGGCAGAGTACCAAAGGACTGGAAAGAAGCTAATGTCACCCCCCTATTTAAAAAAGGAGAAAAATCTGATCCAGGAAACTACAGACCAGTATCACTTACCAGCATCACATGTAAAATACTAGAACACATAATATGTAGCAACATCATAAACCACTTAGACAAACATAATGTCCTCACCCCATACCAACATGGCTTTAGGAAATATAGATCATGTGAAACACAACTAATAGGACTAATTGATGATTTCTCAAAAGGTTTAGATAATAGTGAACAAATAGATGCTATCTTACTAGACTTTTCCAAGGCTTTTGACAAAGTTCACCACCATAGTTTGCTTAAAAAATTAAAATATTTCGGCATTAACGGTCCACTGCATCAGTGGATTAAAGATTTTCTGATAGGGAGAGAACAAACTGTAATAATAAATGGCTCTAAATCAACACCAATAACAGTAAACTCAGGTGTACCTCAAGGAACAGTCTTGGGTCCACTACTATTTTTAATTTACATAAATGATTTACCAAATTGCATTAGTTCAGGAACAAAAGTCAGATTATTTGCAGACGATTGCATAATATATAGAACAATAAAAACAAAACAAGACACAGATATTTTACAAAGAGAATTAGATGAATTACAGAAATGGGAATCAAATTGGAGCATGTCTTTCCACCCAGAAAAATGTCAGTTGTTAAGAGTAACAAAAAAACTAAAACAAATTAATTCCACTTATCTTATTCATGGCAAACCAGTAACACAGACTAAAAACTCAAAATACCTAGGTGTTATAATAAATGAAAAACTGTCATGGAATCCACATATTGATGAAACTATAAAAAAATCCAACAAAGCATTAGGGTTTATTAAAAGAAATTTCTATAAATCAAATAAGAACATAAAACTAAAATGTTATTTAACCTTGGTTAGGCCAATAATAGAATATGCATCCACCGTGTGGGACCCCTCAACTCAAGAAAACATTAAGAAACTGGAACAAACACAAAATAGAGCAGTGAGATTCATAACAAACGAATATTCACATTTGACTAGGGTAACACCATTAGTAAAATCACTAAATTTAGAAAGCCTTCAGGACAGAAGACTCAAAAGTAAAGTAGCAATCATACATAAAACACTGAACCATAATCTTCAAATACAAAAACAAAATTTAATAAAATACTCTGAAAGACACAAAAATAAAGGCACATTCCTCGTCCCATATGCTAGGACAAATTTGTACAAATACTCCTTCTTCCCTAGTGCTATTAGAGCATGGAATGGGTTGCCTGAGCTAGCCAGAAAAACCAGTGACTTGGCAGAATTTAAGTCATTGGTTAATATGCATGACTAAATGCATGACGCGTAGGACGTAATCATCTTCTTTTTTGAAGTAACGTCTGTATTATATAAGATAAGATAAGATCAAATATGTTGTTGTGTTGACTTTCTAGTGGTTTGTTATATCTGTTAAATTACTTTCAGAATTTTGCTGTTTAATATATCTGCTCCCTTTAGACCAACTCTTTGTATTTTTAAATGCCTAATATCAGAATTAAATGACTTGTAGAAATGTGTTTTTAATTAATGTTTTTACTCCAGACAGATTATTTTTTGGTAACATTTATTTAAAATTGTAATGCAGTTCTAAAAATATACTGATAATGTGACAGCTGATCTTTTATTTCAAAAACAAAGAGGGAGGGAGAGGGTTGTGGGTTGTGAAAATAGTTTTATATAGAAAATTGTCATTTATGAGAAAAAAAACAACATTTCCTGTGTATTTGATGTCATTGATATTAGTAGGGAAAGTTTAAGCAAATAAAAAAAAAAATGTTTATTAGCAATGAATTTCTGCAGTTGTCATTGAATAGGGAAAGAATATTTACTGAGTTCCAACACTTATGAGCAATGTTCTAAGTGCTAGCACATTTGTTAGTTGTTCATTCAGGGCAATGAAAGTTATTCTAAGGCTAAGCCCAGATTGTTGATCTTACTTTTTTAATTTTGACTATCATCACTTTGTTAAAGTATCACATTTCAACACTTCAGGTACTTAGTTTTGAAAACTGAACTGTCCTAAGTAGTTTTTTTCTAGTTGGCGGAGTATGTTTGTACTACATTGGATTGATTACTCTTGGATAATCATGATAATATTGTGGATTTTCATCCTTTATCAATCCCTTAGTCTGTTGGACCATTAGGGTACCACACATGATCTGTTGACAGTCTTTCTCCTTTTCTCTCTGTCTTTGCCTTGACTAGAGTCTCTTTCAATGACAGCCTTATCATTTTCTCTATTTCTTTTTCCTGGCTGCCTGGTATGCGGTATACTCTCTACTTTTGTTCTGTGACCTCAAAGGCCCGAAGCTGAAATCCTACCAGCTGCCATTCGGCTAGGATGTAATTATCATCAGAATCTGGAGGAACATCTAAAACATGGAAAACAAATAGCTGTTCCCTTTGGAAAGGTCATTGCAAGTCCTGAAGAGCTCATGATATATAGCAAGACATTATTGTTTTAATTTTGAATTAAAAGTAACTGAATTGAGTTTTGAAAAACAATTCTTTGATTGTCAATGAAATGAAGTCTCTTTCTAAAAGATCAAGAAGTGTTCTGTTTCAGCTGGTACTTTGTGGCACGTAGAGACAAATGTGTTTCAATAAATGTCGAGGTTTTGTTACATTCATGTTTTCATTCAATAGTTGGTGTATTTTCTAATGTTTACTCAGCAATTATAAAGAAATGTTACATTTCTATTTTCTGGTGCATTTTACCTTCCTTGTTCCATATGCTAGGACATATTTGTACAAATGCTCCTTCTTCCCTAGTGCTATTAGAGTATGGAATGGGTTGCCTGAGCCAGCCAGGAAAACCAGTGACTTAGCAGAATTTAAGTTAAGTTAAGATGACTAGGATATGCGGAGGATGTAATTATCTTCTTTTTTGAAGTAACGTCTGTATTTTATAAGATAAGATCGGGAGGAAATTTTGTTCTCTTGGCAATTTTTCTGTCCAATCCTTGATACAAATCCATGATCACGGGATGCTGCAGCATTTTTAGGCTTTGTTGTACAATTTATTCATTTTTTTTTGTTTTAAACCTGACAAGGAATTATTAACTATTTATTAATATTTTAAAATTTATTTTTGGGTTTGGAATTGTATTTATTCATCTTATCGCTAGCACTGCCTTTGACTACAAAATATTTATTAAAAGAATAAAGAAGTATTTTGTTAAATATTTCAAGAGTTTCACTTTCCAGATTTTATATTTGATTTAGATGTTAAACTATTCTCGTGTTATTATTATTATTACAAATAATATATTGATATCTTTCATATTTATATAGATACTTATATTTATAATTGTTAAATATAAATATATTACATTATCATACAATTTTTTTTTACTAATAAGTGAATCATCAGAAATTGTTTGTTGCAAGTATTAATAGTCTGTAGTATTGCATACATAGTATTAGGGTCTATGTTTATATAAGTCTTGTAAAGCAGATCACTTGTGTTGACGTGATCATGAGCTGGATTGATAACATCTTAAAGAAAATAGCTTGAGTTCTGTCTAAGAAACATTTTAACTTGACTTTGTATCTACTTTTAAAACATTGATGTGTAATGACAAAACTCTGTGTATCTAAATAATATTGTTTTAGAGTGGCAATATGACAAATACCTTTTTTAAGTTAGCAACCAGGTTTGTTCCTAATAAATAAAAGAATTAGTTTGAATGTCTGCAATGAATTTGAACATATTTGAGTGAATCTTTAGCAATAATAACTTCCTGCAAATTTTAATTGTTCTGTTAGCTATCAATAAAAATGTGACCAAAGTAGTAAAAAAAAATTGTACAACGTTGCAGATATTTGTTTGTTTTTCTAATTTAAAGAATAAATATAAATGTATTGACTTTTATTCAGAAGAATATTTTGGACCTATTTTCTCCCTGAATCCATTTTACTATCTCTTTTAATCAGTGGGCGGGATGGCTGAGGGGTTAAGTGCTTGGCTTCCCAACCGGGGGTCCTGGGATTGAATCTTGGTGAAGACTGGGATTTTTAGGGCGCCTGAGTCCACCCGACTCTAATAGGCACCTGACTTAAGTTGGGGAAAGGCGGTTGGTCATTGTGCTAGCCACGACACCCTGGCATTAACTGTTGGCCAAAGAAACAGATGGCCTTATTCAGTAGGGCCTAGAATCTGCCCTATAGATCACAAGGTCTGAAAGGGGAACTTTATCTCTTTTAATCAGAGAGTTGTGTTATGAGTAATGGTAGGCTACCTTTAGGGCGTCTCTGAGTCCACCCAGCTCTAAAAGGCACCTGACATTAGTTGGGGAAAAGTAAAGGTGGTCTGTTGTTGTGCCGGCCACTTGATACCCTTGTTAACCGTGGGCCACAGAAACAGATGACATTCATATTATCTGCTCCATAGGTCACAAGGTCTTTAAAGAAAAACTTAACTTTTATATTAAAATATTTTAACTCTCCACTCTCTTTATACAGTTTAATTTAGACGCTGGCAGTAAATAAATAAATAATTCTACAGTAGGTGCTATACGTGGATTGCAAGAATTAAAAAAAAAAGAATTTATGTAGACCTTACACTGCCTTACAGTTGAAAATACAGATTGGTCATTCGTATTCTTTCCTCTGTTTTCTTATTGTTATTTTCCTGGACTATGTTTGTCAAGAATGATTTTTAGATTTAGTGTATTTAAATTCTGTTATGAAAAGCTGTTTCGGGTATTGAGAAAAGAATTAAGCTACAATGTCAGTAAAAATAAACATTAATAAGAGCAATAATAATAATAAGGCTTGACTTCGAGTCCAAGATTAATGAGCAGTGCAGTATTTCGCGTGGCTACGCCGCCCCAGCTGTGACCTGCATATTTTGCCACATTAACAATATCCCAACAATAAAACATTAAATTTGAAAAATATCGCAAATATAATGGGTAAAATATGTGCAAATTCCTGTTGGTGCAATTAATTCTAATGTACAGAGCCGCTTATCTCAACCAGATATATAATTTTCGTTGCAGATAACAACCAGGCCATTGTCATGAATCTACACATCAGAATTTACATTGTACGCAGAGGTCTATTGATAATTAAACGTATTGTATCCTTACATGTAGAGAAATATTATGATTGTATAACTTTTTTTTCCGATGGGGCTTGTTGGGGTACCCGTTTTAAATCTTTCATAACCTCAGTTCTCTGCCATCTTAAAGACTCATCTCTCTCTTCTCTCTCTCTCTTTATCTTTTGTCGTAGTGGTGCTGTGACAGCAGCTGTTCTTCCACTTTTCCCGGTCAGCAGCTGCTCTTGGCTTCTTATCTGTCGTTCTTTGAGTAATGTCTCTGCATTCACATTATAGATCAATAGGAATAATGTCTCTGCATCCACATTATAGATCAATAGGAATAATGTCTCTGCATTCACATTATAGATCAATAGGAATAATGTCTCTGCATTCACATTATAGATCAATAGGAATAATGTCTCTGCATTTACATTATAGATCAATAGGAATAATGTCTCTGCATCCACATTATAGATCAATAGGAATAATGTCTCTGCATCCACATTATAGATCAATAGGAATAATGTCTCTGCATCCACATTATAGATCAATAGGAATAATGTCTCTGCATTCACATTATAGATCAATAGGAATAATGTCTCTGCATCCACATTATAGATCAATAGGAATAATGTCTCTGCATCCACATTATAGATCAATAGGAATAATGTCTCTGCATCCACATTATAGATCAATAGGAATAATGTCTCTGCATTCACATTATAGATCAATAGGAATAATGTCTCTGCATCCACATTATAGATCAATAGGAATAATGTCTCTGCATCCACATTATAGATCAATAGGAATAATGTCTCTGCATTCACATTATAGATCAATAGGAATAATGTCTCTGCATCCACATTATAGATCAATAGGAATAATGTCTCTGCATCCACATTATAGATCAATAGGAATAATGTCTCTGCATCCACATTATAGATCAATAGGAATAATGTCTCTGCATCCACATTATAGATCAATAGGAATAATGTCTCAGCATTCACATTATAGATCAATAGGAATAATGTCTCTGCATTCACATTATAGATCAATAGGAATAATGTCTCTGGAGTCTTCTACTCATCAGCAGTTGTGATGCAGTCCGCTTTATTTCTCTGCTCAGCGAGATATGTATCTTTCCCACTTTTGTATGCTTTGTTGAATATATGCTTATAAACGATACCAACATACACCTCACTTTGTCTTTTTGGAGCTTGATGTGGTTATCTTGAAACCCCATTCAGAAGCAAACTCTCTATATTTGAAACTATTGAATGGCATATTTTCGCTCACTGTTTCTTCTGGTATGCTATGCCTAGCAAAAATACCTTTCATTGCCCTGATAACACATTCTGCTGTTTTGTTCTCAAGTCGTTTTATTTCAGGGCATTTGGAGACATAGTCCACAATTAGCAAGTCGTCATTGAATATATCTCAATGCGTGTCAGTTAATTTTTTATATTAACCCTTCTAGGTCAATATTAGGCCAACCGTTTGTTCGTAGTCATTTTGTTTTAAAATCAGTTTGAAATCGAAAACTGAAAGTCTATTGCTTCTTTCTTATTAAAATCATTTTGTACTACAAGCCGAGGAGCTAAAAAGTGAGAAAATTTTTTTTATCATGTACATTTTAAAAAGCAAAGCTTATCATCGTCTACTTTATCTTGTACACCGGATACACCAAAAAGCTAGGCTACACTTGTAGCGGGCTCGGAATAAGTAAATGCAGCTACAAATTTACTAGTAATTATAGCTTGCTTTACTTAACCTCTAGCCTAGACCATCGGAATGTCCAAAAAAAAAAAAACAACAACAAAAAAAACAAACAAGGTTACAAAAGACAGTTTGTGTGGAAACTCAAACTCAAAATCGGCCCCCGAAGAGGTCCAATATTTCAGAAAAAACATCCAAATGAAATTATATCAAAGAGAAATAAGAGATGAGAATGGAGAAAGAAGGTTAACAGATCTTGTGTAGTGCCCCAACGGTCCCGCAGATCAAAGGATAGGTGTGAACCTGGCCTAACTAGTTCCCCTTTTAGACCTTGTGGTCTATAGGGCAGATGATGTAAAGTTCATCTGTTTTTGTGGCCTACGGTTAACGAGGGTGTCATGTAGCCAGCACAACGACCAACCACCTATACTTTTCCCCAACTAATGTCAGGTACCCATTAGAGCTGAGTGGACTCAGAGGCGCCCAAAGATTCCAAAGTAAAAAATTCCGCAATATTAAAAAAATGGGCAGAAAAAAGAAATTTATAAGATTACTATTCATTTTAAATTAGGTCTAACTTATAATGCATACTAATTAGCTTTTTCTCTTTAAAAAACTGCTTGCATAACTGATTTTAAAAATTAGATCTTCGCTTTCAGAAAAAAAAAGTAGCCGTTGCATCAGAACTTTGAATGGTCTAAAATATTGTGATGTCGGATTTTCAATATCTTTTCTAGTTTACGAGATCTAAACGGGACGGACGGACAGACGGACAGACATTTCGCACAAAACTAATAGCGCCTTTTCCCCTTTCGGGGGCCGCTAAAAAACAATAACATTCTTCTGGTTCAGAGTCATTCATTTCATACATAAATGGATCATTATTAAAGCTTTCGAAAAATTGTAGGGGGCCATAACATACTTTATATCCGGCCCTGCATATGCCAATGTTGTTTGTGTTCGCATCTATATTGTTATTGTTTTAGTAATAATGCTGAGGAGGTCGTCAAACTGAATTTCCATTCGTTTGGACCAATAAAATTATCTTATCTTAATAATCTGGACATCACATAACGGATGCAATGCAGTGATCATCCTTCTGTTTTGAAGCAATTCAGACCAGAGACGTCAAAAATACTTTTCTAAAAGACAAACATTTAAGAATGACCTTTTTTTTATTATAAAAATATTACATTTAATTTTATTTGGGGTTACATTTTTTTAAATTTACAAGAATGTATATCAAGACTATGGCGGTCAGTTCAGTGGTTATACGACCTTCAAAATCAATAAAGTCTAATTAAAAGTAATTGGAAATCCATTTAGGATGTGCAATATTTAGTTTTATAAGCACGTTTGATACCAGCACTTATGACCACACTCAGTTTAATCCCTATATACTATTGGCCTACTCTCTCTTCTCTAATAATTAAAGCTTCAAAACGAAGCCTTGGAGATGTACAGAAACTAGATACAAAATATGAAACCTGGCGCCTAACAAATAGCCTAGAGATTTACTAGCTCCTGATGTGTAATGAAGACCTATCAGCGTCCTAGTGGTGTTGATCTTCTAGCGTCCTAGTGGTGTTGATCTTCTAGCGTCCTAGTGGTGTTGATCTTCTAGCGTCCAATTGATGTTGATCTTCTGGCTGCCTGGGCGTGTGGTTTGCGCGCTGGACTGTCGTTCAGATTTATCGATGGTCCCGGGTTCAAACCCTGCCCGCTCCCATCCCCCGTCGTCCTGCGGGAGGTTTGGACTAGGAAGTAATTATCTTCAACTCTGAAGGAACATCCGAAACATGTAAACCATTTTACAAACATGTGATCTCCCAACTCTCACTATTGCTAGCACTAAGAGACAATTAAAACCCATGTTTCAAGACCAACAATGATAGGCCTACATGTATATCTTTAAGCAGAAGATCTGGGCCAGATTTCATCTTGGATGTGTGTATGTGTGTGTATGTAAATCAAATTGAACTGTGTACTTTATAACTTAAACTCTCTTAAGAGGACTCTAAAGCAGAAGTAACGAGGAAAAGCTTTCCGCCATCTTCAGACACCCATCCTGGTGATCAGGGTCTCAAGAGGACACTTTCGATGTATCAAGATCATGCTACATGTGAAAACCAGAGGATTATCGATCTATCATCTCAGTAGGCCCTACTATGAAGGCCTGAGAAAATTCAAGACCTAGCCACAGACCTATATAAATGGCTGTGATACCCAGCCCTTCATTTTCTTACACTGACATACATTCGTCAGACTATGCCACCATGGGAGGGCAAAACTAAAGTGAGAATAATTGGTGACCTGCATATAATATAAAGGAACTAAGGGTAAGGCTCTGATAGTGTCCGATATAGATTTTATAATTGAGGGTGGAAGGGGGGGGGGTATGAAGATTGGTAAATGAGAAAGGAGAAGGAGAGAGGTAAAGGGGGGGGGGTGTTGACACTCAACGAAAATGGTTATAAGAGAACGTGAAGACAGAAATTATTTGAACAGTTCGTAGTATCGGAACCTTGACCTTTGATTGCTTTTTTTTTTAATGTGCTAAAAGATAGACGTTTATTAAAATTGTCAGCACAGTCCAACAGATAAAGTGTGTGTGTAGTTTCAAGAATTTGATGGATCGCTAAATGGTTTGACAAAGAGGATTATTTTCAGGTGAGGTCAATTCAAAGGGAGTATATTACGTATCGTATACTTGGGAAGAATGTATGTATTTAAATGTAAATGACTAGTGAAAGCCTCTTCAGCTCAGTCGTTCTCTAACACACTGGGACATGTAGGCAGAAAGCTGCTAAAATAAGGTCGGACCTTGTGTTTTTTTGACGTAGTATACTTGTGTATTAGAAAACACGACTTTATATACTAGGTCTATTGTCAAGTACAGCACGATGAGAGTATGAACTTCTTTATTCTGGTAACGTAGGCCACGTGATCTTGGTATGCATCTAAGTTTTGATCAAAGAAGTAGCAAGGGCCTAGAGAAGAAATACATCATCATCATCTGTATCTTAACTAACGTCGTAGAGGTGCGCTACTCACCCCCACATTTTTCCCGGACAGCAGCTGTTCTTAGCAGGATGTCCAGAGAGAGGCCGGTCCATACTTTTGTTATCCAGTCAGATTTTCTTCGGACGACATTTTTTCTTCGGACGACATTTTTTCTTCGGACGACATTTTTTCTTCGGACGACATTTTTTCTTCGGACGACATTTTTTCTTCGGACGACTTTTTTTTTTCGGACGACATTTTTTTTTTCGGACGACATTTTATTTCTTTCGTGCTCCCTCCACTGTACCTTGAAGGGGTGGCTTTTGACAGTCAGTCATGTCTTGTAATATGAGCGAACCATCTTAGTTTTTGTCTCTTCACAGTATCGAGATGTATTCCATACTTGCCAGCCAGAGTGTTGACTGTAACATCAAGTTTCTTCTTTTCCTGGTATCTGATACCCAGCAGTCTTTTGTAGTATTTTCTTTCATTCTGCCTTAGGGTTCAGTGACCAACTTTCACATTATTATAGCAGGCCTACATAGTAGTATTTATTTTAATTACGCGTAGATTCGGGTGATTGTTTCTGCTTGCTTATCCCTAGCACTGGCAGCGCTCGACTTGTAGAAACGGCCTTTCAATGAGGTAACGTAGTAATTTCTATTATTATAATGTTATACAAGACATACGATTACCGCCCTTGTTTTAAAATCCAGAGTTATTTTTAAAGAGGCACCAGTATACGATCTCACCAGGTTTTTTTTTTTTTTTTTCTTAGTTCGCGGTACCACGTGCCTCTCGACCTATACGTATACATTGAAATAAATGTTTCCTTTTTTTAAAACTAGATTCTTGTTACCCTACTAAAGCGAAAGCAAGATGGCTTCATTTTGGATGCTCTGTCTAATGGTGTCAATGTCAAGTCAAGTCACTTTGTCAGATGTCAGTGTAGATCCCGAGGTGTTTATGAAAGCGGTAAGTATAAAGACGATAGTTAGCTTACACACTGGTTCTGGAGTCTATTAGTATAACCGTCCCGCAACAAAGCACATGTGTGTAAGCCACAAGGATAGGTGGGGAAAAAAATCTATGAACTAATTACCGACAATTAACGTTATTTATAAAATAGCGGATACAGAAAAGAAAACGTGATCTTACACCATATAGTAACTAACAGTGGCGGCTATTTAGACCTAACATCAGAGGTGATTGAGATTTTAGATAGAGAACTGTGACACGTGTAACGTTTGACATGTGGGGGGGGGGTACTGAATTGTGTTATGTGCGGTATGTGTTGTGTGTAAGGCTCGTGTGTTGTGTGTAACGTATGAGATGTGTGGTGAGTAGGTCTAGTTTTAAGTGTGTAACCTGTATAACTCATGTTTGATTGTTCTCTACACAGACTGAACTCATCACCAGTAAAGGATTCCCTTGTGAGAACTATTACATAACTACAGAAGACGGGTACATCCTCAATACATTACGTATACCACATGGGCGGCACAATGGGGATCGAAAAGGTGGGTGCAAACTGTATGTTTAAACTAAACACCTGTTACAGTAAACAACAATAGTTATTTTGTTTCAATTTGGATCAAGTTTGATTGGATGCAATAATTGCCTTCATACATCAACTTCCATTTAATCCTATTCTTTCCACTTAAGTCTGTTAAACAGTAGAGGTACCACACATGATCCCACAGCTTTCTCTCTCCATTCCTCTCTGTCTTTCGCCTGGATTTAAGTCTTAAAGTCTCTTCCTTCTTTTCTATGGTTCTGTTCCCTGCAGGAAAGTCATTGCGAGGCCTGTGAAATCTTGTGATGTGGCTATACCTTTCGTTTTGTTTACAGAGGTCAGAAGGTCATCATGGGGCCCTTAGTGATCCTGTTTCGGAGTTTCAAGTTTTTCATGCGGTTTTTATTTGTATACATTGAATCCTTTTGTAAAATCTCAATTTCATGACCACAAAAGAGATAATTTTATTTTGTTTAGGTTTATTTTCGCATTTTTACGGCTGGCAAAAATGTCGCGATAAAAAAATGTCAGCTAGTAGCATGCTCGGAGTAAGTAAACACAGCTCCGGATTTACGACAGTGAGTCTACCAAGGGCCTTACCCTCCACAAGCTTAAAAAATATACACTTTTTAAAACTAAATTATGCAAATAAATATTTGTCAAAAGGAAAGTGAGATTAATTTAACAAGACCTGTTTCTTTTTTTCTAAAATATAGCTTGCTTTTAGATACAAGTATTTTCATTCATAAGTGTATCTTTATTTAAACTTTCATAAGAAATTGTAGAGGCCTCCAAGTAATAAAAAAAAAATAAAAGATCGTATAATGCAAGAGAAAAATGAAGGCGACAGTTGATATAACTTAGTAAAATAACCTGTAGTTGAGTTGCTCGTTAATAGTAACACCATTAGTAAAATCACTAAATTTAGGAAGCCTTCAGGACAGAAGACTCAAAAGTAAAGTAGCAATTATACATAAAACACTGAACCATAATCTTCAAATACAAAAACAAAATTTAATAAAATACTCTGAAAGACACAAAAATAAAGGCACATTCCTCGTCCCATATGCTAGGACAAATTTGTACAAATACTCCTTCTTCCCTAGTGCTTTTAGAGCATGGAATGGGTTGCCTGAGCTAGCCAGGAAAACCAGTGACTTGGTAGAATTTAAGTCATTGGTTAATATGCATGACTAAATGCATGACGCGTAGGACGTAATCATCTTCTTTTTTGAAGTAACGTCTGTATTATATAAGATAAGATAAGATAATATAATTGATCAGAAATGAATAATTGATCGAATGTGTGTGTCTACATTTCTTTAACCTATTGAACGTCATAGCAGAAGTGTGTTCATTGAACAAACAAAAAAGGAAATGTTCAAACCGGTTACGCTACAGAAATGTCATTTTGTTTCAAGATCGTTGAAAGTCTAGTTTTAAACCAGTTTCTATAGTCTTCCCATAGACTTCTTGTCCAAACCTCTAGCAGAACTGAAAAGGGGGGGGGGTCTTAAGGGGGCTTGCTGAAAGTGGGGAGGGGGTTAGAGGCTGAGACCTTTGTGAAGTGTATACCACAGTACCAGACATTCAGTTTGACAGAGGGAAGGTCATCATTCACTATATTTAACTACTGATAATTTGCTTAGCGTGCCAATGAAACTAAAGTTGAGTTACTATAGTCTCGACATATTGCTCTCTGACTTATCACGCTACTTGCAGGTCCGAGGCCGGTTGTAGTTCTACAGCATGGACTGATGGGCAGCTGTTCCAACTACCTGGACAACCTTGTAAACCAAAGCCTGGCCTACATCCTGGCGGACGCCGGGGCCGATGTCTGGCTAGGTAACAGTCGGGGCACTATCTACTCAACTAACCATACGCACCTGAATCCGAAGAAAAAAGAGTTTTGGCAATTCAGGTGAGAATTTGTTAAAACTTCTGGAAGCTACACAAGGGGGAATAACTGTAACGTTTATGTAATGGAGGTTATTTTATAGTTCAATGGGGTCGACGCAATATCTGTCTTGAAAATTTTACTTTTGACAGTTTGAGGTTAGTTGTACTAGTTTTTTTTTTACGGAAAGCCATGCGTTATGGAGTTGTGGATTTATATTCATTTTTTAAAAACTATTTCTTTCGACGAATCACGATAGGTTTCAATCCGTAGCTATATTGGTGTAATTTTTGTATTGGTGAGAGGGCTATTGTAAAAATGTATTGTAATTTAGTTTAGGAGAGAAAGAGGGGGAAGATGGGGATATATAGTGTCACGTGATGTATGCGCCAAGGTCTCAAGAGATGTGTAAACAGGATGCTTACTGACTCATTAGTTGTGAGAGCATTTTTGGTTTTTGAGCAAAAGAATTGGGAATTAAAGGGAGTTAATTAGAAAGAAAACTGTATAACCTATATTTATAATGGATATCCTCCATTTATAGACCCATACGAAGAGCTTATATCGGGGTCATTCCGTAAATGTTTAAAGCTTCTTGTTATATATTTATATGAATATTTTATTGAAAATAAAGTTATACTGAATCAACGAGGAAAACCGACGATTTATTAGTCATTAACATGAATGACTAGATTGGCGCATGAAATGCGTAGTACGCAATCGTCTCCTACTTTTGAAGTAACATTTGTGCTATACAAGATAAGATATGGTGCATTATTAGTATGTGTTCAATCTTTCCGTGATTTCCATTGAGAGCATTAAAAGTGTTAAACTCCAATCAAGAGTTATAACACACAGCTTTTCAGACGCTCTTGTTTTTGTGGGCGCTATTTTAAAGACACCATTTTGTCAGCGCCAGTTTGTCGTACGAAATTTTGGCATGTAACTCAATTTCCGTTATTTGTGCTTCTGAAAACAAGATCAATTCTAGGCAGTTCTATTTATTAAAGTCTATCTTTGTTCGTCCATCCTCGGTATGAGCGTGAAAAGAAACACGTAATGTTGCTGTCTCTTTGTTTAAAGTCTAAAACTATAAAATCATAGGGGAGGTAATGTTCACGTCGGATCTATTCAGACAAGGGTTAGCAGGCAGGATCTTTTGCTTTGATTGTAAACTATTTCAGCAGGGCCGGATTTAAGGGAGGGCAGAATAGAGACTGAGTAGAAGACAAGACGACCATTTTCCCTGGAAATAACAACACACACACAAAATGTGAATGTGTGGGCATTGGCATCGCATTGGTTTCAAAATCAACCACCGCTGGAATTCGATATCGGAATAATTTAAATCGGCACTCGCTGAACCTCCAAAAAAACATTGAACATCTATATTTCGTTTATCCTTAACAAAAATTGTTTAGTATGGGGATTGAACCCAGGACTTGTGTGTCATTATCGATACGCTCAATAACCAGTTATTCAAATATGTGCAGCATTTTTTTTTTTAATAAATGATTCAGACTTTAGTCTTTTACAATACCTAGATCTGCATGTGTCTACAATGTTGGTTCTATAATATTTTATTTTATTTCTTTTCTCTTCTGAAATCAAATCAGAGTTAGTGATTTTGCAGATTTTCATGACCGCCGGCACGCTAAAGTTCCCCTTTCAGAACTTGTGGTCTATAGGGCAGATGATGTAAAAGTCATCTGATTCTGTGGCCAACAGTTGACAAGGGTGTCATGTGGCCAGCACAACGACCAACCGCTTTTACTTTTCCCCAACTATTGTCGGTGGACTCAGAGGTGCCCAAGGATCCCGAAAAAAAAAATCCCAGTCTTCACCAGGATTCGAACCCGGAACCCCCGTTTCAGAAGCCAAGCAATTTACCACTCAGCCACCGCGCCTCCTTTTTAATCTTCTACAAGATCTTATTGTTTCTTTCAGTTGGGATGAGATGGCCAAATACGACCTCCCGGCCATGATCAACTTTGTTCTCAACACGTCTGGAGTGGACCAGATTTTTTACGTGGGACACTCTCAAGGAACTACTATTGCCTTTGCGGAGTTTGGAGAAAATCCAGATCTAGCTTCCCATATTAAACATTTCATCGCTATGGCGCCCGTAGCACAAGTCTGGAACACAAAGTCACCTATCAAAGTTTTAGCACCATTTGCAAAAGATATAGGGGTGAGTAAAAAAAAATACGTCTGGACATTGAGCAGTTACAATAATGTATAAATCTATATGCTATAGTATGCAAGTAATCTATCACCCGTTGCAAATTATTATAAATATGTATATATTTCAATTGTTTTTAGTATTCAGGTGTCATACGGCCAATTGTCAATTTTCAAAGATCTGAAGGCGAGATAATGATAATGGAATATGATTTCAGCTTTGAGAAAATATTTGCAGATTATGTTGCCTAAGCTTGAGCCTTTCAAAATCAAACCTGGATTGTTACAGAGTAATTCTATACTTGGGTTTATAACTAAAGCATATACACAGAGAAACAGTACACACAAAAGACGCCATGCTGAAAATAGACATTTTAAAATGTTTTTTATACTTTGGTGATATCAATTCATTGTCTGAACAATGGACTAGAAAATTGTATCTAGTTGACAGTGTATCCCAAGATTCAGAAATAATTTTTACTGCTTCTTTTCTTTAATGTGGCCATGGATACAGGGCCGGCCTTACGAATTGCGGGGCCCAAATTAATGGAGGCTTGCGAGGCCCCTCCACTTTTTTTTTTACAATAACAACTTTTGCTATTAATTAAATCATTATACCAACAATTGTTACACATCATGCATAGGAAGCAATTCAAAAGCAATAGGTGGGTTATTGAAAGTTACGTCAAGTTAAGATAGGCCTACACTAAATATATTAACTCTACAAGTCTTACACATTAAAAGCCTGTGACTAAACTTGACTAAAGCAATGACTGATATTGATATGATAAATGCAAATTCCTGGGCTCCTTGCCAGGCGCGGATTCCAATTGTAGCAATCCGTCTAAGGCCACCCCTGGAGGGATCTAATGTTCATAAACACACACACACACTTTATTTCTCGCCTGCTTGAGGTTATATGTTTTCTTGTCCCAGGTGTTTCTCCAACTGTTTGGTAGTGGTGACTTTAATGTGAGTCCAGAGATCATGCAGCTTCTGGCTGGGACATTGTGCAACTCTAACAAACTTCTTTGTGAGAATATTTTGTTTCTCCTTGGAGGCTTTGACTACACCTCTATGAATCAGGTAATTACACCTCTATGAATCAGGTAATTACACCTCTATAAATCAGGTTATTACACCTCTATGAATCAGGTAATTACACCTTTATGAATCAGGTAATTACACCTCTATGAATCAGGTAATTACACCTCTATGAATCAGGTAATTACACCTCTATAAATCAGGTAATTACACCTCTATGAATCAGGTAATTACACCTCTATGAATTAGGTAATTACACCTCTATGAATCAGGTAATTACACCTCTATGAATCAGGTAATTACACCTCTATGAATCAGGTAATTACACCTCTATGAATCAGGTAATTACACCTCTATGAATCAGGAAACATTAACTAAGTAATGTTGGTATTCATTCCATACGCTCCTTAATCTGAGAAGTCAGATGCACATTATAGGATTTTTCGTTACGAACAAGAGAGTCGAGGCTATGTGGTGACTGGCTTTCTTAACACGCCAAGTCCAATGTCAATCGACAGAGAGAAAACTTTCATAAGTTGCTTATAAATTTTGACTGGACCTCATGCCCCAATCGTAAACAAACAACACTGGGTCTCGTGCTTCTCTCTCTTCTACACAAATTACGATCTAATTTTAATCAACAACGGTTATCACGTGACAGTTTTGTTTTCTTGGTTTTATCAATATTATCACGTGATCATTCGTTTTGGTGAATGAGGTCCATTGCCACATTTTTTTTGTGTTTTGTTTTTGATAACGCATTCATGTACAAGCTGTTCAAACTTAAAATGATTTCTGTGTAAACATTTGGGATGGGAACTATGTCTTGGACCTAAGCGCAAAGAGATACGTCTTGGCCGTTTTAACAATTCCAAAATGTACATTTAAAAATAACTCAGTTGAAGGAGAGCTCTGGAGGGATTACCAATTTTAATAGTACGTTTTCTTTAAGGGCTCCAACAGATTTATTCCTGAAGGTTTATTCTTTAATTTCCTTGGTGTTTAATGACCTCGGAAAGCTAGAGAGAAGATATTAAAGAAAGCCAAAGTTTCAAATTGTTCATGTTTATATTCATGTACATTTCATTAGTGCTAGCATTTGCTTAATATCTACAAATCGTTGTCACATAGCAAGTCTCAGATTTTTCTTGTTCTAAATTTTATGCGTTCACTGTACCAGGCGTTCACTGTACCAGGCGTTCACTGTACTAGGAGTTCACTGTACCAGGCGTTCACTGTACCAGGCGTTTACACAATCCAATTTTTTAACGTTAAAATTTTTTTTTTAAGTCTTACAAATTTCTTATAAAATTATCATGAGCAAAATAAGAGACATGAATTTTCTGAGATTAACAAATGGTGTTTTGATATTTTAGTACTAACTAAACAATCTTATGAAACTTAATATATATCTTTGGGTCTCTCCAGTCCAGGGTTCCTGTCTATGTGGCCCACAATCCAGCAGGGACGTCAGTGAGAGACATGTTACATTGGGGTCAGGTTAGTTAATTGTATATGGATTAGACAATTTTGTATTCTAGGCATTTTTAGTGACTTTTTCTTGAACAGAGGGAGCAACTGTGAAATCTGATCAAATGTCCCGTCTGGTCGAATGTGAAGTCTAGTAGAATGTGAAATCTGACCAAATGTGACATCAAGTCGAATGTGAAATCTGATCAAATGTCCTGTCTGGTCGAATGTGAAGTCTTGTAGAATGTGAAATCTTATCAAATGTGACATCAAGTCGAATGTGAAATCTGATCAAATGTCCTGTCTGGTCGAATGTGAAGTCTTGTAGAATGTGAAATCTTATCAAATGTGACATCAAGTCGAATGTGAAATCTGATCAAATGTCCTGTCTGGTCGAATGTGAAGTCTAGTAGAAAGTGAAATCTAGTCGAATATGAAGTCTGGTCGAATGTGAAGTCTGGTCGAATGTGAAGTCTGGTCGAATGTGAAGTCTGGTCGAATGTGAAGTCTGGTCGAATGTGAAGTCTGGTCGAATGTGAAGTCTGGTCGAATGTGAAGTCTGGTCGAATGTGCAATCTGGTCGAATGTGCAATCTGGTCGAATGTGCAATCTGGTCGAATGTGAAATCTGATCAAATGTCCCGTCTGGTCGAATGTGAAATCTGGTCGAATGTGAAACCTGGTCGAATGTGAAATCTGGTCGAATGTGAAGTTTAGTAGAATGTGAAATCTTATCAAGTGTGACATCTAGTCGAATGTGAAGTCGGTCGAATGTGAAATCTGATCAAGTGTCACGTCTAGTCGAATGTGAAGTCTGGTCGAATGTGAAGTCTGGTCGAATGTGAAGTGTAGTCGAATGTGAAATCTGGTCGAATGTGAAATCTAGTCGATTATGAAGTTTGGTCGAATGTGATGTGTAGTCGAATGTGAAATCTGGTCGAATGTGAAATCTAGTCGATTATGAAGTTTGGTCGAATGTGATGTGTAGTCGAATGTGAAGTCTAGTCGAATGTGAAGTCTAGTCGAATGTGAAGTCTAGTCGAATGTGAAGTCTAGTCGAATGTGAAGTCTAGTCGAATGTGAAGTCTAGTCGAATGTGAAGTCTAGTCGAATGTGAAGTCTAGTCGAATGTGAAGTCTAGTCGAATGTGAAGTCTAGTCGAATGTGAAGTCTAGTTGAATGTGAAGTCTAGTCGAATGTGAAGTCTAGTCGAATGTGAAGTCTAGTCGAATGTGAAGTCTAGTCGAATGTGAAGTCTAGTCGAATGTGAAGTCTAGTCGAATGTGAAGTCTAGTCGAATGTGAAGTCTAGTCGAATGTGAAGAAGTCTGGTTAAATTAGCAATTTTTAGTTAAAACATTTCTTTAAATGTCCTTCAACCTATCGCTGACACTTTCAAAGCTAGCACTTCATTGTAATAGTACGTAGCCTAAAACATGCGCACTCAAAAAGTGAACATTAAAGACTTAACACAAACGTTTCCAATTTTCAATAACTTGCATTTCCAACAAGTTTGAAAATCCAAATTAAACATAGTCACGTTTTTTATTTCAGGCCATAAATTCCAAAAACTTCCAGCATTACGATTATGGCTCAGCTTCAGAAAATAGGAAACATTATGGACAGGTTGGATTGTTGTTGTTGTTTTTTTACTTTCTGTTTCTTTAAATCCTGCTTTTTTTTTTCCTTTTAAATTCATGTTCTATCTTGTTCATGTTTTCTTGTTAACACTTTCTTTGTGTAAACTCATCTAGTCGTTATTAAATAAACCTAGAAACCTAAAGCAGAATTATTCTGTTTACTTGATTTATTGTTTACAATTTATTTTGGCTCCTAAGTGCCTTTAAAAGAAACGTCAATGTCCTTCATATTTTAATAAAAGAAAGTTTTATTACGCTTTTTTTTTAGGGGGGGGGGTATTTCTGTTTATTATGTTTAACACTCCACACTTAATTTTCTTTTCAATAAATTAGTTTTAAAATCACCCTCCATCAAAAGCATTTTAAAAAAATAGTAAGTACCACTTTTAGACCTTGCAATCTATAGGACAGATGATGTAAAGGTCATGCATTTCTATGGCTGATGTTTACAAGTGTGTCATGTGGCCAGCACAATGACTAACCGTCTATACTTTGCTCAACTAATGTCTTATGTCAGTTACTGTTTCTCAATATAGAATGTTACATTTCTTACTACTTTCTCCTTTTGAGGGTGGGGGCGGCGGTGGCTGAGAGGTTAAGCGCTTGGCTTCCGAGCCTGGAGGTCCAACTCTAAAGGGTTAGGTTAGGCTTTGGTTGGGGAAGGCAAATGCGGTTGGTCGCTGTGACGGCCACATGGCACACTGCTCGTTAACCGTTGGCCAAAGAAACAGAAGACCTTAACAGCTGCCCTATAAATCGCAAGGTCTGAAAGGGGGAAAGTAACATTTATGTTTTTTTTTCTCATCTTGGCCGTCTTCTTCTAGCCAGCTTTTTGCTGCTGAGCTGTCAGCTCTTTTGCAAACTGTGCCAAGGAAAAAAAGTGTGCTTGGCCTCATATTGTCACTTCTTAAAAACATTAGGATAAACTTTGAAGTTTCTCACCACATGTATATGTGTGTCTATACTTTGAATACATGTTTGTTTGTAAAATGTTTTACATATTTCGGATGTTCCTTCAGAGTTGAAGATAGTTTACTTCCTAGTCCAAACCTCCCGCAGGACGACGGGGGATGGAAGCGGGCAGGGTTTGAACCCGGGACCATCGATAAATCCAAACGACAATCCAGCGCGCAAACCGCACGACCAGGCAGCCATCCATTTATTACAGATAAAGTTTACCAATGTTTACCAACGTTAAATGAAAACATTTTCTTTTTTTTTTTTTTTCAGCCAACTCCTCCATTATATGATCCAAGAAAGGTCAAAGTTCCTGTAGCTATTTTTAGAGGCGATCAGGATTGGCTGGCGGACCCGACAGATGTGAAATGGCTGCTTCCTCAGCTGAATGTTACTCTCGACGTCAAAATTCCACATTATGAGCATTTGGATTTTATCTGGGCATTTGATGCACCGACCTATATATATAGCACTATTCTTAAAATAGTTTTTTCAAGCTAGTCAAACCATCAAACACTAAATATACTAGAGACAGACATTTAAGATTGTCCTAGAACCAAAATGTTCTACTGTTATTGTTACGAAAATAAAATCTACGATTTTGAAAAGAAAATATTGTTTTAAAATTGTTATTGTAAAGTGCATCTTTCATGATTGCTGTTTCTCGGTCGTTGGTTTGTAGCCCCAAACAGCTAGTACAAGTACACCAATGTAGGCGTATTATATTTTTAATATAAAACTTTTATTACAATTGAACACGCTTCATGATTAAATAAAATTTAATGCAACTTTTATTTATAGTTATAAACAGATTCAACTTGAGAGTAGATGCAATGAGTTTTAAGGTTGCCTTGCCCCCGTTCAAGGACAGCCCTAATGCTGCACACGAACCTGTTCTCTCTCTCTTTTTCTCTCTCTCAAATCCTTGTCCCGATCGCCCTTCATGCAGAACGCCACATTCATAAAGAATGGGGTCTATTGATTCTACGCCCTCGATGCAGTGGCGACACCGCACGATTAAGCTGCCACCACGCATCCTTTCGGTTTGGTCTACTCAGTTGCTTATGAAGCTCACTACCTGTATTGGAAGATACCATTGCGCCAGACCACTTCGTGACTACATCAGAAACTCTCCAGCCTGAACAACCAAAACACTTCTTGAACAATGCTAAAATATGCTAATAAGAAGAAAGGCAGGAAACCAAACACAGCAATGACTTGACTTTGTATTCTCTTTCTCGTTCTTTACTGAAGGCAATAAATGGAAGCTCACTTTGTACTCGCTTTGTGTCACTGTGATAGCTTTCGTATTGTGCACCGAGGTAACTCGACTAACTTTGGTATTGTGCACTGAGGTAACTCGGCTAACTTTGGTATTGTGCACTGAGGTAACTCGACTAACTTTGGTATTGTGCACTGAGGTAACTCGGCTAACTTTGGTATTGTGCACTGAGGTAACTCGACTAACTTTGGTATTGTGCACTGAGGTAACTCGGCTAACTTTGGTATTGTGCACTGGGGTAACTCAGCTAACTTTGGTATTGTGCACCGAGGTAACTCAGCTAACTTTGGTATTGTGCACCGAGGTAACTCAGCTAACTTTTGTATTGTGCACCGAGGTAACTCAGCTAACTTTGGTATTGTGCACCAAGGGAACTCAGCTAACTTTGGTATTGTGCACCAAGGGAACTCAGCTAACTTTGGTGTTGTGCACCATGGGAACAGAATAAGTTCATAGACCAACTTGAAAGATACATAAGAAACAAAATCTTCTAGACTCTCGACACTTATGAAAATAAGGCTTTCAGCACCACGATTTAAAATTTAACCACAGCATAATCATAACCATTTACCTGGTTATAGGCAACACACACCAGGGCCGGATTTTCCTATAGGCAACACACCAGGGCCGGATTTACCTATAGGCAACACACCAGTGCTGGATTTACCTTAGGCAACACATGCTATAACTTAAGGCCTTAAGAAATATTTGACAATAACCTATGTGTATTTATAAGGCCCCAAAAGATCTTCATATATCATATCCTTGGTTCTTTTTCAAGTGTAAATACGGCACACTACGTAAGACTAGATTTGTTCACTAAATAAATATCTGTGAAAACAAATTAATTCTACACAAAAATTTTGTTTCAATCTCTGAAGAGCATGCACCGTTAGAAGACACTGCACCATAATATTTATTAACAAACATAATAGAAAAAAAATAATACTTTTTATTCAGCTTATATTGTGTAAAGGGAGAGAAACGTCCAATTACTGCCATATTGTCAATACTGTAATGTTTATCTCCCCTTTGTTTATAAAAACAAAATAATTTAATTACTACTTATTGTTTATTTTAAAAATTGATTCATGCGTTGTCTTCGACAATAAATTATTGTGCAAACGTTGAACTTCATTCGAGAATGGGGAAAAAGGTGGAAATAATCCAGCCAGAGTGAGATGAAATAAACTTGCTCAACCTTTGTTGGAAAAAATCTCAAAGTCAAAGACAAAAATTTCCCCAACCAAAACCCCCTCCGGAAAAAGAAAAATCCTGGCTATGCTCATTATTAATGAACATGTTAAAGTGTATCTTTTATAAGAAACTATTAGACTGCAAGGACACTTCAATTAGTTCAATAATGGTAATTTCAAAATATTGCCATGAAATTAGGGGGGAGGAGGCGTCATATACACACAATTAATCACTTCCTTAATTTGTTAAGCTTAATTTTTTTTTAAAATAACAATTACCTTCCTGCTTTGTCTTTAAGTTATCTAACAGCCAATAAAATGAACTCCTTAAAATATATTTAAAGTTTCTTAAACTTCATCAGCTTCGTTAGTACTAAGATAGAATCTTAGATGAGCATTGGTGGCCAGACATAATATCATAAGATGCTTAATGACCACGGATGACAAGACATGACATCAGATAATGCTTAATGTAGTTAATGACCACGGATGACCAGACTTGATATCAGGTGATGCTTAATTTAATGACAACGGATGACCATACATGACATCAGATGATGCTATTATTAGACACCATGTCTCGCTACCCGTTTATTTAGCGTATTTTGTGACCCAGATTTGTAGCCTGGACACGTTGCCCTGACCTACTTTGGCTTGTTTATCGACGCACAAAACAGGCCTCTGAACAGGAATAGTACATGGACCATATCAGATGTTATCAGTTAAATATGTATTTTTATACCATTCGTAATGTGATTTATTAGTACGTGTGATTCTGTACAAATCAATAGAAAGGCCAATGTGTCACAGGCTAGAGGTGAGGTAAGATCCACACGAGTACTGTCCCTTTCAAATATAGCCTTTTCTTATTTCGTGAAGTATTACATTATAAGTAGATCTCTATCTCCTTTAAATACTTCAAGCACTGGATATTCGTAACAGTCATTTGTTTTTACATCAATGTAAGTTTGTGTGCGCCTGTATTCATTTAGTAGATCGATACTGCTATTTTAATATAGTATATAGCTAATTTCGCTATTAAATTTGGGTTTAACATCCTCATTTGGTTAATTACTCAGTCTAATTTCCCATGTCATGAAAACACGAACTGGTCAGGAAGTTTGATTTGATAACAGAAACTTCAGTTCATCTGTCAAAGTTTAAAGTGGTAAACAATCTACCTATGCTTGCCACAGAGAAAGTATTGCTTCTTGAAAACGATGTCTTGATAGATGCATAGATAAAAAAATAAATGAATAGATAGATGGATTGATAGACAGACTGATAGTTGGATTTAATAGATAGATAGTTGGTAGATAGACAGACAGACAGACAGATAGATAGATAGATAGATAGATAGATAGATAGATAGATAGATAGATAGATAGATAGATAGATAGATAGATAGATAGATAGATAGTTGGTAGATAGACAGATAGATAGATAGATAGATAGATAGATAGATAGATAGATAGATAGATAGATAGATAGATAGATAGATAGATAGATAGATAGATAGATAGATAGATAGATATGTATGTAAGTAGGTAGGTAGGTAGGTAGGTAGGTAGGTAGGTAGGTAGGTAGGTATTCCCAATTAACAATGTACATGTGATAGTCTAACAGAACTAGGAGAGACCAACATGTCCAGCGCGTGGTTTACTTTTGCTGCGGTCATTTTCTGCGCAGCAAGCGAAAGCTCAACAAAGTTCTTTCAAGTCTCTCTAGATCCAGAAGTATCGATGACCCCGGTAAGTATCAGGCCTGCGTATAATATCCATTTAGATTCATTCTTCTGGGAAAGTGAGAGAAGGCTGCCTAGTTGTGTTGGTATGTGCTTTGAACTGTGGTCTCAATGTTCCCCGGTTCGAACCCTCCCAAATACCCCCCCACACACACACACACACCGCAGTCCTGCGGGAGGTTTGAGCTAGGATTTTATTATTCTCTGAAGAAATACCAAACCATGTAAATCATATCTTTACCTTGTGTCTCTGTTTGAAATCCTCTGTTCCTCTATCACCAACGTTCGATGTATATTTAGATTTGGTAACTAAAAATGGTGATAATTACAATGGTGACTATGATATATCATTCATTTTGCACCGATTCGGCCCACCTTCCAGCTCTAAATCAATAATATGTTTGGTTTTATAGTTAAGTTGATACAACATAAGTTTGTACAAAGCTTATATCAACTCTGTATGGTATAAAAGTTTGTAGATGTTATTTCTCCGATACCAAATCTCGGATCAAGTTGAAATTTTGTACAATTGTTTCTAGTGCCTGACAAAACAAGAATCAATTATACATTTAAAAAAATCAATTAGTTAATTAACTATCGGTAATTAATTATTTTGTTTGGTATCAAACAAGGGAAAGAAATCGTACTGAACAGATGTTGTGGTATAAATTGAATTTTTGAGCCCTGAATTTGAATTTAAGTCGTAAAACTATTTTTATGCATTTAAAACGCGATCACGGCAACATGTACCCAAATACCCCCTCCCTTCCTTTATTCCCACCTGGTCCAGACAGGTGATAGGATCCTAGCGCATGGGGAGAGAGTTAGAAGCATGAAAATGAGCTAAACAATAACAATGGCTAAATATTTTGTTCTAATCGCACCAGATTAATTAGATCTATTACACATTTAATGACACGACTGATTCAAACTAATTGATAAAATTACACTCAATATAAGTTGTTGTTTTTTTTGTAAAGTATTTTCGATGTTGTTTTTTTTTTTTGTTGTATTCCATTCTCCTTGGTTCATTTCTCAAAGTCACCATTTATAGAAGTCATGTCTTGTCTGAGCCAGCCAAGAAAACCAGTGACTTGGCAGAATTTAAGTCATTGGTTAACATGCATGACTAGATGTATCACGCGCAGGACGTAATCATCATCTTTTTTTTTTTTTTTTTTGAAGTAACATGTGTATTTGATAAGACAAGATAATCATATTACAGACTGAACTCATCACCAGTAAAGGATTCCCTTGTGAGAATTATTACATCACTACAGAAGACGGGTACATTCTCAATACATTACGTATACCACATGGGCGGTTCAATGGGCATCTAAAAGGTTGGTACATTCATCTCTTTATTACACCCATCTAAAGGTCAGCTTTGAGAAACGCTAATGCACTTTAACCTTTAAGCTAATGGTCAACGAATTTCTGTAATGTACAGGTCCCAAGCCAGTGGTGGTACTGCAGCATGGCCTGCTGGGAAGTTGCACTCACTTCCTGACCAACCTGGTCAACGAGAGTTTGGCTTACCTCCTGGCCGATGCTGGAGCCGACGTTTGGATTGGCAACAGTAGGGGCAACATCTACTCAACCAACCATACACACCTAGATCCCAAGGGGAAAGAATTTTGGCAATTCAGGTAGTCTGCATCACTTAGTTCCTTCCCCCTGACGTGGGTAACAGTAGTTAATTGTCAGGTATATTCTTTTGCTCTAGATAATACAAATTTTGCCTCTTTTTGTCTAAGTTGGGATGAGATGGCCAAGTACGACCTTCCGGCCATGATTAACTTCGTTCTCAACACGTCTGGTGTGGACCAGATTTTTTACGTGGGACATTCACAAGGAACCACTATTGCGTTTGCGGAGTTTGGAAAAAATCCAGAGCTGGCTTCACACATCAAACACCTTATTGCCATGGCGCCCGTAGCACAAGTTTGGAACACGGAATCACCCATCCGAAAACTTGCGCCCTTAGCAAAGGAAATAGAGGTATTTATACAATGACTTATTTCATAAAGTAAACATATTCAAACTTTTTGAGCACTTCCGGTTTCTGATAGATCATGGAAAAGGAAACATTTTGCCTTAGTCAATATCTTAATTGGACATTTTCACTTCAATGTCGTGTAAGGCGTAGTTAAAGTAAATGCATGACGCGTAGGACGTAATCATCTTCTTTTTTGAAGTAACGCCTGTATTATATAAGATAAGATAAGATAAGATTTATAAAGCAATTATTGTTCAATCTTTTTTGTTTAGGCATATACATCGTTTAGTGAGTCTGTTAACAATGTAATCACCTTCTTGATATAACTAATTTTTTTTTTAACTTTAATGAACTGTCTGTAGGCTTTGTTAGTTTATATTCAATATTCCGAAATCACGAGTTTTCTTCATCTACTCAATAACCTATGACGCAATATAAGGCTGTGACGTTGTATGTCCTGTCGTAAGGATGTTTCTGTTCTCACAATTGTTGTGGTTTCGAAATTGAAGATCTGGATTAATTGATACGCTAAGACACAGGAGACAAAACACTACCATAAACGTAAATTACTTGAAATGCAATTCATGATCTGGTCAGGCATACAATAATCTAATTTGGTTGAGTTGAATTTTTTTGAAGAAACCTTAGAAATACTCATGTTAAGACTAATTTACCAACTGACTGCATTAACCCTTCTTATCCCCCTACCCCCGTTTATACCTGTATGTATCTTCCTGAAGAGTTACTCATATTGAAAGTAAACAGTTGCTATTGAATTGATTTAGTTATCCATAATTTACAAAATACTTTTAAAAATAAGTTTCTTTGGGTCATACATTATTATCTCCCTTGCCCTATGAGAATGTGTTTAACTATTTGACAACACACATTGCATACATAATTTTATGTTTTGCTGTTTATTAGCAGTTTTAATTACAAATTAATTAGGAAAGCGTTTTTTTTTAGTTATCATCATTGCTGTATCTATTAACAAAATGTATTGTCTCATCAGATATTCTTTAAAGTGCTGGGCACTGGAGACCTCAACATCAGCCCCACTATCATGAAGCTCCTAGCAGGGACGCTGTGTGACAAATGGAGTGTTCTGTGTGAGAACGTCCTCTTTGTTCTCGGGGGATACGACTACTCCTCTCTGAATAAGGTTGTTATATAGAAATTATATGGACAACAAATCAAAAAGTTTTTATTTTTATTTTTGTACTTGCAAGGAGATGGGCAAGACGTGGGGACAGTTGGAAAAACTCGCCCAGAACAGACACGCCTGGAGGAAGCTGGTTGGTGACCTATGTCGCAGAAGGGACCAATGGCAGACTCCCAGGCAGAGATGAGATGATGACTTGATTTATAGATGCTTGTTAATTTTTCTTCTGGTTGATACTCTGGAATGAGTTATAAATATTTCACGGCCTCACAAGTACATCTTGCAACTGTAGAAATGTGCTCCTTTTTTTCTGCATTTTTTTTAAATATCATATTTGTTAAAGTGTCAAGATTCATTTTATGCTTAGTTCTCATTAGTACCTACACTTTAAAAAAATCTTAGGGAATTTTATTTTTATATTATCATTAGGAACTATGGACTAAAAAGCAGAATGGGGCTGTCAAGAGATTGTGTGTGTGTTTTGTTTATTTTGTTGGTTGGTGTGTGAATTTTTTTTATCACGGGATTTTCAAGGGGAGGACAATTAGGTTTATAGCGGTCAGTCTAGCAGTTGGAGAGCTGACCTGGTCTGAGTAGGGTGCTTGTGTTTTGTTTACCAGTTTATTGCCTAGCGTAAGGAGATGTTATAACTTATTTCTATTCATTGTTATGTATGTGAATTGACTATTTGTGGGTAATATTATGTATGGCATTGATAGCCTTTTGTTCAATGAATCTAGTCTAAGCGCCCTGTAGTACATGTATGTCAGTTGGGCACGTTTTAGTATCTCAGTTATTAATGACTATGCATTCAATATTATATGTGTACTTGCTGTTGGCTGTAAATAAATATTCATTTTATACTCCTTCGTTGAGTGATACTTTATAATATTTACACATGTTAAGGTCTGCATGTGAGAATCATACCCTAGATTATCGAGCCGTATGTTTGTAGTAAAGGACTCAACCCCAGAGTTCCCTTACAGGGGACTGAACTCCTGGTCAGATTTACTTCCCCTGTTTGTTGTTACGTTAGCATAGAACTCTTTGTTAACTTAAAACGCGTTTTTAAATTCTGATATCAACATAATTGTTTCGCTAATTGATCTGAACATGATCTGTAGTTGTCATCTACTACATGACTGAATGCATGACGCGTAGGACGTAATCATCTTCTTTTTTGAAGTAACGTCTGTATTATATAAGATAAAAAGATAAGATAAGATCTAGATTCTAGTTTGGTGTATTTTTAGAATCTTTCAATAAAAACATCTTTGCTACTATGTGACTAATGCTAAAACGCTACTTTTTTTTTCTTGCCAGTCTAGAATTCCTGTTTATGTAGCTCACAATCCTGGAGGCACTTCAGTTAGAGACATTTTACACTGGGCACAGGTCAGTCTCTTCATGCGATTTGGTCACATTTTTTTATTTTAAAAAATAATTTATATATCCTTTTAATAGGCCTGGATTCACCTATTCATTTTTAGATTTAAGTCTACATCTCAAACTGTGATACACAATTCCGGGACTATCTGAATTTCTTCTCCTCTAAGTAGGTTTGTTCAACTCAGACCTTAAAAGAAAAGTTCTCTTGTCAGACCTTGCGATCTACGGGCAGATAATGTTAAGGTCATATTTTCTACTGTTAACTATTATTATGTACAATTGAAATGAATATCGAGAATTTGCGTACTTAACAAATCTTTAACAAAATCTTTCCTTAAGGCCATAAATTCCAAGAACTTTCAACACTATGATTACGGCTCAGCGCAAGAAAATATGATACATTACGGTCAGGTAAGTCTACTAATAGCATCAACATAATAACACCTAATACTGGCAGGTAAGTTCACTTCTGGCACCATTTTAACATTTATTACAGTTAAGCCAATTTGCAGACGACAACAAACATGATGAAATCGTTACCTATGTAATTGTACAGAAATGATCTAGTTAAGAATATTAAATGGCTATTCAATATCGTTTAGTGTTATCGTGCTAAATCTCGTTTGGATATCTAGTTCTTATCAAAGATGTGCTGATATTAGAGAAATACAATTTTATTATTGGATTATAATGTTTGATATTGTCAAATTTCGTTTAAACTTCTAGTTTTTATTTCAGATGTGTTGATAGTTTTCATAATTAGCATTGCCCGTGGCATATTATTAATGTTTTCCTTATGTGTATTACTAGTTTCATTGTATTTACAGGTATTATTACGATTGAGATTAAGATAAAAGTAAACAGAAAACTTTTAGCAGCTCTAGAGTAAGGTCGGCTTTAGTTTCTGTTTGTGTCTTTTTGGCCAGTAAAAATGCAAAAAAAAAATTTCAAGTTTTTGACTCGTCGAAATTAGTATATATTTTATCTCTTTTGTGTAGGCCTCTTTTTTGTGGATTCCCGGGAGCTGCAGCCCTGCCTTAATTCCGGCCCTTGTGGATCCCCGGAGATGCAGCCTTGCTTTAACTCCGGCCCTTGTGGATCCTCCGGAGCTGTAGCCCTGCCTTAACTCCGGCCCTTGTGGATCCCAGGAGCTGCAGCCCTGCCTAAACTCCGGCCATAGTAAATCACCAGAGCTCTAGCCCTGCCTTAACTCCGGCCCTTGTGGATCTCCCGGAGCTGTAACCCTGCCCATCATATATGAGAATATTAGAAAACCTTTAACAGTTTAATGCGTGCCATGGTGACATTGATGAGGTCCTTTAAACCCATTTTAGTACCGGCCCATCGGGCATTTGCCCAAATAGCCAGTCCGCCCCTGAATTACATAGATAATAATCAACACCTCCTTGTATTCTGTACACCGGATACACACACAAAAATTTCTATTATAATGCGCCATAGACGAAAGTCTCTTAAAGACTAACTACGTATATGTTATTGTCAGCATAGATAGGCCTACATAGTCATAGTATTACTATTTAATGCACTTTTTTTTGGTTCTATTTCTTTAGCCGACACCGCCATTATATGATCCAAAGAAAGTCCAAGTTCCTGTAGCTATTTTTAGAGGCGATCAGGATTGGTTGGCAGATCCCACAGATGTAAAATGGCTTCTCCCACAGCTTCTTGTAACTCATGATATCGACATTCCACATTACGAACATTTGGATTTTATTTGGGCTTTTGACGCACCGACCTATATTTATAAAGAAATTATTAAAATTGTATTTTCGTGACAGAATTGGACTTGTGTTTTTTTTTAACAATTTCTTTGTTTGTTTACCATTGATGGGAGGTTATGTTGGATTGTAGCCTCAGCCCAGACATCTTATTCAATTTACTTTTGTAGGCGTTTTATCTAATGTATGCATATATTATTATGTGCGAGTTCTTTTATTGTAATGATTGAATACTGTAAGTTTAGCTTGAAACAAAAGTAAATGGAAGTGTAACTCATTTAACGGCTTCAACGTTTATTGAGGCAATTATATTCCTTTAATACAGTCTTCAACTCCCTACAAATTCTAACCCCAACAAAATCTAACTACGTGTCGCACGGTAGGTTTACAATATCATTGGTATATTTAAGTATAAACAGTATTCATCCTTACTAATAGTTTCTCTAATTTACATACCCAGCAATATACTTAACATTTATGCTAACCGCGTTACACTCCTCCACTTATAGATACGAGGGCAATAAATATATCACTCTGTAGTTGACCTGGATGTTCACTTCTGCTCCTCGTGTTTTGCCAGGGTCCTCACTCTTCGTATTCTAGCCAGATTTTTACTGCTGAGTTGTAGCCCCTTTTGTCTATGCTGTTTAGCACTGTCATACTGAATGTTGATTTGTTATGGTAATAAGTTCTGTCTAGTCTATTAAATGTGAGCACTCAAAGAGGGTATAACTAATAGTTTCATACGGGTGGGCGAAGCGTCTACACACGTGGGTCGGTTATTCTACTAAGGTGAAAACCCTGGGACCTCACAAATCAAAACTTAAACTAATTTTACAGACAAAATAAACACGAATTTCTAATTAATATATATTCACAGCTTTCGATCTCAGTGTAAAAGTATATGAAAATATATGACTCGCCCTCTCCCTTCCAGGATCCGCCACTGCCTAGTCTTCTGTTTATTGTTGAAAATTACTGCGGGAAAAAAAGTCTCTGCAATAAATTATTTGTTTAGACAGTAAAACAACAGTTTAGAGAGTAAAACAACAGTTTAGAGAGTAAAACAACAAAAGTCCCATCTAAAAGGAGTTTAAAGAGTAGGCTGAACATTTTTCCTTGCCTCCAGATACAGTAACTCCCAACCTCCACCCCACTACTAAAATTGAAATGCTGTTTATCTTTCTTGTCTGTCTGTCTGTCTGTGTGTGTATCGTCTTGATTCATATTTATATATCTACCATGTTTCCTCACTTAGCTTTCCTCACAGCTTTCGATCTCAGTGTAAAAGTATATGAAAATATATGACTCGCCCTCTCCCTTCCAGGATCCGCCACTGCCTAGTCTTCTGTTTATTGTTGAAAATTACTGCGGGAAAAAAAGTCTCTACAATAAATTATTTGTTTAGACAGTAAAACAACAGTTTAGAGAGTAAAACAACAGTTTAGAGAGTAAAACAACAAAAGTCCCATCTAAAAGGAGTTTAAAGAGTAGGCTGAACATTTTTCCTTGCCTCCAGATACAGTAACTCCCAACCTCCACCCCACTACTAAAATTGAAATGCTGTTTATCTTTCTTGTCTGTCTGTCTGTCTGTGTGTGTATCGTCTTGATTCATATTTATATATCTACCATGTTTCCTCACTTAGCGAGAGTTCCGCAAAGTAGGGACGCTATTATCTTATCTTATATTACAGACGTTTTTTCAGAATAAAAGGTAATATGTTCTTCTTATTATTATTATAAGTTATAGATTATTTTAAATCTTTCAAAACCAAGTCCTGTCGGTTTCAGACGTCCCTTCGAAAGCTTCCTGTATGCAGGACTGCAGGGATGGCAGAGTTTGAACCAGAGACCATCGTGGCACAATCCGGAGCGCATACCACACCACCCTCCCTACGCCCGTACTGCTATAAAAAAAAATCTTTAAAATCCTACATTTTAGGATACATTAACTATTTAAAAAGACACCAACATGAACATTGTTATATATTTAAAACGGGTACTAATTTAATTTATTAGAAGAGATCATAGGTACTCGCATATCAACATTCTATGTTCTTTTTTTTTAGTGAAATTTTTCAAGTCTCTACATAACGGTAGAATATCGTAGTACATATATGTTAAAAATACTTTAGATGGAATACCGCAACATCTTGCGAAACAGTAAAAATATACGATCACTTGTACGCAATAAAACATTTGTTGAAAATCGCGAAACTTCGAGCCCGCGATAAATGGATCGCGAAATACCGCTAGTGAGCAAACAGTATGAATTTTTTTTTACACACTACACAAGAGTCACAAAGGTATGGTAATGTTGAGGCCAACTCAAAGCTTAGATCTAGACTTGTAGGCCTTCGGTTAGACTGGATAGATCTAAATCTAGACTATAGAACAAGGAAAATCCAACTGGAAGTATCTGAACAAATTCAACCTCTTTATCTTTGCAAGTACCGTACTGATAACCTGGATGATTCTAATTATAGTCAATATATGTGGACGGTTGGCTCAGTTGGTTAGAGCGTCGTGCAAATAACGAATGTCGTGGGTTCGATCCCCATACTGGCCAACAAAAGTATTTTTTTTGTTCTCTTTCCTTAGCAAAGCAATTTTAATTGCGTGTTTTATAAAGTAAAACAAATCTAATACAATTGAAGTATATCTTTTTCACAATTCAGCTTAAATGTTTATGTAAAAAAATCTAATAAACAATATATCTAGATTCTAGACCTAGAAGTAGACCTATAGATCTAGACTAAATCTTAATGAGTTCTAAATCAGAAGTCAGACTAAGTCTATAGTGTTCGATTTAAATTGAATGTATAAATATAACAATAAATAATAGCACACGCATGCAGAATCAGTAACATAGTTCGTTCAAGCAGCTGGCGGTGTCAAAGTCACGGGTTCGATACCCGGTTTAAAATAAATATTATTTTATTGTATTGTATTTTTAAGTTTTATAATGTAGGTATTATATTTGTAATATATTTTTTAAAATGTATATCTTGTTATATCTCTATAGCCTAATCTCTATAAATAGTATTTCTCAAACAAGGAGTAGAATAAAGCTGTAAGACAGGCTATAATATCCTTTATGGTTCTAAAGCTAAAGACCATAGAAACTCTTATTCCAGCTTGGACAGGACGTCTCAAATCTTATTTACTTACGTCCTAAAAGTGAAAGGAACTGCAGAAGACGTCAGAGTCTAATATGCAAGTACGTAGCTTCTAAAGTACACATTTTTAAATGCCATCAGTTGGGGAAAAACAGGACTACACAAAAATATTGCCTACCACATAAAACTCTTTGACTTATTGAAATTAGATCTGTGTATATGCATACAAATTGGGTCATATATGTTTCATTTATTTAGAAAACAAAAAACAAAAAAAAACACCGTCCAAGGTATAATATAGAGTCTAGTTGCTATAGTTATTATATAATAGAGAGTCTATAGTTTTTATAGCTACTATATAATATAGAGTCTAGTTGTTATAGAATATAGAGTCTAGTTGCTATAGTTATTATATAATAGAGAGTCTATAGTTGTTATAGTTGTTAGAGTGATACACGAATACTCAAATATTATATGACGTACTTATCGTGTGTTAAGAAGAAATATTTAACGCAGGTCTGTAATTAAAATGATGAATCAAACATCTAGACTGTGATCAGGTCAGTGTAGAAAAGACAAAAGTCTACATAAAGATTTCAAAGCAGATCCAATAGATCGATACTCTAGAATCTTTTTAATCTAAAGTATTAAATCTAATATTATAGATATAAAAGAGACTAGCATATGAATATTGGTCCTTAAATTATGTAAAAGTATAATAAAGTTCCCCTTTCAGACCTTAAATTATATATATATAGATAGAATATATTCTAGATTCAGATGTAATTAATATAGGCCTAGATATAGATAGACTAGGGGCCAACTCACACTGAGATATATTCTAGTCAAATAGCAGATTATAAAATCTTACGACTAGACTCTATACCAAATCTAATAATAATAAGAACAATAGTAATCTTTATTATCCATAAGGAAATTTGTCTTACAATTTGTACATTACACCAAACAAAACTATTGAAAACCAAAATATAGGCCTACATTCACACCAGACTCACTCATAATTTACATGTGAAAAGTTAATGTCAGATAGTTGAATTTTACTTAATGATTTGATTGCCAGGGGACAAAACAGTTTTTGTGTCTGTTTGTCTTTGCTATCAGTGTCTTGAAGTCTCTATACAGATTACTCTATTCTATATCTCTTTGTGATGGTAAAGTCACAAAATCCTGACCCATGTGGTGATTTTTTTAATTTCTAGAACCTTTTAGCTTTCTTATTAATGTTTTTCTCAAACAGCTGCCTAATAGTGTGTTTTTTTTGCAAATGACTTTACCAGCAGCATTTAGATTTTAGGATCATGTAGACTGTAGACAGTATCATATAGATCTAAGATAAGATAAGTAGATCGAGATTTAAATAAATTAGATAGATCTAGCTTTAAGTCTTATAGATCTAGACTAGTTTGACTCGACAGCGTAGCAAAATAAATGAGTCTAAATTCTAGATATAGATTGGTTACACACTTTACACAGTGTGTATGATACGACCTTGAACCTCATCGTAACTATTCAGCCAAGTGAAAAAAATATGGTAAAGAATCATAACCGATGACAGACTATTTTTGTTTTGCCCCATTTTCAACCGTCTCTGTGGCGCAATCGGTTAGCGCGTTCGGCTGTTAACCGAAAGGTTGGTGGTTCGAGCCCACCCAGGGACGTAATTTTTTTTTTTTTTTTTTTTAATTTAATTTTTTTATTTGTTTAATTTAAATCATATATTTTTTCCCCAGATACCAGGATGTTAGGGAAAAATATTTTAGAGCCACTAACTTAAAAACACTATTCGACAATGTCGACCCTGGGAAGGTAGTGAGTGGGCTTTGTCCGGGAAGTGGGGTTGTCTACGAAGATCTGATTTATGAATTTGTGAACATGTACTATTTACATTAGATTTTTACCAAATTATTAAATTTTTACTATATTAATATTTTAACTGTAAATAGACCTTGATTTTAATGACTTAACTGTATAGAATTTAGCCCTTGTTTATGTAGAGAGAGAGTAGTCCTTAAGGGAATGCAGGCACTACATGGCCTAAATTGTGCCTTTGTGCCTAAAATCAAAATCAAATCACCATTAAATTTCTCATGAAAAAGTCCAGGTTCACTTCAATGAATGAAAGATGTGAAAAAACTAGATTTAGTAGTAGTAGGACCACTATTTGTAGACAAGATTAGCACATATGAAGGTGTGATTCAAAATAAGTTTTCGTTTCACTTGATTAAATGTTGAAAAGGTTTTGATGTACTTGATGACGCAAACTGGATGGCGGCGTCATAAAACTATGAAAAGCACTATGGCCAGTCACCATAGTTGTTCATCATAAACATAAATTTGTTTATGTCTGTTGTTCATTTAATCTTAGAGAATTAAAAGAGAAAGATAAATCTATAGGCCTGCTTCTTCTGCTTTTAAAAATTATATTTCTTATTAGGGATTTTATTGTTTTACAATTTTCATACTGCCGATACGAATTGTGTCAAGAATTTGTAGTTAAATTTTATTTTTTGACAAAGCTTATATCAACTCACTCTGGTCAAAAGTGTGTTCACGTTATTTTTCCCACACCCAATCTCAGATCAAGCTGATGTTTTGCACAATTATTTCTTTTATCTGACAAAACAAAAAATCAATAATTTAAAAAAAATACGAATTAGTTAATTAAATGTTGGTAGTTAATTATTTTCTCTGGTTAAGGAGGCTGAGTAAGCAGTAGCCCCATCGAGTTCGAATTCAAGTTATTTACATTTTTATATGAATGCATTAAAAAGTGATCATCCACCACCAAATGGTCCAGACATGTGATAAGATCTTAGCGTATTGAGAAAGCGACCAACACGAAATAGCGCTAAACAATAACAATAGGTAAAAATATTTTATAATCACGTGGATTTATTCTATTTAGTCTAGATCTATTACACATTTAATGACATGACTGAGGAAGTGAGGGAGATATAGATGGAAGACAAAATGAAAATGTCTGAGAGTGAGAGTAAAAGAGAGAAAGAGATCGCCATAAATTTAAATAGAATGTTAATGGGAGGTAACTGTTCCCAAAAAAAAGTAATATGTAATGCATTGTTATTTCCCTTGTCAAGCGCCTCCAATTTTCATGAAATGATCGTTGTTTTATTCAGTCACATTAAAATTATGCACTGATAAATTACGGAATTCCCTCATAAATACAAATTATAAAGTCTGTCTATTAAATGTGTTCTTCGCAAATCAAGTGTTAATTGGTGAGGTCAATCTATAGTCAGTAAAGCTTTTAACTCAAATATTACATCAATGGAGCTTTCTTTATGCCCTTCGAATCGTATCCCTTTCAGTAGTCGCAAAGCGTTTTTGGATAGTTTGGAGCACTTCATGTAGTACTGGTGATGAAATCCTGGAATTTCTGTCGAGTATCAATATATCCTCATCTTCTCAGCTAGTGAAAGTTCCGTCTAGTCAGCAGACCTCAACTCAGAACGAGAATCACAGCCTAGGTGGGTCTAGTCAGGAGACCTCAACTCAGAACGAGAATCACAGCCTAGGTGGGTCTAGTCAGGAGACCTCAACTCAGAACGAGAATTACAGCCTAGGTGGGTCTAGTCAGGAGACCTCAACTCAGAACGAGAATCACAGCCTAGGTGGGTCTAGTCAGGAGACCTCAACTCAGAACGAGAATCACAACCGAGGTGGGATTGCTCAATATAAATAACGAGGCCCGGACAATACTATGGTCCCAAAACCCTCCTTTGGGAGAAAAACTATTTGGAGAACTGCCTGATCTAGAAACCACTGCCCAGTTCATATATATATATATATGCATATATTCAGATATACTTATTATAGGATGACTAGTCGGAACTCTTCAACATACAAATGAGAGCAAGGAAAAAGAAAACGAAAGGATAATCAAGGCTGAACATTTTTTTGTAAAGTGATTGCAAAAAAAAGTTGTAAAAAGAAAATCGCTGGTTATGAAATATTTAATTTCATATAGACTTCAAATAAGGATTCACAAGAAGCTTCAACTCTAGAACTGTGATGAAGGTTCGAAGGTTATTAACTTCACTTTCACCTATCCTTTGGTCTGATGAACCGTTGGGGCATAACACACAATCTTTCGACCATCTTTCTCCATGCTTATCCGTCTCTTGTATTAGAATTTCTATCAATGACCAGTCCCCCCCCTAACTTAATTCTTTTATATCGTCTTCCCATCCATAACATTCAATAATAATTAACTTAAAATAGCCTGCAAAAGTTTACATAAAACGGTGAATTTTATTAAATTCATATGACACAAGTAAATAGAATCAGTTTTTATTGGAATGTACACTGTGAAATAAAATAATTTTAGAAATTGACATCACAATATTACAAGTATATATATAAAAAAACACACAAACTTTCTTCACAAATGGTAACCCAAAAGTTATAGTGTTACTGTCAATAGACATGGTAAGCAAGGCAATGAGGTGATCGTTGGCCTACACTTTGATGTCGCTAACGATGAAAAGCACATATAGTAGAACCCGTTTAACTGCATACCCCATAATCGCAGAGTTTTGCTTTATTCGCAACACAGAAAAAATAAAAAAAAAATAAAAAAAAAATATTTTACTGAATAAACGAATATACTTTTTTCTCTACTTGATATAGTTCACTATAGCTCTTACTTTAACATGGCTTGCATGTATATTTGTGATCTTATTGTGTACCTACTATTTACTAAAAGTGAATATGGTTCCTTGCACGTCAAAGCAAAAATAAATGTAAAAAATAGGGCGATTGTTCGTGTCATAATAGCTTGCACATTGGATGGGATTTATCTTATCTTCTTATCATATAAAATATAGACGTTACTTTAAAAAAAAAAGACGTGTTGTATCTAGCTATTCCACATTTTCACAAAGCTTTTATCAACTTATTCCATCTGTCTTTCTGTCTGTCTGGTAAAAAGTTTGCTCACGTTATTTCTTCCACACCCAGTCTCGGATCAGGTTGAAACTTTGCACTATTGTTCTTTGACGAAGACAGCACATGAATCAATACATGAAAAATAGTGCATTAATTACTGGTTATTAACTATTTTGTTTGACACTAACAAGGAAAAGTAATCCTTCAGTATTCACAAATATGCTTAAATAGGTCGGGTTTTGTCCCCTTACATAATTGTACACGTTATCTCTTTCACACCCATTCTCAGACCAAGCTGAAACTTTTAACAACTATTTATTGTACCCAACAAAGCATTAATCAAGAAAAAAAAAACAATTAATCATTTATTTGTAATTAATTATTTAGTTTGATGTCGAAAAAGGAAAATAATGTCTACATTACTGAGTTCTTTAGGTGCAAGCGCTGAGTTCTTCCCTTAAAATTAGCCCTTTTTTTTTTAAAGGCTTTAAAAAAAATTTGCTTTCAATTATTGCTTTATTACTGACTCAACTCTTGTGACTGACAAACTACTTAATGTGTATACACCCATTTAGACACGTCCGACTTGGCGTACAGTGACCATGGATTTAAATGGCAAGACAAAGCTGTTTAAAAGCGACAATCGGCCATTTGACCGTCATGGAGTAATGGAAAAGCTTCCAATCATTTCTTCACAAATTTTGACGTACGGTTCAGTTCAAAGGATCCAACCCTTGGATATTTAATGCAATGTTCCACCATTAGTAGCTTTTTTTTAGTACACAAATTTGACCTTTAAAATTAACATAAAGAATTAAATATTACGACTACATCGAAAGACAACGTCAACAAAAAGTTTAACCTTTATACTAGTCTTATCAGTGTGTGTTCAATGGTTTATATGTCAGTGTTTCGTTTATTTTCAATATGGCGTGTGTTATATGATGTTACGAAGGCTGCGTTACGCCATGACGTTAGATAATCTTTGATCATGCTAATGAGGTTTCTGAAACCTAGTTAAAAAGATATTTTTTTTGTAAACCCATGTAGATTTAAAAATAATTACTACCACAAAACTCGAACGACCACAAACTACAGATCTGAGCTGTTTGAATACCTGAAGTCACGTCTCCTATCGGACAACCTCTTTCTCTCTCTCTCTCTTCCACTTGTCTATCCCAAGGGTTATAATGGTAGGTGGATTTAGTTTTTAAAAAGTCAACAGTTACAAGTATGTTTTTTAGTTAATGACTGCTATGCTAGAAGTGTTTTTGTAGACTATTTTTAGTTGACGTTCTAGATTCTAACTTGAAAAACACTGCTATTGAAAGTCTTAATAATTTGATTATTACAATGAAATTTTCAATTAAAAACAAAGCATCAGAGCTAGTAGAACTATTTTAGGAACACCCCATACAAACCCCTCCCTCCCAGCTTTCAAGCACTGCTACAACTACAAGAGCTTTGCTATTGCTCTTCTATCCCTAACCTCTGACCTCTGTAGCACTAATAACTCCGAGTCAAATAATAATAATAAATCAAATCAATATAGGACTAGGCGTTCTTATCCTATGACGATCATTACAACAACTGTTGGATATTTCGTCAAGGTCATTGTAAAAATCGTGTGTATTAAAAACAAAGTTCTCTGAAGCCACTGGATGTTTTATTTGTTACATTTAGTTTTGTGGCTTTTAAAAAAATTATACCACTACAGTCACGTGACATTGAACGAGCGCTGTGTTTTGTTTTCTCTTTTCGCTGTTTCCAACAAGTTTTTAGAAAGAGTAAGACAGCTTTAAAAAAAAAACATAAAGTGTGGAGGAGAACTAGGTTGAAAGGGGAGAGACGGAGTGGAAATAAATTTAAAAAGTAAAACCAACTTCTTAAGAAAAAGATTGGTAGAATCATCGCTCATTCAAAGGGTTGTCACTTTTAACTAATAAAATCAACACTTTAAAAACTAGTCGCCTATAGTTCAGTAAAAAGACTAATACCTTATTGGAGATTACCGTACATGCCAGAAAACCTAAAAATAGCAAGCTTTTTGGTGTATGTTTTTTTTTTTAAGTTACATTGTTGCATGTCTACATATTTTGGAAATGGAGAATCAAATTTTTAAGCTCTTCAAATTGTAACTTTTATTTAGTTGGCAATTTCGACGTTCAATAGAGCGTCCTTGACATTGCTGAGTTTATCGTGAACATCTCAAATAGAGGCTTGAGTAGGTGAAGAAATCAAAGCAGTAAATGTTAGAAATACTTAATGGCGTTCGCTACAAGTTCAAAACAAACAAATTACGTCCAAATGTCTTAGACGACAGAGTTTCCTACGTGTACGACAAGGCAGAGTTCTTGGGCTTTCTCTGGCTGTAGTTGGCATCAAAAGAAAACTAGCAGACGTGAATCACAAGTAAGTATCCACCATGCGAGATGGCGACTGCAGCGTTAAGTTCCGCCTGTTGATGGCCTCTCTGAGTTTTTTCCTCGGCCCGAACGGGATGCCGAGGTCTTTTAATTCTTCGTCGGTCATTTTGGTCAGGAGCGCCATGTCGATCTTCTCCTGGGCGAAGATGTTGAGCCAGTTGGCCGCGCCACATGACCACAGGAACATGTTGACCGTGGACATTTCGTCTTCATCTTCTTTGTCGTCATCGTCGTCCAGGTTGTCGAGGTCGTCCTGGTCCCAAGGCAGGTGCTTGGAGGTCAGCTCGTTCCGCTCGTCGAGAAAGCCTTGACCGAGAACTTGACCTTGGACAATGTCGTCCATGTCGTCTGGGGCGCCGCCTGCCATGGAGTCGTCGAACGAGTGGATTGGGTGAAGGAAAGGCATTTTGGTCAGGAATGTTCTTTTGCCTAAATTAAAAGGCCCGTATTCTTCTTCCCCAAGGCCGCTGTCTTCTCCAAACTCGTCCAGTAAATCAGATTCACTCTTGGCTCTAGGGAAAGAGAGAAAACAAAAAGCATCTTAAAGCTTAAGTCCTATATGTAGAAAGTTTTCATCAACTCACTTTGTCTGTCTGTCTGTTTGTTAAAAAGTGTGTACACGTTATTTCTCCCACACCCGTTCTCGGATCAAGCTGAAACTTCGCACAATTACTCACTGACATAGACAAAACATGAATCAATAAAAAAAAAAGTAACCAGTTAGACAATTAATTACTGATAATTAATTCTTTTGTTTAATGGCAACAAGGGAAACTAATACTTCAGTATTCACAGATGTGGCTATATTTTTTGGGTTTAGTCCCCTTAAATACTTGTTAATGCTATTTCTCCCTTATGCACTCTCTGATCAAGTTGATACTTTAAACAATTACTTATTTTACTTACCAAAACATCAATCAATAAACAAAAGTACTCAATTAGTCAATTAATTATTGGCAACTAAATATTTTGCTTGATATCAAATAAAGGAAATAACTTGTACATTATTGGTATATATAGTTTTAAGGACGGAGTTCTTCCCCTTTAGATAAGCTTCGTTGTTGTTTTATTTTTAGGATTTTTAAAATTTGCCTGCTGTAGTTATTCAATTCATTATCAAATCATATTTATCTGTTAGATTAAATTATACTGTTAGGGGGTGAGTGCGTGTTTGTATTGGTTAATGAATCCTGGTATCAACTATGAGTAGAAATGATGCAGATGAGTGAATAAAATAGGTTTGAGAAATGCTTTTCAATATCTTCTTTTTTTTTTTTATATAAATGGGCAGACGGACAAACATATCACAAAACTACTATATTAGCGGCTTTTCCTATTCCAGAGGCCGCTAACCTGTGCATTTATTTAATTTAAGGCTCTACTTGTGTGATCTATGTTCTAAAATACTATGACAAGGAACCGACCTAGATATCTTGGTATTCATGAACATATCTGTGTCTAGTGTTGGTCTTCTATTTGCTCTTCCATTGACTATCTCTCCTCCTCCAGTGTTCTGACTGGAAGTGACATATATCACATCAGATGTCAATCCCACAATGCCTTGGTTCTGCTTTCTCGCCCTTCCGCTCGTGTCCACGTCTGCGTAGCTACCCATGGACTCCAGCCTTTTGTTATGCAGCTTTCTGGCGAAGAGGTTGTTGCCCTGGCTGGATGTCCCGGAAAACTCGGAATATTTTCGTTGAGTCCCGGTATTTTTATGAACGTTGTTAACCGGATTCTTTTTCATTCGCATTGTAAGGCTTTCAAAAATGGATTTCCTGGGTCGGTTGTCTCTGTGGACCCCTTCTTCAATCTCCCTCTGAAGCTTCTTTTGTTCCTTTTCGGCTCTTTTTGCGGCGTCTTCCTGTCTCTTCTCATACTTTTTGATGTTGCTTTCAGCTGTTCGCAATGCTTCCTCTTTCAGCTTGGCCACCTGTCTCGGGTTTTTACTCTGTCTCCGAGCAAGTTCAATGTCTAGAAATCTGAAATGTAAATTGCTTAATTAGTATTTTTAAGCGGAAACGGAAGGATAAAAGGTTAAATGAGACATAAAGTTTCGGTACCAATGACTAAAGGTCAAGCTGGTAATGGAGAAGAATAGACTAAAACTTATTGTTTCAAGAAAATATGTATTAATATTATCATTATTAGGTTCGAATCGAACGAGTATTCATTCTCTGGCGCTGCCAGGGTCGAGTTTCGTTAAAGAGAAACAAAATTCATCGTAGTCCCTTTATCAGTTTCCACCGAGGAGTTTTCTAGTGATGTGGCAGGTCTGCTGCAGTACCGCCCTTTGGCAGGCAACGAGAATGATCCTACGAATGCCAAAGGGCTTGAAGGCATATGTGAGGTCAGTTGTTATTATCCCCTCGGTTGATATGACAATGGGGTGTATTGTTGTTTTAGATAACTTCCATAAAAGCTCCAAGCCCAGGTTCCCATATTTTCGTTGTTTTTCCATTTCAGTTTTTCTTAAATTATGAGATAGTGATGTCAATAATGGTAGCGGTTTATTATTTTTATTATGTAAAAAAACTAATATTCATTGACAGCCAGGGTAGAGCTTTATTAAAAGGAAATTAATTGTAATCCCCTCAACAGTGTCCATTGTGGGATATACTGGTAAGCGGCAGGTTTGCTGCAGTACCGTCCTCCGACCGGTAAGGAGGACCTTCTTAACCATGTTTAGGGCCTCGAATGAGTTTGCTAGGTCAGTTGTCACTATTTCCCCACTATTATTGTTATAAAGCTTATATCAACTCACTCTTGTCTGTCTGTCTGTTTGTCTGCCTGGTAAAAAGTATGTACACATTATTTCACCATGTTGAAATTTTGCATTATTACCTTTTGTAACAGACACCAAAAAAAAAAAACAACAATCAATTTTAAGAATTACGAATCAGTTAACTAACTATTGGTAATTTGTGTTTTCGAACAAAGGAGAGAAATAGTACTTGATAGATATGGTGGTAGTTTAAAAGTTGAATTATCTCCTATCCCTGAGTACAGATAAGGATGACATGATGGTCGTCTTTACAAATAACAATAATTACACTCATTATATAAAACATCTTAACATTTCATCATTCTTGCTCTAAAATAAATATTTTTTTGTTCTGACCTAACTATCTCTGGTCTGTTGTGCATTGAAGCGATGTCCAGCGCCGAGTGCAGGTCATTGTCAAGAGCATAGATATTGCACCCCCAGTTGACCAAATAACTGACCACGCCCATGTGGCCACGGCTGACGGCGTGATGCAAGGCGGTGTAGCCCATGTAATCAGATTTATCGACATCGCCCCTGAAAAAAAAAAGAAAGAACTAAAATCACAACACAATCTTCTCAATCAATAATCATTGAAAGTAAAACAAATGAAATTAAATAGTAATTAGTGAGATAAACTTCTGAGAACAAGATAATTTTGTTATTTCCTTGGACACTCTGGCCAATCTTTAAGCTTTTTATCTTTCCTGTAACCAGGGGCAGACTGGCTATATGGGCATTCGGGCTAATGCCCTGTGAGCCGGTACCCAAAATGGGCCGGTAGGGCCATCGAAAGAACCTCATGGAGGCCACTATGACACGCATTAAATTGTTAAACGTTGTTTAGTATTCTCTTGTAAAAAGGGCCCTCTGAGCGTCCAGTACAAAAAAAATTTTCACAGACTCTACTGTGTAATACTAATTTATCCAAACACATTTTCAGAAATATTGTAATAGCCTACATCCGAAGACAGTCATTAGCATGCTACACCCTTGTAGGGCCTACACACTGAGCGATGAGAAAAAGCGGATGTTGATATGGTGCGCAAAGGTGCACGCGTTCAATGTAATAAAGAATGGTTTCTGCCATGACACTAATGGTAGTTGTTTGCTTATTGCTGACTGAGAACCTAAATCTTAATGAACAATAAGGACTATATTTCTTATAAAGATATAAAGCTTACGCACAGTTATCGATACATTATTAAACTTAACACAAGATTTTGAGGACAGATAGACTTAGAATTTGATGCCCACCATATGATAAACAATTTAAGGGCCGCATTGTATAGAAATGCACGGGCCGATTTCGACACCCTGTACGCCCCTGCCTGTTACAATCAGACTCTAGAGATCAATCCAGATTTAGGTTTTAAAACTGAACACGCAACGTACTAACAGGAAGTAATGTTATCAGAGCATGCTATCATAATTATAATTATTCCACTGTTTAGTTCAAGATGATAGATACACGTTATCTGACACAAGTGAATATACATGTAAATACAGGCAGACAGGTGCTTTAATTAGTTTCATGAAGAGAATGTCACAAATTATACCTTACAAAACTACATACCTATATGTTTATGAACAACTAATTTAAAATAAATCAAAATTACAAAGAGAGTTTGTGTGAACACAAACTCAGATGAGGCCCCCGAAGGATCCACCCATGTAAACTTAAAAGAAAAAAGACATATTGAATGACTTTGTAAGGGAATCAAAATTAATTAATAAATGTTTACATAGAAATCATACATTTGTTTCAAAGGTGACTACTTTCAATGAACCCCAAACAAAATCAAAACTATGATTATGAGCTTAGGGTAAATGTATATTTAGAAATATGATTTCGAAAAATGAAACATTAAGCTACGATATAAAGAAATAAACATGTGACTGGTCCAGTGTTTTAAATAAAATAAACCTTCTATGAAGTGACAATAGAGTCAAATTGTACATATTTAAACTCGAGAAATTGAAAAATGAAACTCAGGTTTTTTTGCAACGACCAATTATCTTAGCTAATTTCAGACGTTGTTTTATTATTATTATTATTATTATTATTATTATTTGGCCTATTTCCTTGTTAGCCTTTCTAACAAATATGCTGGTTGTTTGTTTTGTTTTAAAAATGTAAATTGTCTTTTAGATTCAATCAAAAGATGACCATCTACGTTACCTTTAAGAGCTACGAGTACAAATTACTTTTATAGCCCCCACCCATCCACACCTTGTCTTTAAAACAAGCAAAATCTCAAGAAACATTCAGTCTCAAACACTACAATGTTAAAAGTGTGTAGTAATTGCCGTTTTTTGAAGTAAACAAGTTCAAGGTTAGGTTACGCGTAGTACCTACAGTAGGACATAATGATGAAGGCTGTTTGTTTATGTAAACATATTGTCTTCAATGTTAACAGTAAACAACAATATTCATGTACATTGGTAACTTATTTATCTCATTATAAATACAAATTATGTTCCAATAGTCATAATCTGCCACAGACAAGGTCATTATTCATTAGAAGGAAGCAATGTTCATACTAGTACTTTGCCTACTGAGCAATTTATGTATGTATTGCCACGTCTGCAAGGCTGATGAAGTCACGTCTTTTCAGAGAGGGACAAAACATAACGATGCCATGGTAACCGCTTTGCAAAGGGGAATAACCCAAATGCTTCTTTCACAGCCATTGTCTATAAGTAATTCAAAAGTAGTAAAAAAAAAAAAAAGTTTTCCTTTCAGACCTTGTGATCTATGGGGTCATCTGTTAATGAGAGGGTCAAGTGGCCAGCACAACAACCAACCGCCTTTATTTTTCCATCTTTACTTTTCCGCGACTAATGTCAAGTACTCATTAGAACTGGGTGGACTCAGAGGCGCCCAAAGATTCCGAAATTAAAAATCACAGTCTTCACCTGGATTCGAATCCGGAACCTCAGGCTCGGAAGCCACGCGCTTAACCATTCGACCACAGCACCTCCAATTAAAAAACTATTCAATCTTTAAATGCATACATTAAAATGATCATTTTTAAAACACTCTCCATATAAAAAAAAATTAATTAATTCAGACACGTGAAGACAAGCGAATAAGCCAACAGGTTCCAGTGTCCAGAACTAATCCATTGTCTTGACTGAAGAAGTCCTGTTGGAGCAGTGTCAACAATGGTCAGCCGCTGATTCAACAGACTTGACCTAAGGCTACAATACTAACAGGTTTGTTTCTGGTACTTTTTTTTTGAAGTGATCAAGTCAGCAGACTAGTGAAAGTAAACGAGACTTAATTGAGCTGAGAGCATTACAACGGGAGTCACGTGACCACCAGCACACTTCCAACAAACTTCGTATCAATCAATATATAAGTACTAAGATACAAGGCAAAGGTGCGTGCTATATGGCTCCACTGTAGTGTTGACACTATAGTATAGGAGGGAGTTCCATTAGGGTAACAAAATCTAGAAATATCTTTTTATTATATATTGTGTCCGGTGAAAGAACACGAAAGTATTGCTAAGCTATGTAATTTTAAAACAAGCAGAATATAAAACATACTTTTAAAAGAGAAACAAGGGTTACACAAGGGAAAGAACGGCACCATTACCGCCATGTATCTCAATACTGTAATATTTATCTTCCTATAAAACAGAATTACTAATTACCACTAATTATTTTAACTAATTGATTGAATTTTTGGTTGATTCATGCATTGTCATCGACAAGGGATAATTGTACAAATTTAACAACTTTGTCCGAGATGGGAAATAAGGTGCACAAGATTTGATCCAGACAGACAGACAGACAGGGTGAAATTTGTAATATAAAAATTTGTGTGCACCTTTCACTGCATCAGAATGGCCCGGTAGTTTCCTGGTGATGTGGTATGCGCTCCGGACAGTGGTCTTGATGGTCCCGGGTTCAATCCCTGTCGCCATCCCCTGTCATCCAGCAGGAGGTAAGAGCTGGGACGCAATGATCTCCCTTTCTGAACCTTCGAGAACGTTCAAGTCAATACCATTTCTAAGCTCTAGTTTCTTTATTTAGAATCCTTTCCCAAATGTTCTCCCTTTTAATTACATTCGTAATTAGGTTCCATTATTTATTTTCATTATAACACTGTCTCTCTTGTATTTTATTGTTTTATTTAACATAGACATATGTTACCCGCGGGTCTTTATTTGCGCATTACTGTCGATATAGTCACAATTAAACGAAATAATAATGTAATAAGTAAAGCGAATGTGTCAATGTAAAAATAGTGTGAATGAAGCTATCAAATAAAAATAGCTAATAGGCTTAAATCCATTTTTTCAAATTAAAACATTTGCTTGTAGGCCTACATATATTTGATTAAAATTTGAGATGAATAGACTTAATTTTGTATGTTCATGTGTTACAGTATAAAGTAGATCTTGAGGTAGACATAGATCTAAATCTACACTAATCTAGAGTTAAAAATTGGCTTTTATAGAGTTCATTCTGTGTTGCGCATGCGTGACCTATCTCAACACGGCTACGCAACTTTAGCGAACAGCGAACTAATGTATTAAAAATGCTTTAGAAAAACAAATTTCAATGTTAAATTGATTGAAATATCAAATGAATGGACAATAATTAGTATGTTTATGTGTTAAAGCACAAAACTATCTTTGCGGTGGGAAGCGTGGTCGAGAGGCTAAGTGCGGCTTGAACTTGGCTTGTCTTGGCTACCTAGAAGGGGGCTCGAGGTTCGACACCCGACTCGGGCAGAGTTGTGTTTACTGAGCGCCTAAAGGCAGCACGGAAAGCAACTCATAGATACCCCTCCCCACCACTGGTCCACAAATGAGAATGGACCAGAGCATGAAAGTAGCGCTATCTTAGAGTTCAATAAGAGTTTTAGACCTAGACCCCTAGGAATAGACTCAGTAGAGAGATGTGTTAATGTGTAACCAATTGGTAATGTCTAATGAAAGAATCTTCGCCAGGAAATCTGAAGTCACAGATATCAGGAACTAATTTATGTAAAAAATGCTTTTGAAACACAAAATTGAAGGTTTATTTTATTACATAATGAAATCTTCTTTTGTATTTTCATGTGTCAAAGTAAAAAACTATGTGCGCATATTTCTTAAAATTAGATCTAAATCCTTTCGATCTTTTCTCATGTCAACATTGTTAACCATGGCCTAGATCCATAAAATACTATAGCTGTAATAGAGTCGGACAACTTTATGTTTTTTGAGGGTCTTAAGTTTGTTTTAGGGCTACAATACATACACTACGGTCTAAGTTAGTACCCAAGGAACATTCCTGCCTAGTTTTATCAAGATTGGTCAAGCGGTTTTGATGTCTATAAGTAACATACATACATACATACATACACCTCACATTCTACTTTATAATATAGATGTAAACTGAATCTTAAGGATCAAAGTGTAAACAAGGAGCGGGTTACTCTGATTAAGCTAATTATTAAAAATACATTATGAATTTAGGCCTAGGCTTGTTCATTTTTCTAAATTGTAGATATTTTTGTGTATGACAACAAAATGCTGAGCGTTTCTATAGCTGCATTAGAAAAAAAAAAGATTTAGTAATAGAGATTTTTATCTTGGACGAAAAGCTATAAATAGCTAACTTTTTGATGTCTTTGGTGCACAGTATAAAATAAGTATTGGTAAACTACGTTTTTTTTTAAAGCTATATGACTTTTTTTTTCACATTTTATCATTACAGAATCAAAATTTCTAAGGTCTTTCGTGTGTAGTTCAATTGTGTTTTATTTAGTCATAGCACAGTCAGCGTATAAGACTGTTTAAATCCCATTCTAAAAATAATATTTAAAATTCATAACTCCATTCACCTATCTAAAAACAAATCAGAGTTAATGAAACAAAATTTAAAACTGCACCTATATTGTGTACAACGGTGCAGAGGTGCACTACAATGTACGCCGCTGACAGAATCGTGCAAATACACTTGTTATTTTGACCTGACATTGCTGATAGAGGCAAAAGGACAAATGGAAACGTGTGATCCACTTAGAGCCGAGATTGTAATAGCATATGCCCCGCCCATATTCAGAGAATACGAACAAAAGCAAGAATTGAGAGGAGGAAGAGAGAGAAAGACATATATATATATATATATATATATATAGAGAGAGAGAGAGAGAGAGAGGCAAAGAGAAAGACTAAGAGAGGGAGACAAGGAGATAGAAAAAAAAGAGAGAGACAAAGATAAGTATATAGAGAGAAACAGAGAGAGAGAGAGACAAAGAGAGAACGTGAAAGAAAGATGAATAAAATGTGAATTTAAAAAAAAAGAAAAACATCAATACCACATGAAGACTGGTCTCCTAATGTAGCCTAGTACAGAACCATAGGATTATCGACTGCATAAATATCGGCACCAGATGATTGGGTGCGATTTTAAATTTGTGAGAACATTGGGGGACTACAAAGTTTGAGAAACATTGACTTTGGTGTCGCAGTCAATAACCTTTAACAAACTCTTGCTGTATGTATCCACACGTCCGCAGCGAGAGATGAAAAGCCAGCGGTTGTACCAGTACTGACAAGCACAGTACTCTGACTTTAAACACGATACATGTCACTATAAGACATGTGTCTCTTTGGACAGCCACATGTATTACCAAGCATTGCATCTACAATTATTCATAATAGTATTCGTTTTTTTTTCCTTCTGAAGTGAAAAAGGGGGGGGGGCGGGTAGAAAGAGAGATGGTGGGGCCTAATATTTGTTATTTCAGCTTCCTCAGTTTAGTATGGCCAAAAAAAAAAAAAAGGGGTGGAGGCTGGACTTAATCGTGACATTACATAAATAGGTTTATCAATTGATTACAGAGCTGCGTTGTATTTAAAAAAAAAAAAACTAGATTAGATCGTTCTAAAAACGATTTTTAGTTTAGGCCTACTAATAAGTGTAGGGTTGGGTTGTTGTTTTTTTTACAAGGCTTTTTTTCAACTCACTCTGTCTGTCTGTCTGTCTGGTAAATAGTTCGAACGTGAATGTTCTCCCACTTCCCATTCTCGGATCAAGTTAAAACTTTGCATAATTACTCATTTTCTCAAACAAGCTTTGAATAAATTAAAACAATTAATCTTTTTTTTTTTTGATTAATTATTTGTAATTAATTATTTTATATATCAAAATATTGTAATAAGCGCTACTGAATAAGAAATGTATCTTCTTATCTTATATAATACAGACGTTACTTCAAAAAAGATGTTAACGAAAGTATGGATTTATTTCCCTGATTACGTTTTCTCACACTTCCCTTTCTTGTATCAAGTTAACATTGTTCATAATGTATTCCTAAATGGCCAATCAATAAAAAAAAAAAAAACAATTAAATACTAAATTAGTAGTAATTAAGGGAGGTAAACCCTGTCATCTTGAAATGAATGGCAGCTATTAGCGGTTCTTTCCCTTAAATACGCTTTGTTTTTAAAAGAGTTTTGTTTTTGTTGCTTGGTTTAAGTCTTCATTTGGCACTTTTTGAAACATTTGTCTCCTCAGCCGGATATGACGTTATCAGACATACTAGGACTATAAATTGATCAGTGCTGGAGACAATGAAAAGAAATATTACATCTTCCTCTTTCATTGCATACACATTTTAGTGTTTCGATTATATCGTCACTGCATTTCTTCATATATTACTGAATGAATTGATGAAAGAAATACAAAGAGCAGATCATTTTAATTCATTTTTAGAAAATACAAAAAACATGCACATATGTAGCCCTGCCGGACCAAGTAAAACAAACGACGTTTGGGCCACGAGGCCTTCATTTGCTAAAAAACAAATCAAAAAAAAAAAAAAAGACAAACATTTAAATAGGCTTAGGTTAACTGTCCGATGTTGTTTCTCTATCGAGGCTGAAAAGAAATGAGCTACGCTGGTGTAAAAGCGCGGGAAATCGGAAATGGCGGTGATGCCAGGCAAAGATTAATGGGGATAGGGTGTAGTGTTAGTGGCCATCTCATTTTAAATTAAAGTGTGTTGGTTGTTGATCCCGTGCTTTCGGAGGGTGCCTGACATGTAAATAAATTTGCTATCGATCTGCAAATGGGTGTTTTTGCATTAAGCCTATTTTTGTTCATTGTCTTTTATTGTTTGTTATGTAGCTGATGAAGGCCTAGTGACCCAAACGTCATTTGTTTTACTTGGTCACATATATGTATGTTTATTGTGTTTTCTATACAGTCGTTCACCCCTGCAGCAGTAAATCTTTGTTTTTTGAGGAATTAATTTTCAATGTGAGAGTCCCCAAAATAAAAAATAAAACTTTATTATAAAAATCAAATGTATAATTTAACTTGGTTCTGACGACAGTGTTGAAGTTGTTTTCTAACCTTGATCAAAGAAACTCCAAAAGAATACACCATGAAAACTTCCCATGATATAGATTTGAATGAAGTAAAATTATTCAAGTGTATTTTAGAGCTCATTTTGTGTTTTATCAAAGTAGAAGCAGTCATAGACCCAATGGGCGAACTAAGTATTCAAACGATTTTGACAAAAATTACTTAAATAGGTAGAAAATTAACACTGTTGACAAAAGCCGTATACTCACTCTCTGCCAACGATCAGTCTCAAGGCTTCCAAATTTCCATTGGCGGCAGCCCATAATGTCGCCGTCATACCATCCTCGTCTGCTGTGTTCAAATCTTTCCGAGTGGCTTCCCTTAGCAGGTCGACGTAGCCATCTTTGGCTGCATTAATAAATCTTTCAACCATCTTCGACGTACGGCTGGCTTTTTTTTAATCCAGCGCAATCATGAACTTATGGAAGTCTAAATAAAGTAAAAATATACGTTAAACAATATTAAACAATATTAACAAATATCTGACGGAATCAATTCAGCTGACGAGACAACATATTTCCTAACATCACAAATACGTGATGCCGTTTCACCAAAAGATAACTGCGCCTGTTTCATTTTGCGTTTCTTTGCACACAATCTTTTAGGCAACTACACGCTGACACACTTCAAAGATAAAACAAATTTAAAAAAAAAAAATATGGTCTCGTCAAACTTCTTTGTTTGTGTTTGCATCTTATCATGTCAGTCAGAGGTGTTGTCAATACTTCAGCTGGTAGCTAAACGAAAGATTAAATTTATTGTTTTCTTAATGTTTGAGTTGCATTCCTTGTTTTTCAGACTTTTAATGTTCGCAACAGAAAAATATTTCTGTGCAAGCGTTTTATTGATTGATACACACATTACACGAGTAGATCTAGATCTATATTCATTCTGATAGTAATGTTTTAATTATACAATTCCATGGTCCCGTTGAATAGCGCATATGTCTTGAAGTCCTTTACTCACAAGTTAACAGCATCACTAACCTACAGAGTCACAATGTTTCTTTGTGTGAATGCCTTTGTGTTAAATGTCTGTATGTTCGTATTTTTTTGTTTACCAAGGTTATATCAACTCACTCTTTCTGTCTGTCTTTCATGCTGTTAGCTTTCACAATACGCTATGATCCTATCACTTATTTGGAACAGTTGGAAACATGGGGAGAGTGGTTAGGGGTAGAGACAAAGAATGGGATATCTGGGTGAATGTTGCAGTAATCGATTTTTAAAAGCATAAAAAAAAAAAGTGGTGGAGGGGAAATGACCTGTATTCGAACTCATGGATCACGCCTCCTCAAGACGACATACTAACCACTCTGCTAGTGATGTGCTTATGATTATAGAAGATTGTTTACATCTGTATTGTTTGTTTCAGACTTTCGTTAAAGCGACGATCCTATAAAGGGGACTAATTCAGCTTAAAGCACCATTTCAGTCAAGTGCAATTTCGTTCCCTTGTTCGAGATACCAAACAAAATAATAAATTACCAATAGTTAATTAACTAATTGGTATTTTTAAATATTTATTCTTGTGTTGTCAGGTAAAAGAAATAATTGTGCAAAATTTCAGTTTGATCCGAGATTAGGTGTCAGAGAAATAACTTGTACAAACTTTTTACCAGACTGACAGAGTGAGTATCCATTGCTCTTTTTATTATACACCAATTAAAGTTTATTTAATGGGATCAAATCAACGACGGTATCGTCGATGAGGAGAGAAAGAGTTAATTGTCCGTAGGACGTAATTGATAAGAGATCCTTATTTTTTTGTCTTCATTCTTTTTTTTTCTTTTCTGTATCTTTGTGCTGATGTCATGAATAAGACCTACGACCAGTGATACGGACCTGCGACCAACGATAAGGACCTACGACCAGTGGTACGGACCTGCGACCAACGATAAGGACCTACGACCAGTGGTACGGACCTGCGACCAACGATAAGGACCTACGAAAAGTGGTACGGACCTGCGACCAACGATAAGGACCTACGACCAGTGGTACGGACCTGCGACCAACGATAAGGACCTACGACCAGTGGTACGGACCTGCGACCAACGATAAGGACCTACGACCAGTGATACGGACCTGCGACCAACGATAAGGACCTACGACCAGTGGTACGGACCTGCGACCAACAATAAGGACCTACGACCAGTGATACGGACCTGCAACCAACGATAAGGACCTATGACCAGTGATACGTACCTGCGACCAACGATAAGGACCTACGACCAGTGATTAGGACCTATGACCAGTGATAAGGACCTACGACCAGTGGTAAGGACCTATGACCAGTGATACGGACCTGCGACCAACGATAAGGACCTACGACCAGTGATTAAGACCTATGACCGTCTCCTGCTTTATAATTGCAATCCTACGTAAATATTTCTTTCATTATTTTTATATCAATTGTCTTTCCTTAAAGCAGGTGTGAGAAGTTCGATAACCCTGCACGTGTAACACTTCATACTTGTTATAATTATTACATTGTCAATATATTCATATGACCTCAATGAGCTGATTACTAAGAAGGTATGGTTCATTATGAGCCTGGCCAAACTGATTTTACTGACTCAATCTACTAGATGGCATTGTAACATCTCAATCTCTCATTCAAGGCCTTAAGGGAGAAACTTTTCCATTTGATTAAATGTTTAAGTGTACTAAGTGTACTCTACATACCACCACATTGAAGAACATGAAACACAGTTATGATCGTAAGGGGAGAGAAGCCTGACGAAGCTGTACAGCTGTGTTTATGGGTCTCTTATTCTTCCCGATATATTTTCAATAGTCTCATACTGTAACACATACAGTCTTATCACTGATACCCTGGAGAGATGCCCGCACTCAGTTTGACAGTTTTATCTAGATCGCCATCTTTGAGGAACGTTTTTGAAAAGATGTGTTTTAAAAAATATTGTTCATTTCATGGTGTTCACTTTTAAAAAAAAAAAAACGAGTTATGTGTGGGGAGTGGGGATGGAGAGAGAGAAGTATTTTACCTGATTGATTTCTGTGTATTCTCTGTCGGCTATCGATTTCCCATCTCTGTATTGATCTCTTGGCTAGCATACACTCGTGAAGGTCTGTGGACTTGATGTCAGCATCTGAAACAGTACACAATCAAAGCCTGGCGGAGTTGTCACGTCTGATTTGTTCAAGAGGGACAACTCTCGATCTCATTCTACTTCATGTAGTTGTCGAGGACAGGCCAAAATACAGTAGAACGTCGTTTATCCGAACGTTTATTATCCGGAGCGTCAAATATCCGGACCAGTTTTTTTGTTGTTTTTTTTATCAACCACATGTACTGTGATGCACATATACTGTATGAATACGAAAAATAAGTGATTATTTTCCACAATAAAGGTAAAATTGCGACATTTGTCACCTATTTTGCTCGTTCTTCACGCAAGTGTCCCGCATGTGATGATTTTCAATATTCGTATAGTGTCCGGTTGCATATACTGCATGGATCGCTTCGGTTTTCGGTTATCCGAACAATCGCGTATCCGAACGGTGTCCGGTCCCAATTGAGTCGGATAAACGACGTTCTACTGTAAAATGAAAATTTAAAACGCAATATAGATCTGGATCTAACCTGTTCCAGTAACGGTTTTAATTAAATTAATTTTACTGAAATATCTTATATTTAAAGCCAATGGAACAACTAAGTATGCCTAATTTTTTTTTTTTATTTAAATATCAATTTTACAAATTCTTTGAGGAGTATAAGTCTATGAGATTAATCAGGGGCGTAGCTAGGGATCATAATCATTTGGGGGGCCCGGGGGCTTGATCTCTTTGGGGGCCCCTGCATTTAGCGTAATATTTAATGTAAAAAAAACACTTATTTGGGGTCCCCCTCAAGTGGGGGCCCGGGTGGATTTTCCAATTCTCCCCCCTCCCCCCACCCTAGCTACGCCACTAAGATTAATGATATATCAATGTGGTACATTTCTCATAAAAATGTGCCTAAATTTCAGGGGCGTTTCCTAATCACCGATCCACGATGATGGGCTTGGTGGTTTTTGTGGTAAAGCGCTTGGCTACACAACGAGTTCGAATCCCGGTAAAGAATGGGATCTTGCATTTTTAGAATAGCCCTAAGTCCACACATTTGTAATGGGCACCCGACATACGTTTGAGCAGTAATGGCGGTTGGTCGTTGTACTGGTAATATAACACCGTCAACCGTTCACCATGGAAAGGTCTGCCTACAAAAAACAATGTCTACCATGCGGAGATTCTCTCAACCCTTCTATATGGATCTGAGACATGGACACTATACAGAAAGCAATTTAGACTACATGAGCGCTTTCACCAAAGATGCTTGCGCTCCATCATAGACATACGGTGGCAAGACCGCACTACGGACAGCGATGTCCTTGCGAACGCCGGTATTGACAGTATAGAGGGACCTCTTATGGTCCGACAGCTACGCTGGGCACTGCACGTATCCCATATGGGAGACGAACGTATGCCAAAGGAAGTCTTTTTTGGGTGAGCTAAAAGGTGGTCGACGTAACAGAGGCGCCCCACGGAAACGCTTCAAAGACCAACTTAGGCGCCAACTTGCATTAGATGACATCGAATAGAGCACCTGGTTGCATGCGGTCTCAGAACGAGACAGCTGGAGGTCACTCACAAAGGCCGCGGGATACACATTTGAGACCAAAAGAAAATCTGCTGCCGAGGACAGACGCAGACGGCGAAAAGAAAATCTCATTCGACCACCTGCGGACAATGGTTATGAATATGTTATTACTGCTACACCCATTCTCCGATCAAGTTGAAACTTTCCCACAATTATTTACCGAACCCATTAAAATACGAATCAATGAAAAAAATTAACCAACAATTAATTTTTGCTAATTGATTTTTTTATATCGAAAAAAGGAAATAAATTCTACATTATTGATACATAATATATATAGTTGTAAATGTGGGATTCTTCCACTTAGATAAGCTTAAGCTGTTGTTGTTGTTTTCTTTAGTATTTTATATTTTTTGCATGCTTTTCGCATGTGTTTGCTTGTTTGTTGAGCACGATCAATGGTATTACGTCGGCGACAGACACAGACTTATCAAACCTTAATACCTTGTTTCAACTCAGTCATACGTCCCCGCCCTCCCCCTTTTTTCGCACGCAACCAAACGCAATCCTTACTGATAACAATGCCATTGAACGCCCCCAAACAAATACAACAAAGCGTGAGTCATTAAGACGTGTGATAATGTCAGCAAACAGAAGGACCTAAAACAATGTATGTATTAGCAATAGAAAACGTTTGGCGGCACCAACTTCTCAAATAAGAGTGTATCAGAGGACTAGAGTGAACCGATCCACTCAACTTTTAATGGGCTTCATCAGCTTACTCTGTAGATCTAGTTTTTACGCTACGACTTTATCCGGTACTTATACGAAATTACTTATGCAGCAAGATCTAGACCTATCCAAACAAACATATAGGGACTACAAATATACAGTGAAACAGTGACAGAATACATATGCAGATTGGACTAAAATTCTTCCAGCTAGAAACATTCTCCTATGAGTATGCTATTTCTGTTGGACACACAAAAAAGTTGTTTCTTTTTTTTAAGTTTGGGAGCCGTTCTCAATTTTGTAATTTCAATGTTTTAACTATTCCAGTAGACCTAATTCCTCTAACAAATCTGAACCCATAGCCACACCAAAGATAGATCTAGAGACTAGTACTAATATCTCAGGATTCAAACCATCAAGTCATTACGATGAGAAATATTCCTCTACCAAATGTAGTAATTATATGTAGATTGAACTCTTAATGTTGCCTTAACTCTCCACCCCACCCCCCAAAATAATTTTTTAACGTCCATTTTCGAAATAATAATGATTGGGGATTTTAATGTTAAAAAAAATAGGTGTAGTTACAGCGGTGTCTTAATTGGCCATTCCTAGTACAGAAATAGAGTCTGGCTATTCAACTGTAATTGAATTTAGATGTATTGATAGGCCATATACCGGTATCTTATAGACTAGACAAGTGATAGGATCATAGCTTTAACTTCAAATTTAAAGGCTTTAAAACCAAGCTGTAAACAACATTTTAATTTCGAATGAAAAGAAAAAAATAATAACTTACCTTCTAGGTTTAGTATTTGAAAAAGTACACATTAAATCCTAAACAAGGTCCCAACTAGACCTAGAATCTAAGTATTAAACACACCGCCACAAGACCAAAAAAAACAATAGACAGGGGACTTAATCATTACTGCCAGTAGCCAGTTGGTCTGATCGATTATCTGAAGAAGGAAAAAAAATAGGTCAATCCGCAGGTAAAAAAAAAAAAACCTGTAAGATAACCTTGTGGAGTAGATGCGTTGGGGTTAGCTCGGCGTGGGGGTCAGGCTTGTTAATATTTCATAATGCACATCTGTCATTTAATGATGCAGGATCTAAGTCCAAGTTATTTTAGTCTTATCAGCCAATGGATACTTTTCAAACAACTGAATTACATTAAGCAGAACAATGAATAAACAAGCATGCCGAGTATAAGGTTTTGAACCAGTGGTTCTCAGAAAGGCACTGACTGTTTAATCATGACAATGTTGAAATTATTGGCGGATCCCTCGACAGTACAAGCAAGCAAAATACAACAAAAAAAAAATGCTTTAAAAAAAAACGAAACTTATATTAATGTGTATCAATTAGTTTGTATCAGTCATGTAATTAGATTTGTAATAGATCTAGAGTTCTAGACTAATGATAATAAATCTGTGTGATTAGAAATATTTTTTACCAATTGTTTTTGTTTAGCGCAATTTCATACTTTTAGCTTTCTCAATACGCAATGGAAGAGATTTGAAAGCAAATATTCCCCCCCACCCCCCGCGTTGCTCACTGTCTTTTCTATTATAAAAATGATGTGTATTAGTATGCTAGGAAATAAATTCAGCGCGTAAAAAATAGGTTTTGTTTACTTTGCTTATTGTTTTATTGCTTAGCGACGATGATGTAATAGTGAAAACACAAACTAGAAATAGAGATGAAATAAAAGTAGTTCATAGATTATAGATTGGCGTCTTAGAAGGCAGTCGAGTTTTTCCTTTGAGGGCTGGACTTAGTTATTTTGTATAGTGACAGCGGGCGGGTTCCCTTTATTTCTACATCAAATGTTCTGAGTTATCAACACTCTTGGTCCACATTTTGTTGGTTTTCGCCTTTGTTCTACTATTATTATTTTTATTTATTTTTGAAGTTACTCCGCGTTAGCCGAGTCACTACACATGGCACGGTGAAAAGGTTCCGCACAGTCTGGAAGTCTGTGTTAAAATTATTTGTTATATATCATGATAAATGGTGGGAGTTGTGTGTTGTTTTTTTATTATCTAAAGAGATGAGCTGCTACACATCACACCCACCACTCACCACATCTACTACACACCACATCCACTACACACCACAGTCACCACACCCACCTTAAATGACATCTATCACACACCAGATCCATTACACACTACATCCACCACACTCGACACCTATCACACACCACATCCACTACACAATATTTCAGAATGACTTTTAGACTTTGCACAATTTCCAAATAGTTGTAAGTAAAAAAGTAAATAAAGTTGTCCACACATTCTCAAACAAGCTCTTGAACAAACTCTTAAATAAACTCTCAAACAAGCTCTTGAACAAACTCTTAAATAAACTCTCAGACAAGCTCTTGAACCAACTCTTGAACAAATTCTTGAACAAATTCTTGAACAAACTCTCAAACAAGCTCTTGAACAAACGTTTGAACCAACTCTCAAACAAGAACTTGAACAAACTCTTGAACAAACTCTTGAACAAACTTTTGAACAAACTCTTAAACAAACTCTCAAACAAGCTCTTGAACAAACTCTCAAACAAGCTCTTGAACAAACTCTTGAAAAAACTCTTGAACCAACTCTTGAACAAACTCTTGAACAAACTCTTAAACAAACTCTCGAACAAGCTCTTGAACAAACTCTTGAACAAACTCTTGAACCAACTCTCAAACAAACTCTTGAAAAAACTCTTGAACCAACTCTTGAACAAACTCTCAAACAAGCTCTTGAACCAACTCTTGAACAAACTCTTGAACAAACTCTTGAACAAGCTCTTGAACAAACTCTTGAACAAACTCTCGAACAAGCTCTTGAACAAACTCTTGAACAAACTCTCAAACAAGAACTTGAACAAACTCTTGAACAAACTCTTGAACAAACTCTCAAACAAGCTCTTGAACAAACTCTTGAACAAACGCTTGAACAAACTCTCAAACAAACTCTTGAACAAACTCTTGAACAAACTCTTGAACAAACTCTTGAACAAACTCTCAAACAAACTCTTGAACAAACTCTTGAACCAACTCTCAAACAAACTCTTGAATAAACTCTTAAACAAACTCTTGAACCAACTCTCAAACAAGCTCTTGAACAAACTCTTGAACCAACTCTCAAACAAGCTCTTGAACAAACTCTTGAACAAACTCTTAAACAAAATCTTGAACCAACTCTTGAACAAACTCTTGAACAAACTCATACATTTTGGTCCATTCATTGAATTGCTTAGAAATTGGGCATTCTCTTTCATTCTCTCTTTTCTTATTCCGGAGGAAAGTGTGATCCTCCTCCCCCCCCCACTTACTAATCTTGTTCTCTTATTAATCACTGTTGTTTGAAAAGTGAATTATTGGGCGTTACCTTACCAAGCCTTAGGTAGGAGCATGACAAGGCGCGTGTGACAACTGGAGAACCACTGCGCTAGTCACGCTGTCTAAGTCTGTGTCACATCATGAATGGACATTTTCCTAGTCTGTCCTAGCACACAGAACGTCACGTTTAACAAGAGACAACGCTTCAACCAGTTGAAGATAACGTACAATCTAGTTTACAGAATAATTACTGAACGAATAGTCCATTTACTTAAAGTACACACGATTTAAAACGTTCAATAAATTGCTCACAATGAATTGCTTATCAAACATATACTAACTATAAATTACGCGTTATAAATTACACATAATAAAGAGCAGCTGCTGGTCGGAAAAAGTGAGGGGGGGGGGTGTGATTTGGTATCGCGAACTGTCACACCACCTCTACGACGAAAGTCAAGGGACAGGTGATAATGATGGTGATGATAATGATGAGCTTTCTATCCATACATAAGTTAAAGTATACCTGTTTGAATGTACATTATTTATGTTATTTTTAACGCAGAGCGCATCACAATTACACGTAAGCTATACTATGTATAACAATTTAGGTCTAATGCACGAGATATGAGAAAATATAAAATAATCCATGTGTAATGGTAAGTCTGCACGCCATTTCTGTAGGCGTCTAACAGATGAGCATAAAAAGGACAATGATGTAAGGGAAGCAACTCCTTATTTCGTAACCGTTAGTTTTATGTTGAATGTCATGTATCTGATTTTAATGCGACACTCTTTATGCGAAATGTGATAATTGGAACTTAATGCATGCAGAGGGCGCCACTGAGTGCGCATTCTGAACTCACGTGAAATCGTTAATTCCATGGCCAAATGTATAAATGCTGCAAAGGTTATATTAAAAAAACTTTTTTTTAAGACGTGAATTTAACATTGGACTAAAAATAGCTAGCAAAAGGAGCGCACAAACGCACATCAGATAAAAGGAGGGGGGTGTGAAAAAAATTGTGGAGCAGAGTGAATAGTAGCCATTTTTTACAAAGCTTATAGGAACTCACTCTGTCTGGTAAAATGTTTGTACATGTTATTTATCTCAAACCCAATCTCGGATAAAGTAGAAATTTCGCACAATTATATCTTGTACCTGACGAGACAAGATTCAATAACAAAAAATACTTATTAAAAAAAATTTGTTTGGACCAGTCATGTAATAAAATATGTAATAGATCTAGACCAACAACAATAAACCTGTGCGATATTATTACCAATTGTTTTTGTTTAGCACAATTTCATGCTTTTAGCTTTCTCAATACCCGATGATCCTAGCACTTGTCTAGACCAGTTGGGAAGGTGTAGGGGAAGAAAGAAGGGGGTATCTGTGTGATCACTTTTTAAAAGTATTCATTTTTTTTTTAAAAAGTGAGTGCCCTCGAGAGCGTAGGTCATCTCCTCGGCCTCCTCAAGCCAATGCGGTAACCTCTGGGCCAGGTTCTTATGAATAGTTTGTTTGTTTTTCGTTCTTTACAAACTCGTCTTTCTACAAACAATAAAGGGAACTTGTTCAACTTATAGCACCTTATCAGTCAAGTAAAATTTCTTTCCATTGTTTGAGATACCAAACAAAATAATTAATTTCCAATTTTCAATTAACTAATTGTTTTAGTTTTTTATTACTGATTCTAATGTAGGCCTGTACACAAATTAGTTGTGCAAATTTCATATTTTTATCATCATATTTTGGTGGAAAGATATGATTACATTTAGTAGCTTGGGTGGACAGCCTATTAACTGTACAATTTTAAAGAGGCCATCTCTGCTAACTAGATCAAAGCCTTTGTCAGGTCAATAAACGCAATGTACAAAGGCATCCTTTGTTCTCTGCACTTTTCCTGGAGTTGGCGGATGGAGAAAATCATGTCAATCGTGGATCTCCCTGAGCGAAAGCCGCATAATGATTCTGGATAGACCCGATCAGCGAGTTTTTGTAGCCTGGGAAGTATCACTCGAGCAAAGACTTTGCCTACAATACTTAAGAGGGAGATTCCCCTGTAATTGTTGCAGTCGCTTCTGTCACCTTTGTTCTTATACAGTGTAATGATTTTAGCATCCCGCAGGTCTTGTGGTACAGCACCTTCTTGCCAACATTTGCAAAGCAGTTCGTGTAGAGGTTGGATTAGAGTAGTTTTGCATTATTTTAGAAGATCTGGGGGGATACCATCGCATCCTGGTGCTTTGCGGGCTGCAATGTTGTCTAAGGCTTTGTTGAGCTCTGAAAGGGTGGGTGTTTCCTCTAGCTCATTTATTGTGGGTAATTGTATGATGGCCTTAAGGGCTGAGTCAGAGACTGAGCTTGTTTAGGCGTAGAGCTCAGAGTAATGTTCAACCCATCTGTGCATTTGTTGGCACTTGTCTGTGATAATTTCCCCAGTGGTTGATTTCAGAGGTGCTGTCTTGTTTTGGGAGGGTCCGAGAGCCTTTTTAATTCCTTCGTACATCCCTCTTATGTTGCCCACTTGGGCTGCGAGCTGAATACTCTCACTGTATTCACCCAGTATTCATTGGCACAGATTCTTGCTGTCCTCTGTGCATTGGCTCTAGCTTCTTTCAGGTTTAGCAGGTTGCGTTGGGTAGGTTTTGCCTTGTAAGTAGCGAGTGCATCTCTCTTTGCTCTGATGACAGGTGCTAAAATAACTGCTTTAGAGTCGAACCAATCATTTTGTTTTGTAATTTTTCTTCCAAAGATTTCCAGGGAAGTCTTTTGTATGGTGGACTTGAGGTGTTCCCATTTTTCAGTTGCTGTATTTTCAGATATATTTTCATACTCGCGTTCAAAAGATTCCGCAAACTGTATCTGGAGATCAGGGTGACACATCTTGCTTACATCCGATTGGGGTCTTCCAATCTACTTGGTATGGTGGATTTTTTTTTGGAGAAGATTGATCTTACAACATACCAAGGAGTGATCTGTGTGGCAGTCTGCACTGTGGTAGGACCTGGTAAGCTTGACAAATTTTAAGCACTTTTGTCTTACCATGATTAGGTCTAGTTGGTGCCAGTGTTTGAAGCGAGGGTGCCGCCAAGATACTCTGTGCTGCGGTTTAGTCTTGAAATAGGTATTAGTGACACAGAGGGAGTGTAGTGAGCCAACCTCGAGGAGCCTTTGTCCATTTTCATTTACTTTTCCGACACCAAAACGCCCAATACAGTTGTCCCATGCAGAGTTGTCAGATCCAACGCGTGCATTGAGGTCGCCGAGAATGATAACCTGTTCCGTAGTTGGGATCTCGCTAAGAGCAGACGAAAGGTTGTCATAAAACATATCTTTGGCCTCTGGTGTGGAAATCAGAATAGGAGCTGAGGCACATATCAAAGTCACATGTCCAATAGATGTGTTAAGGCGTAGTGATAGGAGTCTTTCTGAACCGTTGCACTTCAGCTCTACTGTGTTCAGCAGTGTGTTCTTAACTGCAAAACCAACACCATGTTCCCTTACTTCACTTTCGGCTTTGCCTTGCCAGAAGAAGGAGTAGTCTTTTTCTTTGATTGAACCAGAGTCAGCTAAACGAGTTTCCTGGAGGGCGGCAATGTCTACTTTGAGCCTGGACAGTTCATCGTTTATTATTTATAAAGCTTCTATTAACTCACTTCATCTGTCACAAATTGTGTACAAATATTTTCTTCCACTTACCATTCTTAGATCAAGTTGAAATTGTGTACAATTAGTCATAGTCGATGACAATACATGAATTATTTTTAAATGTGTGATGGCCTTGTTCAGACTGTCTTGAGGTCAACTATAGATGACTGTTGAATTTCAATCAATTACTCTGCAAGCGTTTGAGTTTTATTGTTCGGGTGTATTCAATGTAGTTGATCAACAATACAGAATAAACAAGACGATCGATTTAACGAGTAAAGAGATGTAGTCAACACTGATGAACAATTCCTAAGATATTTATTCTAAGAAAAGGCCACAGTAAAAGTCTCTGTCAAAATAAACACGTCTTTACCCTAGAGGATTCTATCTCTAACTGATTTTCCAGTCTCTAACCCAAAATATCCCAAACGTCACTAGTCCCGTTCAATATACGTCTTCTATGGTGCGTCGTTAAATAACTAATACTATAAACTAGTTGTCTAACAAATGAAACAAAAACATTAATTAATCAATTAGTAGTAATGAAATTTTTTTTTATATATAGAAAAGGGAGTTAGACACTTCTGTGCTAGAAATGTGGCAACGATTTTGTTTTCTTTTTTTATCGCAGATAAGCTTTGTCTTGAACAGAAAAAATATTGTTATTTATTTTTTTTTTTAAAGTTTTTATTTACGTGTTATGTACATTTTTGTGGTGATTGCTCATATCTGATTGGCCCTGTGTCCAACACATATTTATAAAATGCTACTCTATCCAGGTTTTCTATGTATGAATATCTCTTAATGTAATGGAAATTAACATTTAAGTAAACTCCGGAGAGCAGACCTTCGCGAGCAAGCCTAATCAATACATCTCAAAAAAACAAAAATACATTAACGAAAAAAAAAAAGCATATGTTGGCAAAGCGCCGTTCAATTGCTGCCATATCTCTTAATATTGCAAGTTTTATCTTGTCTTTTTCTATATAAAACAAAATTAAATAATTGATTAACTAATTTTTTTTTTAAAGTGATAACTGTGTTGTTCTCGGCAATGAATACTTACAACAGAATGGGAAGTGGGAGGGAGAAGATTAAAGAATCCAACCGGACAGACCGAGTAAATCTATAGGCGTATCTTTTGTTGTTAAACAAAAGGGTGGGGAGGGGAGAACTAATCTCAAGGGAGATAAAACCAGAAGACACGGGATAAAACACGGCTGCCTTAATTATCCCTTTATTGGAAAAAGGAATTTCGAAACATAAAAAGGCTACGACTTCTGTAAGAGATCATTAAAAGGATTACGTTACTGGACATAGAACACATACTTGATGCAATTGATCTTAAAACTATATCTTAATCTTGTATATTCACAGCGTCCCCCACCACTTTTTCTTTCTACAGACCGAATTCCAGTTCACTAGACGGATGAACGCGATGACATAAGTGACAACTGAGGTCAGTAAGAGTTCACAAGAGGCTTGTTTTCCTTTCTTGTGCACCAACCATGTCACACATACACGCGCGCGGACAATGAGGCCATATTTTGATGACAGGATTTGTGTGGGACACATGTAAAGTAGGTCAATCTTGTCGGTGAAGGACATTCAGTTCTTGAAGCAGGTTCACCACATCAATCATTTGATGCCACAAGATTCTCTACTCTTTTTAGTATCCCGACACTTTGTTTTATCTATTTTCCACCAAAAGTTTCTTTGATAGGGCCGGATTTACTTATTGAAAGGGCCCCCAAGAAATCTAATATTTAGACTAAAGGACTCCATAATCCATTAATCTAATAGCCTAGTCAAGTCTGAATACAGAAGTCTCGTAGTAGGTTGACTTGATTATTTTAGTGCTAGATGTCTAATAATCGGATGGTCCAATGATATAAACGAGACTACAACAGAATTTAGTCTGAATAAACCAAATGATCAATGGATTCTTAAGACTGGCACCCTATTCCATTTTATAACCACAAAAGTTTGATGCCAGTAAGTTTTATTACAAATTTCTTAGTCTATCATCTATATTGTCCTATTTATAGTGCTTTCCACTTCTGCTATATAGTCCTTAAAGACAAAACAGTTACTTTGACTACACAAACAAACAAAACCTGATTAGCTCAGCTTTGGACAAGAGTAATTAAATGACCTAGTTATGTGGTGTTCTCTCTGGACTGTTGTCTCAAGTGTCCTGGGTTCAAATTCTGCCCACCACCATCCTGGGGGAGGTTTGGACTCATTGTAATAATAATCATTTCTGAAAGAACATCAAGAAACATGTAAAACAAACCAATACAGACACAGTTAGAGTTGCTTCTATTTATTTAATGACGACTTTGGACCTTATTATCACACAAAGAGCCTGTGGGACTTGACTTGAATTTATGACCAAGTCAGCATGGGAGCTTTAAACCTGAAATACTTGAAGTGTAAAAGTGAATGCCTTGTGATGGCTCCACCTTCCACATGATTACACTAAACAACTCAAAAAATATGTACAATTTGGAGGAAATTACAAATAAAAGAATAGCAAAGAAATGGGTCGAAATGTAATACTTCAACATGCCAAGTTGGCAATGCATAGTTTAGCACGAAAACAAACAAAAATCTTATGAAACGTGTAAAATGTTTCTTTTAAAATAATGAACATGATACTTTTAAAAACAAAAACAAGTATTAAAAAAAATATTTATCAAGCACATTAAGATTTACATCACAAGTTAACAATAGGACAAACATGTGGTTTTCTAAGCTGTAAGACATTGCTTCATGTGGCAAGCCATTTCACAGCCTTGACAATCAAATGTCGGTAACCTTTAACGTAAGACAGAAATCAGAAGATGCAGCACTTGTGTACAAAAAAATTAATTATGCTTGTAACTTTGGTTAGTACAGAACAATGTAAAATCAACAAGAAAAAAAAAATATATATAATTGGATAATGAACATAAAGACAGGAGTTTTAAATCATAGTGACAGCTCAGCAGAAAACAAAAAGGTACTTTAACACTAAATGAATAGCTTGATAGGCCAACATACAAAAACATGGAACCAGACTAAAAAAAAAAGCAAACCATAAAATATTTAACTAATATACACGTGTACCCAAAAACCAATCAAAGTGTAAGAAAATATTCAATAATGCCGAATCGCATAACCCAAATGCTCTCCCCAGACTGTGGTGCCTCATTCGTACATTAAAATGGACACAACACAATCGTTATCATACTAACAGCAATCTCTTTATGAACAGCTGCCTAACTCTATAACATGACATGAACAGCTCGAACTAATACGAAATGAGATTTACATAAAATATATATGATTCCCCTTTTTTTTTAAAGCAAATAAGAAAAAAAATTCCATTCCCTAAAATGCAGCTGGCCAACTAGAAATGAAAACATGTGATATCAACAAAAAAACTTAGTTCCACAACAACCATTCAAATACTGAATATGTTTATTAAAAGCAGAAAGAGTACCGGTAATTTTTTAAGGTCATTTGTTTTTCTTTCTATTACTATGTACTACTGAAGATTTTTTTTAAATAGCCCCATACCCAGTATACAGTAGGCCAACTCAAGATATAATATTTTCATAGCAACATTTACACTTGTCAGTTTTTCTATTGTCAATCCACAAGCTACTCTTATCTAAACCCTATCTGCTCCAAACAGATTAAAACATTAAATATTTTAAGATCAAAATCTAATAGCTGTCATTCAGTATTTTTCTTATTAGGCAAGAGGTTTGGTTTATATAAGATTTAACATTCTACATGGAAGCAATGAATGTTAATATTCTTTTGAGTAATAAAAATATAATAAAAATTTGGAAATAAAAATATAATAAAATCTGTAATGTACAATAAAGTCAATAAAATTGTAAAATAAAAATGTTTTTTTTTTAGTTGACATTGCTTTAATATGTACATAATAAAAAAACTGGCTTTATTTAACTAATACTTTAACAGAAACATACTCATTTTAAAGTGTATAAAATCCATTAATAAAACATATTTTCTTACATTAAAAAAAATTCAACTAACAAACTAATTAATGACTATTTTAAAACCTGGAACAAGTACTATTACTTTAGTTATTTGGGCAAAAGCTTACATATTACACTGTACTCCTTTCTCTTGTATTGGACAACAGAACACTAAGTCTAGCAACCATCACTCATCCTGGATGCACACAGGGCTAATCAGATAGATTGCTGCAACTGGAGCTCTTTGATTGATTTGTTTTGGACAAAGAAAAAAAAAAAAAAAAGAACACAGCTATTGACCGAAAGACACTTGGCCTGCCAAAGTGGAACTTTTTTTAATTTTAAATATCCATCTCAAATTGTGGGTGTTCATCATGACCATACTTGCCATCTGTAAAAAGAAGAAAAAGATTTTATACAGCCAATTTAATGATTTCAGAGAACTATGAAATGGAAAAAAATCAGCACAACAAAAATTAAAACAAAGGATGCTTGGCCCAGGAGGTTTTCTTTTATAAAAAAAATAAAGTAAAATAAAACAAATTCTATATATACGCAAAATCAGAATGAAGTCCAAACTTAAAGTCTTTGTTGCTGACAGATATCACTGCTTTAGAAATAAAGAAATATTCTTATGCCAGATATGAGCGTGACAAAATGATACAGATACAGTTTAAGATCAGCAGCTTCAAGTTCTGACAGAATACAACAGTGTGTGCAGCAAGATCCCCAAGGACTGACTCACAAAGCCTTGGTTTAGCAACAAGGCAGTTGTCAAAGTTATGCGAGACTCACCATTTGAAACATTTTATAGATAAGAGAAATTATAACATTACCAGCAAGAAAATATGTACAGAACTTTATATCCTGGACAATACTGTCTATAGATATCAAAGTCACAAGTGTTGTCATATTAAAAAAAAATATTTATGATAACCATTTTTTTTCATTATTATCTGATAGAATTAGCCATACAAGTACCTTCTTTTAAGTGATCTTTTTCCTCAGTCAATCCATTTTCTTTATCTTTCAACTTGGGAGACAGTGCATCTGCATTGAAGTCAGTGATACCTGGAATTTTAGCCATATTGGCTGGAGGGCTTCTTGCCAATGGCGAGTTTCGTAGCTGCATAAGACGGGAGCGATCATAAACAATTCTGGTACCTGTAAAAATGAAATTGCATTTAATTTATGTAGTTACTGAAAATCTAAATATTACAAGTGTTGTTTTTTTTAAATCTTTTTTTTTTACCATGCTAAAAGAAGTTCCTTTTAAAAGCAATATTATTATAAGTTTAATATAAAATTATATATATATATATATATTAAATATAAAGTCTATATATTATATATATTTATATATTAACTGACATCTATGTAATAAAACCATATATATATATATGTCAAATGAGTCAATAAAACCATTTACATTAAGGAACTTTTAATAAAAACCAATAGTTATTTGCTAATTATAAATAATTAATTTGAAATTACTAGGTGACTAATAAAATTTAGTCAAAACTAAAAGCCTAATATATATATCTGCTTTTTTAGCAGAACTTTTGTGTGGGGGGGGGGGGGAGAATGTTGACAGTTCCTAAATCTTTTGAAATTTCAAAATAGATATATGCTGTCACCACTTAATGCAGACCTGAACAAAATATTTAAAAGACATTCTTCATTTCTGACTAGATTTTTAACTCTTGCATTCATGAGACAAACTCAGATCCCAAACACAAGGGAGACCAAATTAATAGAGGAGCAGTTTGTTGAAACATCCTCAAATGAACTTGTATATTTGCAGTTGGTACTCATAAACCGAGTAGAGCTAAATACACTCAACTTTTATAAAATATCATATTCAGAAGTAATTTGTTTTTTATTTTAATTTAAATACAAGTTTTAATAATAATTTCAATGATACTTCTTCCACAAAATGTTTGTTTTTGTTGTAAATACTACATCTACAGGACTAGTGTACTACTACTAGTACTAGAGTAGACTAGAGTCAGTAGAGTTAACTGGAGTTAGAATTTAGAAGCTTATTAAGTTATTTGCAGGTCCTAGAAAAAAACCTTATTTATATTTATATAATATAAGAGTGAGGTCCTTTGGGGTTTGGTAAAAAAAACATAAAATTGGGAACTGGATCTAGATCAGATAGATTCTACTAGAAATTAGAATCTATAAATGTAGTCAATTAAGTTAAGTTCTAAGACTTTTATTTATTTATTTTTATTTTCTTGTCACATTGCCTTCTCAAATTAGCTTCATTATGATGTCAGCCATTTTGAACAATGATCTGTAAGAAAAAGTAACTTGGTTAGTCATTGATAACCTATTTCTGTTTTAGACATATGTTTGCAAGATAACTCTGGTTGTAAGTTGTATAGTAGACTAGATCATGGTAGAGCTAGTCTAATTTAATTCTAACAACTAATTACTAATCACTATTGCAAAGAGCAATAATAAATTATTTTAAAAAATGCAACCAAAACATGATCTACTATTATAATAATTAACATTTAATTATTGTATAGATCTAACAGTAAAGTGAGTTATTTGGTGCCTCAAATAAAAATTGTCAGTCTAATCAAAATCATGTTAAGTTAAAGTATGCCAAACTCAAACTTACCACCAGGTGTAGTAGAAAACAGTGTTCCACCAGGAGTTGAACTGTAATCAGAGGGTAATTGTGAAACATCATTTAAAACTACTCTTCTAATAGCAGGAATGTCTCTCCCTTTTGGTGATTGTTCTTGACTTGCCATTATTTTTATATTTAAACACTTGAAAAACCTAAAAGCAAATATCAGCACTCTCTATCTTTCACTCTGCTAAACATACACACTCAGCAACAGTGTTGTCAACTTCGGTATTGAATTTTTTTTTAAAGCCAAATTTAGCTGTAAATTGTACCAAACAAAAAATCAGTTATTCATAATTAAAAAAAAAAAATCTAAATGATTAATCCCGGGAAAACCTGTATTAAAAACTACTTATAGGAATGTTAGGTTTACTTACATTTATAATAAAAATGGCACAAGTTGAAAGCTTAATAAAATAAAATAATAATTGTGTGTATAAAATATTATAGGCCTTTCATCAAGGGCGTATAGCAGTATAGGTTTTGTTTTCGGAAGAGGGGTATTTTTCTTATTGTCTTTGCACATATAGATCTATATACTTTAAATTTACATAATGAATGTTTAGTACTGCCAGTTGTTGTTTTTTCTTCAAAACTCTTTAGTACCATATAATATGTTCTTTCTGGAATCAGATAAGCCTAGGCCCGAGGCCTAGGGGAAGGTACTGAGTGGAGCTCTGTGAGCTCCTAGCAGGGTCATGGCGCCAGGAATTTTTTCCCTTTGTTTGGTTTTTTATGTGTCTCAATCGCAATACTCGGCTATTCTTTAAAAAAAAATACTAATGGTGTTACTAGGGTAACACCATTAGTAAAATCACTAAATTTAGAAAGCCTTCAGGACAGAAGACTCAAAAGTAAAGTAGCAATTATACATAAAACACTGAACCATAATCTTCAAATACAAAAACAAAATTTAATAAAATACTCTGAAAGACACAAAAATAAAGGCACATTCCTCGTCCCATATGCTAGGACAAATTTGTACAAATACTCCTTCTTCCCTAGTGCTATTAGAGCATGGAATGGGTTGCCTGAGCTAGCCAGAAAAACCAGTGACTTGGCAGAATTTAAGTCATTGGTTAATATGCATGACTAAATGCATGACGCGTAGGACGTAATCATCTTCTTTTTTGAAGTAACGTCTGTATTATATAAGATAAGATAAGATAAAAATGATGGTGAAATATCACGTCTGCTATTTACTGTACTTTATTAATGAATTTGGCAATTTTAGTTTTGCATTTTTTTATTGAAAGAAAGGGTTAGGCTAATGGGATTTAGTGACTGCAATTCTTTATTATTATTGGAAGGGGTTTTTAACCTCACCCCCCTTGCTACGCTCATGGACTTTGGTGATTGTAGTTAGCTTTAGTTTTTTTTTATTGTGGTGGCTTTAACTTTAATCACCCCTCTTCCTCTTTTGGCAATGTGTAGTTTTTATTTTTTTTTTATTGAAAGGGGATTTTGAACCTCACTCCAATGGCTACGCTCATGGCTTTGGGTATTGTAATTTCCTTTAGTTTTTTATCGGAGGGTTTTTTAACCTCAACTACCCCCCTCCCTTTAAAAAAAAACCAATTTTGTGACTAGTTTTGCTTTAGTTTTTATTTTAAACTAACACAAAATTACAGTCATCCCGCAATTAAAGAGATATTTTTTTAGAGGGGGGGTTAAACCCTGAATCCCTCCCTAGCAACACCCATGCCTACGATCATTTAATTAGCTGATAGCTAATTAGTAGCCTGTAAGAAACGTGTTTGTATAGCCAGTATAATATCCGTGTGTATGTTTAGTTTTAGCATAAAAATAGCAAAGTAGCGCCACAGTCTATACTTGACGCTTGCCTCACTTGCCAGATATATTTTGTTACAAATGGTTCTCTAAAAATGGGTTTCTGGACTCTAAAAAATAATTTTTAAGCTGTCTTTCGAAGTGCCCTGTTCTAACGTCTATCTTGCATTGAAACATAAGAACAACCCAATCTAGTCTTGAGTAGTCTTGCCACCATCATCAACGATAATGCTACCAGCTATATAGGTCTGTTAACGTTACCCGGCCAGATTGATAAACGATGGCCTACTTTCTGATGTTCTAGTTCTTTGACAGTAGTTACAAAAACCTACTTCTAAGTGATGTGGTAAGACTAGGTTCCTGTCTGCTTGAAACAGAACTCTATATAAATCAATGCGAATAAAATACAGTCTGAACCAGAAAACCTACAGTTTAATATTTTTGTTTGCTTATTAATTTAGTTAATTCTCTTACTTTCTCTAATTTTTGAAGGACTATATTAATTATTCTTTTTTTTAAAGGCCATATATAAAAACGAAATATACTTTTTAAAAAAATATTTATAGGCTATATATATATATATATATTGCTTTAGAAATGGAGCGTGCGTCCTATCCCCAAGCTCATGCAGGACGGCAGGGTCGGCAGTGAGCGGGGTTCGAAATCGGACAGTCCCGAGCGCATAGCCTACCACACGAGTAGACATCCTCTATATTGATGATATATTGACTGATTTGACTTAGATCATGTGTGTGAGAGTGAGGTAATGTTCAGTTCCAACAAAAATGCCTTACATTCAGGGGCGGACTGGCTATATGGGCGTTCGGGCTAATGCCCGGTGGGCCGGTACCCAAATGGGCCAGTAGGACCACAGAAAGGGCCGCATGGATGCCACTATGTATTAAATTGTTAAAGGTTTTATAATATTCTTTTACAAAAGGGGCACTCTTAAATCTCTCTACAGTGTAATTTTAATTTAATTTAATATATTATTTGAAATAATGTAATAGCCTACATCCGTAGACAGTGCTACTAGTAGGCCTTAATTTATGCTTTTAGGGCCTACACACTGAGCGATTAAAAAGCAATATAAGGGCTATCTTTCTTTTTAAAAGAAATATCGAGCTCATTGTATGCATGTGAACAGTTATCGATGCTCAAAGTAATATAATGACTTTGAGGACTTATAATTGGATGTCCATCAAAAGAAATGTAATTTACGGGCCTGATTGTATAGAAATGCCTGGGCCGATTTTGACATCCAGCCCGCCTCTGCCTTATACATTTGCCTATGGTAACTTCCTAAACTGTTAGAGCTTTCTCTATAATGTAGATCTGACTCGGTGTAGACCTTATAGGCCTATAAATATATAGGGTGTGTCAAAAAAATTTATACACACTTTAAACTGCAATTTATTTCCCGTTCTACAATGCTAAATTTCTGGACATGGAAAGCTTAATGTCCAATTGGAAAAATAAATGTGATTAATGCGAGTAATGTTCAAACTGGTGGCCTTCAGCAATAGTAATTGTAACATGGCGGACGTGCGTTAGAGTTTTGAAGAGCGGAAGCAGATTATAATCAAGTGGTACTGGAAGTTTGAGAATGTTGCTGCAGTTCGAAGACAGTGGAGACGTGAGTATGGTACAGAACCACCTTCAAGGTTAACACTGGAGACATGAGTATGGTACAGAACCACCTTCAAGGTTAACAGTGGAGACATGAGTATGGTACAGAACCACCTTCAAGGTTAACATTTACACGTCTTCGAGACAAATTTTAAATTAATGGAACAGTGTGTGATGTGCATAAAGGCCAATCAGGGCGACTTCGTACAGCTACAAGTGATGAGTCCACAACTGCGGTCTTGGAACTGTTTCAGCGTTCACCTCAAAAATCGTCAAGGCAAGCGGCTCGTGAGAGTAATGTAAGTGCTAATAGTGTGCTACGCATTCTGAGGAAAGGCAAGTTTCGTGTGTACATTCCAAGGCTGGTGCAACAGCTAAGTGACGACGATCCAGATCGAAGGTTAGAATTTTGTGAATGGGTTCAGGAGAGGGTGAGACGTGAACCGGGATTTATGGGTGGCATAATTTGGTCGGATTTATTTTTCCAATTGGACATTAAGCGATCCATGTCCAGAAATTTAGCATTGTAGAAGGGGAAATAAATTGTCTATGATAGTTCAAAGTGTGTATACATTTTTTTTTACGCAACCTGAGGCCTATGCAGTCTTTTTTTTTCGTGGCCTTTTATTTTCTAGGCCCACACAAATACATACAACTATTAACTGGGTCGGGAGATGTGAATGTGTTGCCCCAGATGAAATAGGCCTATAAAAATAGCACCGCAAAAAAAAACAATTGCGCAATTTATGTTAAAACCTTGTGTATTGTTCAATTTTTATTTAAATCATGTAATAACTTAATATTCATAGAGTGTGATTCAAGTAGAGCTTCTTAAACAAATAATCGTGCAGACGTCATAACGTTTAAAAATAACTATTCAAATTAATTGTTTGAACGATATCATTGCCAGACTACGTAAGCATTCTTTTTTATGAAAGTCGTTATCGTATAGCTTTCTCATTAATTTCAACTTGGACAAAATTATTTCATTCGATGAAACAATGATCGGAATAGCCTACTATATAGGCCTATATAAAGGGCTATATCCAACATTTGGAACCACTAAGTGTTCAAACCATAATCATAAAATAAAACGTAATTAAGCAGCAACAAAAGACGAAAATGTATCTGGAACAATGTTGGAAAATATTTTCAGTTCATGGCATGTATTCTTCGGAACAATAGGCCTATCGAGTGCATCACTGGGCGCCATATTAAAATCCTTGCAACATTTCATCAAATTGTTTTGGTTGACTTTTAGCCTACAATTTATTATTATTATTTCTATATTGTGTAAAAATCCCATAAGACCAAGGTGACGTTTCGTGGGCTCGAGGCGTGCAGTCAACAAATTAACTGCTTCATTTAACAAACCATTTTAAAATACCACTCGACATTTTTATTTTGGATCCTGTCGTCAATGATTTATCGACTGTGCTTTCATAATCAAACTGTTTTCGCATTTTTCGTCGCCTTAAATAAGTTTGTGGCAGATGGAAATATCACTTCATTAATTTAATTATATTGCACTTTTAAAATATTTCGTGCAATGTCGAATGGCATGGTTTTAGACTTCATCAAATTCCTGACCTTTTGAGTTTAGAAACCAAAAATGGAACTTTTTTGTTTAGTTGTTTCGTCAATCCAGTTGCTTCGGTCCTTGCCTTTGGGTCGTAGGCCTTTTCAACCACGTCCACCAATAGCTGTTGGAAAATGAACATCTCTCACAATATTTTAAGTTTAATCAGTTTAAGTCACTGATTAATATTCATGAATAGACTGACAAGGATACACGTAGGACTTAATTATTTTCTCTTTTGAAGTAACGTGTGTAATTTTTAAGATAAGTTATTGATCCGGCATCTCCAGCGTTAATCGGAAATAGGTTTCACTGTCCAATTTTTATTCCAGCCTTCAAGATCTGTCATGCTTGTGCTGAAGCGCCTAACAAAAGATAAAAATTATGCAAAACTCGTAAGAGTTTCGTTTCATCAATTGAAGATTTCGCCTTGCCTCAAAGAATCAGCTTGAAACTGTGGCATCCACAAGGCACATACAATTATTTGGTATTGAGTTCAAGTAGACGTTTTTGTACACCTTGATGGTAGACTATCATACTCTCTCTCTCTCTCTCTCCCTAAACTACCTGTTGTTGTCGACAATTAAGAGTTGCTATATTTCCTTCAATTGTGAGCTTGATTTTTAGATCTGAGAACAATCGGCTGCAAAAATGTTTGTTTGTAAAATGTTTTACTTGTTTCGGATGTTCCTTCAGAGTTGAAGGTAATTTACTTCCTAGTCCAAACTTCACGCAGGACGACGGGGGATGGGAGCGGGCATGATTTTAATCCGGCACTATAGATAAATCCGAACGACAGCGCCAAAACCTCCCTTAATGTAATCTGTTTCTGTGGCTCACGATTAACAAGGGCCACAGGAGGCCAGCACAACGACCAATTTAACCGCCTTTACTTTTCCCCAACTAAAGTCGGGTACCCATTAGAGTGGGTGGACTCAGGGGCGCCCTAAAAATCTCGAAACTCAGAGGTTCGGAAGCCAAGCACCTAACCACTTTTTGTACCTTCTTTTTAAATTATATCCCACATCCAAGTCTAAACCTCCCGAAAGACGACGGGGGATGGAAGCGGACAGCAGGGTGATGAACCGTGGACAATCGAGACAACCGCATGACAATCCAGCTGTCCAGATTAGATGGTTATGCTTGCCTTGGATTGGCTGTGGCAAAATATGTAGGTCACAGCTGGGGCTGCCTAGCCACGGAAATACTGCATTCCTCATTAATCTTCGGACTCGAAGACAAGCCTTTTTATTATTATAAGATTAGATATTAGATTTGTATATTTAAAAATACATCTGCCTACATTATGTACAAATACCTTACAAGAACGATATATAGTCTAGTGTAATTACTGTGTAATATAGATTATAGAGATTCTTCAAGATGTGTAAAAAATAATAATCAATGACGTATAAATAGTTTATTTACTTTCTGTGTCACGGCATGTGTAGTATAGACATTTATAGTGAGTAGCCAAAGGCGAAACAACCCAAAAGTAAAGGGCTGAAATAGCAGACAGTTAACCAGTCCATAATAAATAATGTAAACCATGGTGGCTCTTTAAAAAGTTAAAATGATCTTGTGCCAGCAAGCTTTTAAAGTATAGTTCTAGATCTAGATTCTAGCTCTATCTAATAGATCTTACTAACAGCCGATATAAATGGAAAGCAGTAGCAGTTATTTCGGGATGGAGGATGAGGTTGTTGATGAGGAGTGGTATGAAAAGAGTGAGTGAATCTAAAATGACTTAGATCTAAATGATAATAAATCTAGAACTAGAGTAGACAGTAGTTTATAATTTAATCCGGACATTACATGAATTCGGACACTCGCTGTTTTTGTGGTCATTAGTCTGACTAAATCTTTATTTTGATATTTAATTAATTTTAATAAGAAACTAGCTTGCTGTAATAATAATAATCTTTATTGTCCGTATGGAAATTTGTAACCTGACTTGTCTTACTTTTTTACAATTTGTGCATTACATTTACACTATATACACCAAACAAAAAACATTATAACTATAAGTATAATGTGCTCGTCCATTTTCCAATGATTCTGACCCAATTTTCGTCCATTTACTATCATTTAGCTGTCTTTTTATGTAAGGAAAAAATTTCAAGTGTGTAACTAGTGTAAGTCAGGTTGTTGTTTTTTCCTATGTTACCCGGATGACTTTACCTCTTCCTAGGGTTAAGACTATTTTTTTTTTGGTAGGCTAAGTCTAGATGCTAATGAGCCTGGCAATATTTATTCTGTTTTTGGAGCTGTTGTATTTGATTCATAAGCCAAGTCCAAGACTCCAAGTTGTTTGATTCCATAAAAAAAAAATTAATAAGGTGTTTGAATTAAATTACGATTTTCTTACCAAAATATATAGTTTTGGACATCAATGTTAATGATCTTATATAATATTTTTTTAAATTTTTTTATAGAGAATAAATGGGTAAATGTTTGGAGTGAACTTGGTAAATTGAATGAAGTTAAATGATATGCCTAGATCTAGATCTACTAGATAGATCTATATTTATATATAGAGAATATAGAGGATTCAGCTATTTAGGCAAGAATGGCTATCCTTACCTGTACTATACAACAAAAGTTCATCTGTATTAAAAATTTATTAAATTAATAAACAAAAAACACAAACATTTAACACACATCTAATCATGCAAACATAAAATAAGTCTAAAAGTCTGTGTAGACACCTGCGATGAATGGTGCTATGCATCATGTCTCCATATGAATACACCTGTGTATTATGCCTCAGGCAACAAAGATGCATCATGGCACTGTGTACCGTGTGGGTTACCTCAGTTTACATCAGGACTGTTTGATTCCTTTGATGCGGACACTTCTAACCCATACAACATCCTAAACACCATCCCAAAACCAACTCACCAACCACTAGCCAGATCCACTCCTGTTAAACCTAAATCTACTAAAATTAATACAACAGCCTCACTAAACAAACCTACTAAAGAAGTAATACCAAAATACCTTAAAACCTTAGTAATACATTTTCAAAGCATTAGGAACAAAACAGCAGACTTAGAAATTTTATTAGAATGCGAGAAACCAGACATAATTGCAGGAACAGAAACTTGGCTACATCCTGAAATTTATAATGCAGAAATTTTCAATAGTAATTATGAAATTTTTAGAAAAGATAGGGCTGATAATCATGGAGGAGTTCTTTTAGCACTAAAAAACACTCTTATAGCAGAAGAAATTACCTTACCTAACTCAAAAAACATAGAATCTACATTTTGTAAAATTAATACCACCTCAACATCCCTTATAATAGGCAGCATTTACAGACCACCAAATTCTAGTTTAGAATACATGCAGGAGCTATGTAATCAGATTACTACACTTAAAGAGACAAATAAAAATGCAGTTTTTTGGATTATGGGTGACTTCAACCTACCTGATATAAATTGGAAAACACTAACCATAGATAAACACCAAAACCATAAGGACATAAATGAGCTTTTCATAGAAACTTTACACAACCTAAGTTTAGATCAAATCATTAAAAAGCCAACTAGATTAAACAACACATTAGATCTCTTCTTAACCAACAGACCTGGATTAGTAGTTGATTATGATATTATCCCTGGTCTATCAGACCATGAGATCATAAAAATACACAGTCAGATAAAAGCAGTAGCCAATACAAAAACCAAAAGAAAAATCTTACTCTGGAATAAATGTAACCTAACACAACTACACCAAGCTGCATTAAACTTTCAACAAACATTCTTATTAGAAAAAGACATTAACCAACCAGTCGATGTCCTCTGGAATTTCATTAAAAACCATCTTAAAAGCATTATAGAAAATCATATACCAACTAAAAACACATCAAACAAAATAAATAAATGCTGGTTTAATAATAGACTAAAGAAGCTTTGTAAACAGAAGGAAAACCTATATAGAAAATTTAAAGAAACCAAGGCAGAAAGAGTTTACAAAAAGTATATAAAAATTAAACACCTAACCCAAAAAGTAAGCAGACAGCTGCAGAGTGAATACATAAACAATGTAATATCTAAAGATAACAACAAAAACCTATGGTCATACATTAAGTCTAAGAAAATGGAAACAACAGGCATAGCGCCATTAAAAGATGAACATAACATAATACATAATGATAATGAAACTAAAGCAAACATCCTAAACAAATACTTTGCATCAGCATTCTCAGCCCCAGGAGACAAAGACATATTTCTTAATTTGAACCAAGTAGACAACATAGAAGATTTAGTAGTACAAGAAAATGGAATTAAAAAACTATTAGCCAACACCAAACCAAATAAAGCGTCTGGACCTGATGGTATTCCAGCTAGATTACTCAAAGAACTAAGCAATGAGCTAGCCCCAGTGTTCAAAATACTCTTTCAGGCATCGCTTAACCAGGGCAGAGTACCAAAGGACTGGAAAGAAGCTAATGTCACCCCCCTATTTAAAAAAGGAGAAAAATCTGATCCAGGAAACTACAGACCAGTATCACTTACCAGCATCACATGTAAAATACTAGAACACATAATATGTAGCAACATCATAAACCACTTAGACAAACATAATGTCCTCACCCCATACCAACATGGCTTTAGGAAATATAGATCATGTGAAACACAACTAATAGGACTAATTGATGATTTCTCAAAAGGTTTAGATAATAGTGAACAAATAGATGCTATCTTACTAGATTTTTCCAAGGCTTTTGACAAAGTTCACCACCATAGTTTGCTTAAAAAATTAAAATATTTCGGCATTAACGGTTCACTGCATCAGTGGATTAAAGATTTTCTGATAGGGAGAGAACAAACTGTAATAATAAATGGCTCTAAATCAACACCAATAACAGTAAACTCAGGTGTACCTCAAGGAACAGTCTTGGGTCCACTACTATTTTTAATTTACATAAATGATTTACCAAATTGCATTAGTTCAGAAACAAAAGTCAGATTATTTGCAGACGATTGCATAATATATAGAACAATAAAAACAAAACAAGACACAGATATTTTACAAAGAGAATTAGATGAATTACAGAAATGGGAATCAAATTGGAGCATGTCTTTCCACCCAGAAAAATGTCAGTTGTTAAGAGTAACAAAAAAACTAAAACAAATTAATTCCACTTATCTTATTCATGGCAAACCAGTAACACAGACTAAAAACTCAAAATACCTAGGTGTTATAATAAATGAAAAACTGTCATGGAATCCACATATTGATGAAACAATAAAAAAATCCAACAAAGCATTAGGGTTTATTAAAAGAAATTTCTATAAATCAAATAAGAACATAAAACTAAAATGTTATTTAACCTTGGTTAGGCCAATAATAGAATATGCATCCACCGTGTGGGTCCCCTCAACTCAAGAAAACATTAAGAAACTGGAACAAACACAAAATAGAGCAGTGAGATTCATAACAAACGAATATTCACATTTGACTAGGGTAACACCATTAGTAAAATCACTAAATTTAGAAAGCCTTCAGGACAGAAGACTCAAAAGTAAAGTAGCAATTATACATAAAACACTGAACCATAATCTTCAAATACAAAAACAAAATTTAATAAAATACTCTGAAAGACACAAAAATAAAGGCACATTCCTCGTCCCATATGCTAGGACAAATTTGTACAAATACTCCTTCTTCCCTAGTGCTATTAGAGCATGGAATGGGTTGCCTGAGCTAGCCAGAAAAACCAGTGACTTGGCAGAATTTAAGTCATTGGTTGATATGCATGACTGAATGCATGACGCGTAGGACGTAATCATCTTCTTTTTTGAAGTAACGTCTGTATTATATAAGATAAGATAAGATAGAAGTCACTATCCCAGTGACCTAATTTTGGTAGAATAAGTGTGTTCATATTTTTTTTTCTGTGTTCGTATTTATGTATAATTTGAAAACATCTTAATGATTTCATGTGAAGGGCTATGCCTGGGGATCTTAAAATTTAGTTAACGTTAATATAGAATTAAAATCTGAGTTTATTGATGCCTAAATATAGAGACTGTCTGAAATAAATTATGGTGTCCGGAATCAAATAATGTGGGCCAAATTTGTCTGAATAAAATGAAAAAAACACATGGCCTCTTTGACCTTGAATATAATAACAAATATAGGTTAGGGGTACAAATATAAGTAGTCATCCTTATTCTCCTTAAACTAAAGAAGATTTTGATACTTCATTTTCTTTTCTATGTCGAACCATTGTCAAATAATGTGCTGTCAAAGTCAAACTTTGAAATTTTGACCTATAGGTGTCCAAATAGCATAAAAAACTACTCTAAATACAATACGGATATGAGTATGACATTAGTGTCACAATAGATCTTTAGATCTAGATCTAGAATTGTATAAGATAAGGCATTATAAGGTAAGCTATAAATATATTAATTTGATCTAGATTATTCTAGATCTACATCTAGAGCATGAAATAGGTTGCCTGAAACTCAACTGAATCTGAATCAGCGCGGAAAACCATTGGGCCTCATTGGGCATGATTGGACATTGGCCATGATTGGCATGATACTATGATAAGTTCCCCTTTCAGACCTTGGGATCTATAGGGCAGATAATGTTAATGTCATATATCTGTAACTTTGGCCAACTGTTAAGAAGCAGAGTGACAAGTGGACAGCACAAGTTCAAAATTGCTTAACTTTCCCCAATATTAGGTACCATTAGAGTTGGGTGGACTCAGGGGCACCCTAAAAATCCTGAAATTCAAAATCCCATTCTTCACAGAGATTTGAACACAGGACTCCAAGTTCAGAAGCCAAGCACTTAAACGCTCAGCCATCGCATTCCCTAGATACTATTATACTTATAGGCAATGACTTAGGGTCTTAGCCTTGCCTTAGCAGTCAGCAGAGTTAATAAAGTCTGTAATTATAAATTAACATTAGCATGCATGAATACTTAAGATTAAAATTATATATATATAATACTTAGAAATTATTTTCTTTGTTTTTATGAAACCTCTGTAATTGATATGATTAAGATAGTCTATCTAAGAGCAAACAATTTAATAGCACACAAAATATACATTCATACCACTCTTAAACATGACATGTGAAATTTACTTCCAAAAGCTGGATTTGATTTAATGATTTATTTGCTAAGAGAATTTAAAAGAATTAGAATGTATGACTGTTTTTGTGATCAGTGTCATGTATTTCATTTGTGATGGTAAAATGTTAAAATCCTGAACCAGAGAGGGTGTTTTTTATATGCTTAAAATCTTTTTAGCTTTCTTAACAATGTAGATAACTGAATGGTCTTTAGAAAGAATATAATTACAGACACCTATGTGTAGGCCTAGAATCTATGTTTAGATGTGTGCTTTTTTTGTGACAGTACGCTCAGATATGGCGTACCGGCTCCTTTTTGAATGTGGGGAAAAAATTAATACTTTTCTTGTATTCTAATGTTTATTACTAATTTATTAGTAGTTAAAAGTTATGCAATCCATCACTGAGTACTGGCACCTAATCACTGAATACCGGCACCTATTTTTTTTTTACAAAAAAGCACTGTGAAAACCATACTGAAAATCTCTAGATCTAAATCTTTTTCAAATGTACTGAAGTCTTGGAATCTTCTTTCCGATTTGCCTTAAAGTTGCTGCAAGTTATCTTCATAATTCCTAAGCTTGTATTCCTTCACATAAATTTTAACTCTAGCGAGCTGATTAGCAAATAGATGAAGTTTTTGGAAATCTTTAAGTAACGCCAGATGTAGCCAATAAATTCTTTTTTTTTTTTTAAACTTAATTTGCTCATGGGACTGAAAAGTTTTGTTAAAAAATAACAAATAATAAAAATCCCTACAAATCTTATTTGGAGCTTTATAGCATTATCTTGATAAAGATACTGAACTTTCTTATATCTTTCACCAATTCATAAAAATATCTGTCCCTTTTGTTTTCCCTTTAAGGATTGCATGTATGCTAACTCCTCAGTATCAACATAAATGTTCATGAATGCCTCTTAAAATAATACCATTAGTAAAGTATTATTCACTTGGGCACTTTTATTCATAGTAATGGAGCAGTATTTCCTTAACTTAACAGCCATGTAAATTTTTTTCCTTTGGATTTTATTGTTTTTCAAGATAAACTTATGTTGCTGGCCTAATTATTCTTTAGGAAACTGTTAGTTTTTCTTTCATTATCTGTCATAGATGCTTAAAGTGTTATCATGTTTAGAAGTGAAGTTTTGGGATATATTATTGTAATTATACATGCCCACATTTTTCTATAAAATTTATATTAAAATACTTTCAGGTCTACTCAACTTTAAAAACAAAACATTCTGAATCTACTCTACGTTTTTATTTGACATGCTAGATTTGAAATATATTATGAACATGCACAATGAGTTTCTTGCCTTCGATTTACAATACATATAATATCTATATTGTACATACAGTGCTTTTTTTTGTACAAAAATAGGTGCTGGTACCCAGTAATGGATTGCCTAACTTTTAACTAATATATTAATAATAAACGTTAAATTACATTTCTCATTTTTTATGGACTCGAAGATGACTGTTAAGTCCAATCCTCGCTTTAAAAAGCTGGCATGGGTAGGTTTGGTTCTACTTTAGCCTTTCATGATTTCAGCCTTAGTTTTGCTACAACAAAACTTTGATGACTCTCTCACATCTGTGTGCCCATACGTCTTGTCCTAATCAGTTTGACTTGGGTTTTCACCATCTAGCATAGTCTATGCAAATGTATGGAGATATTAAGAGACCATCAATGGCATGAGTTTTCTCCCCTTAACGTCAACCTCTCCACCTTCTTCTTTTCCCAGAAATCTTTTTGTTTGTTTGTTTCATCAATGGAAGCATATGGTATAATCTTGTTGCTGGTCTGTTCCTCGTTAAGCCTATCTTATGAAATAAGAAGAGCTCTTATTTTGTTTAAATATCTTGCTTTTTATTTATCTACATTTACCATCAGAAGTGTACCTACCAGAAAGAGAAATGTGTGTGTGTGTGTGTGTGTGGGGGCTAAATATAAAACTGCTTGATGAAATAATGCGACATTGTAAACCAAAATTCACTTGTAAAAAGACATAAAAATAAAATTATCAAGCAATGCCACAATTTGATAACTCAATTACTGTTGTTCTGCCAATATATATTTTTTTTAAGCTTTGGGGGAGTCAGGACAACACTGAAAGGTCATTTAGGTTCTATGTCATAGAATGGTGCAAAACCTAAAGATTAGATAGGTTCTGATGTCATAGAAAGGTTGTGTACTTTATCTTCATTTTGTAGGTATTGTACTAAAGGCTTGTAAAATAATTACTAGGAGCTTGCAAAGTTACAATAAGAAACTTTTGTTTGTAGCAATAAATACTTGTGACTTATAGGATCAATACAGAAACTGTTGTTTGTACCAATATATACTTTTGACTAATAGGATCAAGACAGAAACTGTTGTTTGTACCAATATATACTTTTGACTAATAGGATCAAGACAGAAACTGTTGTTTGTACCAACATATACTTAGTGGCTAATAGGATCAATACAGAAACTTTGAATACTATTATTGCCCGTATGAATACTATTATTGCCCGTATGAATACTATTATTGCCTGTATGAATACTATTATTGCCTGCACAATATTCTACTATTATAAATACTGGTATATACATTGGGTCAAATAGGGTCAGATTTGGTGTCCAAACAAATTTGAGTAATTTCCTTAGCCATTAGCTTAGTAGTTAGTTTGATTATTAACAATGACAATATTATCTCTGACTTATCTGTTGATGTTGTAACACATATCCACACACACACATTATGCAGCTTGCACACACAGAGGAAAGACTCCGGCAAATAAGGTCACTGGTATAGTTTGTTTTGTCTGCTAATAGCTAGCAGTATATATATATACTCAGATATTTGGAAAAATTTTGAATATTAGTTTCAGTTACATTATGCATGAATCATGATTAAGTAACAGAGTTTACATTCTTTGTTGTAAAAAGTCATCCGGGTTTTATGATGAAACAGAGAATGTCTAATATGACATTGTGTTTCAGTTTTGTATGTATGCACTTTTGCATGTCTACAGTATATGAAACCTTCAAATAATGGAGGCTCCAGGTACACAGTTATTGATCTAGTTGTTTAACTTAGCTTATTAACTTGTTCAATGTTATTAGTTTAGAGTGTTTTTTCAACCTTAACCTTGGCTATTGTTTTCTCACTTGAAGCAATCACAAAGGTACAGTCTGTATAAAAGCCATGTTGTTGTTTTCTATATGAAAAGTTTAAATCAGAAAAATGTAAGACAAGAAGTTGGTACAGAATTTGAAAAAATACACTGATTAAAGAAAATTCTTTGGAGAGCTACTTGATCTGAAAACTACTGAAACATTTATCTGAGATATAGAATTAGCTGTTTGACCCCTCCAATGCTACAGATAAAAACAAAGGAGATAATGTTACATTTGCTTTGATAATTTTATTTTTCGTATTGTTACATTGAGTTATGAACAAAAAATTTCATAACAAGAATTGCTAAAAAAAATTATTTTTTTTCTTAATTTCTTAATGAGTAACAGAATGTTATTTCTGCTGTTTCAGAAATTTTGGTAGTAGGGGAATTAATATTTTTTTTTCATAAATTAGAGTCAGTTTTCCAGGGTAAGCTTAACATATTTTTGAGCTGCAGTTAATCATTAATTTATTTACCGCTACAATTACTGGAATGCTGCACCTCCGAAACACCAGCTGTCCTGGTTTGCAAAAAGCATCATAAATAAAGCCTTTATCATTTAACATCTATTTAGCTAAAGCTTCATTCATAAAATACTTATTGTTAAAGAGTAAAATCAGATATGTCATTGTACTAGGGACTAATGTAAATACATTCTTTTGAACAAATATATTCTAGGTCTAATGTTTTATTACTTTAGAAATTTGTACCATCCCCATGAGGACAGCGTGAAACTTAGACCAATCGTTATAGAAGGCCTGAACACTGACCTGAAATGTCACAACCTGTGGGCAGTTTAGACCAATAGCTTGTTGCCTTGTCACAGGCCTGTAGAACATGGCAATGAGCTATGGCAGGTTAGTGTTGAGGCCTTCTATAACGATTGGTCTCGGTTAAACATGATGTAATATACACTGAACAATAGAGCTATTCTGTTGCTGACAATCATCTAGACAATGTGCTTCCCTTTCTTTCATTTCATTCCAGTCTCTAAACCCCCCCCCCCCCCCACCCCCCCCCCTAATGTACACAATCTCTTACTTTAAGACACATTCCCACTTTTGAAGCTCAGTTTTATGTTCATTTTAGATCTTCAGCTGGCTGCAGAGCTAGGCAAAGCTTTATTGGAAAAAAACAGGGAACTGGAATCACAAGTTGTCCATCTTCAGAATCAAAACCAAGATCAAACTTTAGAAATTCAGGTAATCTGTTAGATGGCACATGTATTTATTTTAAAAAATGGTTTTAAAGTGCTCCAACCAACAATCTAATGACTAAAACACCAAAACCATAGTTGTCTAGTAGTTTTGTATATCCTTTTATGTAGAAATTAGAATTTTGCCATTTTCATTGTAATACCGCCTTCCTTCCGATCAGTTGAGAAGAACAGCATGCCATTTTACTTGGGCACAAACTACAAAAAGCTGGCTAAAAGAAGAAATGGGAAATAAACTGAAATTCATGACACTGAATAACTATTGCATTAGATACTTTGTTTTGCAAACATACATTGTTAATTAATATTTTCTGTACAATTATAGTTTTTTTTTACTCTGAACAATGGACGGACTGGACTCAAGGGTTGGTTGGGTTCTCCTGGGAAGTGGCTGATTTGTGGGTCTACATAATGGGCAAACCTGGGTTGACTGGCATGGACCACCTGTTAGGGCTGTGCACTAATAGAGGACAGCGCCATCCTAATCCAATCCTTTCTTATAGGAAACTTATCTTTCTATCAGAGTCACTGTGATGTTTACTTGCTATTTCACAGTAAGATCAGAAGTTAGAATATTTACTGTGTTACCCTTTAAAGTAATTCACCACAAAAAATGTAACCCTATTTGCCCAGACTTTTAAGTAAATTTAAGGAAAGTACCGGTAGCTTTTGCATTTAAAAAAAAGAATTTAGTTTAGAAAGGAACTTACATTAAAAAAAAAAAGCAGATAATTTTCATGATAATCAAAGTGAATGTGTTTGCTTGTTTACAGTACTTAAAATCTCAGCTGGACACCATGAGAACAATGACAGAATCTAGAAATAGAATCTACGAGGAAGTTGATAGGACAGCACAGGATTTGGAGAAGAACAATCAGAGATTAATCATGGAGGCCAGAGCAGATAAACAGAAGATTGAAAAGTAACTTTCGTATTCATTGGCTTACAAATAAAAAAGCATTTTAATAATAATAAGATTGTCAAGAAAATTTGTTTACCTTATGTTATTTAGAATACTGTACTATGAAAAATGAATAAGGAACAACTCAAAATATTTTTAATAATAATATATCATAGAAGTTTAAAAATAAAAAGGTATCAAGATGAATACTGACTTCTTAATTGGATGATCACTAGTTCTCCAATCATTTTAGCCAACATACAAAAATAAATGCAATTTAAACTTTTTTTCATATTTATTTATGACTTATTAGTCTTATATGACTCCTCTCTGTCTCCCAAAATAGTGGATGCACCCAGATGAGTTCCTGGTTTTAGTTGTTGTTTTTTTTGAATCAGAGCGAAATCTACTGTGACTATTCAAGCCCATTCTGAGTGGTCAACTTCGTCACAGTTCTTGCATGCATTTGTTTTAGGGCTACTTGATAAGACAGCTTTCTTCCTCTTTCTCTTTTCTATGGACACCTCAGTCCTTTTGTTTTTTCTTCTGATCTTGGGCTGTTTCCTCCCAAATACTTTCATTGATGTCTGTAGCCTTGAACTCCTTCTTGAAGACATCTCTGTAGGTTAGTCTTGGGTATTCCTTGGGTCTGATTTCTTCAAATTCTGCTTGGAGCTGTGATCCCTCCAGGATATGCACCTTCTAGGTGTGAAAACTGTTCAATCTAGGCTCTTGATGCCTGTATGTTACCAGCTCTCACTACCATAAAGATGATTTCTCATTTCACAGGTGTTAAGGACTAGAGTTTTGATTGCCGTGGTCCATTTCACAGACTCACCAAAAGAGTTGGCTGCAGGAACTTCCCTATTCTTTTTTTTTCACCTCACTGTCAAAATTTAGGTTACTTTTTAAACTAGACTTGAATAAAAAGAGGTATAGTTCAGATTATTTAACTATGAGAAACATGGTGTCACTTTTTGCTATTCACTACTTACCTATCAAAGCAAATACACAATCAGATCTTATAAATAAATCTTTTGAACAATATTTGTCTAGTTTGATTTATCCAGTTTCATTTATCCAGAAAATAATTAAGACTCCTGTAGGACAGAAGTAAATCTCTTAGCAATTAGATCATGTTTAATAAAAGGACTTGTTCTCAGGGAATACAGCTATACTTGATATCATTTGCTAGTGTTGCTGGTTTGTTATATCTAAAATTGTTTCCTTTGTACTTATTGGCATAGTGTCTTTTATAGATTTTAAACATTTTCAAATTTCATATTGTAGGTATATTCATTTCTAATTAAATTAAGCAAATCTCAATTATTTCATTATTTTTCTTCCAACCTAGTCTAATGACTTAAAGTTTACACCTAAATTTGTGTGTGCTTCGTATCTCCAGGCAGTCAGCATTAATCAATCTGCTTGAAGAGAAAGTGGATGACCTACAGAAAAAACTTGATGACCTGAAAGAGGCAGAGAAGAAGAAGGTCAGCAAGAAGGCCCCAGAGAAACGCAGGACCTCCAGTTTGAATAGGTTGAGCCTCAGTGACACCAAGGACCAACATTCTGAAGTCTACTTTGAAAACTTGGCCTGGACACACTCTGACCAGTTTAAAAACCTTCCCCTGAATCCATATGAGTTTGAAATTAGGAAGCTTCAGGAATCTATTCAGAAAATGAAAGTCCAGCAAACGATTGACCGGAGAAAAATGGAAGATTTGGAAGTGGAATGTTCAGTACTGGTGGAGGAAAATCAAAACCTGGAGAAGAAAGTCAACGTTCTGGAAACAAAGTTGTCTGAGGCCATAATGATACAATATGAGTTGGAAAGGGCAAAGTCCAGCCCTGACCCTGGGATGACTAAATTCGCTCCCGCTACAGATATCCACGGAGAGTTGCATGAGACCGAGAACAAGCTGTTGAGTGAGTTGGAGCATGATGACCCAGAACTGAAGTCTGAAGCCAAGGCTGTTAAACTGGAGTCTGGGGGAAGCTTATACAGCAGTACAGGTGAATGCTGAATACATACCATTGTTCAACCTAGCCCATGATAACTTTTGTCTGTATGATTAGTTAGGATTTCTCGTGTATTCAGTTCAATATCATAATGATTAAAAAAAAACAACTTAATAATCTAACCTTTTATTCATTTTAATCTATAAAACAAGTCAAATATAAAAAAAAAATTTTTTTAAATAAGACAATTTTTACTTTATACAACTGATCAACCTTTGTAAGAGTGATTATTTTGCTCATAATAACTAGTTAATGATATTTTTAAAAAATTGAAACACCCCTATCCCCCAATTGAAAAAATTCAAGGTTTAACTAATGTATAAATCTACTTCAGAGTTTATAAAATTCTTATGATAGGCCTATAGATCCAGACTTAAAAGATGGTGTGGGAGTCATAATTTAATTTTTCAAGATATATTTTGGAAAATAATAATGGTCAAACTAGTTTTCACAGTGTGGCCAATAAGCCAGTAATTCTTTTTCCAAAGATATACATCAACGTTGAACAACTATCAAATTTTTAGGAAAAATGTTAGAGCCATTTTCTGGATCCATGTCCAGGTTTCTCCACCCAGTTTCCGTGAATTTGTAAAGGAATTGTAATAATCTTGTTTACTTAATGTATTTATTTCTCATTGTAAATGGTCTTTACAAAAAATGTTGATGCTCTTTTTCTCAAACATAGCCTCAGTAATAGCCATTAGGTTTTCATCATTTCTTTACAGCATTGTTCTGAGTTAACTTTTAATGAATTGTGGTTGCAAGCAGTTAATTTTTGTTGGTAAAAATACACATATCCGTTCGTAGCGCACATACTCATCTTTGTCTTTTGATGTTTTTCAGAGTCCATCAACAAAGTGGCCACTGACGCCAAGGAAATCCAGGTTGGAGAAGATGCCAGTTTGTCAATACTAGATGAACTGGAGTCTCAGTATCAGTCTTTATTTACTAAATATCAAGCATTGATTCAGGTAACTAACATTCTACAATACTTTTCAATGTGCACATAAATACTGTTTTTTAACATCAGTCTAAATATAATTTTTTTAGATATATTCTGTAACCCAGTGGCTTATCAGGAAAAAAAAGAGAATCTTTTATTTTCATTTTTTGTTTAAAGGTTGTTTTTTTTTTAAAATGTTCTTCCTGCTTAATAATTGTAAGGCAGATTGATACTGTAGGAAAATGATACTGATAGTTCACTAGATCATGGCTCAAATAATGCTAAAGTTTATTCTAAATATTTATTTAAGCCTAAAATACTGAATATGGTTGTGTTTTATGCTCGCTTTTTTATCGAATTTAGAAAGGTTGTAGTAAAATTGTTAGATCAATCTCCATCTTTGCGAGAACCCCCCAATCAATGAATGAGGTCAGCTGCAATCCTCTTTATGCAGACAGGCTAAAGGTCATGTCACCCATGCAGCACCTACTCAGATTGTCTCTCTTATTATTATTGCAAACTTTCTCACATTCAAAGAAAATTTTGATAAGGTGAAAATTATTTTTTTTTTAAATCACAACTTTTGACTTTTTATCAGGTTTTAAAACTATTTCATTCCATTACTTTGAATTTTTTCAAATACTTGTTAGAATTGCAGAAAGAAACTGGTCAAATCATATTTTTGTATGTCCTTTTAACATGGAAACATATCTTTCTATTAATGCATACGAGGATTTAAAAGAATGTTGTGTCTGTTATGAATTAGACAACGTTACGTTTATACTTTTTTAGAAAGGTGTCAGAAGTAATTCAATATTTTGTAAAACAAACTCATGGTTTTAAATTAGCATTAAAAAATGTTTCTATTTGTACAGACTAAAAACAAAAAAGGAGATGATGATGACGGCTCCAGGCAGAGGCTGGCCCACAAAGAGGTTCAAACCCTGCTGCATATCACTCTGAACAGGGACTACTATCAGGACGGTGGCCATATCCCTCCGTACAAGGCTCTTTTCAAGGACATCTTTGCTACCCTGCGTAAGAACCGCATAGAGGAGAACCCAGATGCTGATGCAGACAAGAGGAACTCAATGTGCAGCCCCCTTACATCTCCCTGTGTGGATGGAGCCAAGGGCTTAATTGATGGCAGATAGATCCTGAAAGTGAAATCCAGGGTGGTTGTAATTCTGTGTGCATTTAATGTAAGGTGTTGAACAATCAAATCAAGGCAAAACTTCAATGAAAAGATGAAATGGCTTAGGTAAGAGGGATAACTCTATGATAATATGCTGTACATAATTCTATGACCTTAAGTTTGGTTTCTAAAAAAAATATTCCTTCATTGAATATTTTTTAAAAATATTTATTTTGTTTTCATTTTACTGTAAATGCCATGTATTCTGCTAGCATTACTTCAGTGGGTAGTGTGTCAGTATTAAAGAAGCTCTTTTCCAATATTGTCTTTTTTATTTTCTATCCCACTCTAGGGAATCGCTACTTTCGTGTATTTGTATAACATGTTTTCTTATGACTGGCAGTAGTGATGCCAACTTTGAGTTTCGTTGAACTTCAACTAAAAGTGTTTTATTACAATGTATTATAGTTTGTATTAGTTTTTTCAAGATTTTTATAAATTTGTATTGGTGATTTTTGTTTTAGCATTGGTCAGTAAGTAATCTTAAATATACAGACATTTCATTGATGTGTTTTTTTTTACTACATATTTATATTTTTTTTTAGTTCTGTTTGGAATTCTGTCATGCATCATTGAATTTTGTGCAATATACTGCCTATTATTTGGCCAAAATGTCTTTGTTCATGTATAAGATGTAGTGATGGCTATTGAAGTAGTTCTTAGTTTTTAACAAAATCTCATGTAATGAGTGTACATTTCTATAGCTATTGCTAATGACACTTATCATTGATTAGATCTAGTAGTTGAGCACAATCCTCATGTTACTATCTTCCACTCTTCAAAGAGAGCTAACCCTTGTGATGTTCCAGGCTTTCAGGACTTCTTCCAAACAAAGCTACACTGACATGTGACCAAAGATTTTTACCTGCACCAAAATGTTTGAATTCTAGGAGTCAGTTTTAAAACTTTGTTTTTTTTTTTTTCACAGCTGCTAAAATAAATCAGTTGACTCGAAAGAGTTGGTACTGAATGATTGATATCATTTCTTATAGAGCAGATTGGTTTCAAATCTGAATTGTGTTTAGTTTCTAATAGTTGGCCATTCTACATTATCTATGTGAATCTCATTCCAGATATGTAGCAAACATATTCTACCTTAATAATAATACTATTAGTATAAAAATAATGTACTTAGCTAAATTTTATCTTAATAGTTTTGAGTATCTTAGTGTCAACAAAAGAAATGGAACTGATATTATTTATTTTCTGAGTTGTTAATGGTAATAGAAATGTGAAACAAAAATGTTGATCTCAATAGAAATGTGAATGTTTTTGTACTCATGAAATCCAATTTGAAGTCTCAAACAATTTCTTAATTAGAGCATCTTGATGGAAGCTTCAACTTCAGCATTCGTTTTGTTTGGTGTAGCTGTAGCTCTTTCTCTTCAGGATAATCTGATCACCAATGAAAGTACAAATCTATTTCAGAATGTCAATGATGGCTAACATAATGTAATCTCTAAAGTCTGTGCTGAATGATTTCCTGGTACATTAGAAACAAAATGACAAATTGTGTGTTTAGTTTTAGAGTGTATTTCAGTTCTTCGACTTGACTGAGTTCCATGAAATATAGTTGGATAGGGAAACAGAAGTCAAAAACTCACATTCCTCACATGCTTAGTGAACTAATGTATTCAGAAAATCTTTGCATTTACTTTATCAATAGGGGAACAATTTGACCTGCTCTTAGAAATCTCCTAAGTAAATTCTTCTTTGTAACCATTGTTTTTTCATTACCTCTCTCTCCTAATTAGCGATACCATCCTTGATTTGATCCCATTAAATTCAATTAATTTTTTATTTTATCAACTTAAATTTGTGTTATATAATAAGAGCATGCATTCTCCTAGAATTCTATATCAAAAGTAATGTTTTCTGATTACAAACAAAAATGTTATTGAAGTTTTATCAACAGAGTAGAATGTACAAATGTGAAAAAAAAAAAAAAAAGAACAATTCTGTCAGACCGTGGAAAATAATTAGGGAGATAAAAAGTTAACATGTCAGTTAGTACAGTGTAGGTCTAATAGTACTACTAGGCTTCTAGATTTACATGCAGCATTATTTAGTTAGCTGCTCCCTGTCATTTCATTACATCTGGCTGTTCCCTTTGGAAATATTTTCAGACTTGACTCTTGTTCAGTTCAACGTGTGATATGTAAACATTTCCAAGTCTCAACTTGTTTTCAATATTATTTAATCTGACATACCCAATGATTTGTTGACATGATAACCAAGAACATTCTTTGTTTTGGTAGGATTTTAAATTTCTTTGTTCTATTGAACATGGATTAACCAGTAGAAATATTTTCCCATTCCACTCATTAGGAGACATTCAATGCCAATGATTAGGGTTCTGAAAATTTGTTAAGTATGACTTCAGAAGTGGTAATGTTCAGATATAAATTGGATATATCTGCAAATGTTTAACTGTCTTGTAGTTCTAGTCACTTTGCATAAAATATTCTTATTGTCATTAATGAAAAGTTATTTTAAATAAATTAATTAATTTTACATGACAATTAAGATTGACCCTTTTATTTTTACTTCCTGTGAGCCAATGATTTCTGTGGGCTGCCATGTTTCAGCTGTTTGAGATGAATTGTTTTAATCTTCTTTATGTCCCATAATCTCCTTGCTGTGGTTATATAGCTCTATTTCTTACAAAATCTCATGATGTATCCAACTTATATATACACTGTCTCAGCTTGTGGCTTCTTAACATTATATACAAAGTAGCCTTCACTTGATAGCATGACATGTATTTATGTGATAGTTTCAGGCTTGTTTTATTGAATCTTGTAATTTTATTTTTAACTTGTATATGATTTTTTTTTGTTAGTAGTCTCAAATGTATTTATTTTATGACATATCTTATGCTTCATTTTGCCATGTTTTTTTTTTCCCATTGTAAACCAACACGGCTAAATAGTTGAGTTTTTTGCTCTGGTGTTTATTATGTTTAAGACTGTGGACAGTATTTGGATGTGCTCACGCTCACACAACTAGGGGGTAATGAGCCAGATCACTCAACTAACTGAGATGTACTTAATTACCAGGTCAGCAACAGGCAATGTATGTCCTCAAGTTAATTGACAGCCAGCTGAGACACATTGTGTGCAAACACACACATACAGTCACTAATGTGTACATTTTGTTCAGTACACACACGCACACATACACAGCCAGGGACACAGCACCTTAACCCAGTCACACTTGGTTCCTATGTATGTGTGTGTGTGTGTGTCTCAAGCAATATGTGTCCCTGAGAGCCTCAACAGACTGTTTTTTAATATTTGAATTTTGTTCTTTTTCTCAAACTGAATATTTATTTTTTTACATTCTCTGTTTCATTGTTTTGTAAATACTTACAGAGGTTTAATACTAGGTACATATGTATGTTCTAACCTCTAGTCCTTTATGTTGTAGTTAGAAATATAGATAGACATTTGTTTTTCTTATCTCTAGTCCATCATACAGTTATAAATATTAGTTGACATTTCCATTATCTCTAGTCTATTTTATTATTCAGTTATAAATGTCAGTTGACATTTCTTATCTCTAGTCTGTTATACAGGCTGTTTAAAAAACAATGTGCCAAAATCATCACTTATTTATTAATTAGAAAAGCATTGTCGTTGTATGGAATTAGTTGTCATTAGATACAGGAGTTGTCCTTGTTTAACTGGGTGTCAATTTCATCTTGTTGATTTAGATTTGTCTTAAAAGTAAAATCCCTTGTTTATGTACCCTCAACATGGCGACTTCTCGTTTTGTGTGCTTGAAAGCATGAAATAAAAAACTTGAACTTTTATACATTTTGTCTCCAGCTTGGTAGCAATTTGAAAAATTATTTTTGTAATATAACGCAATGGTTTTGGCGCATTATTTTTTAATCATCCTGTAGTATACAGTTACAAATGCCGATTGACATTTCTTTTCTAATCTCTAGTCTATTATATTTTACAATTATTTTTTTTTATATTATATCAGTTGATATTTCTTATTTCTAGTCTATTATACAATACAGTTATATCAGTTGATATTTCTTATTTCTAGTCTATTATACAATACAGTTATATCAGTTGATATTTCTTATTTCTAGTCTATTATACAATACAGTTATATCAGTTGATATTTCTTATTTCTAGTCTATTATACTAGACAGTTATAAATATTAGTTGATATTTCTTATTTCTAGTCTATTATACTAGACAGTTATAAATATCGATTGGCATTTCCTTTCTAATCAGTAGTGTTTGATATTATACAATCATATATACAATCTATACTGGTTGTTACTTCTTTACTTATGTCTTATATTCTAAAAGTTCTAAATATTGGTCAATAATTCGATTCTAATCTCTAGTCTCTTACTGTTATTAATATTGGTCAATAATTCAGATGTATCTCGACTAATGCTAGTCCACAACCACATTTCTTTTTATTATATTTTTTGTTTTTACATTTTTTCATATTTGTAAATTTAATTTTAAGATAATTATGTGGTAGAGATTTGACCTTACAATAATTCACCTGACTACACCAGTTGATGTTATTTTCATTTGGACTGTGTTTACTTTCCAGTGTCTACATGCTTCAGTATTGTGATCAATGTGACATTTTAATTTATTTCATAAAAACAAGGTGATACTGCACTCTTTTGGTGTTTTTTTTTTTTTTGCTGTCTTCAGAATGAATGTTTGTCCAAGTTGAACTTGTACCACCGGTATGTTCCCTGAAGTTCATCTGTTAGAGTAGCTAGCCCTCAATGCTAGAGAACCTCGTAAAACTCGCTATATTATAATTGAAAACGTGTAGCCTTCGGCTCAGAAGTAATATTAGACTTAAAATTAACCCAAGTTATACTTAGAATCAACTAAAGTTTTCAATAAGCATTTCATTTTTTTAAATTATAAAACGAGCTAGCTTTATCATAAAATAAATATTTTTTTACCACCAAAGTATCCGAAACTGGGGCTAAGTCTTGACAGATATGTAACACACTATTTTAAACATAGAAATTAAGTTTTAGATTTTTCTGTCGGCGATTCTGGGAGCTGCCTCGTTAGAATTAAGTTTCAATTACTTTTTAACTTGCCAGAACTATGGTTTAGATTTGTTTCTACGTCTATGATGTAGAGCTATTGCTTTGTAAAAATTATAAGAATACAGAATCAACGCTTGGAATTATTTCTGTTCGAAAAGCTTTTAATGATTTCACCTAAGCCCAGAATTTTTCAAAATTGATGTCATCATATATAGAACATTCTATCATACTGTTATCGTGGCCAACTGGCTCGAATACATTTGGTTGAATTCTCTTAAAACCTGGCACAGTGTCACAGATCACTTTGGACAGCGACATTTTATGAATTTCGCGTATTTGTTTTTTCGTGAATGACGCTTTCCCTCCACGGTTCTCATACCAGAATCTGTCAGCGAATTTCACATGTCGGAAGTGTTGGACCAAAATTTTGGAGTACACTTCCCCTACCATTCCACCTTCGATATTATGCTCACTTATGGCGCCGCTGTACAAGTCAATGTCGTCTGCTGAATCGTACACTTGGCTGTATTTTTTGGATCCAGAGTCCATTGTCTTGAAGGTTTTTCTCTTGAGACCGAAATATTCGCGCCAGTCGTTGTAAGGAGGAATGCCATGGTCTCGGCCCCTCTGTATGTTGGTGGAGACAATGTCATGGCCAGTCTTAGGTTTGTGAGGCACTTCAAACATATGCTCGGTCATGGCTTTGGTGTAATAGATGTCCGTCTCCTGGCAGTGCTCGCTGATCAAGGCCTTAACGACACCCGGAAGTGAGTTGATCACGAACTTGGGTCTCATGAAGAACTCTCCTGTCTTCACTACTTTCCCGTCGATGGTTAAGCTGTCCTTGATCAAGGAGTGGCCGAAGCGGAAGGCCGCAGTGGCGAAGACGTTAGCTGGAGTTGGGTCAATCTTTTCGTCGTAGTGGTGCGCTCCTGGCAGAAGATCGTGTTTGGCCGCCAGAGGGCCGAGCAGTTGGGAGATGAACTTGTCATATGTGATTCTCTGAATGACAGCTATGACCACCCGGCGCGCCTCCTGATACAAGATTTCGTCTTCCCACTCGTGGTGAATATGCCTCAGCCGGTCGCAGATCTGGTTATGGTATCTCATGAAGATCGTCTGCAAGGCAGTTAATCCTGGGTACTCGTTGACTCTGATGTCTCCCGCCTTGAAGCAGTAGTCGCCCATTTCCATCAAGAAGCATTTCTTCTCCTCGGTGTCGTCTGCTTCCGGCAAGAACTCGTGGCCGTGGATGACCTTCACCTTGAGTTTGCCGTCCTTGAAGGAGCGCAAAGACAGAGCCTGCGACTCCGAGTTACCATAGATGTGAGAAGCGTCCAACCAAGATGTCACCTCGTTTATTTGTTGTCGAACTTTGTGAGAATCATAACGAGGCTGCGACCTTCTGAATTCTAGACATCTTTTTAGAAACGAAAGCAAAACAAATTATTCAACATCAGAAAGAAATCATTAACAAGAACAGCAAACAAAATACTTTTTAAAAAAATACAATACCTCCTTTATACAGTTTATAATAAGTATTGTCTACGAGTTCCAAGATTAATGATAAATGAAACTTATAGAGCAGATTGATATTGATGAAATATTCTATGCTTCTTATAGAGCGATTAGTTTGCATAATTTGCTTAATGTCCATTATTAAATCAATAATGATTTACATTCGGAAATTACCGAACGCGATAGTCCTTTCAAGAACGCAACAGTCTTTTTAAAACCTATATTTGGATCTAGTTAAAAAAAAAATAATTGAAATTTATTTCTATACTTTAAAAATTTATAAAAGTCAAAATCTCCGTGTCCACCCAGGTTTCTCCACGAAGTTATAACTTGATCAAATAAGAACATAAAACTAAAATGTTATTTAACCTTGGTTAGGCCAATAATAGAATCTGCATCCACCGTGTGGGACCCCTCAACCCAAGAAAACATTAAGAAACTGGAACAAACACAAAATAGAGCAGTGAGATTCATAACAAACGAATATTCACATTTGACTAGAGTAACACCATTAGTAAAATCACTAAATTTAGAAAGCCTTCAGGACAGAAGACTCAAAAGTAAAGTAGCAATTATACATAAAACACTGAACCATAATCTTCAAATACAAAAACAAAATTTAATAAAATACTCTGAAAGACACAAAAATAAAGGCACATTCCTCGTCCCATATGCTAGGACAAATTTGTACAAATACTCCTTCTTCCCTAGTGCTATTAGAGCATGGAATGGGTTGCCTGAGCTAGCCAGGAAAACCAGTGACTTGGCAGAATTTAAGTCATTGGTTAATATGCATGACTAAATGCATGACGCGTAGGACGTAATCATCTTCTTTTTTGAAGTAACGTCTGTATTATATAAGATAAGATAAGAATAGAGGTATTGTGAAAAGAGAATAGTGATGAATCTTCAACCAAAAGAAAAAAAGTTGTATACCTAAACATGCACATTTCATAAAGCTGGGTGATACAGCTATACTTCCAGATGCTATCTGGAACTACATATGTAATACTACCAGAATAAGCCATTCAGGCCAAAGTTAAGAAATAATGGTTGAAAGTTACCGAATGGTGCAATGAGACACAATGCCAGTAATGGAATACAAGGAAACAGACTCGCTGAGGTTGGTCATTCCATAAAATCACACCACTTTTAATTGTTCCCTCCTCAATCAAAAACTCTTCAATGACTTCAAAATGTACATTTCACTAATAAATATAGGAGCGTCAGACAACTCCTTTAGAAGCGTAATGTGTAGGACTACGTTTGATTATAATACGTCTAATAATACTATTCAACAAACATAATAACATGGCTTTAAAAAATTTAGGTCATTTGAAACTCAACTTATAGGATTTATTGATGAATATTCAAAAGGACTAGAAAGTAATGAGATGTCATTTTAGTAAACGTTTTCTAAGACATTTGAGATAGTTCACCACCATAGCATACTTTAAAATATATGTTGGCATTGCTGGCTCATGGCACTAATGTATTCAGAACTTCCTTATAGGGAGAGAACAAACTGTAATAATAAATGGCTCTAGATTTACACCAATAAAACTCAAGAAAAGTCTTAACTCCACTTCTACGGCTTTTTAATTTACATAAAGGATTTACCAAATTGCATTAGTTCAGGAACAAAAGTCAGATTATTTGCAGACGATTGCATAATACATAGAACAATAAAAACAACACAAGATCCAGAAATTTTACAAAGATAATTGAATTAGATAATTACATAAATTACATAAACACAAAATAGAGCAGTGAGATTCATAACAAACGAATATTCACATTTGACTAGGGTAACACCATTAGTAAAATCACTAAATTTAGAAAGCCTTCAGGACAGAAGACTCAAAAGTAAGGTAGCAATTATACATAAAACACTGAACCATAATCTTCAAATACAAAAACAAAATTTAATAAAATACTCTGAAAGACACAAAAATAAAGGCACATTCCTCGTCCCATATGCTAGGACAAATTTGTACAAATACTCCTTCTTCCCTAGTGCTATTAGAGCATGGAATGGGTTGCCTGAGCTAGCCAGAAAAACCAGTGACTTGGCAGAATTTAAGTCATTGGTTAATATGCATGACTAAATGCATGACGCGTAGGACGTAATCATCTTCTTTTTTGAAGTAACGTCTGTATTATATAAGATAAGATAAGATAATTGGATTCAAATTTGGAGCATGTATTTGCACCTAGAAAATGTCGTTTGTTAAGAGTCTCAACATGGCGCCCGGCTGGAAATGGCTGTAAAAGGAAACAATAAGGAGAAGGAAGATGGTTGACGCACCGGTGTACTCGGCCTTTGGCCACATCTCTAGTCCCGAGTTTCTGAGACCCTGGAAATAGTGGTGTGATACATAGATACCAGATTGGATATCTCCCCCAAACAGAACTCTATTGTTCAAGCAGGCCGGTAGAGGGAGCTTTTTGTTCATTTCGCTACCTGGAGTTTAAAGAGCATTCTGCTGAAATCACCCAAATAAAGTGAAATTATGCTTTCTGTAAATATTTTTAAAGTATATGTGAGCTTGCGCTCCCTGAGCTAGTTTTATATATATTTTTGTGTATTCTATTTTTTTATAGGCTAGTGCCAAATGTATTATTTGTACTTCCGCTTTTTGTGTAAGTTAGGGTGGGGTGTGTAAAAATTCGCCACGCTGTTTTAAAAACAGTTCAGTGTACAGTTGACCAGTGGTCAGTATAGTATGTCTGTGTGACAGCCGAAGATCTTTGTGGTCTGTCGTGTACTTATTTTATTCCTGTACCTGGGACGGTCTGTAAGTTTGCTATTGTTACTGCTTTTAGCTGCATAAAGTAACTGCTGTTTTAACTGTTGATTTTAACTGTTCTAGCCAGGCTGCTGTTGTAGATTTAATTTGTTTCTGTAGGTAATACTAGATACTAGTGTAGTGTTGCCTTAGAGTTCTATTAGTAAACTTAGTTATAGTCTGTTTCTGTTCTTAGTGAATAGATCTACAAATACTATAGTAAAGTACTAACTAAGGTGTTCTTTTTTAGTTTTAGTTATGAGTTGGTAGTAGTAGAATATTGTAGATCTAGACTAGTTTATTGTAGTTTGTTAGTGTAGATCTAGGTCTAGACTAGTGTATTAGTTTTAGTGATTTAGTTAGATAGTTGGGTTGATCAGTTTGTTTGGTTTGGTTAGTTTTTAGTGGCGTTGAGTCAGATGGTTTTAGTTAGTATTAGTTGTTCTCGTTGTAGTGTATAAATTTTATTATTGATTTATATTTTTGTATGTTAATAAAGTTTCGTTTGTTTATTTATCCTAACTAAAGTTTCGTTATCTTGTTTTCCTTTAGTTTAAATTAGTTATAGCTAGTTGTCTGGTTACTTAGGCGACTCTAGCCCCTTGGTCACCATACCGAGGTGCACAGATTGAGCCCACCCAGTAGCGCTAACATCTGCCTACTGTTGGTAAATTTTAATGTTGAGCAGTAAGAAAAGGTCTCTCCCACTCGCGCCTGCCTGACCTGCTCACATATATTAATTTTTATAATTTATATATTTTTTCTATCTACAGATAGATCTAGCTAAATAAAAATATATACATTTTTAACATTTTAATTCAATTCACTTCATATTCCTTAGAGTTATCCCACTCTGGGCCTTTCTAGACTGAGTTATCTCGCCTTCTATTGAAACCAATGTCACGTGACTGGTCCATGTCTTACCTAGTCGTGTCGTCTGTAAAGTATGGGTCGTGCTCGTCCACAAAGATGGGGAAACACGGACCTCCGTGCATCACGTCTGGATGGTGATGTCCACTCCACAGCAGATTTTTGCTGCAGCACTTGACCATCGGCGTCTTGGGTGTGTAGGTCAAATCGTGGTCCACAAACTGTGCCCACTGCATGAACATCATGGTGGCCTGATGGGCGCTATGCTTCTCGCTCTCGTGCACCTTGGTGCTGACTGCTCTTGGGCTGGGCAACGGTGACCCGCCCACTCCATTCAGCCGAGGCGTTTGTCCATCATCGTTCTCATATTTAGGAGGCAGAATTCTCCTGAACATTGACCCGGCCACACCATAGCTGGGGTGCTCTAAGTTGTTGCAGCTTCCATCGTACGTCCGATAAGGATATTTAGGATTGCATTGCAGTTGGTCCCCGGAAGCGTTGTGAATATTCCCGACCAGAATGAAACATGCGTAGAGAAACAACTTTTTCCAAATCAGTCCGAAACCAATCATTTGTGTTTTAGGATTGAAATTTGATCACACGAAGTGAAAATAAACATAAACCATGCTTTGCGTGCCACACCCAAAAAAGAACACAAACAAAAAAATATTCTACTTTATTTAGAGTGCATCCCCTTTCAGACTCTTACTGACTTCTAGCCAGCCAATCTGATTGGTTGACTGTGTAAACAGAAGGCGACAAGATAGCGCAGAAAGTGTCCATTTCGATCGCTTTAACATACTAAGTAACGTAGACAGAGTGATGGGATAGCCCACTGATTAGATTCTCTACTTAGTATGGATTGCAAGGGGGTGGAGGATAAACATCAGAACATTAAGAGGTTGGAAATCAATGGATAGAGGTGTATCCTAATGGGGTCCAACTCATACGTTTTAAAATAAAACCTTTATCCCTATTCCTCCATTAGAAAACTAAAGGTTCAAAATGATTTTAAAAAATGCACTTGTTAATCTTATCAAACAGCCTTCTTTTATACATAGTTTTATTCATCAAAACAGCAATATAATCTATCAATTACATGTTTTCTTTCACAATATAAATACGCTAGTATAGTGTCCGCCGGATGGAGCACAATCGCATCCCGAAAATCATTCTCTACGGGCAACTTGCGTCTGGATCAAGAAAAACTGGTCGCCCCCACCTCCGTTACGTTGATGTGATAAAACGGGATTTAAAATCAGTGAACATTGATACTGACCATTGGGAAGAGATAGCCTTAGACCGCACTAGTTGGAGAGAGAGGGTAACCAAGAAAGCTATAGACAGCGAGAAAACATGGGCCTCAGCTCTTGAAAAGCATACGTACAATTTTCAGCTCATCTACCACCAAAGCGAAAGCTACCTTGACCTGCAATAAATGTGGACGGGAGTGTCTCTCCGAAATAGGGCTTCACAGCCATATGAAAAAGTGTTCGAGATGAACCATAGTCGTTTTACGACAGAAGGAGGCCAATAATAATATAGTGTATAGTATATAATAATATAGTGTATAGTATATAATAATATAGTGTATAGTATATAATAATATAGTGTAATATAGTGCATGCAGAACATATCATTGCAATAGCCCTCTAGTCACTCTAAGATTCGCATGCAACTATTTATTTGATTGTTCCCTGTCAATTTTCCTCCGGTTTTTCCCTGCAGTAATCTATTCAGGATCGACTCTTCAAGATTTCGAAATATTTTAGGTCATTGTATTGTTGACTTTAGCACTGCGTTTAAGTTTAGACAAGAGTCAAGCCATGGTTTAAAATGTTAAGTAAGAGTCCAGCCTTGTTTTAAAATCTTAGGTAAGAGTCAGGCCATATTTTAAAATCTTAGGTAAGAGTCAGGCCATGTTTTAAAATGTTAGGCCATGTTTATTTCATATTTGGGTGAAAGTATTACAATTTTCGTTTCAGTTTTGATCGAGTCGTAGTAAGGCCTTAGAGTTGACTTAGATTCGGCTTTTAATATTCATTTCGAACTATTCAATTATTTTTAATGTGGATGTACAACAAGAAAATATAAAAGTAGCCTACTTAAAAAAACAACAACAAACTTTGTAATAGATCAGACTAACAATAATAAATATTTTTACCAAATGTATTTATTTAGCGCATTAATGATTTTAGATTTTTCAATGTGGTATGATCCTATCACTTGTCTCAATGTGGTATGATCCTATCACTTGTCTCAATGTGGTATGATCCTATCACTTGTCTCAATGTGGTATGATCCTATCACTTGTCTCAATGTGGTATGATCCTATCACTTGTCTCAATGTGGTATGATCCTATCACTTGTCTCAATGTGCTATGATCCTATCACTTGTCTCAATGTGGTATGATCCTATCACTTGTCTCAATGTGGTATGATCCTATCACTTGTCTCAATGTGCTATGATCCTATCACTTGTCTCAATGTGCTATGATCCTATCACTTGTCTCAATGTGCTATGATCCTATCACTTGTCTCAATGTGGTATGATCCTATCACTTGTCTCAATGTGGTATGATCCTATCACTTGTCTCAATGTGGTATGATCCTATCACTTGTCTCAATGTGGTATGATCCTATCACTTGTCTCAATGTGGTATGATCCTATCACTTGTCTCAATGTGCTATGATCCTATCACTTGTCTCAATGTGCTATGATCCTATCACTTGTCTCAATGTGGTATGATCCTATCACTTGTCTCAATGTGCTATGATCCTATCACTTGTCTCAATGTGCTATGATCCTATCACTTGTCTCAATGTGCTATGATCCTATCACTTGTCTCAATGTGGTATGATCCTATCACTTGTCTCAATGTGCTATGATCCTATCACTTGTCTCAATGTGGTATGATCCTATCACTTGTCTCAATGTGCTATGATCCTATCACTTGTCTCAATGTGCTATGATCCTATCACTTGTCTCAATGTGCTATGATCCTATCACTTGTCTCAATGTGGTATGATCCTATCACTTGTCTCAATGTGGTATGATCCTATCACTTGTCTCAATGTGCTATGATCCTATCACTTGTCTCAATGTGGTATGATCCTATCACTTGTCTCAATGTGCTATGATCCTATCACTTGTCTCAATGTGCTATGATCCTATCACTTGTCTCAATGTGCTATGATCCTATCACTTGTCTCAATGTGCTATGATCCTATCACTTGTCTCAATGTGCTATGATCCTATCACTTGTCTCAATGTGCTATGATCCTATCACTTGTCTCAATGTGCTATGATCCTATCACTTGTCTCAATGTGGTATGATCCTATCACTTGTCTCAATGTGGTATGATCCTATCACTTGTCTCAATGTGCTATGATCCTATCACTTGTCGCAATGTGGTATGATCCTATCACTTGTCTCAATGTGGTATGATCCTATCACTTGTCTCAATGTGGTATGATCCTATCACTTGTCTCAATGTGGTATGATCCTATCACTTGTCTCAATGTGCTATGATCCTATCACTTGTCGCAATGTGGTATGATCCTATCACTTGTCTCAATGTGGTATGATCCTATCACTTGTCTCAATGTGGTATGATCCTATCACTTGTCTCAATGTGGTATGATCCTATCACTTGTCTCAATGTGCTATGATCCTATCACTTGTCTGGACCAGTTGGGAAAGAAGGGTAACTGCGTGATCACTTTTTATATGCATTTATAAAACATATTTTAAAAAGTTGAGCGACCTGAATTTGAGCACAAGCCTCTACAAGCCAATACACTAACCACTGTGCCAGCAAAGTGCTTATGAAAATAGAAGGTTATATACTTATGTATTGTTAATATTATTACAAGGTGTTAAGTATAAGGGCGACTAGTTCAACTTATAGCACCAAATCAATCAAGTACATTTTCTTTCCCTTGTTCGATATCCAACAAAATAAATACTAATATAAAATATATTTGGTTATTTTTTTAAAATTGATTCTTGCTTTGTCAGATAAAAGAAATAATTGTGCAAAATTTCATCTTGATCCGAGATTGGGTGTCGGAGAAATAACGTGTACAAACTTTTGAGCAGTCAGAGTAAGTTGATATAAGCTTCAACCCCCAATTCCCAAGCTGCTCTACTTTCTACAATCTGCTGAGGGTTGCGCCGTCGTCTGTCTCCATGTAGTATTACCTCAACACTTTCCCAAATGTAAAAAAAAATGTAACAGATGGCGCTGGGATAAAATGTGTGTGTGTGTGTGTGTATGCATGTGTGTAGTTCTTCAACTCTAGCAAAGAAACCTAAATGTCCTTAATTTTGTTTTCGTTGATTAGAATGTTATAAAATTGGAATTATGTAGGTCATCTTCGCACAAACCTATAAAATTATCATAATCTAGACTCTATGACATATCAAACCTCCTTGTGTAGAAAGCTCATCAACTAATAGCAAGGAGGTTATATTTAGATGGAGATGGCGGGACGTCACTAGGTTGAAGCCAAATCGCAGCCATCTTGGTCTACTCAAATTAAAACGTGTAGTCTGTTTTTTTTTATAGAAATTTGTTCGACAATATTTCACGACATTATTTAAATATCTTTACATTGTACAATATCTTATAAAACGTTAAAAACACAGTGTATAGAATAAAATAAACATTGCAAATGCCTTCTTGTTCGGCATACGGTTGTACGCAACGACGACCAGAAAACGGGATATCGCTTCATCGGTTAGTTTGGTTTTTAGTCACTAAAGACTAAACTTTAGGGAGTTAGAGTTTAGTTAATGTTGTTAGTGCCATTTAATTATTTATATAAATTTTGGTAAAAGTGCATTGTAGATGTAGGCCAGAGTTTAATTAGGGAAAGATTAGGGAATAGACTAAAGAAGCTTTGTAAACAGAAGGAAAACTTATATAGAAAATTTAAAGAAACCAAGGCAGAAAGAGTTTACAAAAAGTATATAAAAATTAAACACTTAACCCAAAAAGTAAGCAGACAGCTGCAGAATGAATACATAAACAATGTAATATCTAAAGATAACAACAAAAACCTATGGTCATACATTAAGTCTAAGAAAATGGAAACAACAGGCATAGGCCATTAAAAGATGAACATAACATAATACATAATGATAATGAAACTAAAGCAAACATCCTAAACAAATACTTTGCATCAGCATTCTCAGCCCCAGGAGACAAAGACATATTTCTTAATTTGAACCAAGTAGACAACATAGAAGATTTAGTAGTACAAGAAAATGGAATTCAAAAACTATTATCCAACACCAAACCAAATAAAGCGTCTGGACCTGATGGTATTCCAGCTAGATTACTCAAAGAACTAAGCAATGAGCTAGCCCCAGTGTTCAAAATACTCTTTCAGGCATCGCTTAACCAGGGCAGAGTACCAAAGGACTGAAAGAAGCTAATGTCACCCCCCTATTTAAAAAAGGAGAAAAATCTGATCCAGGAAACTACAGATCAGTATCACTTACCAGCGTCACATTTAAAATCCTAGAACACATAATATGTAGCAACATCATAAACCACTTAGACAAACATAATGTCCTCACCCCATACCAACATGGCTTTAGGAAATATAGATCATGTGAAACACAACTAATAGGACTAATTGATGATTTTTCAAAAGGTTTAGATAATAGTGAACAAATAGATGCTATCTTACTAGATTTTTCCAAGGCTTTTGACAAAGTTCACCACCATAGTTTGCTTAAAAAATTAAAATATTTCGGCATTAATGGTCCACTGCATCAGTGGATTAAAGATTTTCTGATAGGGAGAGAACAAACTGTAATAATAAATGGCTCTAAATCAACACCAATAACAGTAAACTCAGGTGTACCTCAAGGAACAGTCTTGGGTCCACTACTATTTTTAATTTACATAAATGATTTACCAAATTGCATTAGTTCAGGAACAAAAGTCAGATTATTTGCAGATGATTGCATAATATATAGAACAATAAAAACAACACAAGACACAGCTATTTTACAAAGAGAATTAAATGAATTACAGAAATGGGAATCAAATTGGAGCATGTCTTTCCACCCAGAAAAATGTCAGTTGTTAAGAGTAACAAAAAACTAAAACAAATTAATTCCACTTATCTTATTCATGGCAAACCAGTAACACAGACTAAAAACGCAAAATACCTAGGTGTTATAATAAATGAAAAACTGTCATGGAATCCACATATTGATGAAACTATAAAAAAATCCAACAAAGCATTAGGGTTTATTAAAAGAAATTTCTATAAATCAAATAAGAACATAAAACTAAAATGTTATTTAACCTTGGTTAGGCCAATAATAGAATATGCATCCACCGTTTGGGACCCCTCAACTCAAGAAAACATTAAGAAACTGGAACAAACACAAAATAGAGCAGTGAGATTCATAACAAACGAATATTCACATTTGACTAGAGTAACACCATTAGTAAAATCACTAAATTTAGAAAGCCTTCAGGACAGAAGACTCAAAAGTAAGGTAGCAATTATACATAAAACACTGAACCATAATCTTCAAATACAAAAACAAAATTTAATAAAATACTTTGAAAGACACAAAGATAAAGGCACATTCCTCGTCCCATATGCTAGGACAAATTTTTACAAATACTCCTTCTTCCCTAGTGCTATTAGAGCATGGAATGGGTTGCCTGAGCTAGCCAGAAAAACCAGTGACTTGGCAGAATTTAAGTCATTGGTTAATATGCATGACTAAATGCATGACGCGTAGGACGTAATCATCTTCTTTTTTGAAGTAACGTCTGTATTATATAAGATAAGATAAGATAAAGATTAGTTAGTATTACTGTAACATTATTATTATTAGTAGGTAGTAGTACTCTTTTCACTTCAATTTTATCAATTTTGTGGTGATTTCAGTGCGGTTAAAAGTATCAAAAATATAACAAACCTCTTGCAAATCATTTTTGTGCTTTTTTCAGCCCACAATAGTGCTTAATTTCGATGTAATCATAACATTTCGGTTTTTAGGCCTCGATCAGGTGATCTTATAAATCAATTTACATGCTCTACAGCGCTTTGTAATTGATCCATTTGAGTACCTAGACCACCAGATATGAACTTGGGCCTTAGAGGAGTTTAGAAAAAAACATGATGACAAAATACGAGGCTAATTTGAGTCGTTACGAGAATTAGAAAACTGGTATCGCAATGAAAACGGATGGAATGTTTTGAGTAAACCAATATGGCGAATAGGCTCCGCCCACTGGCTTCAACCGATAATGAACATTTGATAGCAACCGCCATCTCCATATAACCTCCTTGACTAATAGCCAAAGTAGACTCATCACCGATAGCAGCAGAAGAGTCGTTTCCATCCCCCCCCCCCTTACGATTTTCTTCTTGTAAATAAGACAAGTCGAAGAACCAAGATAAATAAATACTAATATAAAATAACGCCTCCATCTCAATGACTTTTATTCCCAAAATCGTGTTTCTTATGTATTAACTCAAGACCTAACCAAGAGAAGGTTTATCAACAGGGGAGACAGTACACATAGAAAACGAACAAGAGTGCTCTGGCATGACATAGTTTCACCAATTTAAATTAGGCTGGCAATGGACCTTGTTTGTTTAGGAGCCAAGGCACAATTAATGTATAAAACATAAGTAGCCTCACAATGGTGAGAAGACGAGCAAGTGTTTACATTTGATACAATTGAGATAACTTAACCGCGTTATTTTTTAAGCGGTGACAAGGGCAGATATGTAGATGTGTCTACTTAACATTCTCTGCCCTATAGTATCTGGCTGTGTCTACTTTACAATCTCTGCCCTATAGTATCTGGCTGTGTCTACTTTATATTCTCTGCCCAATAGTATCTGGCTGTGTCTACTTTACATTCTCTGCCCAATAGTATCTGGCTGTGTCTACTTTACATTCTCTGCCCTATAGTATCTGGCTGTGTCTACTTTACAATCTCTGCCCTATAGTATCTGGCTGTGTCTACTTTATATTCTCTGCCCAATAGTATCTGGCTGTGTCTACTTTACATTCTCTGCCCTATAGTATCTGGCTGTGTCTACTTTACATTCTCTGCCCTATAGTATCTGGCTGTGTCTACTTTACATTCTCTGCCCTATAGTATCTGGCTATGGCTAATTGACATTCTCTGCCCTATAGTATCTGGCTGTGTCTACTTTACATTCTCTGCCCTATAGTATCTGGCTGTGTCTACTTTACATTCTCTGCCCTATAGTATCTGGCTATGGCTACTTGACATTCTCTGCCCTATAGTATCTGGCTATGGCTAATTGACATTCTCTGCCCTATAGTATCTGGCTGTGTCTACTTTACATTCTCTGCCCTATAGTATCTGGCTGTGTCTACTTTACATTCTCTGCCCTATAGTATCTGGCTATGGCTAATTGACATTCTCTGCCCTATAGTATCTGGCTGTGTCTACTTTACATTCTCTGCCCTATAGTATCTGGCTATGGCTAATTGACATTCTCTGCCCTATAGTATCTGGCTGTGTCTACTTTACATTCTCTGCCCTATAGTATCTGGCTGTGTCTACTTTACATTCTCTGCCCTATAGTATCTGGCTATGGCTAATTGACATTCTCTGCCCTATAGTATCTGGCTGTGTCTACTTTACATTCTCTGCCCTATAGTATCTGGCTGTGTCTACTTTACATTCTCTGCCCTATAGTATCTGGCTATGGCTACTTTACATTCTCTGCCCTATAGTATCTGGCTGTGTCTACTTTACATTCTCTGCCCTATAGTATCTGGCTATGGCTAATTGACATTCTCTGCCCTATAGTATCTGGCTGTGTCTACTTTACATTCTCTGCCCTATAGTATCTGGCTGTGTCTACTTTACATTCTCTGCCCTATAGTATCTGGCTATGGCTACTTGACATTCTCTGCCCTATAGTATCTGGCTATGGCTAATTGACATTCTCTGCCCTATAGTATCTGGCTGTGTCTACTTTACATTCTCTGCCCTATAGTATCTGGCTGTGTCTACTTTACATTCTCTGCCCTATAGTATCTGGCTATGGCTAATTGACATTCTCTGCCCTATAGTATCTGGCTGTGTCTACTTTACATTCTCTGCCCTATAGTATCTGGCTGTGTCTACTTTACATTCTCTGCCCTATAGTATCTGGCTATGGCTACTTTACATTCTCTGCCCTATAGTATCTGGCTATGGCTACTTTACATTCTCTGCCCTATAGTATCTGGCTATGGCTACTTTACATTCTCTGCCCTATAGTATCTGGCTGTGTCTACTTTACATTCTCTGCCCTATAGTATCTGGCTATGGCTACTTTACATTCTCTGCCCTATAGTATCTGGCTATGGCTACTTTACATTCTCTGCCCTATAGTATCTGGCTGTGTCTACTTTACATTCTCTGCCCTATAGTATCTGGCTGTGTCTACTTTACATTCTCTGCCCTATAGTATCTGGCTATGGCTACTTTACATTCTCTGCCCTATAGTATCTGGCTGTGTCTACTTTACATTCTCTGCCCTATAGTATCTGGCTGTGTCTACTTTACATTCTCTGCCCTATAGTATCTGGCTATGGCTACTTTACATTCTCTGCCCTATAGTATCTGGCTGTGTCTACTTTACATTCTCTGCCCTATAGTATCTGGCTATGGCTACTTTACATTCTCTGCCCTATAGTATCTGGCTATGGCTACTTTACATTCTCTGCCCTATAGTATCTGGCTATGGCTACTTTACATTCTCTGCCCTATAGTATCTGGCTATGGCTACTTTACATTCTCTGCCCTATAGTATCTGGCTATGGCTACTTTACATTCTCTGCCCTATAGTATCTGGCTATGGCTACTTTACATTCTCTGCCCTATAGTATCTGGCTGTGTCTACTTACTCTGCCCTAGTTCATTTAAAATATTCGTTGGTCAATGTATTGAAAGAAAAAGTCCATAAATAATTTCAACATAGATTTCTTCTCGACCGAAACTCAAAATTGTAGTAAACAAAACTTCAATATGTATATTGATGTCTACTTATAATCTATAGGCCTACATTAGTTCTATAACCCTAAAAATTGTTTTTTTCAAATGTATTTGCATTTAACCTTGACAGCGCCGGTTGTTCAGTATAAAATCTTTTCCACGATACATGGAATTTCTAAGGCAGGTGCGTTGTTTAAATCAGTGATTCCCAAACTGTTTCCTTGACGGATAACACTACGTTCATTCTGAGTCTTGAGATTAATTCTACTAGTCAATTATTTAAATAGTGCGTGGAACGCCTATTCAGTTTGGAAAACACTGGTGTACATTTTCATTAAGCGTATATTAACTCACTCTGTCTTGGTAAAAAGTCTGTACATGTTATTTCTCCGACACCCAGTCTAAGATCAAGCTGATATTTTGCACAATTATTTCTTTTACCCGACAACACAAGAATTAATACAAAACGTAATTAATTAGTTTGTTTGGTATCTTGAACAAGGGGAGTTTTAGAGAACTCGGGAAACAAACTGGAGACCTGCACACTTCCATGTAAGGCAGCCTGCACGTGAGAAGAGAATTCAGTTCTAGCATTTGACCTCCCCCCCTCCCAGCAGACCAACAACAAAAGACATTTCACACATGCATTGGCTTTGGCAAAGCAACAAACACAATTCTTCTGTAAAATGAATATTTTATTGAAGCTATAAACCTGCATGATATCTTATGATATCAGAACTCATCAACTTGCCAGATAGGTTCAACTAAACAAACACATGGAGATTTTAAAATATAATTAAATTGAAACATTTTCATTGCTATTAATTAACGGAAATATATTTTCTGGACAATTTTCTAAGTGTAATCATAGAAAAATATATTTTAAAAAACTTTTTCCCCCCCAACATAATAAAACAATCAAGTCAACAAGAAACTAATTAAAAAGAAAAATTCAAACAAAAGTATGGCAGTGAAAGAAAAACATTCAAACTAAAACTAATTGTAAATAAACTTGAAAGAACAAAGTACATGTGGTCCAGTGACATCTGCATTGCAGACTTGAGTTGCTATGACAATGTCCACAACAAACATAGAACCTTATTGCTCCAAATTAAACAGAACATAATCCATTCAGTCCAAGGAATCAGCAAATACAAAATAGACATTCCCTTTCACAGTGTAACCACCATACAAATAGACATTCCCTTTCACAGTGTAACCACCATACAAATAGACATTCCCTTTCACAGTGTAACCACCTTACAAATAGACATTCACTTTCACAGTGTAACCTCCATACAAAATACTAGATACTAAATAATGAAAACAAAATGAGAATGTTATAAATTTAACCACAGAATCCCTGAGTTTGTACATGTCAATAAATGATAGTGTCTCACCAATCACTTGATCATTCCAAAGTGTTACAAATACTTTGATGATCTACCACCTCAAAGGTTTTACACACAATTATTGGCTTGAGAATTTCAAAACACAGTGTGTGTGATCTCTAAAGCAAAGTAAGATTATGTTTAGGTGGATCCTGGACAAAATCAAACAATTTCAGTGTTAATCTAGAAAATTGTTCTCAATGACTGAACTCTGCATGTAGTTCTAAAAACACCAAATCCTTATAGGCAGACTTCACTGCTATGACAAGTCAGGCTGATCTAATGATGGTATTGACTTTGTACCTACTGAGCATAAAACTTGCATAGGATGAAAACATTCTGCTGCCACAATTGAAACTTTTCAGAATTAAGTACCAGAATTTTAGGAGTGCAAGAAATATAACATTCTGGCAATTAGAAGGGAAAAAAAACAACAACTTAAAAAGTACATTGTCAATAAAATAAAATAAACAAACAAACAAAATGATGAGAGGACATACTAGACTGAACATCCATTTCTGACTTGCTTCAGTCTAGTCACATCAAGATCCATTAAAGAAACATTTTAACAAGTAGCCACTCAAGTTTTATTTTCTTAAACACATAAGACATTTATTTGTAGTATTTCAATGCTCCTATAGCATGACAAGTGCACACTGTGGTCCAATAGCTAGGATGGGGAGTTATATGGAGCAGAGTTGGGTTGACTGAGGCAGCACAGAAAACTTTCTCCCAGATACCTCCCCCCCCACAAAAGAGGTTGACTATAGGGCACAGAGCATGCTATATGCATGAAAGTTGCACTATAGAAAAGCAATTAAAAGAAGAAAAAAAAAAAGTAATCATTGAACAAACATTTTTTAATGTAAACATTGTTTTTTTTAAGAGTTGCCATTAAAATGGAACATTAATAGCATTCTAATCATGGAGGCTCTCAGAGTCAAAATGCATTTTTCCACAGATTAATTCTACAATTAACATCATCAGGCATACAAAAAGGATAACAAAAGTATGGTAAATTACAATATTGGCAGTTCACAAGTACAGCCTACATTAAATAAGTAATATAGTACTTGAAACTTTTTTGTTACTCAGAAATATAAACATATAAACTCTTGTAGAAACAAATATATTTCTGTCATACAATGCATGCACAAACCCTAATTAAATATTAAATAAGAATTTGTATTAAAAATATTAAAAATTATGAATAGGAATAAAAATGTCAATCTGTTTCTTTCACATAGAGCTCAACTAAAAACTGAGACCAGACACTAAGATAAACACAATCAATTCTGCTGCTACTTCACTCTGTCTAAGACTATCTAACTAAGCCAATCAAGTTCCAAGAATAAATTCAACATCTAAATAAATAGTCAACAAAGCGATGATTCAAATCCATGGCAGTCGTCAACATTAAGGGAAATAAATACAACATCGAATAACAGAACTAGAAAACAAAAAAAAATCATACAAATTGCAGGCTTTGTAGATGTCCTTCAAGATGTACAAGTATTATGGAGGAACATAGCCATCAAATAAAAAGTCAAGAGTACATAGGTAACCAACACAGATGTGCATGAGAGTAAAGCTACAGCAGGAGTCCAGCCTACATTGGGTAGTCATATCAATATACACACACAATGGAAATTCTTATAAGAATAAAATGAACTGACTAATGTACATAACTTGAAGGTCATTTTATACTTATAATAATATAGATTGTAAGATTATGTGGAACTAGAAGAGACTAAAAAAAACAATCTAAAAATAAAGACAGGTTGAAATTCTCCTTATCAAATAGAAAATAAAGTGGTCTAAACTGACTCCTTTTAATGACTCTAAATATATATAGTACTTCAATTTGGGCGTTCATTTTCAGGCACAAAGCCCTGTTACACCATGAACAAAATCACACCAAGCCTAATAACTTACACCAAAAGCAAGCAATTTTATTTCGAACAAATAAATTCAGCTCAATAGTTTCCCCCTTACTGACAAGTTTAAAAGGGCCATAGAATGGCGGGCTCTGCTGATTTGCTGTGGGAAGCGTGGTCGAGAGGCCAAGTATGCTTGAACTTGGCTTGGCCATCTATGAAGAGTGCTTGAGGTTCGACACCTGACTCGAGCAGAGTTGTGTTTACTGAGCGCCTAAAGGCAGCACGGAAAACCTTCTCCCAGATACCCCTCCCCCCCCATGGTCCACAAAAGAGATTGGACCATAGCGCTCTGAGCATGCTATAAGCATGAAAGTAGCGCTATATAAAAGCCATAATTTATTTATTTATTTTATTTCTGTCAATGCAGTGTGGTAGTGTGAATAAATTAGATTCTGGCAGAGGTTATTATACAATTTCAAACATGAAAAGTCAAAACAATCTTTACAATTTAATCTAATTACAATTTATGAAACATACAATATTCATACCACCCAAAAAAAAAAAAGAAAAGTTATCACATAGAAGAAACTCTAAGTAAAGATACAAAACAAATCAACTTTCAAACAAAACAAAATAATAGTGTAGCACAAAGCTGTTCTATAGAAATTCAATACAAGACCATTTCTAAAACACATCCACTCTTTTTCATTCAACATAAGATTTAAAAAGCCAATGAAACAAAAAGGAAATAACAAAAATATTCTCAAAAAAAAAATCCCACTAAGATAAACTGGGCATTAACCTTTATAATTCTATTCCCCTAATTTGAATTCTCTGGTGGGATCACTTTTCTCTCATTTATGTCCAAGACCAATGGGATTTAAAAAACAAATCACTTGTAGGCTTACAGAGGTAAGTCAAGATTGAATGTCAATAAAAGCAACAAAAAGAAATATTGAAATGGCACCAGTATTAAATTCACTTGAATATTTCTTTGTTATCAAAGCCTTTGACAAGCCTTATGCAATGGACAACTTATATATACATTATGCTAGATCAGATCAACTTGTACATCACTGATGTATCTGGAATTGATCATAAATGACTTAAATACTGAATGCTCCATATTTGTTTAAGGTACCAATGTATACAAGTTTTCTACATGATAATAAAAAGTATATGAAATAGAACACCTTTGACTGACCTGCATCTATGTACACAGAATGGTACCTGTTTATATTGCACAAAATGAGGGGGTGGGGGAAAGCCCTATAAAGAGGCACAAATTGTACAGTTTTGTTTATTTGCCATTTTGAAGTACTTTTGCTCTATGATTTATTTAGATATATGTATAAAAAAAAGGATTATACGGACGCAATATAAGATTGCTTGAAAATACTATGCCATTTGTTTAGATGCAGTGGCTTGGTAACACAGTGAGTGATTCAGCTGCTTGGAGTCTAATGTTTCAATTGACATAATCATGAGCTTGAGGCATTCACTTGCATATTTCAAACGCAACAATAGAACAATATGTGACGGGGATGGGGTTGGGGGGAAGTGTGATGTCAATGATAATAGACTGGCTCCCAGAATGTTTAGCATGTAAAGTCTGTTTCAGAATGTAGATGATTGGGCCAAAAATATGAAGTTCTTATGGCTAGTGTATCTGTTCATAAACTAGAAGTGTGTGAGTTGGTAGGCTTGTTATCTAGTGGTTTTACTGGTAGCACTGTCTCATTTTGTTGCTGGTTAACATCTGTACTGCATGTTATGATACTATCTGCTACATCTTGCCGGCTTGCTATGCTACTCTGTGCTTTATTCTAAGATGTTAACAGGAAGAACATAGTGCTGGATTCATTCTTTCTTCACATAATTTAATGTTGTTAGATTCATTCATTTTGAAGAAACCATCACCAATGGGTCCAATGTCATGTGGTGAGGAACTTTTCCGTTCAGTGTCGGGACAATATCCCTGACCAACTACATGGGTAGGAGCAGCTACTTTGGTGTCAGGACCGTATACCTGGCTGTCCAACTGAGATAGACTCTCAAACATCTTTTCCTTAAGGTAGGCTTCATTCTCATCCTCTAAATTATCTAAGTCACCTGCATCAATTGACATTTGTATCCACTGGTTATATGGACCAGTGACATTCGTGTCCTCATGGACCCATCGGGCAATGACACTTGCTGTTGTCATTGTGGTAACAGTTGGCACTAATGGGCTCCAAGACTTACCCACCTCTTTGTGCTTCACCTGAATGTCTTCTAGTTTCACCTGATCTTTAGGTACACTACCACGCTTGTCTGACAGAGATGAACTCACCTTGACAGGGGAGTAACCATTCATTAGCCTTGGCAGGTTGGATGCACTGGGAAAAGCTGCCTTCATATATTTCGGGAACGCAATGGACATGCAAGCAAACATGACAGGTGTGATATGCTCAAGTGTAGAGTTGTCCAAGTATCGAGGGAAGTGTAGTGGGAAGACAGTCTTCTTCGTCTCCAGAAAATCAAACACTTTACCAAACGTTCCTTTAGTCAGGTTAGGGAAGGCTGCTAACTCAGTGAGTTCCCCCTTCAGGAAACCATTAGCCTCCATATCTTCAATCAACCTGGCCTGCTCGGCAAGAGACTTTCGTTCCTCCATCTTCTTTTCATACTCTTCAAGCCCATGCCTGGACAAGTTCAGGTTCTTGTGTTGATAAAATACTAAGCTAATCCTCTTGGGTTGGTATCTGTTGGGTTCTTTTAGGGCTGTGGTGGCATGCAACTCCCTCTTGGCCACCTCAAAGAGCACTGCCCCATGGCAGAGGGCTATAGCCACCCCACCCATGGCCGGATCCTCAAATACTTCCTTGTTGTCATCTGTTGCTATGCTCATGATAGTAGAATCTATAACCTGATAAGGAGGCTCCCTTGGGCCTTGACCTAAAGTGGGCACAACAAAGCCTTCAGACTTGTGAATCTTGACCTTCTCTCCTGGATGAGGGTGAACACTCTCCGAGTTATCCTGAACATTCATGGCGGAGGTCAAGGAAGTAAGGTCACAGTTGGTGCTCATCAAGGTGCTTAGAACATTAGCTGGCAGGTCATAAGGGGCAGACACTGCACTAGTTTTAGAGGAGTAAATAACTGGAGTTATCTCTCCTTTGTGTAACTCTACAGAAGATTGCCTGAAGCAAGATTCTTGTAATGAGGTTGTTAATAAATTTTCATTGCTTTTTGATTGGCTTGAGGTCAATTGATATCTCCCATAATCCCCATCACTATAGCCATTAATGGAATTACTTCTGTCCAAGGCATTAACACTTTCAGTAAACTTAGGTAATGTCTTTGTGTAATTGGACATTTGGTTACTTTGTGAGAGGCATGAATTAAGTTTTGTTATATCAGGATTGAGTGTTTTGCTGTTGGTATACTCACCATTAGTCAAGTGTGATGGTGATTCAAACTGTTTACTATTGTTTATAAAATGTGGATGTTGAGTTCTGGGAGTCTCATATAAAGGTGTCAATTGGCTGCTGTTTTGAAAGCTGGGTATTTGTACTTTTGTTACATTGTCATTGTAAGAAGGAGGGGGGTGCCTCTGGTTAGTGATGGGAGACATGGGAAGAGAGTGAACAGAAGGGTCAGTACAAACTTCAGACCTGCCAACATGCTTGCCGAGAAGACTCAACTGTTTATCAACATCCTGGGGGTGTGAGGGAGCGTTGGGGTGATCACCAAAGTTTGACTGTGTAGAGTGCAGAATGCTTTGTGAGGGAATGAGGTTTGATTGTTGTGGTGACTGTGAGGGTCTCTGAACACTAGCTTGTGAGCCAGTCCATTGGTTAGGTTGCTGCCTTGGACTTGCCGCTGCACTCTCTAAGGTAGTCACATGATTTGAGCTCTGCTGCCTTGTATTTAGTTGAGCCTGGTTTAGCGAAGGAGTAACAATGTTTTGCTGTTCAGAAGTATTTCTAGAACCCTGTTCTGAAAGCTGCTGCCTGATTGGATGATTATGTTGCTGCTGAGATTGCCCTTCACAGGACTGCTGCCTAGATTGTTGTAGCTCTTGAGTGTCATGATTGAAGTTGAGATGACTCTGTTTCTGTTGTTGCTGGTGAAGGAAGATTTGATCAGCAATGGGGGGCTGCACAATAGTGTTTGTAAAAGACTTGTAGTGTTTTTGTGGTTTGACACAATCTTGGTTTTCTGTGGTCCACTTTCGAGGTGGGAAAACACCATGAGTGTAAAAATAGTCCCAGAACTTAGTGTAAAGGTCACCGAAGCCAGGTTTACCCTGTTGAGACATGAGGTCGGTGTAAGTCATGTTCTCCTGTTGAATGACATCTAGTCCAACTCCAGGAGCTACGCTACTGTTTGAAAATCTGGTTTTCACATCATCAACAGGGCTGGGCTGAGATATGAAGCCATCAAAACTACCCTCACTTACAGGAGATTCCAAAACTTGACAACTCACAGGCGGGTAAGACATGGCTCTCCCAAACTTTGGCTTCTTTGGGCTCTTCTGACAGCCTTGTTTCTTTGGAGTGGTGCGATTTCTCTTACAGGGCCTGTAGGGGGTAGAACGGGTCCGTACCTGAGTCATGTAGCGTGACAGCACCTCCAGTGAGCCTTTTCTTATTTTATCCATTTGACCTTCCATAGAACCTATTTCATCTGTCTGGTCAAGGATATACAAAGGTAGAACATGGTATTGTTCATCTTCAGGTTTCTCAAAGCCTCTGTGTTTGGTCAAATTGACAACCTGAAACAAAGAGAACAATAACAAACTTGGAAATTAACACACAAAAAAAATGTTTCATATTGACTATATATATATATATATATATATTATATATATATATATATATATATATGATTTTCATTCTTTTTTTTATTCTTTTTATTGGAAGAAACATTTAAAAATGATTTGAATTTTTCTATTGGTAATCAAAAGGTTTTTATTTATACGTAATACATGTCTCTTTTAATACTTTTATACTAAAATTTAATTCATCTTCTTTATTGCTATTTTTATTATGATTAGAAAATTTTGTGTTTTCCTTGTGTTGTTTAAATGTAACATTATGTTAGTTTAATGGATCTCATAGGAGAATAATTAAATTAATTACACTAAATTTACATAAATAAAAGAGAAGTCACTCATATTCAATCAGTAGCAAATGGTTTAAAAATCTAGTTGTGCTGTGCTAAGCTTATAACTTAAAATGAAGGTCATGTTTTTCTTTTATGGTGTCAGTAGAAATGTATCATGTTTAATAATGATATGATCAGTGTGTATTTATTTACAAGCTATATAACAATACTATTTGTACATTGATTCAAGCCTATGTGTGCACCACAATCACTGGGGTAATACACTGGTATTACATGAATATTTGTGTAAAATTAGATTAACTCATTCATAACCTTATACACACATTCACCAACAAATTAATAGATGAGATAGTCAATAGGAAGTTCCAAATCCCACTGGATTCCATTAAGCAATGATTAATGCATTGTTTCTTTGTTTAGTGTAAATTTGAGACTAGAACCAAGGATTAATTCTTTGAAAAAAAATGTAACATAGGTTCAAAGTTAGGTTGAATCATGCCTCAGAATAAGGCAAACCCATTTTTGCTGAGAAAAGCATAACATAATATTACATGAATTCCAGTAAGTGAATGTATTTAATCTAATACTGTTACAGTTGCTCTATTATTTGTTGAAGAGAACACTGGCTTTTTTCTTTTACTAAGAAAAATAAATATTCTATTGATTTCACATTTTAACACACTCAAGAAAAAAATTATGCCATGACTAAATACTTTATTAGTCAAATCAAAGAAATATTTGTGTGCACACACTAGACAGTGTAATAGTTCTGCTGTATTAAGTTTACATTGTGCTGTACTAAGTTTACGTTCTGCCTTACTAAGTTTAGAGGAGTACTTCACTCAATGTTCACTCACCACAGTGCATCCATTGTTCATGTTGTGACAATCCCTGTGACTATGACAACAGAAATCTACCACCGCTGTTACACCAGAAAATGGTCGCCCAGCAGCGGTTCCCAAGCGACATTCTCCAGCTTGCTTTTCAAACTGAATCTGAAAATGTGCAACATCGTTTTAAAATTTTTTAGTCATTACTAGAGATATAGATATGTTCAATTTTTTGTTTGTTTGTGATGATGGATTGGTTATTTTTACTGGTTGTTTATATAACTCTAGGAGTTTTTCAAAATTTAGCCTAAGTGCCAATAACCTAAACGGAATATGAACAGAGATGACAAACAATAATCTAAGAAGGATTTTTACTTTCGATGTATATAAAATTAATGATTTAATAATGTCTAGATCCAAAAGAGAATTTTGCCTAATGTCTTAATGCTATTTGTCAGTTTTCCTGTTGCTGCTATTTGACTGAGACTATCTGCCAATAGGAAAATGAAGATGTTTCGGCACTAGGTGGGTTCATGCGAGTTACTATGCTTGTGGTACTACTGTTGAGCACGGCATCATTGTTGATAGCCCCAATTTAGTGAAGATATAGTAACTAACATGGTTGCTTCACTGAGTAGTGTATGCCTCAAGTGCTGAGACTTGTGATGTCTCAGTTGATGCAGGACATGGTCATCAGAAGGTTATTTTCTAATTTTAAGAATGGTGCACAACCAATATCACAGACTTGACACATGTAGATGAAAAAGAAGAGAAAAAAAAAAGACAGAAGGAGAAAGTGGAGACTGGACATTGCAAAATAAAGCTATACTGACCAACATCAATTTTTGGCTGGTCACATTTGACTAACTACAGGAGCAATCAGGAGCACATGTTTGGCCAGAAGTTTGGGATTTTTTAAATTTTTGGTCACACTCTAAATCTTTAGACATCAAATCATGTTTAATCTCTCCTTGTCATGCCAAAGCTAAAATAGTGCGTCTACAATGTGCAGTGAAGTGGGAAGCAACTCAGTCACGTAAGAGAGATAAAAAATGACAATAAAACCCCCCCACTCCGATTAGAAAACAGAAGAGGGGTAATTAATATTTTAGATGTTTGAATATACGTGATTGAATTTAGTATGCAAGCATACACTTGTGACAATATTAAGAAAACCAAAGAACACCAGTCAATAGATTATGTTTGTCTGAAAGTGTATTCTACATATTTCAGATGTTCTTTCAGAACAGAAAATTATTACTTCCTAGCCCAAACCTCCTGGGTTTAAAGATGGCACATGGTAAAGCAGTCATCCAATAGTTCTTTTCTGTGGATTTGTTTTTTTTACTCTTCATGACCAAGTTTTAATTTTTTTTTAATGATTTTAGTGAATAATTAATTATATCATTTTCTGTTCTATTTCTATCCTTTAAAACAAAAGTAGACATTTGGCTTTACACAGAGACTTACTTGATTACGGTAAGCATCAGGAGCAAGTCTGCTGTACAATGGAGAAATGTCTGTAGCCAGTCTTTCTAGTTTCTCACCAAGGTCTTCTTCCTACAACACACAAGAAATAGTGCATAAAAGCACTGACCTACATTCAATATAACTACTATAGAATAGTAAGCTAAGAATCAAAAAGTATGTCATACAGGTCTAGCTCTTATGTGAAAGTCCAATAGGTCTAGTTCTTATGTGAAAGTCCAACTCTAAAATGTTAAAAAATTGGAAATTAAAAAAATGTCAGGAACTTATGCAATTCTTACAAATATTTTAAAAGTTGTAAATAGATGTCAGAAAAGTAAATCATGTTTTCAGGATTTTAGAAAAAAACAAAACAAAATGAATGCGGATTTTGACTTCTAAAATGATAATTAGCAATCTGTTATCTAACCAATGACAAATTAGCAAATTTCTATTTAACTAACAAAAATAAAGCTTAAGAGACACAATATTCTTATCAAACTATTTCTTCTTTCCAAAGCCCTGAATTAGTAATCAATGCTTTAAGTTGACCTTTTAACTAGTGGTAACTTTGGGTGTTTGTGTTATGTGGATGTGAGATTGTATGCTTGTTATTCTGACATATTTTTTGACATGCTTATAAGCTTGATGGTCTATTAACATTGTACTGACATTTAATAACATTTTTCTTTACTTGATTAGGAATTTGAAACATTGGGACATTTCTTTGTCTTTGCAGTGTAAAAAAAAAAATGGGGGGGGGGGGGTTACAAACAAATTGCAATAAATGTGTTCAAGATTATTATGGTCTTGAATGCTTCAAGAAATTGAAAATTTCTTTTTTCAAAATTTATCAATGTTTTTATTATGATCCTCCCCAAAATCGAATGTGTTCCAAAAAAGATAAGAGTAATTTTACAAGGACATAGACTTATGGTATAAGCTTAACCTACTTAGAAGTTGATAATAAAATACTAAATGAATCAAAGAAAACAAAAATAAAATGTTATATTTATACCTTTAGGTATTATTTTAGTTTTCTTTTTTTATTTTATCTAGTCATTCTGTCTGTCTAGTAATTACATTTTACCTTTCCAATCGATGAGATATGATATTTTTTACCATATAATGAAGAAAAAAAAAAAGGACATTAAAAACATTGACACAGGGAGCAATTAATCAAGTTTTAACGTAAAATTTCCAGAAAAAAAGAACTGGTACATAAAAACTTCAAAGACAAGTTGCAAGAAATATAGAAATCTTTTAAATGTCATGAATCTGTTCACAATTATGAAGCATTTGTATTTAAGGATCTAGTAAGCTATATTTGTCCACTTCTTTCCAATATATGTTTTTATTTTCTCATGATGCATTTGTATTTTAGGTACAACCGAAATAGAAATTTAGTAAGCTATGCTTTTTATAATAAACAATCTATTCCATTGTTCCCTTCAAGATCACATACCATTTCAAGATCGCATACATCTGTTATCTCCAATTTAAGATAACATTTAACTATAACATACCATTTCAAGATCAAATACAACTGTTATATAAGATCAAGATAAAAGATCACATAAAACTGTTTGAATACAATTTTATAATACACTTATATACCATTTCAAGATCAAGTAAAACTGTTATATACCATTACAAGATCAAGTAAAACTGTTATATACCATTACAAGATCAAGTAAAACTGTTATATACCATTACAAGATCAAGTAAAACTGTTATATACCATTACAAGATCAAGTAAAACTGTTATATACCATTACAAGATCAAGTAAAACTGTTATATACCATTACAAGATCAAGTAAAACTGTTATATACCATTACAAGATCAAGTAAAACTGTTATATACCATTGCAAGATCAAGTAAAACTGTTATATACCATTACAAGATCAAGTAAAACTGTTATATACCATTACAAGATCAAGTAAAACTGTTATATTACCATTGCAAGATCAAGTAAAACTGGTATATACCATTACAAGATCAAGTAAAACTGTTATATACCATTACAAGATCAAGTAAAACTGTTATATACCATTACAAGATCAAGTAAAACTGTTATATACCATTACAAGATCAAGTAAAACTGTTATATACCATTACAAGATCAAGTAAAACTGTTATATACCATTACAAGATCAAGTAAAACTGTTATATACCATTTCAAGATCCTTGAGCTTGAATTTCCTTGCGGACTGACTGCGTGCAAACTTGCATCCATTGTAATACATACTCCATGAACAACCAAAGGAGAAGGAGGCTCCGCGTCTCAATAAATCAACACCCTGACATGCACATGTCTTTCTAAATAAACAATAAAAAAACATTCAATTAACACTGTGTCTATTATATACAGTTACAATGGCATGATATTGTGTCTATATACCTAAATCAACACTTTTAAGTTCAAATAATCCAAACCATTTTACTCAAATTACTTTTCATTTAGACCACATCTTCTGTCTGTTTCTATACCGCTCTTTGGAAGTGTAGTTATGAGAAAGTTATAGAGAGAGTCTGCCTGCTGAGCCATTACTCCCTCCCAAGCCACAATGACAACTATGATCACAGCCGTGTCACAAAAATGGCCAGGGCGTTGACGGACCACACACAGGTACTTCTCTTCTGGTCCAGATCGACGAATTATCTAGAAGATAGAAATAAATTTGACAGATAGGATATGACTTATTTATTAGCTATATTCTTACCCTCCAATGACAACTAAATCTTTCTCATCCTCCGATGACAACTAAATTTTTATCATCCTCCGATGACAACTAAATATTTATCATCCTCCGATGACAACTAAATATTTATCATCCTCCAATGACAACTAAATATTATCATCCTCCGATGACAACTAAATATTTATCATCCTCCGATGACAACTAAATATTTATCATCCTCCGATGACAACTAAATATTTATCATCCTCTGATGACAACAACTAAATCTAATCTTTCTCATCCTCCAATGACAACTAAATCTAAATCTTAGCAAGTGATTTGAGTACCCTATGTATCTAGGTCAATCTAAAATTAGAACTCACCCACTTGGCCACAGGACAGCCTTCTTTACTTTTACCTTCCTTGCCAGTAAATATAACCTTTTCTATTCTTAGGGCTGACCCCATGACACCAGTTCTGAAAACAAAGTTCATCTATTTAAGGCAACAGATAGAAATGTAGTTCAGGTTTTCCAAATTAAATAAAAATCACTTTAACTAGATATTTTATATGGCTAATAGAATATAGTTGAAGTGATTTTTGTGTAACATATTTTGTCTACAGTAAGTTATTCAAGCATTGAAAGAAACTAGTCCAAATGTCAATTTTGTATGGAAAGCATATGTCAAAGATATCTAGTACCTTACATTTGAAAATTTCCCTAAAGAGATTGTGGCTACATATGAAAATTTCCCTAAAGAGATTGTGGCTACATATGAAAATTTCCCCTAAAGAGATTGTGGCTACATATGAAAATTTCCCTAAAGAGATTGTGGATACATATGAAAATTTCCCTAAAGAGATAGTGGCTCTAAGAACAAAGAGGGAAAAGCAGACACTGATGGGAATTAGAAGATACTTTTAAAAGCCCCAGAATTACGGGTCTTATTATGACCTTTTTTCTGTGCGCAATACTTTTCAGTGATGCACAAGTGAAATTAATTTCATTATAAATGTAATATAGTTACATACTGGGTCTCGAAATAACAAACCCTAATCAGTTTAAGCTATACTAAAGAAATCTGCATAACAAGCCTGCCATACTAGAGACACCTGAATAAAAACCCTGTGAATAACACATTACTTAAGAATCACTTTAGGGCAAAACATTAAAAAGAAGATATCAACAGAATAAATGAATAAACATTTATTCCAGGGACAGATTGTATAACTCTTTAAAGAACTAGAAATTACATGTTCAATTTGGAAGAGACAAAAATTGTTTGGCCTCTAATAAAGACTGGGTTAATGAATGTAATACAATGTTTTCAGTGTAGCACTTTGTCGCACAGTGAAACAAAAACAAAAAGCCATTCCATTTAGCTGTTGTCAAACAGGAATGGATTTCATATATTTTCAAAAGCTTGCAATACACTACCACTCACTCTATTCACAAACACACAAAGCCACTGACTTCTGATAGGAATATTTCATAAGCATTGTTCCCGATACAAGCTAAGAAAATTTGAATGCAAGTTTTGTTGTCTTATTTGTTAATGGTTTCTTTTTTAAACTATCTGCACCAGCTTCTTACATTTGGATGCGCCCCCACCCCTGTAAACAATGAAATGAACAAGGTTGTTGAACTAATAGGTTCAATTTGATGATTTCATGGGAACCAACCTTTGTTCCATCATTTTTCTCACTGCTGGTATATCCCGTGCAGCTCCAAGTTGGGTATAGTATGGACCTTCTATTGCTTCTGTTGGAATATCTGTTGGTAAATTAAAGTATTATTTTTTAAATTTATCAAAACTGTTTTATTTATTAACTTCATATAGTGACAAGAAAACATGGAGTAGACAGTGATAGCAGTCATGGAGTAGACAGTCATTGCAGTCATGGAGTAGATAGCTATTGCAGTCAAGGAAAATATTTATCAATGCAGGTCAATTATAATTAGCAAATTTAAAATAAACTAATCATGCTGATAGAAGAAGGGGCACACAGTCATTGCAGTCATGGAGTATACAGTCATTGCAGTCATGGAGTAGACAGTCATTGCAGTCATGGAGTATACAGTCATTGCAGTCATGGAGTATACAGTCATTGCAGTCATGGAGTATACAGTCATTGCAGTCATGGAGTAGACAGTTATTGCAGTCAAGGGGCACACAGTTGATGTAGACTTGTGTAGTTCTTGATTGCAAAATATTTATCAATGCAGCTCAATTATAATTAGCAAATTTAAAATAAACTGATCATGCTGATAGAAGAAAACTTGATAGCTTTGATTATATATCTAGATATATTTATCTGACTTCTGAACACCTAATTACAGATATCTGTATTTATTTGAGAAAAATTTCCAGTATATATTTAGCATGTTGAAAGAACAAAACTATCCAAAAAAAATGTAAACAAAACTAATACTTACGATCAGGACTCAGACATGTGCAGTCAGCCACTTCCATCAAATTGTTTGTCAGTCTGTCCACCAATTCTTGATCAAGTCTCAGATCATCTGGCTTGATGTCAAGACCATTCACTCTGTATTGGATATTGGCAGCAGAAGCATGAGGCTTTCTGTCAGCAGCTTTGCAATAAGACATGTTAGGCTTTACATCCCCAGATAGTTCTGTAGAGGCCGTTGTTGTTGGCAGACGCCCTCTTTTCTTCTTGCTTTCCATTTTGACTTTAACATGACAAGGATTAGACTGATTACATTTCTGATTGTTGAGATGATCTTCTACCAAAATAGAATGATTAGGAATGTTGCTGCTTGACTCCTGTTTAATATATATTGGGGACATTGCTTTCCTGACTGTTTCTATATTATGTTGGCTTTCTTTAGTATGAGGTGAAAGCATAGAATGATTTTTAGCAGTGACATTTATTGGTGCATTTTGGTTATGATCAGATGTCATTTGATGGCCATACGATGCATGTTCAAAAGGCTCAGATTTGATTCTGACATTTCCTTGAGCCTTTACCTTATCTTCAGAGTAATATGTGGAAAGTTGGTCAGCCTCTGTTCCTTTATTTGGGTAACAAACTGAATCATTGTGATAAAGTGGTGGATGTTTGTGAGGATAAAGATTTGCACATTTAGAATTGTAAAAGTTGTCTGAAACTGATAGGCTATTTCCTACATTTTTGGAAAATTTTTCAGAAAAATCTGCAGCCGCCAAATCTACCTTAAACTTATCTCTAGTGGTGAGCTCAAATCTTTGGCTGTGTGAGACCTTTCTTCCTAGCAACCCTGCATCTGTTTCATCAAAAGCGTAGGGATCTTTCTTTTGAGAGTTTAAATGCTGATCCAATGAAATGGCGAAAACATCTGCAGTTTCTATAGTGCTTATCACATGATGAAAATGACTTTCTGGTCTTTTATCTAGTCTTAATGACTGAGATGAATTGTAATGGTTATCACAGTTACTGTTCACAAAGGGTATTTGATCAATGTCGTGTGGTTTGGTCACAGCACTAGTTAAACAACCAGGATTGGTGCTACCAAAGTGCATGTCAAATGGTTGATGGGATACATTTACATCTTGATAGCAAGCACTTCTACTTTCTGACATTGTAATGGAGTTGCCATTAGATTGTGTTGAAGCATCCATTTCACTAACTGTCATATTATTGGTTGCTTGTCTTTTCTTCTTTCTCTTTTTGGGTTCTTGCGCTGCCACTGATGTAATGACAGCTTTCTCTCTCTCCCTAGCAATGATCTCGAGAATACGGAAAGTTTGCTCTTCTTTGGACAAGGTTACTTCTTGTGGAGATGGCTGCTTCAGTTCAGCACTGCTGGGAGGTGTTGGTAACGGTGGAGTACCATTCTCAGATGGTGGTGTAAGTCCCTGGACTAATATATTGTTTGATGGTGACAGATGAAGAGAAGGGGACTGCTGTTTGTTGTAATCGTAGTCTATTGGTGGTGTTGGATACTGAAACTTTGAGAACTGGCCATCATCAGGTGGAGACTTATTGGCAATTGTTAATGAGGTATCAGAGAACATACCCAGCTGACTGTATGGATTTCTCTGTGTAAACTTTTGCTCTTGTTTCTGGTCTTTTTTGGACGACAAATCGGCATGAAATACATGTGTAATATGAGCAGGAGATGAGGATCTAGACATTTTTTCAGCTTCCGGAGTCTTATGAAGTTTTGTTGGTGACAAATGAATGGTATGTAATGGCCGAGTATTTTTGGCTTGGACCATTTGACAATTAGAAGGATTCTTTTCTGTTTTCACCCCTACTCGTTTAGAGGACAAGCTGGCCAGAAATCCAGGGGATAATTGATAAGGTGAAGGACTTCTGCTTTCCTGGCAAACATCGATACTGAGAGACTTACAAACATTCTTCTTGTCATCTGATGGAAATGACTTGACATTTGAAGGCAATGAAATAATGGCACTTGTGGGAGGGCATGTCATGTGACTCTGTAGTAAGCTGTAATTTTGAGGTGGGTTGTTTCCTACACCCTCAGGCACTTGCAGCTGGACATGATTCAGGTCAACATGGTGGGAAGGTTGAAATGAGCTGTTGACATAAGGGCTAACAAATTCAGCCATTGGTTCAACTGCCCGCTTTGATGACAGACTAGCTATAAAAGTGGGTGAAAGACACTGGCCAGGTGAAACCGGGTCATTGTCACTGGTGCCATTCACAGGTTTAAGATCTAACTTTACAGTCTTTTTCTTTCTTTGTCTTGCTTTCTTTCGTTTGGGTTGTCCAGTGAACGTTTCAAGACTGCTTTTATTTATCGTAAATGCTTCAGAAACTGAGACATCAAGTGAATTATTTGTTGGTCCACTGGAGTCTAACCAGGGTTGAAAGTGTAAAGAGCTGTTAGTTGTTTGATGTGGTTTTGCTTCAGAAAGGTAACCCTGAGGAAATTGATCAAAGACCCTAATTCCTGCATGATTCGTAGGAGCAGGGGGATTAATGCTATTCGATGTAGTCTGATGAGAAAAGAAATGGTAAGGAGGTGGCATGGAGCTTGAGGTGGAATAAAATCCACTTGGGACACTCTCAGTGCTGGATGGTAATGCTTCTGTAACTTCTGTTAACCCATCTGAACCTTTCAAAGAGAAAGAAGAAAAGTCTGGATAAGAAGGAAGATGACCAGAGAGAGGGTAAGCCCCTGATCCATTAAACATGTTCTCCCACGGGGATGTCCTGTTGTCATAGGTTTGGGACTGATTAGAAGCAAGCGGCTTCTGCTCTGCAGCAGACAGAAGAGACTCAACTTGACAAAGTGGGATCTGGGGAAGTGAGTCTGTTGGAAACTGAAGACTGCTGTGTGTATACTGTGGAGGCTGCTGTCCAAATATAGACATGCTTGAGATTGGTGGCTGCACCAGCTGTGGGTTGTAAGTGAACCCAAGAGCCCTGAATGAGTCAGAATCATTGTTGTAATAGTTGTCCTTTGATGGCTGATGCTGGGGATGGTGTTCTCCTGGACAGACATCTAAGTGGACAAGACTTTGATGGACTTCATCCTTAGAAGATCTGGGTATGCTGTAGGCTTGACTTGGATTCAACTTTGACCTAGTTGTAGTCAATGAACTAAATGGAGGCAGCAATGTTTTATGGGTGGACGAAACTCTGTTGCTCTGAAAGGTCATACAAGTTTTGAATTTAGCTGAGAATGTTTCATTACATACATTTATTTATTTTTTTCTTTTTATGTACATGTAAATAATTTTATTATCTTATCTTATAAAATACAGACGTTACTTCAAAAAAGAAGATGATTACATCCTGCGAGCCATGCATCTAGTCATGCATGTAAATCAACGACTAAAATTCTGCCAAGTCACTGGTTTTCCTGGCTGACTCAGGCAACCCATTCTATGCTCTAATAGCACTTAGGAAGAAGGAGCATTTGTACGATTTGTCCTAGCATATGGAACAAGGAATATGCCTTTATTTTTGTGTCTTTCTGAGTATTTTATTAGTGTTTTTGTATTTGAAGATTATGGTTCAGTGTTTTATGTATAATTGCTACTTTACTTTTGATTTTGAGTCTTCTATCCTGAAGGCTTTCTAAATTTAGTGATTTTACTAAAGGTGTTACTCTAGTCAAATGTGAATTTTCGTTTGTTATAGGTGATAAAACCTAGACTTAGAAAAACTTATCCAACAAATCTGACAGCAGAAAGCGCCAGATACTCAGGACACTAGGGGAAAAAAAAAGAATTGAAGGAGTGAAAGCAACTCCAAGGTCTCACATTTCACCTATGACCCTTCCAAGTACTGTAGTGAACACAGAAGGCTTAAGTATAAGATATATTTACACAAGTAGTGAATGATGATTTATTCTGAAGAGAGACTATATGACTTATCAAGAACTAGAAATGCCAACAATGGAATGGTGGAGGCCTGGAAAAAAAAAAGCAACTCCTACTATATTGAGAGTTACCAGGAATGTCAAAGAAAGTTGTTTTGATCCAATAAAACAAAATCAAAATCTCTTAGAGTTTACCATGCTGTCCCTTCCCCCATTCCAGTGATCACAAAGGAACCCCACAAAAGTTCAAACTTAGTCGTTTGGCCCCAGATTGACCTTTGCACTTGTCACGGAGACGAAAAGGCAAGGCCTACTTGCATCATCACTAACCGCGTAACAGGATTGAGTCTTGTGCATAAAAGGACGAGAGAGAGAGAGAGGGGGAGAGCTGGGAAGAAAGTAGACCGGCAGACACAACAAGAAAATATGAAAAGGTAAAGCGGTGAAGGCATCGAGGGGGAAAAAAATCGCGCAATATTTCGAAAGATAAAAAAAACTTGGGTCGAGGTCAAATGGTTTCAGATGTTCAGTGCTCCATTGTATACAATCATCTTGGGTTAAGAATGTGTCATACACTTAGATCCAAAAGTAGCCTAATTGACTCTGCAAGAATTAGAAAGCTCATTTATTTATTTAATAAAATTAGTGCCGGTACTATTTCGCATGAAACGAGCAAAAGTAGAGTCACAAAAGAGAGAGGGGGGAAACAATCTAGGACAGTAGGGCAGACAGACACCTCAGGTCTTGGCTTAAGTAGGTCACGATTGCAAGTGGAAAAAAAAATACGCATTTATTTATAGCAGCGCGTGGCCTGTATTTTGGAGGAAAAAAAAGAAAGCTTGACCTCGCTACTGTTTGATTGTGGCGTACATTTAAAAGCACACGTAATGCCGTTTACCGCTGATATTGATGTCCGCATGCATAGTGTATAGATCTACTAGCTTCACCAAGTCTACCTAGACCTGGGATTAACTGAGACACTTAATTTCGATTCTCAACTAGATCTAGATCTAAAATCTACTTTATGTTTTTGTTATTAATGAGTTTCATAAGTTCCTTCAGATAGGATAATGGAAGATGTTCTCGAGGGCCATGAAAGTACTGTAGGATTGGAGAACAAATGACTAACTTGCATTTCGCGGATGCCATTGACGGCCTAGCAGGGACATAAGCTGATTTGGTGATGCGCATAGACAAGATTTCCGCAGCAAATAAATGCAAAAAAAACAACAAAAAAAAAACTCAAATTATAATCAATAGCTAACAGGGCTTGAAAAGGGGCATCAGTATTGGAGATGAAAAGCGTAGTTTTTAAAAATACAGGAGCTATCGTCTCAGATGAGGTTACCAAACCTGAATTAGGCCTACTGGCCCGAATTGTACAGTCCACAGCAGCACTCGCAAAACTCAAAACAATTTAATAATGGAAAGACAAAGGCATAGCCCTCGACACTAAATTCAAGACTGGTGCACTCCATGGTCATGGCCACATATGCTTGCGAGTCTAGGCTGCTGACTGCAGAGCTAGAGATCCTAGCAATGGAATTGAGATGCAGACAGAGAAAGCGACGGGAAGACAACATAAAAGAATGGACGGGCCTGTCATTGAAAGAGGTTCTAACCAAGGCAAAAGACAGAAAGGCATGGAGAAAGACCTTGTGTAGTGCCCCAAAGACCCAAGCAACTAAGGCATAGGTGAAGCCCAAAGCTCCTGCAGAGCGACAGAGATGGAAGAGGTCGAGACCATAGTCAAAACAGTCCGCAGCGACAGGCAGCCATTATTGAGTACGCTATGAGATGATCCAAAGTCGTTTCAAGACGGAAGGAGGCCATAATATCCGATATAATGAACTTTATATTAACAGTGACCTTAGTCTAAATGCAGCAATGACTACTGTTAACTTACTGGTGAAATGTAGCCTGAATAGCAATTTTATCTAGGTCTAGTTCAAAAATGTAACTCTAAATCTTTACAGGGGAATACCATAATGATACTAGACTAATGTGTGCAGTTTTTGCTCTAATGAAATAGATCTACAGTGACTTTGTGGCTAGAAGGCCAGAAATAATCATGAGTAAGATTAGGTCTATTCAGTTTTTATGTAATATATGCGGAAGAACATGACCTTTAACCCCTCCTCCCCCTAATCCATACGATTGCATGATACCTATCAACTATCAGAAAACAATGGATTCAAGAATAACATAAATTAACTAAATTGTCTTCACAAGATTTTGTAGGCCAACTTTATTCAAGGATCCATTCAAGCCCCTAAATTGGACAAAATATTGCACCATTGGAGAAGAAACAAAAATAAATAACAATGAAGTGTGTAAAAGAAATAGGAATTTGCTTTATTTTTTTAATGTGTGTGTGTGTGTAAGTAGTGTATCTTCCAAACATCTGGTTCAATTAAAGCCTACATCATTCAATGACTAAGAACAACATCCGAAAGTAGATGTTCAGGAGGGGAATGGAAGAAGTTATATCACTTCAACGAATTGTCCAGTTAGTATTTCATTATATGTTCAAAATTGGAATTAAAATTCCGCCTTAAACATTTAATAGAAAGTTCTAATGTTTACACTAATCCTTTGCTTACTTACACACACACACACTTTGGAGCAACTTACTGGGTGTCTTAAGGTTTGTTTTGCTAATCCACCTTTTTAAATATGCTACACACTAATGAATGTTATTGGCAATATTTATGACACACTTATTACTTTCAATGTCATTTTGGTATATTTGATAAGTTGGTTCTCCATTTGGCCTATATTCTCATCTACTGACCAAAAAAATATATTTTTTTTTACAAACATTATTAAATTGCTAATCAGACCCCCACACCTTTTTTAAAAACAATGCTAAAGATTAAGTATTACAATAAAATCTTCTAACTTAAAAAAGAATATGTTTTCAAACTTGAAACCAAAGTACTTATTAAATATCATCTATAGCATACAATCACATTTCATCTTACCTCATTATTGTCTTGTTTGTTGTTATCCATTATCCTTTACAGAAAACTAGAACAATATCAAACACATAATCCAGTAAGCTTGATCATCATTTCAAGTAATTACACAATCCCATCGCAAAGAACCAAAGCCAATGCTGCACCAACTTCCTACTGATGGCAGGTGACCTTCTGGTAGGATCCATTAACTGAAGGTGCAAATCATGGACTTTAAATCTTCATCCACTAGATTAAGACTTGTCCATTCCAATCACAACAGCCAATGAATGGTACCTTAAGGGGAGCATGGACACACAGCCTTCTTTCATCACATCTGGTACCTCATCTCTTTTCTACCTTAAACAAATAAATAACACTCATGATCACTGGCTAATGCTCAATAGTGTTAGAAATGTACCAAGTGATAACAACAGACATTTTGAAACTTTTCAATCTCTGGATTAGGATATATATATAAAAAGGCAAGCTCCATTCAATAATGTAACCTGACAATTTTTCTTAAATTGCAGAAAAATGGTAAATATAAAAATGAAAGAAACTTGTGGACTAAATGACTCCACACAGTGTGCCAGTACAGTTGAGGTGTGTAGATGTTGTATAGTAGGTCTATAAAAAAAAGGTGTGGATGCATCACCAGTCAGCAAGTGTGTCTGCCTGGACTAACTATTGATTTACTACATAGCTTAATGCTGGTTGCCTGGCAACCAAACAAAAAAAAATACAAAAGGTGGGGAAAGGAGAAAAAAAAAAAGTGTAATCAATAAAAAACATTCTGATTCTACACAGCACTAAAATAGTTTGTGTCTTAATTAAACTGATGATTGACTTGGTAAAGGGATTATTTTTCTAATAGAAAAAAAGAAAAGATTTTAGAAAACAAATGTAAAAAAAAATAAATAAAAAAAAAATAGAAAGTACTACAGAGCATTTAATAATAAATGAGCACCTGGACCATAAACATGATACATTTTTTAAATTTAATGTCAATGTTTTGAATAAGAGAGAGAGAGAGGCACCAGGCTGAGTGGGAGAGCTCTTGGCTTCCAAACTGATGGGTCCTAACTCTGACTTCTGGTGAAAACTTGGGATTTTGAAGATTTTTTTTGGAAGTCTTTTGTGTCCAACTGATTCGATTGAATACCTGACATAAGTCTATAGGGGGAAAGTAAAGATGGCTTGTCATTGTGCTGGCAACATAACACTGTTGTCAACCATAGAAACAAATAAACTTAATATCATTCCAAACATGGATAATAAGATCTGGAAGGGGAACTTGACTTTTTTTCTTTTACTTTATAAATACAGTGTTGTTTGACACATTAAAAAAATCAAGATATTTACTGAAAAGTGGAGCTGACTAGAGTTGAGATGGGGAAGAATACAGATCAATTATGACAGGTAAAAAATGTTGGGAAACCATTCCTTTTAATTAAAAAAAAAAATCTAAGTCAGCATGGTGATGTTATGCTTTGGGGGGGGGGGGGGGCAATGTTTAAAAAATTAGTTTAAGAATAATTCAACTTTAAGAAAGTTGTCAACTGCAATTAGGGGCAAGGTGGATGTGTGGTTAAGCACCAGGCTTCTGAGCCTCGAGTCCTGGGTTCGAATCTCAGCGAAGACTGGAATTTCTGGACTTTTAAGGCATCCCTAAGTCTATCCAACTCTAATGTGTAACTGACTTGAGTTGGGGAAAGTAAAGGTAAACTAATTGATACAACTAGACTTAATGTAAGCTTTGTTTTATAAAAAAACAAAACATTTTTGTTTTTCTTGTTTAGTTTTTCAGATCTAAACAAGACAGAAAAGGTGAAAACAATCTATTTGACTAGCAGCAGTCTACTAAACAAAGATTAGATCTACTGTAGCCTCTGCTCAACTAGATCTAGCCGCTAGCATTTTACTGGTTACGGTGAACGAATAAAAAAAATATGACCACATTTTTTTAGGACATCTGATTTTTTAATTTTTTTAAAAATTCCAGACTATTTCCAGACATTTACAAAATTTACCTAGAAAAGTAGCGATTTTCCAGACCTTTTCAAGTCTGAAATCTGTTTTCCAGACCGCGTACGAGACCTGTGTACATGTAAGTAACAAAATCAATCAAACAAAAACACTAATAGTCCTCCTTTATGTAGCTGCTTACTTTTTGTAACAGCAATTTTGCTCTCAATAACTAATGAATGATAGAGATTAAAAAAAAATATTTTTATCCCAACAAAATCCCCAACTACCCAAAAAAACGACAGTATAAATCAGTATATAATATTCTAGTTTCGAGATGTAGACCAGAGTTGGTAATATTGAAAGAAAGTAGTCTAGACTAGAATACTAACTAGATCTAGTTAGACTTAGAGATGTATAGAGATTCTATATTGATATCTAATAATACTAAATTATATATATAGTATCTTAATATATTAGTATTGATGTATAAAATGTATAAGTATTAATAGTATTATAAACAAAGAGACGATGCGCAAAATGTTCCTGAACTCAATTTGTTTATTTAACTCTTTAGTGAGAGTATATGCTGGAATTTCAAGGTAAAGATCTCCAGACCAGATTTAATTTTAAGATGATTATATTTTGAAAAATTATAATCATCAAACTAGAGTTTTCTCTGTGGCCAATTAGCTAGTATTTTTCCCAAAAATAAATAAATTGTCAAATTTATAAGAAAATCATTAGAGACTTTTTCAAGAATTGTGTCCACTAAATGTTAGATTTCCATGTTGAATCCATGAAAATGAAGAGTTTGCAAGCTAATAGATTTATTATAGATCTAGGTCTAGCTAATCAATATAATTATAAGACAATATAGAATAGATAGACAAGATCTAGTTAGTTACAATTTAGTATAATATAATTAGTATAAGTATAGATCTAGATTATGATACTAATGAGAAACTAATGATAGAAGAGATGTGGCCGAAGGCCGAGTACACCGGTGCGTCAACCATCTTCCTTCTCCTTATTGTTTCCTTTTACAGCCATTTCCACCCGGGCGCCATGTTGAGACAGAGTAGATTACGCAGGATAGTGAGCATAACTTTGTTAATATAGCTTTTTGAATAGATGATACACGATCTATCATAACACCTAGATATGTTGAGTTTTTAGTTTGTGATTTTACAAAAGGTGTTACTCTAGTCAAATGTGAATATTCATTTGTTATGAATCTCACTGGTCTATTTTGTGTCTGTTCTGGTTTCTTAATGTTTTCTTGAGTTGAGGGGTCCCAAATGGAGGATGTATATTCTATTATTGGCCTAACCAAGGTTAAATAACATTTTAGTTTTATGTTCTTATTAGATTTATAGAAATTTCTTTTAATAAACCCTAATGCTTTGTTTGATTTTTTTATTATAGTTTCATCAATATGTGGATTCCATGACAGTTTTTCATTTATTATAACACCTAGGTATTTTGCATTTTTAGTCTTTGTTGCTGGTTTGCCATAAGATAAGTGGAATTAATTTGTTTTAGTTTTTTTTGTTACTCTTAACAACTGACATTTTTCTGGGTGGAAAGACATGCTCCAATTTGATTCCCATTTCTGTAATTCATCTAATTCTCTTTGTAAAATATGTGTCTTGTGTTGTTTTTATTGCTATATATATTAAATGCAATCGTCTACAAATAATCTGACTTTTGTTCCTAAAGTAATCCAATTTGGTAAATCATTTATGTAAATTAAAAATAGTAGTGGACCTAAGACTGTTCCTTGAGGTACACCTGAGTCTGAGTTTACTGTTAGTCACAGTTAGTGTTATCTGTGTTGATTTAGAGCCATTTATTATTAGTATTACAGTCTAGTCTATAAATACTATACTATTTATATAAATAAATAATAGTCTACTAGAATCTATATAGATCTCTATATTTATATTTAATATATTAGATAGAATCTATAGTGTAGACTAGTTAACTATAGTATATTATTTATTATACTTTATAGACATTATAGTTATAGATCTAGATGAGTATTAGATCTAGAATTCTAGATGAGTCTACTTGACAAGTTAGTTACAAAAAATACTGAGGGCCTAAATAGGCTTAATTATCCTAATAGATTAGATTATATAGACTCTAGATCTAGTCACTAGACTCACTAGTCTCATGTCTAGACTCTAGACTAGTCTAGATTCTAGGCTCAGCCAGTCAGTGAGGCCGACTTGAGACTCAGTGAGCCAATCATGATTTTTCAAGTGTCAACAGTGTACACTACTGTACAGTAACTGTTTTTAGTCTTCAGACAGAATCACAGATCACTAAAGTTAAAGTGTTGATCTAGATTTTTTTCTAGATCTAGATCTCTAAATCTATAATTGATCTTCAATAGTGCAAGTTTACACGTATATACTTACAAATAGATCTAAATTTAGGCCTAGATGAGAACAGAAAAGAAATAGACTCTAGACCTAAATCCAACCCCGAATCCAATAAATCGGTTTTCGATACTCGGCTACCAGCTTTGCCATGCTCAGGCAGAGGCCCAAGACTCGGCTGTTTCCGTAAGAGTGCGTTTTTTAACGAAGAAACTGAAGGTCACGTGCTCACTTTCTGTGTACTATCTTCTGTGCATGTGTGTACACCTTAGGGGCTATGTTCTGCTAACCTCTGATTGTCATTTTCAATCTAGTTCTAGCTCTGTTTATGGCAATGAATGGAACAGTACTAGATCTAGATTGTCTATTTTATATCGATATAGAATTGTTCTTCTAACTCAGGCAGTAGGCCTACAATTTTATCATTAAATTTGTTTACAAAGCCTATCTTTCCATTGTCAGACTCAGTAGTGGTCGGATCTTTTACACCCCTTTTTTTCTCCCATTTCCCATTTTCGGATCAAGTTAAAACTTTGCACAATTTATTCGCTGTTGACAATACATTAATCAATTTAAAAAAAAAAAATCAATTAGTCGTAATAATTTAACTTTGTTTTACATGTTATCATGGGCGTAGCCGGGGGGGGGGGGTTCGACCCCCCTACCCCCCCCCCCCCCGAAATGAAATCCTCATCTCGTAAGGATCGGAATCTAGTGACTGATTTTTTTTTAATTCTGTTTATTTTAGGTGAGATTTTAATGCTAAACCATCACTTGCCCCAGCGCAGCCAAGGGCTATTGAGTTTAAAACTCTCTACCGGGGGTTTTTGAGTTTAAACCCCTCTTCAGCGGGATTTGAAGCTAAAAAATACCTCTTCTATATAAAAAAAAAAGCAAATTACACACTAAAAAATCTCTGAGCGCAGCCAAAGGGGTTTTGAGTTTAAACCCCCTTCAGCTAAAAAAAAAACAACCTCTTCTATATAAAAAAAAAGCAAATTACACATTCAAAATTCTTTGAGCGTAGCCAAGCCAAGGGAAGTTTTGAGATTAAACCCCCCTCCTCAAGAGGGCTTTTTAAAAGTTTAAAACCCCTCCTGATGATTTTGAGTATAAATACCCCCATACAGAGAGTTTTGAGGTTGAAAACCTCTCTGTTCAACTTTATTCTAAAGCAAGCTACAGTCACCAAAATCTATGAACGTAGCTAAGGGGCTTTTTAATAAAAAAAAAATAAAACACAGATTATATAGTTTAACCCCCCCTCCCCCCAAATGATTTTGACGATAAAACTTCCCTTTTCGATATAAAATTCAAGGCAAATTACAGCCAGATAATTCCAAGAGCATAGCCAAGAGAGGTTGCACATTTCTACCACTGACTTGGCTCCGTTAATAAAATGCAGTGAATCATTTTCTCCCCGCCCCCCCCCCCCGGCAAAAAAATATACTTGTGTGTGTACATAATCTTTATGACATTTTGACCCTTCATTCTTTCGGAAGACGTTTATTGTGCCCTAGAATTTCTTCCTGGAGTTACTGGAAAAATTGAAGAATCCCCGTCATTGTTAGCAAGGGGGCCTGGGGGAGCGCCAGGAGCTCCCCCAGCGCGGGGCTGAGCCCCGCCGCCAAGCACTATTTCTGGTATTGAAAGCCAACAAAATGCATATTCTGAGGTATCTACATTGCATTTTCCTGCTTTAAATTTTTTTATTTTAATGCCTTTCAATACCGGAAATAGTGCTTTGCGGCGCTGGAGGAGCTTACAGCGCTCCCCCAGACCCCCTTGCTGCCAAGGGCGGGGAGTCTACAATTTTTTCCACTAACTCCAGGAAGAACGTATTCTAGGGTACAATAAACGTCTTCCAAAGAATGAAGGGTCAGAATGTAATAAAGATTTATTATGTACACACACACGCACATATATTTTTTTTCTTGAGGGAGGGGAGAAAAAATCCTCCAACTCCCCTCTCCCGAAAAAGAAAATTCTGGCTACGCCCATGCATGTTATATATACTAAGTACTAAGCTAAGGGAAAATAAACTTTGCATTACTGAGAGATATGGCAGCGATTAAACGGTGTTCTCCCTTAACTTACTATAAACTATTTTTTAAAGTCTTTATTAAAAAAATACCTTGCTTGTTAAAAAAATAAAAAAAAATAAAATAAAAGCTACTAATTTTATTCATGTTAAACCAGGCACAAAGACTAAAAACTCAAAACATCTGTTTGGGATCCCTCAACAAAAACATACAGAAACTAGAACAAACACAGAGCAGTGTGATTCATAACAAATAGAATATTCAAATCTGATAAAAGTAACACCATTAATAAAATCGCGAGACTGAGAAACACTTCAGGTTAGAGGAATAAAAAGTAAAGTAGCTGTTATTCATAAAACCCTGAACCATAATTTAGAAATAGAAAAACAAAACATAAGGCTTAGACAGAGAAGGAGTCCAAGACTGTTACATATAAGAATTACAGGAGAACCACAGCACTGTAGACATTCAGCTTTGTGGATATACTGAGTCCTCTCCGTTGCCACACTTGTCCTTGAAGTCTGCCAAAAGCAGCACTGGCACGAGCTGCTGGCTGCTGAGTACATACTTCAAATAATATAACCAATAATGCAAGTAAAAAACAGGCTCGCAACAATTTGTTTTTTAACTAAAATTAAATATTTACATCAGGGGAGGCTACCAGTAGTAATCAGAATGTATTCTTGTATTCTCGCTGCTTCCCCTCGACTATCTTCGACTACGGCACTGATTATTGTAGATTGTAGATGATATGTATTTCATATAGACTTTGTAGTTTCAGTAGAGCCGGATATATGGGAGGCCCGGCAGGGCTACTCTCCATGGGCCTCCACAAGAGTTTAAAAAAATCTTTATTTCGACGGGTTAGCAACTTATATATTTTTCCCCTATGTACAATAATGTCCGCATTTTCACATACAATACATTAAATCTTACAGTTTGCAACTCTGTCGTGGTTCAAAAGTGTCCTTTAATAGTAGCTTCGGATTTCCTACTTTGCGTAATATCTAAACATTTACAATTTTGTTAAACAGCTTTCTAAAAAAAAAAAAAAAAAAAAAAAAATTAAATGCCAATTCTCTTAGTATGTTGGAGACAAACATTGATTATTAATTTTTAAAAGTGTAATTTTAGTTTCAAACACGTAAACCCCCCCCCCCCACACACACACACACACACCTCCTCCTTCTTTATTAATCGCTTTTTTTTTCAGTTCTCTCAAAAGGGATCAGGGCCGGGCTTAGGCAAAGGCAAACTAGTCAGCCGCCTAGGGCTTCCGATTGGTGGGGGCCTCAGACAGGACTCTACAATATTTTGTTTAAAGAAGAAATGCTGAAACCTCTCACCAATGTTTATTGTTGAAGTACACTAGGATGGTCCTATTCCACACGTGAACAAATTCGTACAAGTGCTCCTTCTTCCCTAGTGTCATTAGAGAATGATTAACATGCAGGACTAGATTGACACACGAAATGCGTAGGATGTACTTATGAAGTAACGTCTGTAATACACAATGTTATGAAAGAGTTCATTAAAATTCTTTGTCAGTAGACGCAAACATCTCGAGACCAAAGAAATTGACTGTCCATCGCTACCGGAGTATAAAGCAAGTCAACTGCTTATGGTACATTGTAGCCTACATATAATTTAGAGTCACCAAGCTTGTTCAAGAACTCTCGATGTTTTGCAGACAAATGGCAAAAGAAAATAATCAATCCATTTTTTTTAAAATAAATTTTAAAACATAGGTCTATTCTGTCTTAGCTGGCCAACAAACTCAAACCTTAAAACATTATAGGCTGACAATATCCTCGCTGACCAATACACTCAGTCTTTAAAACATAAGCCAACGATGTCTTAGCTGACCAACACACCAAAAACAAAGGGCGTTTGGGCCACGAGGTGTTCATCAGCTGCAAACAAACTAAAAAGAGAAACTATTAAAAGGCCTTTGGTGAGGACTCAGGGGCGGACTGGATGTCAAAATCGGACCGGGCATTTCTATACAACCCAGCCCACAAATTCTACATCATATGATGGGCATTCATTTCTATCTGTCCTCAAAATCAAAATCAATATTTCTAACTTGATAATGTATAGATATTGCATGCATACAGGGAACTATATATCTTTATAAGAAATATAGGCCTTGTGTTGCGTTTTAATCGTCAAGTATGTATTGGCCCTAAAAGGATGAAGCCTACTAGTAGCACTGTCTATGGTTGAAGGCTATTACATTATTTCGGAAAATGTGTTCAATTAAAATAGTATTTCACTGTAGAGTCTGTAAAACATTTGTGTTTAAACACAACGCTCAGAGGGCCTTTTACAGAGAATATTATAAAAACTTTAACAATTTGATATGTGCCATAATCGTTGCGGCCTTTTCGGTGGCCCTACAGACCCATTTGGGTACCGGCCCACCGGGCATTTGCCCAAGTTCCCATATAGCCAGTCCGCCCCTGGTTAGAGTTAGGATAAGGCTATCAAAGTAGAAAACAAAGGAAACTTTCCTAGTGTAAAAGCGTTGGGAATCGGGATGAGGTGGTCGAACTAAGATGAATGCGTGTGATTCTTATCTTATAAAATACAGAAGTTACTTTCAAAAAAGAAGATGATTACCTCCTAAGTTCCTAGGTCAATCTAGTCATGCATGTTAACCAATGACAGTGAGTAGATCATATTCCTTGGTGTCTCCTGAAGTTAGTCACGTTACCAAGACAGCGGGACTGCCTAGCGTGTGCATGTAATTTACATATGAGTTTGCTTGTGATTTAAAAAAATTCTAGATGATAATAAAACTTCTGTATTTCTATTGCTTTTTATGGCGTTATTCTTTATATCAACTTCCTTAGTAACTAGAGCAGCACTGGGTTTTTTTTTTTAAATGCTTGTTTTTAATATAGTGGTGTGATCTTGAACACCGGAAGCAGCTAAAATTGTAAAAATAAATAAAATTAATCAAAAGATACAAAAAAAAAAAGACTTTGAATCGCATGGCCACATTCTTGCTAATCTTAGACGCTAACTGCAGAACTAGAGAGGAGGATCCTAGCAATGGAATTGAGATACTATAGAAAGTCTACATCAGAAATAAGGAGCCCCACGATGACTTGACGACCATTGTCAAAAACGCAAACTAAAACTCTATGGTATATCACACGTTCCTCAGGGCTCGCAAAGACCTTCCTTCAGGGAACAGTACCAGGAAAGGAAGAAACAGACAGAGAAAACGATGGGAAGACATTAAAAAATGGGCGGGCCTGTCATTGAAAGAGATTCAATTCAAGGCGAAAGATAGATCATGTGTGATGCCTCAAAGCAGTGCTTGATTTACCTTACTAAAAGGCAACAAACTATAGCTTAGGGGTTTCACTTGCCAAGGGGTCCATCCAAATATTGCTTTGAAGAAAAAGCAAAGGAATAAATTATCTCATGTTGATTAACAAGGGGCCCCATATCTCAAAAAGCTTAGGGCCTTATCTAGTCTAAATCCGGCCCTGCACCAACGATTCAACTAAGGGGAAGTTGAAAGGGGTGAAAATATATTTTTAAACAAAATGTGACCGAGAGCACAATGTGTGCTTCCTTGGAGGTTTTGATCACTGTTGAACTTGAAAAGCAAATACATTCAATGTACTTAGAGACCATTTAGATGTCGAGTAGTCTTTTATCTTCCTGATGTGTGTGGTGATGGACAGTCCGAATGTTCCATCTGGACATTTCATCAAAGTGTTTTGTTTTTTTCCATCAGCCAGTTAAAAAAAAAATTCTGAGACAAAAACTTGTTTTCCATTAATGAGACTGAAGAGTTCCCCAAACCAAATCAAACACAAACAACAACTTAGTTCTTTAGTTGGTCGAACTTAACCATCTGGTCAGTCTCATTAATTAAGAAGAGTTACTTTGTGAGACTCTTATATTTTTTAATCAATCTCGTCAATCTATTAGCGCTAATTTCCAAGGCAGACGACGTATAATTAGTTTGAATCAGGACATCAAATAAAATGTTTCATTATCAGGTGAAATCTTAGCCAACAAGACGTTGATTCCTGTATGTCACTATAACCATGGAGCGATCAATATAAATCAATTTTAATTTTCAACAGTTCACAAAAATGTTATGACATCGTAAAACTAATATATAGGGCTGTTGAGGTACCGGTACCCGGATGTGGTCAGGCACGGAGACGGAGGGGCGCCTCCATGAAATATCTAGCCCACATTGCACCACATAAAATCATTACCATAAAAAACGGTTAACAGATCTTGTATGGCACCCCAACAGTTCAATAGACTAAGCTGCGTGGCGCCTCAACCGTTCAACAGACTAAGAGATAGGTAAAAGGATGAGAGATGCTTATATTTGAATATCTATTTTTTTTTACAAAAGTACTGTCTGTATCTTATCTTACTGTATCTTACTATAAAACAAGTTTACAAAGACAGTTTGTGTGGAAATACAAACTCAAAATCGGCCCCCGAAGTGGTCCACCCTGGCAGGTAAAAAGGCAGGTTTCAATATTTTCAGAAATAATGTCAGAATGAAATTCTATCAAAGCCAAATGACAGATCTTGTGTGGTGCCCCAACGATCCAGCAGAACAAGGGATAGGTGAAAGTGTATGTGATGTTAGATGTGAACCTGGCCTAGCTGATGTCATATAATGATTATCTAATTTTTCTAATTGTTTTGCAAACGGCCATCCTCTTACTAAAAGATTCAAGAAAAAAAAAACATTTCAGTAAAAAAAAATAGTTGTAAAAGTGGTGTATTTTTATGAAAAAACTGCTTGCATACTTTATTTCAGAAAAGAAAAAAGTTAGTTAACTATCAGAGAATCTAGAGTTAAAAGACTAAGAATATTTCATGAAATGAAATTTGGACCATTAAAAAATGTAATGAGGCAGATTAACATTGAATTCATTTTTTTAGCATCTTCTTCAGAGTGTGACATTTTTAGAGTGTGCTTCTTTGATGAAGTTCTGCGAATAAGGTCATCTTCAATGTAATTGAATATTTATGACGCTTATAAAAATTAAAATATAACAATTCCATGTTAAAAAGATATGTAGCTTTTCTATACGCTGATGCTCGGTCGTTGGTTTGTATCTCCAAACAGCAAGTACAACTAGACCTAGATGTAGGCGCATTAAATTCTTAGCAAAATAAACTTGAACAAACATCTTTGGAAATAAACCTGAATGTAACATTTATTTCTACATAAGTATAAATTAAAAGCTGTAGTTTATTGAGACAAGAAACAAGTGAAAGACGAATTAAAAAGAAAATATAGCTCACAACACATACGAGTCTTCATCGTCTCTCGGTAAAACTTCCTCCTTCTATCACATAACTTTCTCGTGCTTTCATCAGAAACTCAACAACCAAAAACATCCGCTCCCCTTTCTTCCTCCTTCTATCACATAACTTTCTCGTGCTTTCATCAAAAACTCAACAACCAAAAACATCCGCTCCCCTTTCTTCCTCCTTCTATCACATAACTTTCTCGTGCTTTCATCAGAAACTCTACAACCAAAAACATCCGCTCCCCTTTCCTCGTCGTTACCTTCGAAACACACACATGCACTCTATGACACTGTATAAAACAAAATTAATTCACTACCACTCATTGATGAGTTAATTGGTTAATTTCTTAATTGATTTATGTGTGGTTATCTTTATAAAAAAATAATTGTGCACAATATCAACATCTTCCGAGAAAGAGAAGCTGGAGAAGAAATGTGTACAAGAATCCACTTAGTCAGACAGACGGGGCCTTGTAAAAAAAACTGTATTTAATTTTGCATTGTACAGTGCCTACAAATCTTTTTACTGTACGTAAAATGAATACTACGTAAACCTAATTTACATTCGATAAACTACATTCATGCGCCAATGCGATGCTAGACTAAATATTTGTAGAAAATATTAAATGGTGTAGACAAAGTTAAACAAAATAGGTGTTTGGCGTTTTGTTTATGTGAGAAATTTCCAAAGCTTTGTTTTTTTTAATGTTATGCATTTGCTTGACAAAAAACAACTTTTTGGTGGATAGTTTAAATTGAATTTAGGAAGAAAAATTGAACTGCGACATTATTGTAAATGTAATATTTGCACTTTTATTAAAAGAAACATTTCATGTTATTTGTTTTGTCGAGTTTAATGTACACAGGAGGAGTTTTAAAAATTTAATTACACATCCATTTAAAATCATTGTTTCTTTTTTTAGTTGTCTTAACGTAGATCGAATATCACTGAATGTGCCAACCACAACATCGGAGCTTCAGGGGACAGGGGGAGTAAGGCGGCTCATTTTAATAAAAAAAAATTGGAGATTTGAAAAGCGCTTTCTCCATTTTTGAATATTTTTTAAAAAATCCGTCCAGCTTTTCTTTTCATGCTAGAACTATTGGAGATGTTCAGGATAAACTAAACAATGTGATGGACGTTAAAATTGAACTTGAAAATTACCAACTAAATTAAGGTCAAAAACAGAAGAGTTTGAAAACTTAGATTCTGCAGTGCTATAATATGCACAGCGATGATCATATAACTTTTTAAAGATAGTTTGTCAACACTTTCTTATTTTCTTCACCGGATACACCAAAAATGTTGCTATTTTTAGATTTTCCGCCAAGTTTGAAAATCTCCAATAGCAGCACATTTTTCATAAATGGTATTTTTTTTTTAAATTGCATTTTTTGAAAAGTTTTTTCTTGTCAGAATATTTTTTCGCACTCAACCTCCCACTGATGGATGGCCACCCAACCTCACATTGATGGATGGCCACCCAACCTCATACTGATGGATGGCCACCCAACCTCACATTGATGGATGGCCACCCAACCTCATACTGATGGATGGCCACCCAACCTCACACTGATGGATGGCCACCCAACCTCACACACTATTGACGTCCATGATGCTGCATCCACCAAACATTGTGTTTCTACGCATATGATTTTATCATTACTTTTGTGAAACTTGTCAAAATTCATAAAGGGAAATAATCGAGTCAATGGGAGGTTATTTTGAGACAACTTGCACACAAATGTTTTCCATGTTTCGGATGCTCCTTTAGAGTTGAAGATAATCTACTTCCTAGTCCAAACCTCCCACAGACGACGGGGGATGGCAGCGAGCAAGGTATGAACTCCACAGGCAGCCATCAGCGAGTAACAGATCAGGTCAAAGATGCAACGAATTGAAACAATTCTTCTATGGTAAATCAAATATATCATAAGATTTTTTAGACAAGTGTCACCACCTCAAAGTTGGTGCCATAGTGTAGAAACCCTATTTCAATATTGTGAATGTTATTTCTATATTGTGAATGTTATTCACAACTCATGTTGCCGTAAGGTGAACACTTTTGACCTTAAGTGAACCAGGGTTAAGAGCAGTCAGTCAATATAGGGAGTTGGTAGCAAGCACTTGATAGAGTCACTTAATATAAGCAGTTGAGTTACTTAAAGAAGTTGGTTATAGATTAGTTACAAAGTTATTATTTATTCGCCATATTTCTATAGAGGATTAATACTGGTCTTTCCTGAATTGAATTGTGTAGGAAAAAAAAAGAGTTTTTTGAAAACAAATATTACATATTATTTTGGATGGAAAACCTAGATCTAATCTTAATCTTTGTATCACTTTTATCAATAACCAAAATCAACTAACAATGTAACACTGTCAACAGTTACGAGCTAATTAAATGCAGATAAAAATATTCCTTGTTAAACATGGCATCATTCCGAGTGGATGACCATGTACGGTACATTAATGTAGCCTTTTCCCCAAAATAAATAGACCTAGTGGCCGCCTCTCTGGTGCTGTCGTGGGAGTTATATACATAACTTCATCTGTAATATTTACAACATATGTAGTCGAAATAAATATTAGTTAGAATACCTACACGACCTTTCAATTTTCGACAACCGCTATAAACATGTAAACAATTTCGAAGATTACTTAGTCTTGAAAATATATGACAATCATGATTTATAAAAATGACGGGAGTTGGAGGATTGTGAAACGATAGGTCGCGAGTTCGAATCTTAGTGAATGCTGGGATTACAGATTTTCATATTTCTAACACTCAACTCTAAATCGTCCCTGACACTAGTTTGAAAACTCTAAAGTGTACAAGACATTAGTTTGAAAACTCTAAATCGTCCCTGACACTAGTTTGAAAACTCTAAAGTGTACAAGACATTAGTTTGAAAACTCTAAATTGTACCAGACATTAGTTTGAAAACTCTAAATCGTACTAGACATTAGTTTGAAAACTCTAAATCGTGCCAGGCATTAGTTGGAGAACTCTAAATCGTACCAGACATTAGTTGGAAAACTCTAAATCGTACCAGACATTAGAGGGAAAACTCTAAATCGTACCAGACATTAGTTGAAAAACTCTAAATTGTTCTAGACATTAGTTTGAAAACTCTAAATCGTACCAGACATTAGTTGGAGAACTCTAAATCGTACCAGACATTAGTTGGAAAACTCTAAATCGTACCAGACATTAATTTGAAAACTCTAAATAGTACCAGACATTAGTTTGAAAACTCTAAATCGTACCAGACATTAGTTTGAAAACTTTAAATAGTACCTGACATTAAATAAAGATATTAAAGGCAGTTTATTTAAGCATGACACGCTCGTCGATTGTTGAAACTAGAAACATGTGAGCTTTTTACATAATGAAGGACTTGAAGCTGACATCTGTAAGTTATGGAGCATAGCTCGCACATCTCTATTAGATTTGCTTCTTACTAATATGATAACTTAGGTCAGGAAATGTAACTTTAAGACAAAACAAAATAATTTTTCACAGTAATTCACGTTTACAAGAAACACTTGTACGGTGTATAGAGTTAACACAAGAGTTATTTAGACACACTTCTAATAGTGGAAAGGACGGATTCTAGTCTTTATGTTTTTAAGGATGAGAAAGTCCAACATAGAAAGCTCACCAACGACTGCGGATTGTGTTGAGTCAGAGATGAAATTAGCAGACAAACATGTCCAGCTTGTGGTCAATCTTGTTTCAAGTGTCTAATCATATAACACAATTTTCAGATCCAATCTGCTGTTAACAATCGAAGACGTTCAATTTCTTTTAAGTTATATACAGAAGATATACAATGTAAAATTGGTTTTTATTTTTAAAAAGTACAAGTTTAAACATTTTATTATTTTGATTAAAATAGATAAATAATATATAATTTGTTTGTTTAAATTTTTATAATATGTAATGCTTAAATAGAATTTATATATGTTAGGGTAATTTTTCTGGTAACTTTAAATAACAATTTTTTCGGACAAAAAATGCGGAATTTCACTAATAAAATGTCCATAGAGTTCTCTATATCATTGTACTACGGAAATAATCTACCGAAAGGTCATCGTCAAAGGCTAATAACTGTTGGAAAAAGATGTCATCTATATTTAATTTATATAAAAATTACTAGTTTTTCAATTTTATACTTCAACTGCATAAAACATTATATCTTCTTTTAATAAACTGTTTAAATCAAATCTAATGTTTTAATTTAAAAAAAAATCAGCATTTTGAAGAAATATTGAAGTAATATTTTGTAAAAAAAAGTATAGAAAGAATTTGTAGATTGATCTTTTAAAAAGAATATTTAATTCATAGTATGTTTATATAACCTCAATTCGAAATAATTTCATCGTTCCTGTGGTATTTAAGTTGAATGTTGGCGTATAGAGCCAAAGGTACATGGTTCAAGTCTCATGGGGCATATTTAAATTTTTTTTTTTGATGTGTAAAAAATGATTTCCAAAATAATAACAATTTTGTCTGATTAAATATATATTCTTAGCTTATAATGAAGAGGAAGTCAGACTTATTACTTCAAGATGTTCAACTAGCTTTCTTTGTAATATTTTACTTCTCTATCTTAAATGATGATTTTGACAGCTATTCTTGTCAAACCAGTACTTTAAAAAAAAAAGATAAACATATAAATTTCACTATACAACAAATATGACGGCATTCTTGATTTGAATAGTCAATAAAAAAATGGGTCAACTACGCCTTGAGATTGGAGGATTAAAGGGAATATTTATCAAAAAGATACGAGGAAATGAGATTGCTGCTGCTTGCTGGTTGGTCATTTTTTAAAGTAGAGAAATGAAGCCATTTTCTGGCGCGTATACAAAAGATAAACTTTAAATATATCTTATTAATTAACCCTTAAAGTGCTGAGCTGTTTTACAGAGAGTGCATACACAATGGAGTTACAATGCTGATGTTTAGAGGCTAAAGTACCACACGCCTTTTAAGTGTTAATGTAAGTACTAGATTCCTCTCAATTTCATATTGTTTCTTGAACTTTTCGTATATATGGCCCACGACACGAGTGTTGAAAACTAAATTGGCCCGCAGGTCATAGGCCGGGCATCACTGGTGTAGATCCTTTACACTTAAGTATATAGGTATGTGTATGTCAGGACTGAGTTCTGGTCAGCCTGGGTATCCTGTTTACTATAGAGGAGAAGGGGGGGGGGCAATTCAGGTTGTTGACTTCAAAACCGTTTTTGTTTTGGATTGTTTTTACTTGGTGAGATGTTTTTTTTTTGTTGAATACAATGTAACTCATTATAGGCAGGGTGTGTTTTTGTTCCTAGTCCAGGTCAGTTGGACTTTTGGATATAGATAGAGTCGAAGTGTGGACTCTAATTAGTTTTCTGTGTTGTCACTATTCAGTCTATGGAATATTAAGCTGTTATATTTTTAATGGGTACTGGATATTTCAATTGTGTGACCTGATTCCGTATTATAGTACGGACTATGTAACAAACATGTTATATGTCTGTTAATTGGCATTCTGAATCTTTGTTCTGTCGTTGTGGTATTGCCCAGGACTTGGGTACATTTAGTAATCAGCATTGGAGTATACATACGTATATTGGAGAGGAAAGGAGTCTTGACAGTGTACATCTTCTTTCGTATATTTAATTGTGAAAATTTGGGTCAAATTGCGACAATGACATTTATGTTTTATACATCCGCTAAATAGCCCATTGATTTCACTTTTCTCTTATTGAAGCCAGACAAGGAAAGAGCATACATTGATCCAATTTTGATTCTACTGAAGCACATATAGGTAATATTGTTCTCAACATATATCAGAAATACGCCCAATATATTATTTCTTTCCGCCAACACAAAATACCATAAATGAACAGCATTAGGGCTTGCGCAGTTGGCGGTCAGTTTATTTTTTGTTTCTGTTGTGAGCGGGATCACAGCAGACGCTGTCTCCTCCATCATTAGCAAGCAGGACAGCACGCGCATGATGTAGGTGACACTGCCACGCGCAGGAACTGATACCCACAATGCACGCGGCTGGTGTTGCTAATGGAGTTTATAGAAAAAAACAACAAGAGAGTGGGGAGCAGGAAAGGGACGGGAAAAAAAGGGTGAGCGATGGTGGAACTGCTGTATAAAACGATATATCGCCAAATAGAAGAGTGCTCATTCAAGGGTAACAACTAAAAAAAAAAGGAGTATTTTTAATGACTTTTATTTGCATGTGTTTTTGTGCCAGTTAAATAAGTTTTTATTCAGTTTTGGCTACACCCGAAGGAAAAATTTACTCAATTAGGTAAGTAAACTTTAAAATAACAATTTAGATCAAAAAGAAAGGAACGCTAGTGTTTTGGTAACAAATTTTATGAAACCTGTTTATATATTTTAAGGAATTCTGTAAGTGAAAAGTTACAATATAAATGATAATATCACATAAGTCTCTCAGATTATATACTATATGTATTGTCGAAAGCGAAAGAATCCTATAAACGAATGTAGTCTTAAGGGACCTTCTCTCTCTTTCTCTCTCTCTTTCTTATAAATGAGGCCGCTTTGTACATGATCTGCACGACATGCCAGTTAAACTCTTGACTTCAACGACATAAACACCTTGTTTTATATGTCTCGGATGTTTCTTCCGAATTGAAGATGCTTACACCCTAGCACAAACCTCGCTCAGGACGAAGGGCAGGTTCGAACCCGGGACGTCCTAAAAGTGCCGATATCAATTATCCTAGTCTTCTTTTCGGTTCCAAAGTCAAACACTTTACCACTCAGCCACCTTCTTATGAACTTAAGGTTGCCATTATAACTTTGTAGTGTAATGAACTAGTTAACGACGCACCTTAGGAGACGGACTTTGAACGCGACTTTAGTAGTGACGTCATCGGAAGCTAGATATTATAGATATCTGAGAAACAAACCAGTTGGCGTAGTTCTTTCAAAAAAGACGACATCGAGGTTGGGACAGAAACATGACCGTTTACCATTCTACATCGATACATATTTAACTTGTAATTTGTTCAGCTCATTACAATCATTTGATATTTAACTTGTAATTTGTTCAGCTCATTACAATCGTTTGATATTTAACGTGTAATTTGTTCAGTTCATTACAATCGTTTGATATTTAACGTGTAATTTGTTCAGCTCATTACAATCGTTTGATATTTAACGTGTAATTTGTTCAGCTCATTACAATCGTTTGATATTTAACTTGTAATTTGTTCAGCTCATTACAATCGTTTGATATTTAACGTGTAATTTGTTCAGCTCATTACAATCATTTGATTATTTAACTTGTAATTTGTTCTTTTTATCGGCGGACACAGCGTCTTGCAAAGTAATTTCCCAGAACATTACACTCATACATCTTCTGATTAAAGGTTATCAACACATTAAGCAGCCAACAAACAAAACATTACAGTAGTAACACTTGCACCTATTTTCGTGAAGACTTCATTTTAATTGCGCCACACCTTTTCTTCCTATTTTCTTTTTTTTACCAAGCTTATATCAAGTAACACCGTCTGCATGTCTGTCTGGATAGAATCCTGAACTTCCCATTCTCGGATCAAGTTGAAACTTTCCACGATTAATCATTGTCAACACATGAATCAATAAAAAGATTATTTGTTGATCGTTGCTAAATAATTTTGTTGGTATAAGATAAGATAAGATAATTTTTATTCATCCAATCAAATCGAAATTCAGTTTGACTACAATTGACCACCTCAGCGTAACTACTGTAACAATAACAATATAACGATGGAACGGGACTCTCCCCCCAAAGTGTACAGTAGTTACGCTGAGATTGTCGATTGTAGTTAAACTGAATTTCCATTTGATTGGATCAATAAAAATTATATTATCTTATCATATCTTATCTTATATCAACAAAATTATTTAATTATTATTATTATAGCTTATAGCTCAAAGCGCTTTTGGTCTAATCTCATTTGTGGACCAGTGGGGGGAGGGGGTATCTAGGAGTTGGTTTTCCGTGCTGCCTTTAGGCGCTCAGTAAACACAACTCTGCCCGAATCGGGTGTCGAACCTCGAGCCCCCTTCTAGGTAGCCAAGCCAAGCCAAGTTCAAGCGCACTAGGCCTCTCGACCACGCTTCCCACGACCAACAAATTAATGTTTTTATTGATTCATGTGTTGCATATATAGCAAGACTAGGAGAGTAACATTCTTATTGTGTACAGTTTGGATTGAGTCCAAATATTTCATGTCATTTCACTTCATATAAGCGAGCATTTTTTTTTTCGTGTTGTTTTCTCAAATATTTAATTTGTTCCGCTGTTAGGACCAGAGTCACACAAAGATATAGAGTCATAGTCCTTTTAAATTGTTTTTCGCCATTTTGAGATTTAAAAAAAACAACAACAACAACTGGTCAGTCGAGTTTACTTGGGAGAAGACTCTAGTTTAATTAATAGCCAACTTTTAATAAAAGTCCTTGTATTATAGTTCTAATTCTATACAACAAACTGCGACTTTCAGGAGGTTTGACAATAGTGAACTAATTTGGAACAAAAACAAACTAGTAATGGATGTTTTGAACCCTATTAAATAGCAAACATTTTAAAAACATTCTTTTCTTCCTTCTCGAATTGTAAACTTTGTTTTTTAATGTTTCAATCGTCTGCTCTGTAAGTTCTCTAGTTTCATTTGTGATGTGGCCTTTGTAAGTGAAACCTGGGGATCTTTCTGTACTATATAGTTATATGTATCTAGTCTATCTACTTCTATAAAAAGCATAAAGGTTAGCTCTCAGAAAGCCGAAAGTAGTCGATCTGCTTCTATAAAAAGCATAAAGGTTGGCTCTCAGAAAGCCGAAAGTAGTCGATCTGCTTTTAAGCACGATACAGGCGATGATGAAATCTGATTTTCATTAGCTCTTTGTTTTTTATATAGATAGACAGACGGAGTGACAGACAGATAAATAAAACTTTTCCTTACTACAGGTGGCTGTGTGTGTGTGGGGGGGGATGGAGGAACGCTAAGTAGAAGAAGAGGGCTGTACAGAAAGGACAAGACAAGAAGATGTTGTGTTGTCTACGATTCGTTTGGTTTTACCCTCAGAAGCAACGATTGTTACGACCAGGACCAGACGCTCAAGTCTAGAGAATTGGAGGGGGGTTGGCGTAGAGAAAAGATTCGAACTTTCATTGACGAACGTCGGGCATCAGCTAGTGTTTACATCCCGCCTCTTACCTTTATCCCAAAAGACATTCTTGTCCTCTTGAAAAATATTCTTTTTGTTTCACGCCATGTTTAAAGGGTGTCAGTTATCTCGGTACTCTTCTTGATCGGAGTAGAATAAGACTAAATTAAGACCAAGAGTTATTAGTCTTTGTTTTGTCTCGCTTGCGATTCTGATAGATTCTGTAATTTTCTTTCTTTATAAAAATAATTGTTTTCCCAATTAGGGACGTTTTAGAGAGTTAATACATTTATGAAATGTCAGACGTTGAATGGGAGATAAAGCGTGATGTGAAGACAAAGGTGGACTGAGTTATTGCTCTTTCTGTGCGAAACAAATGAATCGTTTAACTAGGGTTTTTATAATTAATAATGTGGTGTTCTCATTATCTCCCTTTCTTTACACTTTCACCATTGATGGAAAAAATGGGTGTAGAATGGCATGAATAGATGTATGTATTTACTTTAATAAGCGCAATTCAAAGATAGTAGTAGCTGTTCTAGAGATATAGTTCAAGTTATCTCTACCTTGGCGCCAGTGGGTAAATTAACATGGAAAATGCACATGACGTCTTGTGAATTACCACAGCACCGAGTGCATTGCACTTGATGGAGATGTAAAAAAGGTTTGGTAACTCTATCCCAAATAAAAAAAAATCCTTAATTCACGAAAGTGTTTACTCAGTGGCGGCTCTTCGACATTGAGGGATTGTACAATGTAGGGACAGGAACAACTTCGTCGAGGTATTCGTCCGTCCGTCTCGTCCTAATCAGGGACAACAGAGTGTCACTCAAGGAGTTGGATCCTTGTAACGATTGTGAATAAATTCCCTGAGTTGGGGGGGGGAGGGGAGGGGAGATCTTCAGACAGAGAGATCTAAAAGAGACAACCTCTTATTGCTGGTCACTGAAAGTCCACGGGGAAAGGATCTTTACCTTGACGTTTCACTGGAAACTTTGACTACGTATGTAACTGTGTATGGCCTCAGGGGATCGTTACAATGACGTAGGGAACATGTACAGAGAGACAGAGAGATTAGGAAGATAAGAGATCGAAAGACGGAAAGAACAAGTGATGGACAGGGAGAAAGAGAGAAAGAGAGAGAGAGAGTAAGAGTACCGGTTGAGAGAAAGATTAAGGCTTGTAGACAGAAAAAAAAGAGTAACTTCGAACTCTTGGGTATTGCTACAGTTAGGTTTATTAAATTAGACACTTCTCTCTTACTGAGCAGAACACAGATAATATTTTGTATATAACACATGATGCTATGAAAAAGGAGAGAGGTGGGGTGTGGGGGGGGGGGACAAGAAGTGACCAATGCGCCAGCGCTTTGGCAATATTGTCCTTTTGTTTCTAACATTCCTCCTCTCCTCTTTTGGAACCACACCCAGGTCTCTCGCGTCTCCATTTTATTAATGCATATTTCATAAACCTTTTCTAAAACTACATTTTATTACTTGATTAGCTGCTTTGAAACGAAAATTGGACGAAAGTGGAACAAAAATAACCTTAACGGATCAACGCGTGGAACCCTTGTTAAAAAGGATCACCCGATAAAACAATCAATATAAAAATAATTAAACAGATACATATAAATAGCACAAGCATTTGTGTGTGTTGATTGTTGACCTTCCAATCCATTGTTATGGGACGCATGTATGTGTGTATTTGTTCTTTTGCATTAAGCATGTATTTATGTATGCAGGTATGTCATCATGTGTGCTATGAGTCATTGATTATTGGTGATCTCATATAATAAAGTAGGCACCCCTTTGGTTGGCGTAAAGAACAGATCAGGCCATAGACATAGACTTTTAGAATGATTTCATTTGATGTGTATGAAACTATGATCTTTAATTCTAAACATGAATTTTAACACTCAATCTAGATGTATTTTTACTTGATGTTTTCCTATACCAATGGCTGACGTCTCGTCGCTTCCTATCACTAGTGTTCGTTGTTAGGGATATATGCGGTCCTAGTTAGCTAAGTTAAAAACAAATGTAAATAATTCATAATAACGGCCACCTGCCATAACAGGAACACCTTCATGTATAATAAATCAGTAAAAGTTGTATTAATCACAACGTAGTATAGATACATAGCATTATAGGCTATTTTTTAATACTGCTTTTAATCATTTGTTGTGGTTGTTTAGAAAAAAGATGTATAATAGATCTAGGTCTATATGAAGTAGTATTTACTAGCTTCTGGAGTTCGTTTTACAACCAGACAACATATAATAAATTCTATAAAATACTTGAGAAAACTGTATGAATCTTGATAAACAATATGTAATTCAACATGAAGGGGCACGGTCCAAATGTCGACAGTTACTAAAGATGATGTCTCGCCATTAAGAGAGAGTGAGTCGTTTTTTTAAATAATGTCTGTCACCGTTAAAACTAATCCCATCATTCCTATTCAGTTAATATCCCATAATTTCTCTTTTTCCGTCTAACATAGTCTATTTATAGTCTTGTCAAATTCCCAATTAAAGTAAACCTATAACACATTGTATATTACACCTTAACCTGCGCTATCTGTGGACGGGAGTGTCTCTCCAAAATAGGGCTCCACAGCCACACGAGGAAGTGTGCTCTGAGATGAACCATAGTCGTTCTACGACTGAAGGAGGCCAATGATGAATCTAATTGTTCTACTTAATTTCTCATCCGGAATGTTTTAGTTTAGAGCTTTGAATTATGTTTCTGTAACAAAATGAAGTTACAAACGGGCGCGTATTGAACAAAATCCATCACTTGTATTTGAACGTCGTGATCGAATATTATTTTTTGAATAACTATTTTTTTTTTTTGTCGTTGACCCTCAGAGCCTTTATCTAAATCATTATTATCATTATGTGGAATATTTAGTCTATTCAAGGAACAATTCGGTTGTATTGCAATGGAGTTAGGGCATATAAATTCATAGTAGAATACTTTTCAAGTAAAAACATTATTCAAAACGGTCGAATATCCACAAAAAAAACACAAACAACGTCTAACCAACGTTCTGTTGGCGTCTTATGCTGATAAAAAAAAATCCGACTACAAGAGGTCTCGTTTAACACTACGATAATATTTACGCCTAATAAACATACCCTTACGGCTACTTTTGCCTCGACTGTCCGTCACAGTTCCGGCCCTTGCCTCCATGTTGCTTTATTTTACTTAATTCGGAACTGTCTTTTTTTTTTAAATAGGATGAATAATGAGCTGTAGATGTCAGGAGAATGCGTTTCAGCAGAATGCAAGAAAACGCTTTGCGTTGGGGCTGCACCCCGAACTCCACTGGGGGAGGGCCAACAAAGTCACTGCTGTTTTGCCAAAGGTTAAAAAAAACAATGCCACTGCTGTAATTGCAATAAATACATTTTTTTTTCTCTGACATATATAAATTTAGACATACGTATTTTACATCCAGATCTGGAATATTCTTTTCTTTTCTCATCAACATTTTGATTGGTAGGAAAAAACAAAGACACGACCTATATATATATCTATTTGACGTGTGTGCGTTAGGGTTAGGGTTTGGGTTAGGGTTAGGGTTAGGGTTAGGGTTAGGGTTAGGGTTTGGGTTTTGGAAAAAATATTCTTTCCCTATTCCCATTCAAAAGTTCTGGATGCGCTAATGGTTAATATAGGCAGTATTTCAACATCCTTACATTTAGCATTAAGTGTACGGTAACACAAAAAAAACACCCACAAGTTTTAGTGAAATATTGATTTTCTTTTCGAAAGGCCCACACATTAAGAAAGCAAGACATTGAAACCTAGACTTGTGTTACTTGTAAACTCATCGGAAGTCTATGTAGGTCTGTCATATTTACCCAATTTGTTCACTTTTTCTAGACCGCTTTTCTTTTGGTTGTGTCTTGGTTTTGCCCACCAATCAAAATGTTTCGCGCCATTACCTCGTTAACGGTTATTGACATAATTTTAGCCAAACAAGCCTAGAGAGTTTTGGCCCTCTGACACTTGAATTGCGTTTAATTTCCGGAATACGCCCTAGAATACGCCCTAGTTGAAGAGAAAAGTTAAAAGATTATTCCAGATCTGAATGTAACATACGTATGTAAAGTAAAATTTCCCCTTTCAGACCTTGCGATCTATGGGGCAGATGAAGTTAAGGTTATCTGTTTCTTTGGCCAACGGTTTACTAGCAGGGTGTTATGTAGCCAGCACAACCACCAACCTCCTTTACTTTCTCACACTTAAGTTAGGTACCCATTAGAGTTGGGTGGACTCAAGGGCGCCCTACAAATTAAAGAAATTCAAAATCCCAGTCTTTACTGAGATTTGAAACCAGGACCCCAGGTTTGGTGGATGTCATAGCGGACTAGCAGCAAGAGTTATTAGAAGAAAAAAAAAACGGAACCTCTGTGGCAAGGCGTTGAGTCCGGACCATGTGATGATGTGTTCAGCACAGTAAATTTGATAACATTTCAACTAGAAAGTTTCTAAGCGTTTTCTGACAGAATTAGAGCCCGAATATGAAGACGTTTCTAATTTGACAGTGAACTGCGGGGGGGGGGGGGGGGGCTGGTTAGGTGGAGGAATGGTTCTAGATTTTTTTTGTTATTATATGAGACATGAAACTGAAATGCTTATGACGGGGAAATGAAATCAAGTGCATTTTCATTGTGGGATTTTTTTTTTTTACAGTGACATCACATCATATCTAAATAAACTCAATAACAAACGTCAAGAAAAACTGAAGCTAACATAAGCGCCTTCTAAACGAAATTGCAAATCATTATTTAGCAGGTGAAAATGGGCGAAATGTTGTGTATTCACATCACAGACGAACACTTAGATTTGGACATGGCTGCCTGGTCGTGCGGTTTGCTCGCTGGACTATCTTCGGATTTATCGACGGTCAAGGGTTCAAATCCTGCCCGCTCCCATCCCCCGTCGTCCTGGGGGAGGTTTGGACTAGGAAGTAAACTATCTTCAACTCTGAAGGAACATACAAAACATGTAAAACAAACGTTTTACATATATGCAGAGAGATTTTCAGAAGTTGGTTTCGGATACACTTTCCACATCTCATGACTTAGTCTCAGTGCTATATCCATGTGGGTTTCTAATCAAAGGGATTTATTTTTCATTTAATATTTTTTATATCATTTCTGTTATTTGGCCCGCGACACGAGTGTCTGAAATTAAAATAGCCCGTTGTCTGAATAAGGTTTTAATAACTGTTTTATCTAATAAATTGAACTGAACATTAAGTACATAGTTTTCCTATAACTTATTTCATGACATCGAACCGAACCCGAACTTTAGATCTGACCAAACCGAACCCGAACTATAATCGCCATCCAACCGAACCGAACCCGAACTTTATCTGACCGAACCGGACCGAACCCAAACTTTAAAAGATGGGTTCGATTCCCATCTCTAGTTTAAGCATGGGTTTAAGTTCATCGTGTGTGTGTGTGTCTGTGTGTGTGTGTGTGTGTGTCTGTGTGTGTGTGTCTGTGTGAGTGTGTCTGTGTGTGTGTGTCTGTGTGTGTGTCTGTGTGAATATTTCAATAAGCTACTTTTGTATTAGCATGGATTTATCTGTGATTGGAGTCTGAGTTTGTACACGCGCAACTGGGTTCACTACCCATTTATAATTAACCAAATCTATGGTTTAGTTAGTTAATGAAGAATACGTAATAGACCAATGATTCACAAACTATACTGTTATTGAAACAGCCCGCATATTCTGAGTATTTAGCAGAACTAGTTAACGAACAACACGTAGATTTACATGTTTGTGAATTGAACATCTAACACCTTTGTTTTTGTTTTTTGTTTGTTTTTTTAGATCTAAACATGACCGACGGACATGGCGACGGCGCGACAACAATAGCGGTTTCCCCCCTTCAGTTGCCGTTCGAAATAAATAATTTTTTTACTTTGTTACACCCACTGGGTTTGATACTAAGGTTTTCACTCATTCTATGGTGAAAAGGAGCCAAAAAAAAAAGTGTTTGTAAATTATTACCTAATTGATAATTGCGATCGTCTGCCAGAAGGACGCTGGGATTGAGAGCGCATGCCCAGAGAGTGGCAAACATTGCGGACATCAATTATTTGAAAGCCTCGCCGCCATCTTGTCCAACCGTTGTGCTAGATAAAGAGTATCAGTTCAGTATTGATCACCTGATGTTGTCTGTGTCTGGTTTCGAAAATTAAATGAAATAAATTAACTTAGGGGGAAAAAGTTGGAGGAAGAAAATAAACAACAACTCAGGAATATGTCTGTTATTGTTTTCTTCCGGAATATTTTTAGCGACCCTAGTTGTTTTGTGTTGTCTGCCCGTCCGTCCGTCAGTTCATCTGTCGCGTTTAGTTATAAAAAGCTAGTAAACGTTTTCGTTGACTGACTTGAAGAAAAGCGTCTTTTTTTTTTTAACCATGTCATTTCCTAAAAATCAATGTTCTTGACGACAACACTTAGCTATGACAAAAACAGGATTACCAAGAGAGTTTGTGTTAATACAAATTCAGAAGCGTCCCGAATGGTCCGCACATGGTAGATTTATTTGATAAGCAATGCAGGTATCAAGGCAGGTTTCAATATTTTCAACAAGAATGTCAAAAGCTACGAACTACAAACTATCCATAAGCGAAATCATCACTTAATACAATAGACGACATTTACATCGTCTGCTCTCTAGATTGTAAAAGAAGTAAAATCCATTTGTGTTCAACGTTCTGAATGCGATTTAGCTGTGAGTTTGTGTCGAACGAATTTCGTGAATTTGTCGGACCCGAGAGGGCCGCCTATAAACTGGCATGTAACACAAACCCTTTTTGTCACCTAGTTAATCTTGGTTTCAATTTACTTGTTTTATGTGTTCAAATAAAAAAAAATCAATATTTCATTAAAACCTATGTTGTTGTTACACTTTAGGATAACAATTAAAAAAATGCCTACTGTTTACACTGGTTTGCCCATAAATGTTGACACATATACACATACGTTTACTCAAACACATACACAAACAAACACACACACACACATACATGCATTCCAGAACAATGAGAAGAATTGATAGCTCTACATTCAAACACGCACACATGCTTATGCCTTTTATAAATTGATCTTTTCTATATTGATTTAATTTTCAGCTGATCCTTTTTTAACAAGGGATCCATGCGTTGATCTCTCGTAAACAAGGGATAGAGTTTTTATCTACACACTTCGCCCGTCTCATTTCGTTTTCAAGGAAACTAATCATCTAATGAAATGTAGTTTTGGAAAAGGTTTCTGAAATATGCATCATTAAGGAGAGGAAAGGGTTAGGGTATGAAGCGAGAGGAGTGGAGGAGTGGTTAAAAATAATACAAAAACACTAATATTTCCAAAGTGCTGGCTCCTCCCTCCTCATTTATTGTTATGAAGTAATTGCGCGCGTGTTTAGCATATGGAGACTAAAATTATTGTTTTCGTGATGCACCTCTATTCGAGTTGTGTTTAATTAAATAAATGTTACAATATTTACTTCATCCAAGAAAATGAGTCCACTTTTGTTCTGTCTATCTACCTCTTCCCCCATTATTCTCACTCTCTCATTTGTGATCTCCCACTCTCCCTCCCTGTCTCTCCCTAATTCTCTTCTATTTCTCCCTATACATCGTTATCTCTTGTATTTTAAACGTCATCTCATTATTTCAACAATTCTCCCAATCTTCTTATTATTTTCATACTTTTTTTTTTGGGGGGGGGGGGAGATTTCATTATATCGTCCCCACATTTATCTATATCGCCATATCTTTTTAAAAAGCTTATGTCAACTCACTCTGTATGTCAGTCTGGCCAAAAGTTTGTACACGTTATTTCTCCCACACCCAATCTCGGATCAAACTGAAATTTTGCACAATTATTACTTTTACCTGTGAACATAAATTACTTTCTTTGGTATCGCCGCAAAACAAGGGAAATAAATAGTACTTGACTGAAGAGTTGGTATATGCTAAATTAGTCCTCTTTATATTAGGCTGTCTCTGATGCTTAGTGAACAGAAACATGAAATAGAAACAATAGGTAACTAGACAATCTTCCATGTTCATAGACTCTTCGCTAGCACAGTGGTTACCGCGTCGGATTGAGAAGCCTGAGAAGGCTTTAGCCCACTAGTTCGAATTAAGGTCGTTCTCTGTTTAAAAATAAATAAATTTAAAAAGCGATCACCTAGATACCCCGTTCTTTCTCCCCCTTTCCAATTGATAACGCTAAAAGCATGAAATAGCGCTAAACAGAAAAAAAAATTCTAATCGCACCGATTTATTGTTGTTCGTCTAGATCTATTACAAATCTAATTACATATATAATTGATCCAAACTAATTGATACACATTAATATAAGCTTTGATTTACAAAAAAAAAAAAGAAAAAAAATTTTTTTTTTGCTTGTTTTTCTCTTTTACTGTATTTGAAAGCTTAACTCTTTCTCTCCGAATTGACGATATAATCGTTGATTTGACCTCATTCAATTACATTCAGATCGTAAACATGATCTATCAATTTAAAATGTAAACAGTCTGCAGACTACTGCGCTTAAAATTAATGGTGGATAGCCAGAGCTAGTCTGACGACGTGTAGGCGTACTTTAAAAAACATGTAATCTACTGAGACGCTGAAAGAAACGAAAGAAATAATTTATCTGCTACCTACAGGTGTCGCCAGACGACGGATATCTGAACCACTCACAGGCGACCACTTGAGAACTAACCCTCGGGAGTTGATTGTGTTGTAAGATAATTACAGATTGTGCGATTGTGGTATTGGAAATGTAATGATTCATTCCTAGAGAGAGAGAGAGAGAGAGAATGAAATGGGCATTGTCGCGACAGGTTGTATGTTGAAAGTTGATACTGACATGTTTCTAGTTTGTGAAGTGACCTGGTGTGTCCTAAAACAAATAGGTCAACGCTGTGTCCTCTCCCCACCGCTACCCCAGCCCTTCTGAACTGTTAGGTATAGTGAGGTATAGTGAGGTATCGCTAGATTGGAAATAATGAAGTTTGCATTCGATGTACCGGAAGTAAGAATAAAGGAAAACAGAAAGATAGAGACAGGACAAGAGAGAACAAAACACATCGACAAATATATATATATATAGATAGATAGATAGAGAGAGAGAGAGAGAGAGAGAGTGAGAGAGAATCAAAAACGAAAAAAAGAGATGGATAAATGATATAGTAAATTTAAATACTATAATTCCAAAAAAAAAACACACACACACACACACACACACACACACACACACACACACACACACACACACACACACACACACACACACACACACACACACACACACACACACACACACACACACGCACACACACACGCACACACGCACACACTCTCTCTCTCTCTCACACACACACACACAGAGACAGACAGACAGACAAAAAAAAAGTCAAATACATTTATAAAATGTACAGGAAATGTTTACAACAAATATAAATAATAGTTAAAGGTGATTTTTCTGGTCAACTAGCTGCTAAAATTAAAAGAAAACATTTCTGTTTGTTTATAAAGGCTAATAATGCACTTTGTATGTAAATATCACGCATATTTTTTTTAATGGACTTTTTTTTATGCAGCGACTTTCGTGCAGTAGCGTAACGTGGTAATATGATCTGGAGCTAAACCAATTCCTTAAACTTTTTAAAAAAATCAGATTTTATTTATTTTTTGTTTAGTGCCCCCATCCGAATAAAAGAAGATTAAAAGAAGATTATTTTTGTGCGTTTTGTCTGTTGGTCGGTCTGTCCGTCACGATTAGATTAACAAATAACACTAGAGACCATTGCAAATCTGATTTAACCTTTAATTTTTCATTCAGAAATATTGCAATAGTTTTAAGTATCTATAATAGATTGTTCCGGATGTTTTGTGAAAAACAAATCAATGCCAATGAATATTTGTTTGCTCTTCTAACTTATATTAGATTTTATTTTCATGCTTAAACCTTGCAAGAACTTAATATATCTTTAATATATTGTTTCGGTTTTTAAATGTAAATAGCATATAAATGCTAAATAGAAATATCTATGCTGATTTATATTTCATTAACTATAAAGATGTTACGGATATTGTTTTATAAAAAACAAATTATGTCAAATGATTGTTTGTAACTATGTCATTGGCAAATATTACACTTATATTCTTTGACACTACGTCACTAAAGTTTATTTATCAATATCAATTGTTCAGAATATTTAACTTAAAACAAATTTATGTCAAATAATTATATTTTTTTCAAAAATATCGACAATAGGTTATTCAGGATTTTAAAATAAGAAAGTAATTTACTAGAAATGATTATTGAAAATAAATGTTTAGACTTATTTGACAGTTGATTTTCTTACCGAAACATAATAAAAGTTGTTTAATCGGTAAAGAATGTTCCGGATTTTGTTTCGAAAAAGAAATCGACCTACATTAGCTTAATTTTCTTACAAATCGTCGCAAAAAATGATCCGAATTTTATATAAAAAATCTAATAACGCTAATAAATATTTGAAATCCCTCTTCTAATAAATAAAACAAATAATTTTCTCAATTTACGAAAATTGGTTGTTCCGGACTTTTCAACTCATCTTATATAATACAGACGTTACTTCAAAAAAGAAGATGATTACGTCCTACGCGTCATGCATTTAGTCATGCATATTAACCAATGACTTAAATTCTGCCAAGTCACTGGTTTTTCTGGCTAGCTCAGGCAACCCATTCCATGCTCTAATAGCACTAGGGAAGAAGGAGTATTTGTACAAATTTGTCCTAGCATATGGGACGAGGAATGTGCCTTTATTTTTGTGTCTTTCAGAGTATTTTATTAAATTTTGTTTTTGTATTTGAAGATTATGGTTCAGTGTTTTATGTATAATTGCTACTTTACTTTTGAGTCTTCTGTCCTGAAGGCTTTCTAAATTTAGTGATTTTACTAATGGTGTTACCCTAGTCAAATGTGAATATTCGTTTGTTATGAATCTCATTGCTCTATTTTGTGTTTGTTCCAGTTTACGTATTTACGTAAAATCGCTCTTCTCTCTTACACTTCATTTCACTTTCTAGCGAAAACGTTCGAAAATCTAATTATTGCTAATATTATGCTCCGAATTTTAAGGAAAACAACTTCCTAACACCAAAGTATGGTTTGAAAAATCTTCATAAGGCTATGGTACATCTAATTTTCATAACAGACCATCCCACAAATTTAATTAACGGCATTTGATTAATCTGGAATTCTTATTTTCTCTCACTATAAATATATAAACATCCGGAACAATCTATTATAGAAACTTAAAACTAATGCGATGTTTCGGAAGGGAAATAAAATTTTAATCAGATTTTCAATAGCTTTTAGTCTTTTTTTTTCCTCGCTATTAACATAACGGACAGACAGACTGACAGACAAAACAAAAAAAAAGCGTCTTTAATCCTTTTATATATATATAGATATATAAAGTCTAACTAGCCCATGAAATTAAATGCTAAAAGAACAAACTCGGTGCACCAATGTCTATGAACCCTCAACGAGCTGCTCGTATAGATGACATTTTTTAGTCTAACAAGGGCGTGTGATGTAATGGAATTTTTTCCCTTTGACGCCATATGGAGTTAATTCTTTAAATGAAATGCTAACAGAACTCACTCGGTGCACCAATGTCTATGAACACTCGACAAGCTGCTCGTATAGATGACATTTTTTAGTCTAACTAGGACGTGTGACGTAATGGAATTTTTTTCCTCTGACGTCATATGGGGTTAATTCTTTAAATGAAATGCTAAAAGATCTCACTCGGTGCACCAATGTCTATGAACACTCGACAAGCTGCTCGTACAGATGATATTTTTTAGTCTAACTAGGCCGTGTGACGTAGTGGATTTTTTTCTTATGACGTCATATGGAATAAATTCTTTAAATGCTTAAACAACTCGGTATAGTAATGTTTATTTAACCTCGTAATGTGACTCGCATTTTAAAAAGACATAATAGCTAGATTTAGATCTAATCTAGATTTTTTACGCTAGATCTAGATTTTTTTTACACTAGAGCTAGATTTTTTTTTCTTACACTTGAGCTAGATTTAGATGGAATGGGTTGCCTGAGCTAGCCAGAAAAACCAGTGACTTGGCAGAATTTAAGTCATTGGTTAATATGCATGACTAAATGCATGACGCGTAGGACGTAATCATCTTCTTTTTTGAAGTAACGTCTGTATTATATAAGATAAGATAAGATTTAAGTTCTAATTAAAATCATTATAGAATCTAGATCTAGAATTTCTTGGTCTAGTTTAGAATGTTTGTTGTTTTACATGTTTCGGATGTTCCTTAAGAGTTGTAGTCCAAACCTCCCGTAGGACGACGGGGGATGCGAGCGGGCAGGGTTTGAACCATCGATGAACCCAAACGACAGTCCAGCGCGCAAACCGCACTACCAGACAGACATGATTTAGACTAGATCAAGATCTATAATTTTAATTTCTAGGCTTAAAGTGTAGATTTTTATTTCTAAAGTCTAGATTGTCAATATGTCAATATTGCAATGTTATAAAATACTAAAACTATTCTACTATTTTAATATTTCATATTGCAATTAGTCTATTAATTGATTATCTTGTGTTTTTTTTATATAAATCTTATCTAAATTAAATCTATAATATCCCAAATATATATTTTAGATCTAGATCTATTAGATATAGATATTGAGAGTGCTAAATTAGTAGTTTAATTTAGGTAGATCTACATCCTCGTTCTAGTTCCATTTAAATGAAAATGCTCATACCAAAAGATTATCTAAAATCGCTCTTCTGACATATTGTACATATCCGGTAGTTGTCATTCCGTAATGTGTAGGTGTATTATCAATAGTAGGCTATTAGTTTGTAACCAGTTTGTCATTAGATTAAGAGCAATGCCTGGTCGTGCGGTTAGCGCGCAGGACTGATTATCTCTACGGTCTCGGTTTCATACCCTGCTCGATGCCATCGAGGGATCCGTCTCCCACGGGGGCCGCCTCTTTGTAATCTTGTTTTTTTTTTTCAATTAAGGTATACAAAAAAAAAAAAAAAAATAAAAAAAAAAATCAAAAAAAAAAAAAATCTCCCCAACTAAATCAAGTTTTTTAAAATTATTATTTGTCTGGCCTTCAAGTAAAAACTCCATGCCATTACATTGTTTCAGATGTACTATTCCCAAAAAGTTAGGATGATAAGATAATATGTGGATCAATTATAATTTTCCCCGTAGCTTTACGAAAGAACCTGCAACAGTTTGAAGAAATCACACCCTTACCATTGAGATCAGAACATAGAATTCAATAACTAAAAAATGAAGACTAGTGCCGGTTTTACTTCTCCCTAGGGCTATCCAAATATTCACAAAGCCTCATTAGGTCTCACATTTTCCGCTTTCAAAGAGAAAAAAAAAAAAAAATTATTAAAAAAAAATCTTCCTTGTTTTTGTTTTCTTTCTTTATTTTTGTCATTTGATGTTGTTTTTCTAAACAAGGGGAATAAATTCAATGTAGTCAGTAGTAGAGTAATGTCCCTTCGCAACCAAAAAAAGTAACCCAAAGGGCCATTACTGTAAACGCTCTTTGTCTACTAGGACTTCACAGGACAAACGATCAATAATTAAATTGGCTCAAGTGCATGCAAATGGCGCAGGCTGTAGAGGTAATGAAAAAACAACAAACAATAACGAACTAACCAATAAAACATCCAACAGCAACAGAGACATATGCCAAAAGTGTCATTGGAAGTCATTTCATGACGTCAGCGTGCTACCAGCAATACAATACGCTGTGTGGAAAGATGGACAGGGAGAGAGGGTTCGAGGGGCTGAGAGAAAGAAGAAAATATGTGGAGTAGGGTAGAGAGAGTGAATAAGAGAGGGGAGGTGGATGCTTATATAAGATAAATGTTTAAGTTAGACGCTTGTGTATATGTGTATGAGAGAGTAAAAGAGACAGAGGGAGAGTCATAAAAGAGACAGACAGACAGACAGACAGACCAATATAGAAAGATAGAGCGAGAAAGACAGAGATCGTGCGTGAAAGAGAAAAAGAAACAGACAGCTCTCTCTATATATAGAGAGAGACGCACACACACATAAAGACAGACCGAAAGGCATAGACAGAGAAAAAGAGGGATAGACACAGAGAGAAAAAGAGAATGGTTAATATGCGTGACAATTTACATATATATACAGTGCTTTTTTTGTGTGTGTAAAAGCATAAGTGCCGGTACTCAGTGATCGATTGCCTAACTTTTATCTAATAATAAACTAATAATAAAATACAAAAAAAAGTAATAATTTCTCCACATATTGAAAAAGGTGCCGGTACACCTTACAAAGGTGCGTACCTTCAAAAAAAAAGCACTAATATATATATATACTGGCATTGAAATAGACGACTGATAGAAACAGATTCAGTGTAACAGAAAGTTAGACATAAAGTGAGAGGATTGGTTTGGTGCAAGAAGAATTATTAGAAAAGAACTATTTGCCCTTGTAGCCTACACTTATCAGCCTCCATTCACTTATGTCAAGCTTTTCTAAACAATAGAATGCCTGCAAACTCACCCAGACTTGCCAAATAGTATTTTGGATTTTGGTCTGACTCACTGATAGTTTCCTGGCCTATTGTTTACCATAATGTCACGGCCATTATTCTTTGGTTCGCGATGGTCCATACGCTGCAATCATTTAAGCGTATCAGCCCATTATCAACAGCTGACAGACAGAAGGGCCAGCTTGGGTGCGGTATTGCACGGTGCAGCTGAACTTTTACCTGGTCACTTCTGCTCAAACAAAAATGAGCAGATTTTTTGTTCAATCAATAATCAAAGTCCATTGCAATCCTTTAGTGTTATTCATAATCAAAGTCAATTAGTTTCTATGTTTTGTCTTATTCATAATAAAAGTCAATTATTTTCTTTGTCTTGTCTTATTCATAATCAAATTTAATTATTTTCTTTGTCTTGTCTTATACTTAATCAGTCAATTATTTTCTATGTCTTATCTTATTCAAAATCAAAGTCAACTATTTTCTATGTCTTGTCTTATTCATAATCAAAGTCAATTATTTTCTTTGTCTTGTCTTATTCATAATCAAATTTAATTATTTTCTTTGTCTTGTCTTATACTTAATCAGTCAATTATTTTCTTTGTCTTATCTTATTCAAAATCAAAGTCAACTATTTTCTATGTCTTGTCTTATTCATAATCAAAGTCAATTATTTTCTTTGTCTTGTCTTATTCATAATCAAGGTAAATTTTTTTCTATATCTTGTCTTATTCAAAATTAAAGTCAATTATTTTCTATGTCTATGTATAGAAAGATAGAGCGAGACAGACAGAGATTGTGCTTGAAAGAGCATGCACTTGATTATTCATAATCAAAGTCAATTATTTTCTATGTCTTGTCTGATTCATAATCAAAGTCAATTATTTTCTATGTCTCGTCTGATTCATAATCAAAGTCAATTATTTTCTATGTCTTGTTCATGATCAAAGCGGGACATATGCCGGACATAAACCATTTGGCTACCTATTGAAAGGGTCTAGAGTTCGAAACCTGACTAGAGCTGAGTTGGGTTTGCTGAGAGCCTAAAGACAGCACGGAAAACCTTCTCCCAGATACCCCGTCAACCCACTGGTCCAAAAAAGAAATCGGACTAAAGCGCTCTGAGCATGCTATAATCATGAAAGATTCGCTACACAAAAGCAATTCCCAAACGGATGGAGAATTTGGATGTAACATTTAGATGGGAAATAGGAATTGGAAAACGTGTTCTCTTAACTCTTTCTCTCCCAACTGACGATACCAGCGTTGATTCCACCAGAATGTGGTAAATAATTACGGAGAGAAAGAGTTAATCTTCATTCATTGGCCTCCTTCAGTTGTAGAACGACTATGGTTCATCTCAGAGCACACTTCCTCATGTGACTGTGGAGCCCTATTTTGGAGAGACACTCCCGTCCACAGATAGCGCAGGTTAAGGTGGCAATTGCTTCGGTGGTAGAGGAGCTGGCCATTTTTCGGATTGTACGTTTTTCTTCCTGAGCTGAGACCCATGTTCTTTCACTGTCCATAGCTTTCTTGGTCACTGTCTCTCTCCATCTGGTGCGGTCCAACTTAACGTATAAGCAAAATGAGGATACAACAACTATAATCCGGTCTCGACTCCCCTTACTGGGTAGCCTATCAGTCTATGCCCTCGTCACATATTCCACGACATTTCTGATCGAAATGTCCAATTCGATTTTACCTATTTCCCTCCTAGGTTCAAAAGTTCGAATCACAAGGGAGTGAATGAAACAAGACCCACAGCTGACCTACTTTCTTGGATCTCTGAACGCTAACACCGAAATGTCAAAATAAATTCCAAATTCAATTGGTCTTAATGTTTTCAAATTAATACACGTAGAATACTATTTAGTATTCATCATAACTATAAATAGTGCTAATTCAATTATTTTTATCCCTATTTAAAATATAAATATTATACTATCAATAAACATTCTAGACATTGTAAAAAAAAAAAAGGAAGCTGAGACCGGTATTATCAGTTTCCGTACACGCAAACACACTTGGAAACGACCAAATTAAATAATAAAATTTTGTGTATATATTAATGCGTCTAAATACATTTAAAACAATAGTGCCATATACAAAATTATTTTTTATTCTGTTTAAACTTAATCATTTTACAAAGCTTGTATCAACGGACTCTGTCTGTCTGTCTGGTAATAAGTTTGTACACGTTTTTTTTCCAACATCCATTCTCTGATCATGTTAAAACAATTATTTATTGGCTTAGACAAGACTCGAACTAATAAAGACAAGGTTGCAAAGACAGTTTGTGTGGAAACAGAAACTCAAAATCGGCCCTCGAAATAGCAGGTGAAAAGGCTAAAAATTGACCGATTTGTCAATTAATTACTGTTTATTAAGGGAAATTAATCCTTCAGTATTCGCAGATACGGATAAATATGTAGGGTTTCGTCCCCTTAGACACTTGAGCATGTTATTTCTCCTACACCCACTCTCAAATCAACCTTGAAACTGTAAACAATTATTTATTGTACCAAACAAAACATGAATCAATAAAAAAACGAATTAGTCAATCAATTATTGGTGACTAATTATTTTGTTTGATATCTAATAAGGGAAATAGCTTCTAAATTATTGAGACATAGATGTAAGTGCGGAATTTTTTCCCTTTGATAACTTTTTTTTATATATAAAAATGATTTTTAAAAAAAATGTGCTTGTTATTTTGATTAACTTGAAAAAAAAAAGAACAGAACTATGTACCAGTAACCAAAGACGTCTTTAGATTACATTATTAATCTCGCGTATTCATCATGTATATCCTTATTCTACACAATTATGATTCTTTTTACAACCATATCGAGCTAAAAAAAACAACTCTCAATATTCTTTCTTCAGTATCTACCCGTCTTCTATAATTATATCAATCTACTAACGCTCTACTGGTTCGGTTATATTAAAATAGAAAGTGTAAAAACAGTGCGTCGGTTTTCTTATGTGTGGATTTGTAACGATGATTTGGACGATCCCAAAGATGACTATGACGTCAAGCCGAACTAAACAACCCAAGTTCTTACCAACAATTACTTCTTTGAGTGAAACAAATTTAGAAATAGCTTGCAGCGGTTTATCTGCTTTAGTCAAGGACACACGAACATTTTTATTTGTTTCTGACAGCTCGAAAGCGTAAAAAATCCATTGACTTTGGTGCTACATTAGTAGGCGCCCTTTACTATTACAAGAAAATTTATTATTCGGTTTCTGATACGCAAAACGTGTATATAATGATCTCCTGCATCTAAGAAAATCTTCACCGACAGGGCCGGCTCTAACAGTTTCGGGGCCCTATGCGAAACGGATTGCGCGGGGCCCAGTCTGGGTAAGGATAAGGATAATAAGTGAAAATTAAGATTTTGTTTTAGAAAATAAAATCATTTTTACATTCATTCTTTACTAAGTACAAAATCATGATCAAATTTTACGAGCCTTGCGAAGTCATACAGTATATCATCAAAGTTCTGTATCCTACAATCCTACATAGATCACGCTTAACAGCAAGAATTGCCAAATTGTTCAATCTATCTTCGTGAATTGTTGACCTCAAGTAATTCTTGATTAGTTTGAGGCGCAAGAAGCTTCTTTCACCAGATGCCCCAGTTACGGGTATTGTTAACAATTCTCTTAGTGCAAGAAAGTAGTTTGGGAAAGGGGGTTTCGGTGGTATTTAGTAGAATATGCCTTAAAGATAACAATTTTGTCTATTTTCAGAAGATTTTATGAGATTTTAGGATATTTCCGAGAGCGCCTGGAAAATCAGGAGGCCTCGAGAACCTAGTTATAAGTTATAATGGCTTAATTTAATAAAAGCCTATGAAAGTGCTGGGCCCACTGCGGCCGCACAGGTTGCACAAGCCTAAGGCCGGCCCTGTTCACCGGTCATCCATTTCTAAAACATTCAACATCCGTTAAATACGTTGTTAAATACGACGATCTTTCAAGCTTGATATTCTTACTTCTACCATTCGTTTCTGTTGTACTTTTCAGTATCGCCACCAAGTATCGATCGTCAGGTTTCCCCCTCCCCCCCCCCCCCCCCCAAAGCCGTCTCAGGTATCAGTATTAATTGAACACATATCTCAGGTTTACATTTGAATCATACCCATAGCACATTATACATCGGCCCACTGTCTAGGATCAGCTAGGGATAATTAGCTTCAACCACCAGAGTGTGATGTGTTCCAACCAAAACTTGATCGTCTGCTAGAGCAGTGGTCGACAAACACGTCCTCCAAATGAGCCAGTAGAAATTTGAATTTTTTATACACAGAGCTATTTAAAAAATTAGGTACAGACATTTTTATGGTTCCAAGTGCCAATTAGGGTCTGTTTCTTTGCACTGGAGGGCTTGCCATGTATCCGGTATTGGAGGTCCTGTTGGATTAGGTCCAAAACCGTCAAGGGGGGTTGTCTCGTTGCATGTACAATTATACTTTAAGTTTGCTGTTTCTGTAGCAATTAAAGTTTTATAGGGTGGAGCCGCTAGCTTGGGACCGGCAGATGGCGGAGTTTTTATGGAAATAATTAGAAGTAAAAACTATAATCTCAATCTTATTTTACCGAAAAGTATTTCGGCGTGCAGAACTTCGACGGATATAAGGATAAGGATAAACATTGATTTTACGTGCGACAATCTGTGCTATTGTTGCTGTCTAAAAATGTGCCTCTTTTCTGTAGGCCTGCGTTTCAAACAAGCTTACTTGTCTCTTAGAAGGCAAATTAATAACTAACGAACCGATCCGCGGCGTAGCATACGCCACTATTTATTGACAGGTGAACACTTCCTGAAAGACACAGTTGTCCGAATGGGGTGGGTGGTTGGGTGACGTAGAGAATTATCTATACAGAGAAAATTACTTGTTCTCTCCCCCCTCTTTTGTTTTCTGAGCCACGCTCTCTGTCGCCGCCAAAGTTATGTGGGGTAACTCTAGTCCGACAGAAATAAAAAGTTATCTTTCCATGACTTTTTCAGCAAGGGTAAGAGAGTCGGCGTGCGTGCGTCTTGTCCCGCATGGTTGGGCGACGTAGAGAATTATATATATGCACAGATATTGCAGGCCAACAATAAATATTTTGTGGAGTCAAAGAATCGCATATGGCTCGCTATCCCCAAGCTTTCGACCGCTGTGATGTAGTGTCTTGCGCTTTTTGTTTTAGTCAACATTTTTACAAAGCTTATATCAACTCTCTTACTCACCTGTCTGTCTGTCTGTCTGTCTGGTAAAAGTTTGTACACCACGTGATTTCTCCCACAGCAAATCTCGGATCAAGCTGAAATTTTGTACAATTATTTCTTTTAACTGACAACATAAGAATTAATAATAATAAAAAAAATTAACCTATTAGTTATTTAACTATCGGTAATTAATTCTTTTGTTTGGTATTTCGAACAAGGGAAAGAAATTGTAATTGTCTGAAGTGATGGTATACGCTGAATTAGTCCCCTTTATAGGTCTTCGTCTAAGTATTAGTGAGCACAACATGGACAATAGGACGAGACTATAGAAACAATAGACTAAATTTACAATCTTCCATGTTCATAAGCTCTCCACTAGCAGAGTGGTTACCGTGTTGGCTTGACAATCCTGAAAAAGGCTTAAACCATGAGTTCAAATTCAGGTCGTTCCACCTTTTTTTAAATTATAAATGCTTTTTTTTTTATTGTTAGTCTAGATCTATTAAAAATTAAATTAAATGAGTGATCTCAACTAATTGCTATCCAAGGCAAAAGACATGGAGGAATGAAGAGGGACGGTCAACAAATCTCGCTTGGTGCCCCAACGGAGTAAGGAAAAGGTGAAGGGGAATGTGAAGTTGTTAATTTTGATCAATTATTTGCTTTGCTTGGCATTGTTCCAAACTTGAAAGTATGAGTCAGTGGCTTAAAGATTCGTAGCACTAAAAGAGAGCAGGAATTAGAACTGATGACGTTTTCGCCTCAGTGGATGAAATAAGGCATCCCCTACATTGACCAGCTGACTGAGAGATAAGCACCTTTAATCCAACTGTCCCTTCCAGGAGTCCAACTGCTTTGAGGCACAGTTAATCCCTTTTAAATTTGTACCTTTTTCTGATACGCATGGATCTTCCAACACGCTCCGCTACTAACTCAACCGTGGATATTGATAATTAAAATGTAATAGTTTCCATTTAATGATTCCGAAATTAAGACGAATACTGTGATTTTTTTTTTTTTTTTGTGTTAAAATATCATAGGTACATAACACGCACCGCTGCAGACGATAACAAATAGTGAAAACACTTGATTCCCGCCAAACCACGCACTATTTCCCCATTAATCATTGAACGTGTATGAAAACAATGGAGTCCTGGGAGAAGGACAGGTTTACAATGCTGGCCATTCCAAACTAAAAAAATGGGGGGAAAAAGATTAATCTCCCTTTTGTTACAGTACATTCTTCGAGAGCGGTATTTGAATGAACAAGGGAGACAACAGATGTGGACTATTCTTCTAAAATGGTTAATGATGCTGTGCATATATTTCAAGTTAAACGATTTCTAATTTAAAACAAATTTTTTTATTATTATTTTTATTTCGAACTAAATTTATGGGTTAGTGCTTAAAAAAATTAAGTACTTAAAAATAAAATTGTTTTTGTTGCTTCTATATGTTTTCAATGTTTATTCAGAATTGAAGCTTATTACATCGTAATCCAAAACATCCCGCTGACAGTGGGGGATAGCGTTGGACAAGGTCCGAACCCGGTACGACAGTGCGTACCGCACGACCAGGAAGATAAACCAAATCAAATTCTCTCTCTCTCTCTTTCTATCACTCTGTCTATCTCTCTCTCTCTCCTCCCAATCCTTAACAGAAAAGAAAAACCCAGCCTCAATCACTAGTATATACGGTTTGTTGGCTTATTCAGTACGCGGACCAAAAGCTTTGGACTTCACTCCCCATTGATCTCAGACAGACAAATGCTTCACTACTTTCAAGAAGAACATAAAGACCTATCTGATCAAAACTATTTTAGATTAGTTTTGTCATTTTAGCTGTTGTGATTATGTTTGCAATATTATCACAGCATCTTGAGCCTACATCATGTTTGTAAACTACATCATGTTTGTAAACTACATCATGTTTGTAAACTACACCATGTTTGTAAACTACATCATGTTTGTAAACTACATCCTGTTTGTAAACTACATCATGTTTGTAAACTACATCCTGTTTATAAACAACATCATGTCTGTAAACAGCGCTCTATAAATTAAATTATTGTTATTATTACATATTATGTGTCCTACTTATTTTGCCGATGTTTACGTGGAAAGAGTGAGGGATGAAGCTGTTAGTATTCTTCGCCAAGGCCTGAGCCTATGTTATCTGGTGGAAACATGTAATATGCTTACAATGTTGTTCAGATATAATGTTGATGTAAAACACTGTTGATTATATCATCTCATCATCACCATCATCATCTCATCTGTCCCTTGAATTTCGTTGTAGGGGGGCTTTCACAGTTCCCGTAACCAAATCCCTCCATTTTTTCCGGTCAGCAGTTGTTCTTAGAAGAATATCAGCAGTGGCGTAACTAGGGATTTGGGGCCCAGGAGGCTTGAACTCTTTAGGGGCCCCTGCATTTGACATTCGACATCATGACATGAGAAAGTGTTGTAATTTTTAATGTAAAAACACATTTAGGGACCCCCCCTACAGTGGGGGCCTGGGAGGATTTTCCATTTTCGACCTCCCCCCCCCACCCAGGCTACGCCATTGGACATCAAGAGAGGCCAGTCCATTCTTTTATATTGTCCAGCCAACTTTTCTTTAGACGACCCTTGCTTCGTGCTGCCATCACTGTACCTTGAAGGAGGACTTTGGAAATTGAGTCATGTCTTACAATATGACCAAACCAGCTCAGCTTTCATGTTTACATGATACGTTCATTAAAATAACGCATTTTCTAAAGTAAGGGGATACTACCGTACATGAAGGGAAGAAAACAAAAGAGTTTTTACTTTTACATGTCAACACTCTGAATATTTTTTTTTAATGCGACCCATTAACAATAACGATAATCCATGCGATGACAGGTAATCGATGAAAACGCCGCTTAAGATCTATGATGACAAATGAAAATGTCATTCTAATCAAACGAAACAATTTATTTTTTAAATATCTAATGCTGTTGAAGATGATAAGAGATGAATTAGAAAACAATATCGTGTTTTGTTTGAAAAGGTTATGGTTTTTGTTTCGTTTAAATCAACGTATGTTTTTTAATTATTTTACAGAAGCATTACATGCATACGAAAAGAATGAAAATGTATTTACAGTGGGGGAGACACGTGACTAGTTCTACAAACACATATGGAAAGTGGGGGAGGAGGGGGCAGGAAGGAGTGACGTGAAGGGAATGAAAGAGGAAAGACAGTTATTGATGGCAGAGCTTTGTTTGTTTGTTTGTATACAGGGCGGCTTAACGAGTGGTTTTTCTTTTCCTTATGAGTAAGTGTGTGTGTGTGTGTATGTGTGTGTTTGTGCAGTGCCGGCCTTACGAATTGCGGGGCCCAATTGAATGGATGTTTGCGAGGCCCCTCTTCACATTTTTTTTTTTTTACAAAAAACAACTATAACTGTTGATTAGATGATTATAATAAGTATCAACATGGCTTATACCACATACACAGGAAGCAACTCAAACGCAATAGGTGCCAGTGGTGTGATTAAAGTTACGTCTCTCGTACGATAGACTTAACAATAAATTGGGTAACCTTTTTTTTTCTGAGTCCTACCTCTTTAAAAGACTGTGAAAGAGCGATTACTGATAATGATATAGTTAATGTTAATTGCGGCGCCCCTGCCAGGCGAAGGGTCCCAATCTGGAGCAATCGCTAAAATCGGCCTAAGGCCGGCCCTGAGAGAGAGAGAGAGAGAGAGAGAGAGAGAGCAGAATCCCCTCAACGATATCTTGATATGAAATCATTTTTTTTCCTTCTTGTCTTGTTATTGTGTAATCACGTCACACCTTGGCCAGGATTTAAAAAAAACATCGAAATGCGAAATCAAAATTCTTCTTGCAGGAAAAAAAAAACGATTTAAATAAACAAAACAAAAATTACAACAAAAAAGCACGGTCCGGCCTAGATTCAGTAAGCAACAAAGTAGTATAGATAAAGAATAAAGAGGGATATGAACAAATATTGGGGCGATATAGGCGACCCTAAAAAAAAAAACCTAACAAATTGAAATATGGAAGATTCAGGAGAGATTGGAGAAGTCTTCGCATCGACTCGGTTTTATTGCCACTAGCTAATTGCCCGTATCTTTTCAAATACGTTTTGTAAAGTGTTTTACATGTTTCGGATGTTTCACATGTTTTAGATGTTTTACATGTTTCGGATGTTTTACATGTTTCGGATGTTTCCCATGCTTCGGATGTTCCTACAAAGTTGAAGATAATCAACTTACTACCTCAAACCTCCCGCTGGACAATAGAAGATTTCAGCAAGCAGGGTACGAACCCAAGACAATGGAACGGCAGTCCAGCATGCATAGCTCACGACAGTTGCAGAGCCAACTTCTGATACTTCTTTCATAGTGTTGTTATTTTGTGTTGCAAATTAATAGTGTTTACATGTCTTCTATTGCCGTTCGAAAAAGGGCAGAAATTATCCATTGCCTTTTGAAAAGCAAAGCTTTTTAACGCTTCCCATATTGTCACACCGGATGCACCATAAAACTAGCTATTTATAATTATCCGCCATAAACGAAAATCTTTACAAATTGTTGATTCGCGGTCGTTGTTGTGTAGTTTCTTACAGCTAGTACATTTAAACCTGTGTAGGGTATTATATTATAGTCTCAACGTAGTATTTGAACTAAACTTGAATGAACTTTTTATTTTAAAAAACTTTGAATATAAATTTTATTTGTAAATATACACAGCTTTGAACTGCCATATATATGTATGTAGAAAGGGAATCGCTCACAAGGTGCGGTATTTAGGGCATCACAAGGTGGATAAAGAAAACGCGTCAGGGACACCCTCAAAGCTTCTCTGAAGGCCTTCAGCATTGACCCAGCCACCTGGTAGACAGAAGCACAGGATTGAGCATCACATCATGGCGTCGCGTTGTGAAAACTGGTGCGAAATTTGCAGAGGACAGGAGAACAGCGCTGGCAGAAAAAAAAAAGCGCCATATGACACTAGACCAATGACACTAGCTCCAGCTGGAATAACCTGCCAAAAAATAGGCAGCCGAACATTCCAGGCTCACGTAGGTCTCCCCAGCCACATGGTGAGGTACGAATCCCCAAAATTGGTCATCATCGAACTACGATGGAAGAACTATATATAAAAGCACATGTTAACTATAGTGCTTTGCAGACCCGCTCTTCGAAGAACTTCAGTATCTGGTATTTTTTCTTGCCATTTGACATTCAATATTTTTCTTAGACATGTCGTGTGGAAGTGGTTCAGTTTTTTTTTTTCATGTTTTCTGTATACTGTCCACGTTTCTGAGGCATAGAGCAATGTAGGAAGGATGACAGCTCGATAGACCCTTAGCTTTGTATTTGTGGTGATACCTTGTCTGTTCCAGACATTTTTAGACAGTCTGCCATAGGATGCTCTGGCCTTGGCTATACGCAGATCGATTTCATTATCGATCTTTCCGTTTCTGGAGAGTGTGGTGCCAAGATATGTGAATCTGTCCACTGCGTTTATATAAAGTCCATTTATTTCGATGCTTGCATCCGATTAGGCGTTGCCTGGAGCAGGTAAATATAAGACTTCACTCTTATTTGTGTTAATGGTATGGCCAAAGTCTGAGCATGCTCTTGAGAAGTCATTGATGATGCTCTGCAGATCATTTTCAAAGCAGGCATTTAGGGCACAGTCGTCAGCAAATAGCAGGTCCCTGCTTACTTCTGTTTTTATTTTTGATTTGGCTTTGAGCCGCCTCGGGTTGATTAAATTATATTTTGTTATTTCTGTCTGCAAAGCATCCACACAATCCTGGTGCAGTGCCAGCTGTGATGGGCAGGACACGTCAGAATGGAAGACCGCCACATCCCTAAACGACTCCTATATAACCAATTAAGGAAGGAAGGAAAGCGCTCACAAAGCGGACAAAGAAAACGCTTTAGGGACACCCTCGAAGCTTCCCTGAAAGCGTTCAGCATAAACTCCGCCAACTGGGAGACAGAAGCACATGACAGAGCATCATGGCGTCGCGCTGTGAAAACTGGCGCACTAATCGCTGAGGACAAGAGAACAACGCTGGCAGAAGAGAAGCGCCAGAGAAGAAAAGCAAGGTCAAGGACACTAGCTCCAGCTGGAATAACCTTCCCAGTGTGCAGCCGAACATTCCGGGCTCACATAGGTCTCACCAGCCACATGAGGAGGCACAAAACCACGATGGACCAACTATATATAACTATAATACTTTAAACAAATCCTAACTCACCAAAACAATACACGTTCTCCTATAACACGTCTATACCTTGAAAGACAACTTTTGACAATGACTTATCATTTACAATATGACCAAACCAGCTCAGTTTTTGTCTCTTCAGTATAAAATAAAGGATCTCCTCCTTACTGCCAGTTAGAGTGTTAACTTGTAAGAGTACAAACTCTCTCTATATATTTTTGTCTTCTTTTAATAGTATCTGGTAACCAGAAGTTTCCATTGGCATTTATTCTTAGAGGCTTGAATTTTTCTTTCGGCCTCAGCTTTCAGTGCTCTTCTCATGAAGGAGGCGTAATGAATAATCAATTAGTTGATTGAATTAAACAATCTCAAATTAATCTATTTAGCGGAAAACATTAAAGCTCGATATTCTCAAGACTCAAGATTTCAAACAATGAATTGGAATCGATATTGATTAAAAACGAATCGATTATTGAACTGGAAATTACGGCTTTAAAATATTGAGGATTCTTGTCTCCCTATACAGACTTTTCGATGAATGGGCGGAAGAAGTAAAGCCCATCTGTTTCTATGGCCGACGGTTAACCCGGGTGTCCTGTGGCCACCACAACGACCGATCGTCAATGTATGTCAAGTATCCATCTAGCTAGGTGGACTGAGTGGCGTCCTAAAAATTGTATTGTTCAAAATTCTCGTCTTTACTAGTCTTCACTAGGATTCGAACTCGGGAGCTCTCGGTTTGGAAGCAGTGCGCTTCACCACTCGGCCACTACGCCCAAAGATGACCCCTAAACAGCATTCACAATGTTAGTAGGTAAACAAGTTGACCATTCCATTCAGCTTTGTTAGTATGGTGGGGTGTGTGGCTGAGAGGTAAAACCGCCTGGCTACCCATCAAGGGGCACGAGTTCAAAACCCCATTCGAGCTGAGTTGTGTTTGCTGAGCGCATACTGGATGCACGAAACCTTCTCACAGATATATCCCCCCGGGCCTGCCCTAGGCATAGGCAAACTAGACAGCCACCTAGGACCTTCGATTGGTCGGGGCCTCGCACAGGACTTGAATATTTTTTTTTTAGATAATCATGGATCAAATCTCAAACATAACAAAACTCTATGGCTCTATGTTTACTAGACTCGTTCTCAACGTAGCAGAACTCTATGGCTCTAAGTTTACTCGCCTCGTTCTCAACAAAGCAGAACTCTATGGCTCTAATTCTGCTAGCCTCGTTCTCAACATAGCAGAACTCTATGGCTCTAAGTTTACTAGTCTCGTTCTCAACATAGTGAACTCTATGGCTCTAATTCTGCTATCCTCGTTCTCAACATAGCAGAACTCTGTGGCTCTATGTTTACTAGCCTTGTTCTCAACATAGCAGAACTCTAAGGCTCTATGTCTGCTAGCCTCGATCTCAACATAGCAGAACTCTATGGCTCTCCGTCTACTAGCCTAGTTCTCAACATAGCAGAACTCTATGGCTCTCTGTCTACTAGCCTAGTTCTCAACATAGCAGAACTCTATGGCTCTATGTCTACTAGCCACTGTCAGATCCAGAACTTTGGAGTGGGGGGGGGCGATTTTTTTCCAAACCCTAACTGTAACGCCCAGTAAACCCTAACCATATACACAAACGTGCGTACAGCATATATATATATATATAATAATAATAATAATAATAATAATAATAATAATAATAATAATCTATATATATTCGGTATATGAGAATAAAAAAGACTGTTTCTCAATCTTCGGCGAAAAAAAACAGTCATGTTGAGGCTCTTTCTCTTGCAAGTTTGGCGGTCTGGGAGAGCGCTGTAAGCTTCCTCAGTGGGGCGAAGCCCCGACGCCAAAAGCGTTTTCTTGCATTTTTCACGGTTGAAACGCATTCTCCTGATATCTAAACCTCATTACATGTACTTTTTAGAGGGGTTCGGGGCGAAGCCCCAACGTCAAAAGCGTTTCTTTGCATTATTCACTGCAGAAACGCATTTTCCTAACATCTACAGCTCATTATTTATCAGTGGGGTTCGGGGCGAAGCCCCGACTCCAAAAGCGTTTTCTTGCATTTTTCACGGCTGAAACGCATTCTCCTGATATCTACAGCTCATTACTTATTAGAGGGGTTCTGGGTGAAGCCCCTACGCTAAAAGCGTTTTCTGGCATTCTTCACTGCAGTAACGCATTCTCCTGACATACAGCTCATTATTCATTCTATTTTAAAGGAACTTTTGAATAATATGGAAAAATATTCAAATATGAATTTATAGTCCCTTAATACATTGCAAATACAACCGATTTGTTCTTTGAAAAGATAAGATACCCCACATATTTAGATTAAGGCTTTGAGGATCGCCGCCGAAAAAAAAAAATTCGATTAGTAATATTCAATAAAATTCAAGCATAAATTGTGTCCTAAATTTTTTTAACTAGAAAAATATGAGATAGAGTAAAGGTTGGAAAAAGTCGACTAAGAAAAGATTATCTAACTTTTGAACTTATCTCAACCGTGACTGTTATATTGAAAATTTTCGTTTGAATTATAACTTTTCCAAAGCAAAGTCTTTCTTAAAAGAGTTATGATAAATTCATGTGAAATTACTCAAACTCTGTCTGGAAAGAAGAAGGGTGGTAAAATGAAAACGATTAATCCTCGCTTTTTATAATTTCTGCTAATGATTGCATTTTGCATTAAAGAATAGGGGTTGGGCGACTCGATATAAGAATTTACTTTATAGCATACTAGCCTGACATTACCCGCGGCCTGCGGGTCTAAGTTTGTGTTTACTAATCTAGTGGATTGGATTTAGATGTATGTTAAACTTAGCTAATGATCCTTTCAAGCTTTTTCTCTTTCGCTACGAAAATAAAATTAGGTTTGCGAAAATGGGTTTACGCGAAGCCGATACATTCATATCTATTAAAAATGAAAAGAGCGATAGCTTTGTTAAATGAATGGGATTATAAAGTGAACAATTAAACGAAATAATTTTTAGTACGCGATTCATGAATGAATATAGATCTAGGCCTATCTCAACTCGGCTTCGCAGCTTTCGTAAACGAATGTAGTCTCTTAAAAATGCTTTAGAAAACCAAATTTGAATGTTTATTTGATCAAAATATGAAATTAATGGACTATTATTAGTATTGTTATAAACCTGGTGGTGGCACAGATGGGGGTAGTGGTGTGAGTGTAGTCAGCCGACGCAAATCGCCAGAGGCCAGCGCTAGACGAGCGGTCAACCATGATGAGTTACGACGGTCAGCCGAGTTTCAACAGGACGGTTCGGGAAGGATCGCCGTCGTGAACAAAGCTCAGGAGCGTCACGAGGGATGTAGTCATCTGACCACCTAGAAACGTCGAGCGGCGTTCTGTTCGGTTCGAGAAGGCCAGTAGGGACCCTATATAAGAGCGGAGGTGTCGCGGTCAAGACGGTTGAGAAAAGGGGCTCAATACAGCACGGTCCACGAGAGAAGGTTCACGACAGGGGTTCAGAGCCCGGTTCAATACAGTCCGGTCGACTACAACACAGTTCGGCGGTGTGGTTCTGTACGGAGCATTACGACGGTTCAGTGCGGAGTACTGTCAAGTACAGTTGAGACGACTGGCGTCTTGATCTTGGTCTGTGATCGAGTCCGACACAACGAGCCTAGTGTGTGAAGTCAGTCCTGAACTGTTGAACCCAGTGCAAGCCCGAAACGAGACGGAGAGGCCAGTGCAAGAGTTGATACGGCTGTACGGTGTTATCGGAGAGATATTTGTACAGTGTACTTGCTGCCAATTGTACAGTATTGGCTGTTATTTATTCAACTATTAAAGTGTTACGTTACTCTGGAGCCCTGAGTTGTCAAGTTCTTTAAGTTGGTGGTGTATGGTGCAGTGAGATTCGTAACAGTATGTTCATGTGTTAAAGTATAAAACTATCTGTGCGAAGAGAAGTTTTATCATCTTAGAGTTTAATTAGAGTTGTAGATCTAGGGATGGGATTATAAAGTAAACAATTAAACGAATTAATTTTTAGTACGCGATTCATTACGATATTGTCTAATGAAAGAATGTTCGCCAGGAAATCTGTAGTCACAGATATCAGGAACTAATTTATGTAAAAAATACTTTTGAAACACAAAATTGAAGTTAATTTTATTATAATGAAATCAATGGATCTTCTTTTGTATTTTCATGTGTTAAAGTAAAAAACTATCTGCGCAAAGTGTATTTCTTAAAATTAGATCTAGGTCTAAATCCTTTCGATCTTTTCTCATGTCAATATTGTTAACCATGGCCTAGATCCATAAAATACTATAGCTGTAATAGAGTCGGACAACTTTATTTTTTTTTAGGGTCTTAAGTTTGTTTTAGGGCTACAATACATACACTACGGTCTAAGTTGGTACCCAATGAACATTTCTGCTAAGTTTTATCAAGATTGGTCAAGCGGTTTTGATGTCTATAAGTCACATACATACACCTCATATTCTACTTTATAATATAAGATATAAATTATATTAGTGATAGATTTTTTAAATTTCGTAATTTCTTACTATAATACAAAAAGAAAAAGTATTGGTTTGTCCGATGGGGGGAAGGTGATTGCATCTATCGCACTTCCACCTGTTTATATTATATAGATATTCGACTAATTTTGTTCACATACTATGATTTCTCCATAAAAGTAGGACCGCCCCCCCCCCCCCCCACTCAAAGGGTTTAGATGGGAAGTAGAGGTATTCGCTCCACCACTTCCAATCGGCCAACAGGTGAACGACATAATATAAAGACATTTAAAATACCAATAACAAGTTTTAATCATATAGATATTTAATTGATTCTGTTAGCAAGCGGTGATTTCTACAAATCAAAGGACCGCCCCCCCCCCACTCGAAAGTTTATGGGGGGGGGGGCGGATTGATGCCATCGCCCCCTCCCGACCCTACCAAATCGGCCAAAATACTAAAAAGGGGGGGGGGCGAAATAATCTAAAAATAGGTTAAAATATAAATAATTAGTATATATTATTAACATAAGTAATAAATTCGTAAACAAATTGTGTGAATCGATCGCCCCTACCGCGCCCCCCTGGACCCGCTAGTGCTACTAGCCTAGCTCTGGAAGTCTCTACTATGATTCAAAGTTTATTTGCGAATCTAGTTCGTCCATTGTGGTTCGAAGATGAGCAATTTTGTCATCCAGGGAGCTTAGTGCTTTGCACTGGTGTTTTGTGTTCTCCTCATGTGGCTGGTGAGACCTATGTGAGCCTGGAATGTTCGGCTGCACACTGGGCAGGTTATTCCAGCTGGAGATAGTGTCATTGGCCTTGCCTTCTTTCTCTGACGTTATCTTCTGCCAGCGCTGTTCTCTTATCCTCAGCAATTTGTGCGCTAGTTTTCATATCGCGACGTCATGATGCTCTGTCATGTGCTTCTGTCTCCCAGGTGGCTGGCTAATGCTGAAGGCTTTCAGAGAAGCTTTGAGGGTGTCCCTAAAGCGTTTGCCAATAGACTACATGTGTGAGAAGATCATTGTTTCTTTCTTTTGATGAAATGTCAAAACATTATTTCCGATCAGGTGGCCATGACTAATCCACGAAGCACATTTACATTTGTTGATTTAGATATAAGACTAAGACTAAGACTAAGACTAAGACTGCTTTATTGATCCTTACTGAAATTTGTTGTGGTAACAATGACTCTTTTCTCATATAAAGAAAACACCAACAGAAAAATACACATAAATACAACAGACCACATAAAGAGTTCATTCAGTGACTACACACAGGTATCTTGGTGCATTTCATGTTCCCTGATCAATGAATGGCGGTGATAGAGTCTGACCGAGTGAGGTACGAACGAGTTTTTGTATAGACACGGGATATATAGTTTTCGGTCTTAATTTTGTGTTTTTCTATTTCATTTGGGTTCACCCTATTCATTTCGCCTAAGGCTTTCCTATTCGCTTTGCCTAGGGCCTCCAATGACCTAAGGCCGGCCTTGTCCCCCACTGTGATTTGACCACAGTCCTTTGAGCATGTTATAAGTAAAAAAGTTGCGCTATACAAAAGCAATAAAAAAAAAATGAGTCTTGTACATTCTCTGGAGCCTCACCCCGTGTAACTAGATGAAACTAAAGACAAAAGGTAAACTCAAGAGTCTTAACAAACCTAGCAATGTACTTCTTTCATTGCAGTGGAGGTCTAGACTAGAAATACACAAATTGTCTGGAACATCACGTGACTAAAGTAACCAATGAAAACGAAGTCGTGATTTCCCAACTAAATATATACCCCATTGTGCCGGACGTAAAGAAAAAAAGGAATACATTACTTAGTCATACGGAAGCTTTTCCACTAGAAGTATCCTACATTAAAACCCCAGGCCATCACACGAGTGTTCTCTAAAGATTCCTTTTACCCACCCGCTAGATTCAAACATCTTCATGAAAAAAACAAAACATTCAACACGTAGAAAAGAAAAACCCAACTAGTAGAGAGTCTCTTGAGGCCAAGTTTTTTTTTGGTTCCAATCCTGTGACTTGTAAGTGACAGCGAGTGCCACTTATAGAGGGAACTGAAATATTCCTGATGGAGATCACGAAAGAACAAGCCGACAAGGCCTGACATCTTACCACCAGGCTAGTTTCGCGATGCCGTCTGCTTCAAAGAACAGAAACTACTTGGAGGGAATGGCGGTGTTTTTATTGAAATTACTTTCACACCAGGGATGGAAGGAGAATTTGTTCAAAACCAACTTCTTATTTTCCCGCTCTTTTTTCATTTCTTTGTCCTTGTGTCGTATTTCTATAGCAGTGTTTCCCAAACTTTTGACCTATGTGTATAATGCTGAGTACCCCTTGCTTCGTCCCAACCACACTTTATTTTATAAACAGAACATAATAAATGGTTATTTAAAAAAATGCCGTGGCTTAACCTTTGATCCTGGCATTGTCCTATTACTTAACTATTAGGATTAAACCTAGGCTTAATAGTAGAGTTTAAATCATTGATTAACATCTATGATTTTTTGAACCAGGGACACGCGTAGGACGTAATCATCTTCTTTTTTTATAAGATAAAAGATAAGATAAGATTAGGTACATGGAGTAAAATAAGCGCTAGGTTTACGTTAAATCTGTATAAGTCTAATTGCCCAGGGCGCTTCATTGAGAACACATATGTCTAGCAGCACTGATAAGGAAAGAGGCAGTTCTTCGCAGAGTTTCCCTGTCTCCATACCAGCCAACTCTCCATGCTGACCAGACATTTCCACAGGGTCACTAGTCACTATCATTGTGCAGCACCGTGCATTACGGTACACCCTTGAATTTTTGTTACCCCAAAGCGCTCTAACAGTACAAAAAGCAGGACTCGCGCTCCTTTACAAGTTTCTGGCGTCTTTGTTTATACAATGGATCGAAAAATCTGTTGAATTAATTGCAGAATACTAATCAATTAAAAATGACATAAACGCATTTAATAAAATACACGAAGGCGAGTTAGGACTATCCGCCCGTTACTGACCTACCTGCGCCACACGTACCTCTAATGCCGTTCGTATTTTTGTAATGACTAGTGTCGCTCGTTAAATAAATTTAATTTGCGCCTTCATATTACTAGAATGTTGCATGTTTCGTGTGTTCAAGACGCTTGGACAATGCACTTCAGCTCAGAATGCAAAAAAACGCTTGACAAACCCATTCCATTTTTTTAAATCTATTTTTAGTTTTTAGTTTTTTAAGAGCCAAATAATTACTCTGTTTTAGGCAATGACTAAGACTAAGACTGCTTCATTGATCCTTACGGAAATTTGTTTCTATTACAAGGACTCTTTTCTCATATAAAGAAAACACAACAGACAAATACACATAAATACAACAGACAACATAAAGAGTTCATTCAGCGACTACACACAGGTATCTTGGTGCATTTCATGTTCCCTGATCAATAGAGGTGATAGAGTCAGCTGTATAAAGGAGGAATTGTCTTTTATTTAAAAGTTTTTTTAATATTTGACTTGTTTCAACTATAGTCTCACTAATCTATTCACAATAACCTACAAAGGTCATCTGTTTTACTGTAAACTCCTTATTGAGTGACATTGGATTGTACTTATTAAAATAATTAAAGATGCCTTGTTTTACTTGAGTTGTTGTACTACTTATTGTCGCGTGTGGTTACTAAATGAGTGCTGCAGTTTTTATAGCACAATAAACATAAAGATTCAGAAATGGACGCCTGAATTAGAAGATGACATTTATTTGACATAAATATTAACATATTGGCAAGTCCAGCCATCAAAGAATACAAGAAATTCTCCAATAATAATCCCATAATATATTAAGCACAATAAGCACACATCTGTTTATATTTGCTAAATTACATCTTTATGCGTCTCTCATTTCAAAATCATGGTAACTACGTATTACTACTCATAGTATTACACATTCATACTCTTCAAGAATATGGCGACTATTGCTGCCCTAACCACGTGGTTAACTCCCAGAATTCTTGATGAGGTTTTACTTTCACGTGAAACACAACAAAAAGTTATACTTCGTGATTCCCACTAATTCATGTCACAAATCATGATGTGACATTTACGTATTTCAGTAATTCAGAGTTTAAGTTTCTTATTACTCACGTTCAAGTCCTCAAAATATGGGAAATTATTCTTAAACAAAGCTACGAACTTTTTGGCCTGGGAGCCATTTGAATTTTCGCGTTTCGCGGACCACAGTCTCAGCCACAATAAAAAAAAAATCGTCGAAAGCCAAACCGTTGCTGATGGTGGCTTGGTGGTGTGGTATGCATTCTGGAATGTCGTTTTGGCGGTCTCGGGATCGAACCCTGTCTTCCTGAGGGAGGTTTGATTTGGGGTGTAATAATCTCCCCTTCTGAAGGAACTTCTAAAAAATGTAAAAAAAAAAAAGTAAAGTGCAGTGCTCAGAAATTTCAAACAGGCAGATAGCACAATGTGACAGTCCGGGTATGGAACGCGGGTCGTTGTTTGAATATGATTGTGCTAATTAGATCTACCGTTATTGAAGATACAGTTCCACACTTCAGAAGCCAGCCTATAATACATTGATCCAACAGTACCCGAGAAGGCACTGTGATCGCAGCTACATTGTCATAAATAAATAGAAAGAGATATATTTATGTATATATAGAGAGAAATAAAGAGAAAATATACTCGTATATGAGACTTAAGAGCCTATTTATCAATTCTATTACAATTATGACTGTATACATTTATATGCTTGTATTCTCCAGGAGTGGAACACTTTATGGGCTAGATCTGAAATGTTCAAGAAGAACTGAGAACTTCGCCTTTGAAAATGTAAAAAACAAAACGAGAAAGCACGCTCAGAAGTTTGTGGGCACATTTCAGAGTTGCCTTCACATTTATGATATCAAACATGGCATTCTTGACAACTTTACTCGTGGTACTAGCTGGTAGGTATAAGTAATCTAGGTTTTTCTAGGTTTAAATGATTGGTTTTGACAGTACAGTGTATGGCGTTTTCTACGTATCTTTGTAATGTTAGATTTTGTAACTACATAACAGTATGTACTTTAAATTTAGTGTAATCCTATATTTAAAATTTAAATGACTCTATATTTGTTTAAATTATCTAAAGAAGGAAATACTACATCTTGGCTAAATGCCATAGCACATTATTGATTTATGGATCGATTTTGTAGCAATTGCAATTGTTCTGCTTTCTCTCTCTCTCTCTTTCTCTCTTAATCTCTCTCTCTCTTTCTCTCTCTCTCTCTCTCTCTCTCTCTCTCTCTCTCTGTAATTGTGCTCTTACATCACGAAACGTTTCGACTAAATTTGTCAAAATATTGTTTAGTTTAGATTTGCTAAAGATATGAACACATAACTGTCTCAATGAAACCAAGAACTAATACATTTAGTTTGACCAAAAAAAAATCTATAACCATGTCACCAATCTACATGAAAACTAAGGAACATTCTGGACATCGGGACATAGTTCAAGAGAGCTGTCCTTACGACTTTAGTGGCGGCACAAGACATAAATTTAGTGTGGGCGAGGTAAAGTTTTCGAGGCCCGCTGGAGTCACAAAATATGGAGATTATAAGATAATAAACACTTGTGGCTCTGAAACATTTATTTATAAGAAATTTCTTGATGGAAAACAAAAATAAACAGAAATTTTCTTCATTTAGACTTACTGAAATTATTTAGAACAGTATCTTACGTTCATCCTAGAAGCTCTTGCTGCTTTCATGGAGAACACTGCCAAAACTGGAAGTCTTTACTGATCCATTGCATGTCTTAAATATTTTTTTATTATTATTTTTAAGTTTGAAAAGCATCTTTTAGCAGAAATTGTACTTACAGGTATTTGTAAAAAAAAATATTCTAGCGAGAATGTAAATATGTTTTGGTAACTTAATTTCTTTTATGTATTGGAGTAGACGCTAAATTATATAATAATGTATAAGAATTATGTTAACTAGGGCTCACGTTTTGCAAGTCTTCATCTAATTCTTTAATGGTAAGGAGTTCTTTTTTATCTCACTCATAGGCAGCAATGTTTGTGAATCTTAGCAATTCTTTTATATTTCATCTTTTGGAATATTTTTTAAACTCACTTGAAACAGAGAGAAAACCAAAATTTTCAAAGGATTTAAGGACACATATAGAATCAATCATAATATTGAATAACTACTTTAAATCGGCTCTTAGATTATTGTAATGGTATATCTCAGCCTTCAAAATTAAGATCCTGGTCTTATCGGTAACACTTTCATTTTTGAAGTGTTTGGCCTGATCTTAATTATCTTCTTTTTTAAAATCTCAGATTTATGAGATAATTGCTGTCTTGTCAATAAATGTATGACTATGTAATTTTACTTTACATACATTTACGCAAAAGCTTATGTAAATTATTTAAATTACGTTGTGCAGATTAACATAAATTGGAGGAATAAAAAAAAAAACGAAAATATTTTTGTACAGGGCCTACTCCTTGGGTTGAAAATAAAAACACAGTTATAAGTAAGGTGTAAATTCGTTTATTATCCGGCATAAACTGCTATTTATTTGTATTCTAGATCTATATATCGTGCACAGATTTTGAAAAAGTTAAGACGAATAGAGCCATAGACACATGGGCGTAGCCAGGATTTTTTTTCGGGGGGGGGGGAGGGGCTTGGAGGGGATTTTTCTCCCCCCCCCCCCGCAGCGAAAAAAAAATGTATATGTATGTATGTGTGTGTGTGTACATAATCCTTATTACATTATGACCTTTCATTCTTTCGGAAGACGTTTATTGTGCCCTAGAATAGGTTCTTCCTGTAGTTATTGGAAAAAATTTTTGACTCTCCGCCATTGCTAGCAAGGGGCCTGGGGGAGCGTTAGGAGCTCCCCCAGCGCAGGGCGAAGCCCCGCCGCCAAACACTATTTCTGGTATTAAAATCCAACAAAATGCATATTCTGAGGTATCTACAGTGCATTTTCCTGCTATTAGAAAGTTTTATTGCAAAACTTAATGTGCTATTCTTACTGACTTAGACCCTCCCGCGCCGTTCAGCGCATTTGCCGTCAAGCTTTCTCCACAAAAATCTGTCACTGGTAATGTCTGAAGCTTCTTCCCACCTGCTCTTAGGACCTCCATGAATGTGTGGAGCCAAGTTATACTAGGATGTCATTGCAACTCTTCTTATGCGTAATTCATTTTGTCGGAGAACATGTCCCACAAACCTCATGCGACGCTCTGTCACAATCTTACCAAGGGGTCGACTCCAAGTTTGTCATAGGATGTCCTTGATTTAGATCCGATCTCTATAACTGACTCCTAAAATCTTTCTTAGCCATCTTTGTTGAGCCACATTAGTGTTTTTCAATTTCGGCAGATGACTATTCACTGCAGTTTATTAATGGAACCCCGCCACTAGTAGAAATGTCTAACCTCTCTTGAATACGCTCTTGGAATTAGGTTTTAGATTTAATATCGAAAAGAGATGTTTTATCGTCAAAATCATCTGTTGGGGGTTTTAAACTAAAAATCTCTGGAGTTATTGTATTTTTTTTATTCAAAATCCCATTTAGCTACGGTCATAGATTTTGGTAACTGTAGTTTGCTTTAGAATAATGTTGAAGATAGAGGTTTTCCATCTCAAAACGTTCCGTAAGGGTATTTTAAACTCAAAACCATCTGGAGGGGTTTTAAACTTTAAAAAAGAACAGCCATCTATTGGAGAGGGGTTTAAACTCAAAACCCCTAATTGGCTTGGCTACGCTCAAATAATTTTAGTGTGTAATTTGTTGTTTTTTTTATATTATTTATTTATTTTTTGCATCAAAACCCCATTTGGGAACGCTAATAGCATTTTGAGTGCGTAGATCGCTTTTTTTTTTAAATGAAGGTGTATTTTTTAGCTTCAAATCCGCTGGCGGGGGTTTAAACTCAAAACCCATTTGGCTACGCTCAAAGATTTTAAAGTGTGTAATTAGCTTTTTTTTATATTGAAAATGTATTTTTTAGCTTCAAACTCCGCTGGAGAGGAGTTTAAAATCAAAACCCCTTTGACTACACTCATAAAATTTTGAGTGTATAATTTTTTTGTTGTTGTAATATTGAAGAGGTATTTTTTACCTTCTAACCCAGCTGAAAGGGGATTTAAACTCAAAACTGAGTCAAAACATATTTAGCTACGCTCATAACATTTTGAGTGCGTAATTTTCCCTTTTCATATCGAAGAGGGGGTTTATCGTAATTTTTGGAGGGTGTTTTAAAATCAAAATCTTCCTTAACTGTGCTCTTGGAATTTGGGGATTGTCGTTTGCATTTTTTTTTGTCTTGTTTTATAGAAGAGGGGGATTTAACTGCAAAACCCCCCGGTATGGGGTTTTAAACTCAAAAACCCCTGGTCGGGGTTTTAAACTCAAAACCCCCTGGAAGGGGTTTTAAATTCAAACGCCCCAGATAAGGATTTTAAACTCAAAACCCCCTGGTAGGGGGTTTTAAAAAAAAACATTGGCTGTGCTTGGGCAAGTGATGATTTAGTATTAAAATCTAACCTAAAATAAACAAAATCAAAGGAAAAAATCAGTCACTTAATTTCGATCCCCCCACCTGCGGGGGGGGGGGTTCATTTCGGGGAGAGGGGTTTAAACCCCCCCCCCGGATACGCCCATGCATAGACATTATTAAAAATTAGGTCAGACCACAACCAGACCTCTTGTATTCTAATGTTATAAAATCACATGATTTCAAAATAACTACATTGAATTTCGACTCGCTTTCTAGCAGTTGTGAAGCAGGATTACACAGACAATGCATATAGCCATCAATTTCCGGGGGGAATTACAAGCTAGCGAGTCTAGTCTGACTTATTGTACGTGTCGAGAGAGCGCAAATGTTTATAGAGTAAAGGAAAAAAAATTAATTCCACAATCTTTATGATTTAATTAATTTATTTATTTGTGGCGCGAGGACCCTTGGACAGCCCAGGTCGCCTACGCCTTGCGCCGTCTCTGATTATGATGATAACATGCTTTAAAATCTCACAGAATGTTTGCCAATGAAAAAAAAACCCAGCTCTCTTTTTAAAGTTCCTTTTTTTTAACAACTGCCTTTAAGAAAAAAATTCCAAAACTTACCAATGACGTATTTAGTTTTCTTTTTTTTGTTTACGGGCATGTGGCTGTGATATTGATAAGGCTGTGTTACGGGCATGTTTCTGTGTTATTGAAATGGCTGTGTTATGGGCATGTGGCTGTGTTACAGGCATGTGGCTGTGTTATTGAAACCCCGAGTTTAAATCCTTTTGGATTTGGTTTTCAAATAACAACACCATAGATTGACTTAGCTCTAGTAGAGACGGCGTTGTTGGGCAGGGTTGTGATACAGTGCCAGGCAGATCGGATTAAAAGCGTTCACTTCTTTGTTAGACAAAACAAATACATTTTTTTATTCAGAAATCTCTACACCCTTCCAATATTAATGATCACCTTCCCATATCCCTTAGTCTGTGAAACCGTTGGAGGCAAACAATTGATCCGTTTTAATAGAATTTATGTCCCGTCTATTATTAATGATGGCTTCCCATTTCTCTGTCTGCCTCATCTTCTTCTTCCTGGTACTATTCCCTGAAGGAAGGTCTTTGCGAGCCCCGAGGACCTTTTGATATGGCCATACAAATTAAGTTTGCGTTTTTAGACAGTGGTCGGTAGGTCATCATAATGTCCTATATCCATTGCCATATCTATGCTGTAATATTCAATCACCAAATTTAAACAGATGTTAAAGGTTTTTCAATTACTTTTTCACCTCACTCAAATCTACTTACAATCTCCATTCAGTCTACATATGTGACATTATATGTCTGGAATACACCATTCTCTAAAAATAGCATCCCGATTCATTCTATTACAGCAGTCAATACATATATAATATATATATATGTATATATATATATAGATATATATATATATATAGTCCCCCCCCCCCCAGGTATATTGGCCACACAATATAATCATAGACATTCGTTTCTGCAAATGTACATTTCTTCTTTTGATCTTATTGACTATGTTTTATAGAGGATACTTTTACACTATTATTATTCTCGCGGCAGAGGGGGGAGTAACTGGCGCCTAAACCAGCAAGTATTCATCTCATTTACACGAGACAACCCATAGTTAGGCCATACGTCTACAATACATGCTATTATTGTGGGTTTTTTTTTTCTTGCAAGGACATTTATTCTATTCCAAGATGTTATGTCACCCAACTTTTATCCCCCATCACCCGTCCCTCCCTTTTTTTTCTTCTTCCTGCTAGCTGTAGAAATAACGTAATGAGCAATGAAAGACTTAACCTGATCAAATAAATGACGCAGGTCTCGGCTGTACGCGTTCTCTCTCCCCCCCCCCCATCCCAATAACACGTTTATCATTGTTGATCACTTCATTCTCACATCTGTTGCGGGGTTTCTTTTGTTGTTTTTTTTCTGTGGGTTCGTCAAGTTTAAAAAATAAGTGATAAACAAGGGCAGACCAACAAGGATGTTTGTTTTATAGAGTTACTTATCTTGGCAACGGTGGCTGAGTGGTTAAGCGCTTGGCTTCCGAAACTGGGGTCCTGTGTTCTAGGATTTTGAATTTCGGGATTTTGAGGGCGTTCCTGAGTCCAGCCAAATGTAATGGGTAACTGACTTTAGTTAGGTAAAGTAACGGCGTTTGGTCGTTGTTCTGGCTACATGATACCCTGCTCGGTAACCTTTGGTAAAAGAATTGCTAAGTTTAATAAGTTCTGTCATACTTAACTGCTACATTTACACACAAAACAAATGTTTACTTTTTTTTAAAGAGAAAAATATATTTAGTATGCATATAAATTGGTCATAATTTAAAACAACAATTAATAAGTAGTATTTCATACTATCGCGTGAACTGAAGCTGCATATAATGGCCATATAACACTTAACTAAAGGATTTTTTTTCTTTTTACGGGAGTGTATTTTTCTTGAGGATTTGAATAAGAGATTGACCCTTTACAAAACAATTAGATCAATTAGATATTCATTACAATTAGATCAATTAGATATTCATTATAAGACATCATTTATGCCAGGTACACATCTAACTTCACATTCACTTTCACCTATTATTTGGTCTGCTGGACCGTTGGGGCACCACACAAGATCTGTCAACCTTCTTTCTCCATTCTTCTCTGTCATTTGTTTTTGATAGAATTTCATTCTGCTGTTCTATCTGAAAATATTGAAACCTGTCTTTTTACCTGCCTTAGTGGACCACTTCGGCGGCCGATTTTGAGTTTGTGTTTCCACACAAACTGTCTTTGTAACCTTGTTTTTAATTATGTATCATGTTTTGTTTGGTACAATGTTTAGTTTCAGCTAGATCCAAAAATGGGTGTGGGAGAAATAGCGTGTACAGACTTTTACCAGACAGACAGATAGACAGACAGAGTGTGTTGATATAAGCTTTGTAAAAATACGGGTAGTTTCTGCTAGTTAGAATACTTTTCCATTTCAACTCATTTTCTTTTTTTCTATATTTTAATACCTATTTTTAAATTAAGATTTTGGAGGCACCCTCCCCCCCCCCTCCTCCTTTATATGACGAGGCCATGGTCGACTCCACTGTCTGCACTGTTGTGAATCCCGGTCATATCGATAATGAAATGACAGCGGGGTACTTCATCTATATCACATGAACACTTACAAATAAATATAGACGACTTATCTGTACTATAAAAGTCTATTTTTGTTTTTTTTTAAACTGATTTTATTTTCATTTGGTTAATCGCATTTTCAGTTACGCCCCTGCACTCTCTTGTTAAAAGTACTGAACTTTTGTTTTAACTTGATTGACTCAACCTTCTTTACCGAATCAGACAGTCAAAGTTGGACTTCATTCAAGGGAGATAATCAATCAACTGTAAGACAAGAGTTATTTTTTGTAAAGGACATTTAGTTGCACGTTTTTTATTAGTAGAATGAATAGGGAGGTCTGGGCATTCAGTTACTTCCCTTGTGTTACGTCAACATGTTCTGATTGTAACGTTTTAGTTTGTGTTAGGCGCGTGTTTTAAGATCTAGAGCTGTAGGAAAGCTTTTCTCAAACTGTGAGTCACCACCCTCTCCCCGCCTAGAAGGAGCGCGTCATGCTGACTAGGTCGCTCTAAGCGAGACCAATCGTAGTAGAAGGCCTGAACACCGGCCTGCAACGTCACAACATGTGGGCAGTTGAGACGAATAGCTCTTTGCCACGTCACAGGTCTGTACGGCCTAATGTACGAAGTTGTGAACGATTACTTCAATTAGTGTTTTCGGCGTAAGTAGCCTTGACCTTAAAGCTATAGTGCAAAGTCTAAAGCCTTGTTTTAAAAGATTTGAAGTCCTTGAGAAATGTGCGTGAAGGTTCTCTTGTTTTTATTATGTACTGACGAATTAGTTTTCTTTGACAGAACGAATTAATCACTATTAGTGCGTCTGACATAAAGACATGTTGATGTAGGATGTCACACCTGAGTTGTAATCAAAGCCATTTTAACGGATGACATGATATATTACATCGTCTGTCGGCAAATTTTGCTTACGTCTGGTGTCAGTTTCAAAATTTAGTTAAATATTGACACTGTTGTTGTGGTTTCAAGGTCTCTTCGAGACTGCAAATTAGTGAAACCACTACTTTATCTATTTTCCCATCACTTTGTAGTCTTCTTCTGTGAAATCAGCCCATAATACCTAGCGTCATTTTAACACAGTAGCTTCCGCGTGCGCTGATCACTTCATTCGGCCAGTTTCCTTGATTCTCCTAGCGGCCTACTTTGAGTAAACTTTAAAGTATATCTGACATTCAGTGAAAATATAATAAGCGCTTGGAGAACACTTTCATTATAAAAGTAAAATATGGTGAATGCATTCCTTCAAGATAGATATGTTGGTCAGTTGTTATAGAGTGTGTGTGTTTGTCTGTGTTTTTATGTTGACGATGAGAAGAAGTTAGCGATTGGTTGGTGGCTGTGCAGTGTGAATGATGCAAGATAAGCGGCACTGTCGTAAGCTGTCTTGTGTACGCCAGACGAGACCATAATGGCAGAGTGTAAAGACGTGTTTTATTGTGAGATTTCTTTAAAACATAAGTATATTTCATTTCATCTCGAGTTAACGTTGTCTATATTGTAATACAAGTTATACTTAGTTTTGTTCAAGACGCTTTATTTCATCATTTTAAAATATAATACACCTACAGCCAGGGCCGGTCCTAGCAATTGCTGGGCCCTATGCGAAACGGCTTGCGCGTTGCCTAGTATGGGTAGGGATAAGGATAATAAGTGAAAATAAAGGTTTTTATAAGAAAAAAACATTCGTCTTTGCATTTTATTCATTCTTAACTAAGTACAAAATCACAATCAAATTAACTTTACTTTACGAGCCTTTCGTGTAGCGAAGTGATACAGTATATCATCAAATTTCTGTTTCCTACTTAGATCACGCTCAATAGCTAGAATTGCAAATTTGTTTCATTCTAGATTAGTTTGATGCGCGAGAAGCTTTTTTTCACAAGATACCACAGTTACAGGTATTGTTAAACAAATTCTGAGTGCAACAAAGTAGTTTGGAAAAGCAGTGTAACTTTCATTAGTGGACAGATAAGCTAAAATTTCTACCGGGATTTTGGTGATACTTGGTAGAATATGCCTTAAAGATTCCATTTTATCTGCTAATTCTAGCCCACACATATCTGCTGACTGGTCTGTTGATAACGTCAATTCTTGCTCGAGGCTCGCTGTAAACTTTCGTATGTCATCAAGCTAAAGGCTCTTGAAGCTGACAAGAAACCAAAATAGATTGTGATTTGATTTCAGCTGTTTCTATCTCGGCTGCAAGGATTGAATTGTAATGTCCACAATTCTGTTGAAGCAACTTATCCTGTTGTCAACTTCAACATTTCCAGATGTGAAGTTTTCCCCACATTTGACGTTTGGCTGAAAAGATTGCAAAACATCCATGTTTTCAGCCAACTCCTTTTCTATCTCTCGAATCTGAACAAACCCATCAACTCTCAGTTTCTTTAGCCAAGTCATCAAATTATTGTACGAGTTCATTGCAGTGCTCAGACCTACTGTTTCACCTTGCAGTTCTTTACTCACAAAATTGACTCGGAAGAGCACGTCGTACCATAACACAAGTGACACTAAGACTTTGTACTGCTTCAATGTTTCCTACAGTGTTTCTGATTCACTTTTAATCATCGCATTATTAGTCTCTCCAGCTCATTCATCGAGTGTGTCACAAATTTCAGGCAATTGATTACGAAGTGCTTTGACACTATTCTACACTCCCACCTCGTTTAGCACTGAGGTTTTACACACAGAATGGAAACATGTTTTCTGAAGAGTGACCATCTCATTGTAGATGTTGAATAGATCGCGTACACGCGTTGTAAAGTTCCAAATAAGGTTAACGCATCAGGTCAAGTTTTGACCATGTCTGCTATCACCAGATTGTAATTATGACACGTACATAAAGTATAGAATGCTCTGCTGTTAATATTTAAAGGCCGTTTTTGAATTGACGCCTTTCATGTTGGCACCTTACCATAGCCTTGACCACGAATATTTTCAACATTTAATTCAAGCTTCTCCAGTTCATTCACTTGTGACAAGTGAAAAGCTTGCTGTCGGAGTCACTCAAATTTATCACAGCATTAATCATTATTTACTATCATGTCTTTATTTTATTTTAATTATTTCCCCGTCCTATCCCCAATTTCTTCACCCGCCCCACCGTTTCCTCTCCAGGCTAGTCTGAGCCCACCACCTTGGCGGCTTTTCACTTGTCTTCCCTTGACCGGGGTAAAGATAAACACAATCTCTTTTTGTCTTCTTACCGGCCGGATGTCTGACAATCGCAGTTGACACCACCTTGGGTGGAATGCAAACCAATCTTCCCCCCCCCCCTTTCACATCTCTCTTTGATCAAAGAGATTACTTGAGTCAACATGCCTCTCGACGCTCCAAGATGCGACTCCTATCTCAAGTCTAATTCACCAACGTGTAAGATAAATCTTAAGCCTAGGACATTTCCTGTTTCCGCCCACATTTTCCAGGCCTATATATTAGGTAAATTAAATCAAGCCAGACTCTCTTATTTCTCTATCGCTGTCAATCGAGTCTGGACTACTTCATTCATTCTTACTCTTAGAGGAATACCTGGTGCCTCCCTCAGCACTGCACTTGCCTACTGAGATCTACCCAACTATTTGCTTGGATCACCTGCCTATTTACCTGCCTATTTATTTGGCATTATCTGCCTATTTATCGGATCACTTGCCACTTGCTATTGAGTATCCTCTACTGTCTACGTGGACCTACTCAACTCTACTACTTGGCACTATCGGATCTACTTGCCCGCCTAGTCGACAGCCCACCTGTCAACTTATTAGGTGCGACGTCCCTATAGACGCGAGACGTAATAGCTACGCCAAACCCTCTGCAACTCACTGGACTTATCCTGTCAACTACGCTGCCCACGGCAGATCAGCTCTGCCCGCAGTAACCTTGTGCCCGCGGTAGCCGGCCACCCGCCCTACTGTGCCCACTACAGATATCAGAACTTTGGATTGAGACTCCACAAGAACTGAATCACCGGCGTCCCTCTATCCGCTAGAGCGCCACCTCCAGCTGCAGGACCTCAAGCTAGGACACAGCCAGCTGCGACATCAACAGGACAACCAGCTAAGTTCAGAAGACAAAGTGACATACTCTCTTATTAAGTGCAAGAGTGATGATTAAATACAGTATCAATTAGAGATAGATGCAAACCCTCCCCCTTTTTATTCTTATATGTAAATATTTATGTTAATAAATATTCTTCATTTTTTTACTTTGTATCTTTCTTTCATTGCTTGTTTCGTTGCGTGCCTGGTCCCGATTTATATGCTGACGGGTTGGTGAGTGATAATTTCAAAAATTATCATCCCCTAGACATTAAACGCGCCAAACACACGTCACTTTCTCCAACCTGTCACAGTCCTGTCCAGTTGTACTTTCCACAGGAAGAATCTTAGCTAATAAAACGTTCATGTACAGCCACATGCTCTTTTACATTAACCCCATCTGATACATACCGGATAGTTAATGACATCTGCTCTTTGTGACTGCAGTACAATCCAGTATCATTGAAAAATACTTTGCATTCTTGATGTCTCGAAGGATAGCATTCACAACACCATCAGCTACTACAGGAATGAGTTCGTTTTGAATCTTCTTTCCCAGGTAAAGATCATGAATCTCTGCATTGATAACACGTGGAAGATGTTCCCCCATAACTGGATCAAACTTTCCAGTAATTCTACTAGACCAGGAAATTCCCATTACTTGGCTCTTCAAGTCTTTCAATGGTCCCTATGAAAGCTAATTTGCGCTTCACTAAAAATTGTACAGTCGCAACTAGTCTTTCAAAAACTTGATGCCAACGTTTAAGTCTCAGACTAAAGCATCTCCTGGTGAACTTTGTCAATGCCTTTTTTTTTTTTTACTTAGTCTTGATCCAGCATCACAGCAACAAGTCATGGCGTCTAAATGCCCTTATTTGAAATGACACCCCAAATAACAATTTTGTCTATTTTTTTAAAGAGATTTTAATAACTTCAGGAGATTTCCGCGTATATTTTGCATCATTATGCAATTACGCATATAATTAGCGCGGGGCCCACTGCGGCCGCATAGGTTGCAGTGGCTTAAGACCGGCCCTACAGCAGTTTAGTTGTGTACCAGCAGTCTGGTGCAATAAGTCAACGACCGTAAACAACACCGACACCATCTGCAGAAAATTCGACCATTTTCGTCCCATGTTGTCACGACTGTGTTTGAAGAAAGAAATGTGTTGCACGTTCCCCCACATGTATTTGGCATATGCAGGTTCGGAGGTGCCATCTATATAGTTTCATCAATACTGGTAAACAATGAAATGATGCAGTGCTAGATATAACTTTCTTGAGTTTAATACTTTCAAAGTCAAACTTTAAACAATCACAAAGTGAAGATACAGAATATACATTAAAGATAAAAGGGACAATAATAATGATGATCAAATAAACTACTCAACTTTGTACTTTAACTATCAACAAATAATTCTCTAACCAAATAACTTAAGTGTATATATATAAATAACTTACATAATATATATATATAAATAACTTACATAATATATATATATATATATATATATATATATGTATATATATATATATATATATATATAAATATATATATATATATATATATATATATATATATATATATATATACTGTAATAATTATTTCCTTTAATCAATATCAAACTAAATTAATTAATTACCACTAATTAATTTAATAATAATTGGTCGATTTTTTATATTGATTCATATTTTGTTAGCAACAATAAAGAATTGGGCAAATTATCAACTCGATCTCCGCGAATGAGAAATTGGTGAAATAACCTGTACAAATAGTACCAGACAGACCGACAGACAAAGTGAGTTGTAAATAAAAGCTTGTTAACCTCTGGAACTCCATTGATGAAAATCTCCAGAACTATGTTCTTAATGAAAGGTTTAAGAAGTAAGTTCCTTTCAGACCTTGCGATTGATGAGGAAGATGGCTAGCTGAAAATCCTGAATATCAAAGTCTTAGACTTTAATTGGATTCGAACTCTCGATTCTAAAGCTAAGCTTTACTACTTGGCCAACACGTTGAGGAGAAACCTAGCAATAGAATTGAGATCCTAGAGAAAGATCCTATGACTCACTTGCAAAGACCGCATCCCAAATAAAGAGGTTAGAGACATGATTAGTACAGCAATTGAACCACTCTCATAAAACACAAACTTAAACTCTATGGCCACATCACAAGATTCTCATAGCTCTCAAAGACCTTCTTTCAGGGAACAGTACCAGGAAAAAGAAGAAGAGGCACACAGAGAAAGCGATAGGAACAAATAACATAAAAGAGTGAACAGGCCTGTCACTGACATAAATTCTATCCAAGGCTAAAGACAGAGAAAAATGGAGAAAGAGGGTCAACAGATCTAGTGTGCTGCCCCAGCAGCTCATCAGCATAAGACCTGTAGGTGAAGATCACGTCACTAATTAAAGCTGTGGCTTAGTAAAATGTCTGAACTATTTCGCAATAGTATTTCGTATATTGTGCGGACATTTGCCACTAATGAGACGACTTTCTTCTACGGCTGGCTAATTCTTGAAGGAAAAAAAAAAGCCATGGCCCGTCTCGAAAGACAGTGTTAATCCCGTTTTGACAACATTCTGTTAAATGAACTGTCACAGGCACACGTGGCCTTGTCAACTGGTCAGTTCAAAGGTCAGCCCCCCCTTCAGTTCTTTTCCTTATCCTGCTTCTTCCGCCTTGCCCATCAAGATGACAATGTCGGTGAATGCACTGGGCGGCCCCTTGGCAACCATACAAGGGTATTCACATTTGACTAGAATAACACCATTAGTAAAATCACTAAATTTAGGAAGCCTTCAGGACAGAAGACTCAAAAGTAAAGTAGCAATTATACATAAAACACTGAACCATAATCTTCAAATACAAAAACAAAATCTAATAAAATACTCTGAAAGACACAAAAATAAAGGAACATTCCTCGTCCCATATGCTAGGACAAATTTGTACAAATACTCCTTCTTCCCTAGTGCTATTAGAGCATGGAATGGGTTGCCTGAGCTAGCCAGGAAAACCAGTGACTTGGCAGAATTTAAGTCATTGGTTAATATGCATGACTAAATGCATGACGCGTAGGACGTAATCATCTTCTTTTTTGAAGTAACGTCTGTATTATATAAGATAAGATAAGAAGGCCCATTTGGGAACCAGCCTACTCACACGATTGCGCCACGATGCCCTATCATGTGCTTCTGTCTCCCAAGTTGCAGGGTCCATGCTAAAAACTTTAACAAACTGAAACTGAAACAAGATTATGAAGATTCTTGTCAGGCCCGCTATCTAGCCTAGTATTTTAACACTGGCCAGACGGCTACCGAAGAACATAGGATATTGGTATTAATAGATCACGCTGTCCAATAGCTTTGATCGTTATAAATGCTGAGCTTAAAGATAACCTTGCTATGACTAAGGAAGTAATTAGACATCACATAATTGATGTAGTTCTTGAAATCACGAAGTCAGCACTGGGTCAAGGTTGAAGAGTATAGTGCATCGGGTTACTAGTTCAACACATTTAAATATTTAAATAAGATAAGGTCACACCGTGGACGGGGAAAAGACGCTAATCAAGTCTTGCAGATGAAACGGGTATGAATATTGGTCGATTCGAATGTCAAGGTAAAACTTCAGAAGGTCATATTAGGCCAGTAGGTCATGTCGGGTTGCATGACGTCATTCACGGCACTGTGGACAATAGTCATAGAATGAGATATTTCGGTCGTCTGCCAACAACAGAGATTGTCGTGGCCTCTTTGCCATTTCCTTCCACTTCATGCGCTAAGTAGCCAGCCAATCATGTATTAATAACCAGGCACGTGATCAAAGCCACCAATCTATCACTACTAAGTATCAATTGTGACCACTCTCTGCCTCTGCTTTGTCATGTCTCTGCTGCTTCACAAATGATAAAATAAGAAAGAAAAAGTAGAAGACGAATTTTACAAAATACTTCAACCAAAAAAAAAAAAAAACACGAAAATTCACTTAAATTTCTAAAAAAAAATAAAAAATGGCTGGGCAACAAGATCTAGATCATAGACATATATATGTCTAAAGTCTTGATCAAGGGTAGGCAACTTTTTTTTCCATTGAGGGCCGCATTAAAAAAAAATGGAAATGGGGGGCTGCACATAAGTATTTGAAATATGTAATTACTAATCAGAAAAATAAGCTAGCTGTAAAAATATCTTTAAATTCACATTTATACTGTTTAATACATTTACATTTCATTTTTTTACACTCCCAATTGAGGAATTAAAACAAAAGCCATTTCTGAAACTAATTGTACGAACATTATTTTTAAATTTAGCTATGGTTGTCTTGAACATCGCAACATTTCACCACAAATGTATAGTTGTACTTTATGTGAAGTATTGAACTGTTTACACTCGTGGATAATGTTCGGAACTGTGGTATTAGCATACTAGTGGTTATTCTCATGACCGCTGACAAATTACAGTGAGGTCAGCATCGACACGTGATTACACTTGTTCATTTTCAAACAAGAATAAAATATTTGTTCACAGATGTATGTGAAACCAAATAATGTAAAAGTTTAGCAGCAAAGTTTTTTTTTTAAATGTGGAAATGCAGCTTCTGGCAACCATAAAAATGGCACTTCTCTTTTAGGTCGTAATTTGCTTGTCTTCTGGAGCTGAATCAGTTTACACACTAAATGCTGAGCTGAGGGTATTGAAAACTGGTTCCAAGCTCTTAACGTCTTGAAATTTGCTGTCACATTCCACATTCAAGGAATCCAAATAAGTCTTGTACTTTTTAACCACTTCACTTGAACTAGTTTTACTTTTTAACAAAGGAAAATGATCAAAACCTGTTTTCAATTGCTTGCCTAGGAAAGAGAAATAGGAAAGCTTTGTTTGAAAAGATTTAACATGCACATATATGTCATGTACATGTCTTCCTCACCTCATTAAAAATATTAGTCACGGTTAAGTCTTTCAATGAACATAATTTCTTCCTTGAGATACCATATTCTTCTCAATACCATCTTGCCCATGCTAGGCCAGCAGATAATACTGTGGTAGCGAACATCGGAATGTTTTGTTTTCCAAATCTTTAAGCACTTCTGTGGTTAGGTTCCTTAGCTCGGAGATGTTTGATTACCTATATTCTCTACCAGATAAAAAGTTAGATATGCAATACAGCTTTGTGCAAACTTTCCCGTTATGAGTTTATGATTTGGATATTGTTCTTTTTTTCTCAGTCAAAACACGGGCTCCATCTGCTGTTACACTTGCCATCTTGTGCCAAGCTAACCCAGCACTTTCAACATAGTTCTTCATAACATTAAATAAATACTGGCCTCATTTTGTGTCTTTTACTGTTTTGAAATATTGCCAATAAGAAAAATCTTCGTTGAATTTCAACTTTTTAGAATGACATGTAAAGATAATGTTTCTTTGGGTCACGATTCCTTATAAGTGATAAGAATCAGAACCTTCTAAAATTTATATACATATTTAGAATTATTTATTTTTAAATATATTTGCATTTTTATATGTATAACCTGTGGCCACTCCTGATTTCTTAAGGTGTCCGCGGGCCATTTAAAACTCTCGGCGGGCCGCATGTGGCCCGCGGGTCGTAATTTGCCCACCCCTGGTCTAGATCTGTATCCAACATCGGTTTTGAAATCACTATCACGTTCTTGAAAGGACTATCACGTTCTTGAAAGGATTATCACGTTCTTAAGAGGACTATCGCGTTCTTGAAAGGACTATCACGTTCTTTAAAGGACTATCACGTTCTTTGAAGGACTATCACGTTCTTTAAAGGGAAATCACGTTCTTGAAAGGACTATCACGTTCTTTAAAGAACTATCACGTTCTTTAAAGGACTATCACGTTCTTGAAAGGACTATCACGTTCTTTAAAGGACTATCGCGTTCTTGAAAGGACTATCACGTTCTTGAAAGAACTATCGCGTTCTTTAAAGGACTATCGCGTTCTTGAAAGGACTATCACCTTCTTGAAAGGACTATCACGTTCTTAAGAGGACTATCACGTTCTTAAAAGGACTATCACGTTATTGAAAGGACTATCACGTTCTTGAAAGAACTATCACGTTCTTTAAAGAACTATCACGTTATTGAAAGGACTATCACGTTCTTGAAAGGACTATCACGTTCTTTAAAGAACTATCACGTTCTTTAAAGAACTATCACGTTCTTGAAAGGACTATCACGTTCTTGAAAGGACTATCACGTTCTTGAAAGGACTATCACGTTCTTAAATGACTATCACGTTCTTGAAAGGGCTATTGGGTTCGGGAATTACCGAATGTAAGACATTATTGATTCAAGAGTTTAATAAATTAATGTTCAGGGAAATTTTGCGCATCGTCTTCTAAGTCTAGATCTAAGGGCCTCTCATTGGGATATTATAAAGTGTAGTAGAACTATACAATCACTTAACCAGGATTCATGGAACAAAAAGGGGGGGGGGGAATTGGGGCGGTGTAAAAAAATAGTTCTCGTGTTTTTTAATCTTACATTCATTAGATACTAAGAGAATGACAATCGCAGTATACGTTGTATCAAAGAGGCATGGGCGTTGCCAAGTTTTTTTTTTCGGGGGGGGGGGCGTTTGGGGAATATTTTTCTCCCCCCCTGCGAAAAAAAAAATGTATATGTATGTATGTGTGTGTGTGTACGTAATCTTTATTTACATTCTGACCCATCATTCTCTCGGAAGACGACCATAGGGATGTCACCTTCATCTGGGTCCCCTCCCATGTGGGCATTGAGGGAAACGAAGCCGCAGACAGAGAAGCAAAGAGAGCCCTAAATCATGCGGTGTCAGGAACCCAAATTCCCTGCTCGGACCTGAGACAAAGTATTGCCTCTGCCTCCTACCAAGAGTGGCAGGACCGATGGGAGGCTGAGACTCACAATAAACTCAGGCAGATTGTGGCGGATGTCGGGTGGCAGTCCACATCTAAGGGTCTGACAAGGCGTGGTAGCACGACCATGTCCAGACTTAGGATTGGCCACACCTACATCACGCACTCTTTTGTGCTGAAGAAAGAAGAACCCCCACTTTGTGAGTATTGTGACTCTCGCCTCACCGTGGAACATATCCTCATCGACTGCCCCAGATACCAGGATGTCAGGGAAAAATATTTTAGAGCTACTAATTTAAAAACACTATTCAATAATGTCGACCCTGGGAAGGTACTGGGCTTTATCCGGGAAGTGGGGTTGTCTACGAAGATCTGATTTATGAATTCTGTAGACATGTACTATTTACATTAGATTTTTACCAAATTATTAAATTTTAACTACCTCTACTATTTTAACTGTGAATAGACCCTGATTTTAATGATTTGACTGTATGGAATTTGGCCTTTGTTGTGTGGAGGGAGAGTGGCCCTTGAGGGACTGCAGGTACGACATGGCCTAAATTGTGCCGATGTGCCCAAAATCACAAATCACAAATCTCTCGGAAGACGTTTATTGTGCCCTAGAATAGGTTCTTCCTGGAGTTAGTGGGAAAATTATAGATTCTCCGCCATTACTAGCAAGGGGATCTGGGGGAGCGCTAGGAGCTCCCCCAGCGCGGGGCGAAGCACTATTTCTGGTATTGAAAGCCAACAAAATGAATATTCTGAGGTACCTGCAGTGCATTTTCCTGCTATTAAAAAGTATTATTTCAAAAACCTAATGTGCTTTTCTTACTGACTTAGACCATCCAGCGCCGCATAGGATTTCCTTGATTTAGACCATATCTCTATAAATGATTCCTAAAATCTGTCTTAGCCATCTTTGTTGAGCCACATTTAGTGTTTTTCAATTTCGACAGATGACTATTCACTGCACTATATTAATGGAGTCCCCGCCACTGGTAGAAATGTGTAACCTTTCTTGAATACGCTCTTGAAATTAAGTGACTGCAGTTTGCTTTAGATTTTATATCGAAAAGAGAAGTTTTATCGTCAAAATCATCTGTTGGGGGTTTTAAACTAAAAAATCTCTGGAGTTGTTTTTTTTTTAAATTCAAACCCCATTTAGCTACGGTAATAGAATTTAGTAACTGTAGTTTGCTTTAGAATAATGTTGAAGATAGAGGATTTCCACCTCAAAATGCTCTGTAGAAGGATCTTAAACTCAAAACCACCTGGAGGGGTTTTAAACTTTTTAAAAAGCCATCTGTAGGAGAAGGGTTTAAACTAAAACCCCAAATTGGATTGGATACGCTCAAATAATTTTAGTGTGCAATTTGCTTTTTTTATATTGAAGAGGTATTTTTTAGCATAAAACCACTCTGAAGGGGGGTTTAAACTCAAAACCCCTTTTGGTAATGCTCATAACATTTTGAGTGCGAAATTTGCTTTTTTTCTTACACTGAAGATGTATTTTTTAGCTTCAAACCCCGCTGGCGGGGGGTTTAAACTCAAAACCCCTTTAGCTACGCTCATACAATTTTGAGTGTGTAATTTGCTTTTTTGAAGAGGGGGTTTATCGAAATTTTGGAGGGGGTTTTAAAATCAAAATCTTTCTTAACTTCTCTCTTGGAATTTGGGGATTGTCGTTTGCATTTTTTGTTTTGTTTTATAGAAGAGGGAGATTTAACTGTGAAAACCCCTGGTAGGGGGTTTTAAACTCGAACCCCCCTGGTAGGGGTTCTTAAGTACAAACCCCATTGGTTGTGCCGGAGCAAGTGAAGGTTTAGTATTAAAATCTTACCTAAAATAAACAAAATCAAAGCCAAAAAATCAGTCACTAAATTCCGATCCCGATTTCATTTCGAGGGGTTTGAACCCCAACCCCCCATTCCTGGCTACGCCCATGAAAAGAGGTATTGTATTGTCTTTTTAAGGAACTATTGCAAATGCTTTATGTGTTGTCTTGGTTCAAACTTATTTGCTTAGTTCAAGCATGTCAGGTAAAGAAACGGTCCAAAAGAATATATATATATATAACTAGGCGCCTGCAACCTATGCGACCGCAGTGGGCCCCGCACTTTCATAGGACTTGCACTTTTATAGGGCCCACTCTAATTCAAGGTGTAGAAATTATTAAATTAAAACATTTTATAACTTAAAAGAGATTTCCCGCGCACTCCTGTCGATTGACCAAGAGCATTTTCATAGGACCCGCACTTTCATAGGACCCGCGCTTTCATAAGACCCGCACTTTCATAGGACCCGCGCTAATTCAAGGTGCATAATTAATTAATTAAACCATTTTATAACTTAAAATAGATTTCCCGCCCTCTCCTGGCGATTTACCAGGAGCTCCTGGAAATCTCCCGAAATCGCAAAATATACGAAACAGTTCTTAAAATATACGGAAATAGAATAGACAAAAATTGTCACTTTGGGGTGTCATTAAATATGGAAAACGCCTATCTTATGCGCGGCATCAAGCCTCAGCCGTAATTGTGTAATCTGGTGAGAGAAGCTTCTCGCGCCTCAAACTAATGAAGAATTACTTGAGGTCAACAATTCTCAAAGATAGATTGAAACATTTGGTAATTCTTGCTATTGTGCGTGATCTATGTAGGAAACAGAATTATTATGATATACTGTATGACTTTGCAACACGCAAGGCTAGTAAAGTAATTCTGTACGTAGTAAAGAATGAATAAAATGCATAGACGAATTTATTTTCTAATACAAACTCTTAAATTTGACTTATTGTCCGCTTCCCTACCCAAACTTGGCCCCACAAAATCCGTTTCGAATAGGGCCCCACAATGCTTAAGTTTAAGTCCGGCCCTGCTATTTAGTGTTTGTAAAATGTTTTACATTTTTCTGATGTTCCTTCAGAGTTGACGATAGTTTACTTCCTAGTCCAAACCTGCCGCATGGGATGGGAGCGGGCAGGGTTTGACAGTCCAGCGCGCAGCCATACGTGTTCTCTCCCCCCCCCTCTTGTTTTTTTTCGTGGGGTGACTATCCTCAGAAATAAGAGAGTGATCTACCCTTTACTTCTTCTTTGACCTGATTAGGGAAGAAGATAATTATATATATAGATTCTCTTAACAGCCCAACCATGCCTGACACCACGATAACGTCATTGAAAAGATAACTCTTTTTTTTCTGCAAGTTACACTAGAGTTACCCCACGTAACTATCGAGGCAATAGAGAGCACGGCTCAGAAAAAAAGAATGGGGGGAGAACAAGTAATCTTTCCCTTTATACATTCTATATATTTGACTACATTTATGTGTGTATTTACTCACGGAAGCACAATCATACACTCTGCTCGACTATACGCTGCCTACATGTATACTTCCGGCGTTTATGGTGGCGAGGCTGAAATTGTGGCGATGTCTCAAATACTTCCCGCTACTATCACTATTCACTTCCGAGAACGTCCACATGACCCTCCTCGAGTTTACAATCTAGGTCAACGTCTCTCCATATCCCTGCTATTTAGGGGTTGCATTCACCGCAACGTAGTGGAGTGTGAAACTATCGCAGCGCCTACCTCATAAACTGTTCTTATTCCCCGGATATCCCTGACTCCATCAGATTCAAATTTGCCTTTTACCTTTACGCTCAGACAATTCCTTGTTAGATTAGTCTTTGCCATGACAATTAATAAAGCACAAGGCCAAACGTTCAAAAAGACATGCCTGTATCTTCCAAAACCTGTTTTCAGTCATGGACAATTGTATGTTGCTCTCTCAAGAGTTCCTTCTTTTCATTCACTCACAGTCATTTGCCCAAACCCACCCCACTTGGACAACTGTGTCTTTCAGGAAGTGTTCACCCGTCACTATATAGCGGCGTATGCTAAGCCGCGGGTCGACAAGTAAGAAAATATTTGTAGAACAAGCAAAATATTTTAAAATCCTTTTTTTGTTACTAAAGGGGATGAGCTCCGTCCTTAAAACTATATCTGCCAATAATGTACAAGTTATTTCCTTTATTCTGTATCAAACAAAATAATTATTTACCACTAATTAATTGACTAATTGCGTATTTTAGTTTATTCATTCATATTTTGTTAGGTACAATAAATAATTGTTTAAAGTATCAACATGATCGGAGAATCCGTGAGAGAGAAATAACAGAAACAATATTTTTTAAGGGTACTAAACCCAACAAATTTAGCCATATATATGAATACTGAAGAATTAGTTTACCTTGTAGCTATTAGACAAAGTAATGAGTTGCCAGTAATTGATTGTCTAATTGGTTAAAAAAAATTTTATTGATTCATGTCTTGTCTATGTCAATGAATAGTTGTGCGATGTTTCAGCTTGATCCGAGAATGGGTGTGGGAGAAATAACGTGTACACACTTTTTACCAAACAGACAGACCGATAGACAGACAGAAAGAGCGAGTATATAAAACTTTGTAATAAAAACATGATAATAGGAGAGTTTGTTTTTAGCCATTGCTTCGTCACTCTGGATGTAACCAATCGCATTGCTTCGTCACTCTGGATGTAACCAATCGCATTGCTTCGGCATCTTTGAAATAGACAAAGTTGATAAAAAGCTTTGTAAAAACATTACGCACCCTGGTCAGTGATCACGTGATGATTTTCAACTGTCTCGTATTCTTTATTATTAAGGTTCAATATGTCTGCCAACAATAATCAACTTTCATGTACAGTATCTATAGATCGAACTCGCCATCTCATTACACAATGATGTATTCAAAGAACCAACAAACTAGGGCACATCGCTTGGACGCTATGTAAAGAGTGGTCTTAAATTAAACATCAAGAACTACAATGCCTGCTCAAACAATGCAGTAGCCTGAAAAAAAATTGTATACCATTATTTATTTTTCTTTTGTTCGATTATTATAAAAGAGTTATAGATTGTAGACATTATTCAGACAGGCCTACACCCAGGGCCGGATTAAAGTATGTGGAGGCCCCCTTCACTTTTTCGAAAGCATTAATAAAAATAAACTTATTAATAATTAATATATAAAAGAAGGCCTTGTTATAAAAGGATGTACTTGTAAATTAAATTCTATTATCCTTCGTTTAAAAAAACATATTGTTATAACCTTGCCATGCACACCTCCTTCCAAGATAGTGCAGAAGGTGCTCACTGTTAGAGACTAGACTGAGAAGGTGCCCACTGCTAGAGACTAGACTGAGAAGGTGCGCACTGCTAGAGACTAGACTGAGAAGGTGCGCACTACTAGAGACTAGACTGAGAAAGTGCGCACTGCTAGAGACTAGACTGAGAAGGTGCGCACTGCTAGAGACTAGACTGAGAAGGTGCGCACTGCTAGAGACTAGACTGAGAAGGTGCGCACTGCTAGAGACTAGACTGAGAAGGTGCGCACTGCTAGAAACTAGACTGAGAAGGTGCGCACTGCTAGAGACTAGACTGAGAAGGTGCGCACTGCTAGAGACTAGACTGAGAAGGTGCGCACTGCTAGAGACTAGACTGAGAAGGATGGTCAAATTAGAGAGAAGAGAAAGAAGTTCCGCCCGAGTCTAGAGCTGATGAAGAGGCTGTGCTCAAGGCAGATGTTGTTCTATGTTTTTCTGATGTCCCGTGAATGAACATCTATACCGTTGAGTCGTCTCCCCATTAAGTTATTACAATATTATAAAATGTGCATAATTTAATTTTTAAAAATAATCCTATACATTTTTAGGTTTTACTTAAATTAGGAGCTACTGTTGTATACTACGATTACACCATAAGCAAACAATTTTTTCACCACAATAGTGTTGCAAAACTGTATGATTTAAAGTATTGGCGGTAAAAATGTTTAGATGTGGATATCTACTACTAAATAAAGTATGAACTTTGTTGTGGGGCCCGCTTCTCGTGCAGCAGAGCAAGTAATGGGTCATGGGTCAAATGGGTCGCAAAATTGGATGGGTCAAATGGGTCATGGGTCAATGCTCCCTGACCCACGACCTATCCTTAGTTTCCGCCTGACTCTGAAAAAAAACCGTCGTTGCGCGATTTTTTTTATTTGCGACAAAAACAATACGTGCCCTTCCATACATTTGTATAGAAAATAAAAGTTAAATTTGTTCATAACTTGCTAATATCTCCATTTCTTGACTTAATTTTAAAATTTCGCTCTGTTACTATGGAGTATATATATATTTGAACACATATATGCAATAACAAAACAATTGGACAACTAGATTTCTAGAAAAATAAAAAACAAGATTGTGTGTGTCATGAAAAATTTATTTTGAGAAAAAGGGGATTTAAAGTTTACAGGAATGTTGATACACACGCTGTGCATTGTGGTCTAAAGTTACCCTCCGGTTTCCAAGATGGCCGCCTTGAGACCAATCAATATTTTCTTTCGCCAAAATTTGTTTCAATGGGTCATGGGTCATGATGGGTCTGGGTCGAGAACTTGATGGGTCATATGGGTCATGATTCAAGCTCAGTGACCCATTACTTGCTCTGTTGTGCAGTCCCCCTGACTCGCCAGTCCTTCCTTAAATCCGGACCTGCCTACACCAGAATTATCTTTTTTTTTTTTACTTGACGTAAAACTAGCTGCTGCATTAAAACAGAAGAACAGCCTCTTTTTTTGAGCATCGAGACAGGTGTCAGACAGGGGTGCATCTTATCTCCCTTCCTCCAAGCCATCGACTACATAACGAGGAGAGCAATGAACCAGACTGCCTTTCGTATTCCATGGCGTGAACAAAACCGAATGACGGACCTGGACTTGCACTACTCGGGGCTACAAATAAATGCATACAAGAAATGACGGAGAGCCTAGATAGAGAGGCACCCAAAATTGCCTCCGCATTAGCTTGGATAAGACTAAAATTATGCGAGTGGGATATAAGGCAAAGGGTGCCCCCGTCAGACTTGGTGCGTCAAAGCTTGAAGAGTTGGACAAGTTCACATACCTTGGTAGCATCATAACAAATGATGTAGCGTGCCGAATAGGAAAGTCAGAGAGCATTTTCCAATGGCTGCATCCTATTTGGACTAGCCAAGCCATTGGACAAAGCCATTGGACAAAAATGCACCTTCTCAACACAATCGTCATTCCAACTGCATGTGAGACATGGAAGTCATCTGTCAAAGTTGAGAAAAGACTAAATGTGCTCAACGAAAATGGCTGAAACTTATTTTGGGAGTCAGTTACACAGATCGGGTCTCAAACAAGGAAATCCTAAGTCGACACCTTAGTAAGGTTGTGACAGAGCGTTGTTTTGCGGGACATATTCTACGACAAAATTAACTACGCATACCACTAAAGACCAGAGCGATTAGGCATCTACAATATATCTTTACCTAACTTTTTTTTCAATTTGGACGAGTCTCTTCTTAATAATCGATAGCTCAAGGGTGGTGCGGTAATAGACATTTTAGATGCATCGCGGTGTTTAGACCGCTCATAAATCAAATAAAATATATATTTAAAAAAAAGACTAATCGAAAGGTGGAAGCCAACTATTGGCGGGGGGGGGGGCAAGGTTAGAGACCAGTGGTCACTCATACATAAAAATAACCGAGGGGCAAGGCTAGAGACCGATGGTCACTCATGCATAAAAATAGAGTATGTATCTAATACACTGCGTGTGAGGTGTGTGTGTGTGTGTAATGTGTATGTGTGTTAGAAAGAGAGAGAGAGAAAAGAATAAGTGTGTTCCGGTACCTTGGTGCTCACTCTAACGTAACCACGGTCGTTTAGACTCTTGTTTACCGAAGCCCGCTCCCTTGCAGGTGAACCACTGATCCGTGCTGATGAGAAAGTGACTGGTTATGACAATGGAGTGATAAGAGAGGTAACTCTCTGTAATTGTTGACAAAAACAAAAGGTAGTGAATCGATTAACGGTTGACTTGGGACCAACACAAACGATCGATATCCTTCTTTTGCACAAAATAATTCATGAATCCGATTCCACTATAAATTTTTAGAAAATATTCTCGGTGTAAATGACATCAATTTTTATTCTAAGTATTGAATAAACAAATAATTTTTAAAAAATGCGATTTTTAAAAAGTTTATTACATTTCCGGTGTTTTTGCAAAAGTTCTGACAACAACCTTGTGGGTTACTATATGTTATTACTGACTGCAACCTTGTAGAGTACTGGGCAGATGTGCAACATACCTGGCCACTGTCACCTAATGCACATACCTTGCCGTGGTGTGACAGCTTGAGTGCCTCAATGACCCTCAGAGCTATACCGGCGGGAGCTCATCACTCCTGGCAGGTACTACCAAGCCGGACAGGTCTGTTAGGAAAGAGGCCAGACAAAAGGTGCATCCCCTCCCCGGGACTTAGAATTTGTGCGACACAACCTGTCCATGGAAAATAATATTGTTTCAGAATATATATTTTTTAACAACAATGTCATTAAAATGTTTGTAATCTGTATTTTAAAAAAAATATAAATTCTTAAAGTTATATTAAAATATGATTCCAGCCATCCACAGTCGTACACCAATACCCTTACTTATTCATTTTTGCCCACAACTATGTAGTGTATCAATAAAACCAAACCTTCCATTTGTATATGGTGGTTTATTTGTTCCGTATTGACCAAAAAAATTCAGATTCTACACAATGAAATTCAAAAGACAACCCAATGTCTTCAAAACTGAACAAAAAATATTTATGAGAATAATACAATTTCATTACAATGACAAAGGAATCGAGATAAATTGGAAACGACCGAGAATTATTTTAAATATCTAAATCTGATAAAAATCATTTCACTAGAATGATCTGTTTGGTAAACAAACCTTGGTCTACAAATAAAGCTAAGATTAACATTTCATTTCAAATAAAACAGCTACAGTTATTTTTGTTATTGGACTCAAGTGGCAAAAGGTGAATCAGTTTTTTTCCACCTTTAATATTCAGGGGAAATAATAACTCCTTTTAATAAAAAAAAAAAAGAATAATTAGTTTTGACATCTGAACTAGAGTATTACTTTTTTCTAAAAAATTATCTTATCATCAGGAATGTATTATCAACGTTATTATTAGGATTTAATTCTCACTTTTAGTAAAAATAATAGCATATTATAACAACGAACAAGAACATAAAATGTGTGGGGGTGTGTGTGGAGAGTCCTACCACACAATTTACACACTATACCATATTCACAATTTAATAAAAGCAATGCCCTGTTTCTGCCAGTGTGGACAGTTTATACAATTCACTGCTTGTAGCTGGGCAAGGCACGTATCTTGTATGGCAGACTACGTTTGATAAGCAAGTAAATTTGTTTGTTTTTTTGGCGAGCTTACAGGACGACGTAACAGAGGTGTGGAAACGCTTCAAAGACCAGCTCAGCCGCCATCTTAACTGGCATAAGGGCCGGATATACGGAGGGCAGGTGGGGATTCCACAAGAGAAGGGACCCCCACAATACAGGGAAAAAATTTTGAAAGGACTAAAGATTTTTTTTTTCATTTTGAAATTCGTGTTTTTTTACCGTCAACACTTGAATGTTATGATTGGAAAGACTGTATAGGTTAAGAGGTGTTCGTTTGAACTGTGCTAATATTATATAAAAAGAACTCCGGATAGATGTATTGATATTGATATATATGTTCAATCTTTTCATAGTTTCTACTTGAGGATTTAATTTTTTTTTTCCATGAAGAGAAATCTGCTCTTCAACTACAATTGTTGTCAAATGTCACTTCTATAAATACTTTGTGACGTATTCACCATTCACTGTCATTGTAACATAATCAACATCTCTAGCATACAACTTTATATTAGTAACAAAAGTTCTGATCTACGACCTTCATGAATGTACCAAAAACCAAACCTGGACACAGATCTCAAAAAGAAGCACTAGCGATTTCATTAGAAAATAGACAGTTGTTGTATATCTTCGGGAAAAGTTTACTAGCTCATTGGCCACACTGGAAAAACTCTAGTTGGACTGTTATAATTTTTCAAAGTAAAAAAAAAAAGAAATAAGTTTGAATTTGGCTTGAGACTAACTTACTTAGACTTAGACTTCACTCTCGTGGTTCTGAGCGTTGGGAGGCAAGCTGTCTCCCCAAAGGTCTGTCCCTGGCAATGCCTCACCCCACCTTGTGTCCACTGCTCTGAGGGCCTCCATACAAGTGTGGCTAGAGAACGGGAAAATACTTTTCTGAAACGGACTCGGACATCTTCGGGTATTTCCGCATTCATGGAAGACTTTAATAAATTAATGTTCATGAAAAGTTTGCGCATCGTCTACTGACTCTAGATCTAAGGACCTATTATAAAGTCTAGTATAATTATACATTCGCTTAATCAGGATTCTTTCTCGGGGGGGGGGAGGGATGTGGAAATAGGGGGGGGGGGTAAAAATGTTTCATTGTTTTTTAATCTAACATTCATTACAGTGGCGTATCTATGGTGGGGGGAATGAGGGGGGATAATTTTAAAATCCCCCCGGGCCCTCACTTAAAGGGGGGGGGCCCAAATGAGTCTTTTTTATTATATAAATTAGATATTACGAAAATGCAGGGATCCCCAAAGAGGTCAAGCCCCCCGGGGCCCCAAACGATTAAAAACAAAGTGCGCTTGAACTTGACTTGGCTTGGCTACCTAGAAGGGGGCTCGAGGTTCGACACCCGACTCGGGCAGAGTTGTGTTTACTGAGCGCCTAAAGGCAGCACGGAAAACCAACTCCTAGATAACCCCTCCCCCCCCCCACCGGTCCACAAATGAGATTGGACCAAAAAGCGCTCTGAGCATGCTATAAGCGTGAAAGTAGCGCTATATAAAAGCTATAATAATATAATAAAAAAAATCTATTTGCTAGTTTCTGGTAAGAATAAAGTTACTAGCTAGATTTAAACCCAACTAGTAGTACAATGCGGTCAGTGGGGTGATAATTAGTTCCTGACAGTTTTATGTTGGGAAAAATCAACTCTTTCTTGGTCAACAAAACTTTTGAGGTTTTTCCTTATTGATTCTCTTGTGTTCCATTTCCCAATCAGACTTAGAGATTCATGTCAGAGTTATGCAAATGAGCCAGACCTGGCGCCATCTTTTTCCCAGACAACTTTCTCAGCAATAGCACTCTCCGTAAAACTAACCTTTATTTTTTTTTTCATTTTCTTCTCTCGGTCTTCGCCATCTTCCTATAATTTCCTCTGACCCAGTCCTACAATTTTGATTTTCTATTTTTGCGTCTGCTTGATGCCCTGCCTCCCTTTTGTAAGGTATCTATCGGATTGCTAACATCCGGTGAACGTTTTAGAATTGTAAAAAGGTTAAATGGTGTAATGTTGAAGAATGCGAATGTCGTGAAATGCAATTTCGTGCTTCCTGGAGTACTCTTGACACGTGACAAACATAGATATCACAAAATGACTTAAGTCCGTTTCAGAAGACAAATAGAAAGTTTATTTGACAATAATAATACTGCACTTCTTGTTAGTGCTACAAGTCAAGAAAATCCCAACAGAATTAGAGGAGGATTATGGACTTTTATACTTCAGCTCTAATTGGGGATTTCCACAAAGACATCCGGGTGTGACATCATAATGAGTTATGGCTCGATGGATGAAAAGGTCAAGGACTTTAAAATATGTCCTTGTTACAATTCCAATTACGTTTTGAAAAAAAAAATTACTTTAATGAGAACCGAAAAATCGGTGTAAGTAACAATCAAGGCCAAAAGACCAGTGGGCCGGTTCCCGATGGGCCGGTTCCCGATGGGCCGGTTCCCGATGGGCCGATGTTTGGAATAGCCCGTAATACAATTAAAAAAAAAACGAAAAACAACTTTCAGACTTTTCGATCTATGGGGCAGATGATGTAAAGGTCAATCTGTTTCAGCGGCCGATGGTTAACCAACCACCATTACTTATGTACACATGTCTGATAGGCCTACACATTTAAGTTGGGTGGATCTAATTGACTACAATACTCAAAACTTCTGTATCTCGGTGAAGAAGTTCGAAGTTGGACCATCTTATACATAGAATCTACTAAGCCAGCAGTTCTCGACCTTTCTAGTTACGCGATCCCGCATCTATTTACGCCACCCCCGAATATAATTTTCCACAAGGCGGCGACCCAGAACCGTAAACTTTGTGCAAGTAATTAAATTAAAATGGATTATTATTCAGACTCGCATTTGTTTACTTTTCTATTGCGTAATCACAAATATACATGTTGCATAATTAAGTGACAATTAGACAAAGTAATAAAAAAAACACAATTACTTGTTACTGCTACTTGTTACTGCGTGTTAGAATGGACCAAAAAAATAATTCGAACACCATGCAATAGCAAACATTCCAAACATCTTAGGCAATTTGTTATTAGTAATGTAATTAGTAGAGGACTTCATGCATAGGGTGTAGAACAGTGAAGAGTACACATTATATAAGCCGTTTATCACCATGAGTTCGATTAATTTTACAGGCTATGACGCAATCAGAGATTATTCGATTGAGACGATTCATTTTTAGTGCGATTGTGAAAAGATCCTAAATCGCCCTCTCTCGCCTTTTTGTTTCGTATCCACCAATAAATCTCTTAAAAACAAAAAACTTAAAAATAACATATTCTACAGCCATAAGGAATGCAACTCGTAAAAATTTGCAGCCATATTTACATTCTTACTTCCGGGCAACGAGCACGCGATGTTCTCACGTGACCTCGCCTCGTACATCACTTTTCTTCTCGCGCCAAAATCTAATCCCACACGTGAAAGCCGTCATTCCGGAAGTTGTCCTTTTTCATTTCTTTTGGCCTCTGTTCATCTGTCGCTTTCCCCTCCCTCCCTCACAAAAAGGAGGCCGGACAGGGAGATAGCGTTCGTGGATTAAGCTACAAAATACATTGTATTGTCTGCTCACTGTGAGGAAAAAACAAGGCAACAGCTCGGTTTGAACAGATAATACTTTATAAACCCTAAAACAGACGTACGTTTCACATGCCTGTCGCCCTCCACCATGAGATAGCAATTTTTTAATAGAGTCAGTATTATACAGATTGGAATGTCACCTGAACCTGAATGGGGTACCAGAGAAGGTGGAAAGAGCATTTATCATAGTCCTTCCCATCTTGATTAGGATTTAAGAGATTTTAATTACTACTCAAGCCAGCGTTACAATGGAATAGGGTGATAAATGATACGCTGTATCGTCAGAAGTGAAATCCAATGTCCACTAGGCCTAGATGGTGGGGGTCTTTGTGTATGTCTAGAAATAACAGAATATCTCTTAACATATTAAAATAAGTAGAAATTTTAAAAAAATGAACACACATTCATCATTATTATCCAAATTCAATAAGAAATTGACATTGTCAGATTTAACGTGACGATTTAAACTTATAAACTGAAAAAAAAAAGTTTTTTTCGTACCTTCATACAAGCTTATTTTCTATATATGAAGGTTTTCATGCCGGAAGTTCTATCAAATTAAATAAATATATGTATAAATAAACTTCGTGTTTACACTTCTCTTAGGACCTTGTCGCGTATACCATGTGACATTTGATCACGTAAACGTTTTCATGGCGTCATGCATCGACTTCTCATCATCTGTCCCTTGACTTTTATCGTAGTGGTGCTGTGACAGTTCGTAGTGGTGCTGTGACAGTTTGCGTAACCAAATCCCTCCAGCTTTACCGATCAGCAGCTATTCATAGCAGGACATCAAGAGAGAGGCGGGTACATTCTTTTATGTTATCCAGTCAGCTTTTCCTTGGACTACATTTTCATCGTACTCTCTCCTCTGTACCTTGGAGCTTAACTTTTGACAGTAAGTCATGTCTTACACTAGGACCAAACCAGCTCGGCTTTCGTCTCCTTACAGTATCGACTAAAACAATACAAATAGAAAACAAAAGTAGATGCAAGTATTTATGCTAATTTTCATGCATGCATTACTGGAAATGAATTCCTGAAGTCATAATGTTGTCGAAATATGTTGTAAGAGCAGCACTGCTGAATATTTTACAACTTTACACCGTCTTTATAATCGGATTCAAGGGGTACACTAAACGAAATTAAGTCCATAAGTGAGATTAATATGAAATAAAGTGTAAAATATTTAAACGAATAGATTTAAATAGGAATTCAAAATGGAATCTGCATCCATAACTCAGGCTGTGTTTAAGTGAATACACTATTTGATTTTGTCTACACAAATTAAATTAGAACGCCATACAACAGTCTGGGCGACATCTTCCTGACTTATAAATATCTTGTAAAGTTTATCTGAAATGTATATTTTCATTTTTACATTTCATATTATTTTTTTCTATTCTGCTATCTCAATGGAGGATTTATAGGGCACAAGTGCTGACTCTTTGTTAAGGAGTATGTGTGTGTGTTTATGTGTTTCTATGGTGACAGTGGAAAGAGGTTAGCGATTGGTTGTGAAGGATGCTAGATAGACAACTTTGTCGTCAGCGGTTTTAGTTAGGACAGACGACTCCAGAACGTGAGACTGAAAAGAAGTGTTATTGTAGTGAGTTAGATTTTATTCGAAATACAATTTATATCATTCCTAAAGTCTACAATATTTATTTTCATTTCATATCGATTTTGTCTATATTCTAATAAAAGTTATATCTAGTATAGTTCACATTGAAGTTAGTTCAAGTTTTATAAGATAAAATATATTCAACCTACAGTGGTTTAGTTGTCTACCAGCAGTCTGGTGCTACAAGTCAACGACCGTCAATAACACTCTTTCAAAACGCCACAAAATTTTCCATGGCACTTTATTTTTCTTAATGAGGGCTACACGTACCTATCTAAAATATCACGATGTCTGATTTTCATTTTCTCTTCTAGTTTCTGAGATCTAAACGGGACAGACGGACGGACAGACAGGCCACACAAAACTAATAGCGTCTTTTCCCCTTTCGGGGGGGGGGTCGCTAAAAAACATGAATAACGAATTCTAATTGACAGAATGTAAAATGTAATGTAGCATTTAAGCACAACCATAAGTAGACCTAGATCTAGTAGACAGATGAAAGGCAATCTAAAGGAACAACCTCCCAATAAGTCTCAAGAGACAACTAGAGTTGGTCTTTAATGAGGTCTTAATGAGGTTACTGCTGACCATGAAGTATCTGATGATTGCTGGGAGACCAGAGACATGAGCTGATAGATCGAGTCACGTGATAAGTTTCTAGATCATTCACAGCCTAGCGCCTATTAAAGTACAATCTATAGGTCCAGAGCGTATGTCTGAGACTCACTCCATCAATTACTCCCCTTTCTATGTAGTATACAAAGTAATAGTATTGTTTTCAGTTTGTTTGTATAGTACACTTCTATAAATAGCCTGCGCGTAATGCTTTGCATTAACACAAAGAGAAACAGACGTCCTGAGTAAATAATGTAACAAAAAAAAAAACACTTTGTTTCAAGAATAGCATTTTTAAAAAGACGTTACGGTAACAAACGAGAAAATTTGTACCAGTGGCGTAGCTATGGTGGGGGATGGGGGAAATTAGAAAATCCCCCGGGCCCCCACTTGAGTGGGGCGCCTAAATGAATGTTCCAAATATATATTTTTTTACATTAACTTAATATATTATAAAATATTACGCCATTATCTCATGCCATGATGTCGAATGTCAAAATGCAGGTGCCCCTAAAGAGTCAAGCCCCCCCCCCCCCGGGCTCGCAAATGAGTCCTGTCGAAAGTCCTAAAATCTACATCCAGCTTGATATAGACTTGAAATAAATGCCCCTCCTTTCAGACACTTGCGAACCAGAAAATGTAAAAGTCCTCTGTTTCTGTGGCTTACGTTTAACAAGGGTGTCACGTGGCCACCACAACGACCAGCTGCCTATACTTTTCTCCAACTAATGTCAGGTACCCATTAGAGTATGGTGGACTCAGAGGCGCCCTAAAACTCAAGATATTCAAAATCCCAGTATTCACCGGAATTCGAACGCGCCCTCGGTTCGGAAGTCAAGCGCTTTACCGCTTAACCACCGCGCCCACTGATATAGACTATGAATATATTAGTGATTATCTCGTATCTTGTATAAAAACATTCAAAGAATTAGTTGTTTCCATTGATGTCATCGTCATCTTTCTTCTTAGACTCCAATGTTTTGATTTTTCTTTTTCTCATCTTCGGAGGCTGAGCGGTAAAGCGCTTGGCTTCCGAACGAGGTTTCCGGGTTCGAGTCCTGTCAAAGACAAGGATTTTTAATCTCGGCATCTTTAGGGCGCCTCTGAGTCCACCCGGCTCTAATGGCAACCTGACATTAGTTGGGGGAAAGTATAGGCGGTTGACCACATTACACCCCTTGTTTACCGTGGCCGCAGAAACTGATGACCTTTACATCAACTGCCCTATAGATCGCAAACTCTGAAAGGGAAACTTGACTTGACCTTACTTTCTTATCTTCACCGACATCTTTGTTTCATCCTACACATTTAGAACAATGGTTTAGGCCTTTGAGTAATAATAGCTGATTAACTGCTGATGTTCATCCATTTGGATGCAAAGATATCTTTGATTTAAGCTTATTTTTTTAAAATATTTAGAGATGATTTAATAATTTACAGCTCAATGGACCTCATTCACCAATCGTAAACAAACAACATTTAGCCACGTGATTCTCAATCTCTCGTTTACAGATTATGTATTCTATAATGGCTCTCACATGATACTTTTTTAAAAATTGTTTTATCAATGTTATCACGTGGCTAAATGTTGTTTGTTTACGATTGGTGAATGACGTCCATTCTATCTGACTTACTTATGAACATTGTTCTGGCAAGTAGCTTGCGCAACTTCATTGCTATTTCAGTAACTATTCTCTATTAGCCAAAGAACATTACATTTAAAACTAATAACTCGATCAAGAATGTCTACTACTGTAAATGATGGCGTTTCTTCCTAACTGGGAAGTCTGTCTTGTCAACTTGTCCGTCCGCTACACCCGGGCATGCTACCCTGCCTCATAGTGGCGCCCGGGTGGAAACGATCGTAGGAGGAAACGATTAGGCTAAAGGGTTGCAAAACAAGTCTCCCGTGGGGGTGCCTAAGGGGTCGCGAGAGCATCCTCATTGCACTGTGCGGAGTTGTAAAAAGCTCCCACAACCTTGTCACAATCCAAGCTCTGTTCCTCAATGGGCCGTTACATAAATGGCGTGTCCCGCACGGTTAGCCTGGTATAGAAAAGGAAAATGGCGGGGGTCTTAGTGTACGCGGCCTCTTGCCGCGAGTCTGACCCACCCGTCAGACAGAACAGTGTACACCGTTCTCTTTCAGGCCAGTGAGAGGGAGCTCTTGTTCACTTTTGCTGGCCTAGAGTTCCAAGAGCCGAAGGCTCAGCTCTACCTGACAGTTTCAAGAAGAAGAAGAATCCGTCGCTATTTATCTATCTCTAATAATAATTAACCTTCTTCTAAGGTATCGTCATGTTCTTCTTCTTCGCCTATTCTACTGCGTCATTCGTCTGCCTTATTGCGTCACAACTTTTCACTGTCGCTAAGAAACAATACACAATATGTTTATCTACCGAAACTAACATACTCTCTAACTAAACTAGCACACAACAACATTGATCTCATTTACAACCGAATCACAGCTTGTTTACAATTGATTTAATGTGATTAATGAAACCTTAAATACAACTGATTTACATCTGATTTAAAACCTGAAGTACAGTAGTTTCACAATTAGTACAAAACACAATGATAAATGACTTGGCCTCCAGTTAAATGACTAGCTAGCCTGTTCAATTGTACCGGTGCGGATAAGGTAAGGTGCATATAGTTTGAGAACAAGAAATGAATCAGCTTAGCAATGAAACATTTAGTAATGATACATACACTCCATTCTCTATTGTATTATTAATACGCTGTATAGATAGTTTGATGGGGTCTTTGTCATATAGGACACTGCTATAATAAACCTAGCAGCTTGACATTTCGGTCCTTTATGAATTGGGTCATGGATGTCTGGGTTAGATGAAACAGAACAGAGCAACGCCCCCTTCCAGTTTTGCTTTCGTGACATTACGATCTGATGACGTTATGGTATAGTGACTATAGTCTATTCATTTAGCGAACTATGTGTACTTGTGTAGCCTTCCGGACCAGGGCGCTACTGGAACTATGATCGTCCCGGGCGCTCTAGCCATTAACAAAACAAAAAAAATGATTGAGATCTGATCCTCAACATCAAACTAAACACCCCTCCCTCCCTCCTTTTCTTCTCATCGGCAACTGTACTTTTTTGTTTTCGTCTTTTTGGACTTTCTAAATAGAACAATAAATTTTGGAGAACTACGCCTGCTCGTAAGCTGTTGTTCCCATGCTTTAAGGTATTGTTCCCATGCTCATAAGCTGTTGTTCCCATGCTCGTAGGTCTTGTTCCCATGCTCATAAGCTGTTGTTCCCATGCTCGTAGGTCTTGTTCCCATGCTCTCAAGGTATTGTTCCCATGCTCGTAGGTCTTGTTCCCATGCTCGTAGGTCTAGTTTTCCATGCTCTCAAGGTATTGTTCCCATGCTCGTAGGTCTTGTTCCCATGCTCGTAGGTCTTGTTTTCCATGCTCTCAAGGTATTGTTCCCATGCTCGTAGGTCTTGTTCCCATGCTCGTAGGTCTTGTTCCCATGCTCGTAGGTCTTGTTTTCCATGCTCATAAGGTCTTGTTCCCATGCTCATAAGGTCTTGTTCCCATGCTCATAAGGTCTTGTTCCCATGCTCATAAGGTCTTGTTCCCATGCTCTTCATAAGGTCTTGTTCCCATGCTCATAAGGTCTTGTTCCCATGCTCGTAGGTCTTGTTCCCATACTCATAAGGTCTTGTTCCCATGCTCTTAATGTCTTGTTCCCATATTATCTTATTTTATGTAATACAGACGACACTTCAAAAAACAAAAGATGATAACATACTACGCGTCATGCATATTCAAGGGAAACTCCGATGGTTTTTCAAATTCGAGTTATTGACATATTTAAATTCTGCGTAAAAAGTTGTAATAGTAAACATTTTACCGTTTTTTATTTAAATGCTTAGAAACATTTATATTTATAAATATACATAAAACACTGAACCATAATCTTCAAATACAAAAACAAAATTTAATAAAATACTCTGAAAGACACAAAAATAAAGGCACATTCCTTGTCCCATATGCTAGGACAAATTTGTACAAATACTCCTTCTTCCCTAGTGCTATTAGAGCATGGAATGGGTTGCCTGAGCTAGCCAGAAAAACCAGTGACTTGGCAGAATTTAAGTCATTGGTTAATATGCATGACTAAATGCATGACGCGTAGGACGTAATCATCTTCTTTTTTGAAGTAACGTCTGTATTATATAAGATAAGATAAGATAGACAGTAAATTCTTGTCATCTAAAAAAAAAAACGGGATTCTTTGAGATTTTGTTTTTAGGTTTGGCATACGTCACTTCCCTCAACAATACTGAAAGTGAAACAAGATTTGACCAATCGTATCGCTTCATTCTTAAAGTAGCTGTTTGGCTGTTAGGCTTAGTGACGGCCTAGTCAAGCGCTATGGTACAGTTATAGATAGATAAATTTAAAAGCATTAGGACAACCAACTCGAGAAAAAAAGTAAAAATTTTCATCTAAGCCCCTCCCTGTCCCAAGAAGTCAATAGATCGCAGGTCTGACTGGTCAGTGTAAGGCTAGTCGAGACTACGTGTAGTCAGTCATGACAAGACAACCAAGCGATAGTGTTTGTTGTGTGTTGAGTGGTCTGGCGAGAAAATACACACTGCCGTGGTTAGTCAAGCATGTAAATCTCCTTTTAATACGCATTTTTTTTCTTTGCATACAAGATCCTAGATCTAACTGCATAGACGAAGATATATTTCTTTTACAAGAATGTAAACTTTGCTGTATGGTCTCCCGTTATACAGTAAGTCAATAGATTGAATTAATAGGCATGTGTGACGTCAGATAGAAACCCGGTGAAAGTCTGAACGTTTTAGATGCCGAAGTGCCTATTCCCAACCAGCTGGGAATAGGCTTTAGCCCTATTCCCAATCGTTTGTTCAGGTCAAATGAGGTCAAAACTTTATTCCCAGTCAACCGGTAGTGGTTCTTATGTTAAAGGTCAAACAAGATGGCAGGAATCAATCATACATGCTTTGTCCACAGTCACTGATTTGATTTACACTTTTAACATAGATCTAGTAAAACTAGATATAGTATTGTTCACTTTATCTAGATTGACTAGATCTAGAATCTAAAGTTCTTTCATTACATTAAAAAAAAACAGCATGAAAAGAATTTAGCAATGACAATTAAATGTAATGTTGTAATAGTATTTCTTCTATTATTTGCTTTAATAAATGTATGTCATACATAAGACAAAAAAAACAACAACACCAAAGTCTCTATTGATTGTGTTGTGCTATTTATGTAGGAGATTTAAAACTGCATGGCAAGGACACATTGATTTCTAGCTTTGTTAATGATATAAGGTTAAAATACAAGAAAAAAAATAATTTTTCCCCACATTTAAAAAGGTGCCAGTATCGTATGCCGTATTGGATCACACAGTCACACAAAAAAGTCCCATTGCCCTGTATATGAATTGTTTAAAAAATGTTTATAAATTACAATTAGTCTATAGGTCATTCATAAATAATAAATTAAAATTATAAACATTAACTAAGAATGCTAACAAAGAAAGACTTAATAAGTAAAGATTTTTTTCTCAGTAAATCTCCTCTTCTACTATACTTTAAGGTGTATAACAAACCAAATATGCATGACATATCAAACTAGCAGTAATAGTTGAACATAACATTTCTTCTCTATTATTATAGCTTTAATAAATGTATGTCATACATATGACCAAAAGTCTCTGTTGATCGACAAACTTTTTTTTTGGTGGGTGGAGGGGCATTATATTTTATTGATATAAAAAAACATAAATGACATAGAAAAATTGAAATTAACAAAGTAATGTGTATGTTTTCAATTTTATAAAATTTTAAACCTAGAAATCATATTAGTATATTACTGACATCAAATGAGAGAAATATTTATTTATTGAAATGGTGCTAAGATTGGTTGGATAATGATCATATGTATAGAACATGATTCATTGATTCTTATTGCGGTACAATCTCTCAAAGATATCCAATACTTCCACCACAACTTGGCCTTAGATTATAAAATCCTGTGTAGGATATATCCTACCCACCTGCCTCCCCTATTTCACCTATTTGAGAACAATAAACTTTGATATCCCCTATCCTATATTGAATAGAATCAACATAAATGAAAAAACTCTCAGCTTTACAATATACTTAGCATTTTACTATGTGTCTACACATGCTATTGCTTTGCAACAAACTTTAAACCCCCTTCTCCCCAATTACATTTTTATCTCTGCCTAGTTTTGATAGTTCCTCTTTTTTATTATAGCCATCCTCAATGCACTAAGTTTTATAATGAAGATGGGTGAGGGAACATTGTGAACACATGTCAAAAAATATCAACAAGCAGTATATAGGCCTCAAAAAAATAATGTTGAATTGAGTGCTTAAGTCAAAGCCAAGTCAAAAAAAAAAATTAATTGGAGATGATGTGACCAGGAATGAAATGAAAACAAAAACAGTGAATAAATATATTTTATTTATCTTATAGCTATTACAAATATTCAGCTCAAAGATTTAACAAAAATATGACCTAACAATTCTATAATAAAATAACCTATAAGGTATACATTGTTCCTTTAATTACATTAGGGAAAAAATAATAGAAGTTTAATAAATTGTAAAGATTTATAAATATCAACAAATTTTATTTTATAGCTATTTTCTATCATCTTCTTTTAAATCAATCACTTAAAAAAAAATTAACATTTAACTGAATAGGATTTGACCTAAACACAGTGGACTGGGAATAAGGTTTTGACCTAATTTGACACTGTTGATTGTGAATAGGGTTTTGACCTTATTTGACCCATCCATCCGGTTGGGAATAGGGTTGAAGCCTATTCACAACTGGTTGGGAATAGGGTCCGCCTTTAGATGCGCAGGAAAATTACGTCAGAAAATTATCAATTACTAAGTTATTATTGCAAATAAAAACAAAATAATAATATATTCATTTTCTGTAAATCAAAACTTATTGCTTCAAAAATTGTCAAAACCATCGGAGTTTACCTTAAACCAATGACCTAAATTCTGCCATTTAACTGGTTTTTCTGGCTGGCACAGACAACCCATTCTATGTTCTAATAGCGCTAGGGAAGAAGGAACATTTGTACAAATCTGTCTAAGCATATGGACTGAGAAATGTGTCTTTATCTTTGTGTCTTTCTGAGTAATTTATTAAATTTTGTTTTTGTATTTGAAGATTACGGTTTACTGTTTTATGCTTATTTGCTACTCTACTTTTAAGTCTTCTATACCTAAAGGCTTTCTAAATTTAGTGATCTTACTAAATGTGTTTCTCTAGTCAAATGTGAATATTCGTTTAGCCATGCTCATAAGGTGTCTCCCCATCTCAGGTATTCTAGTCGAATCTGAGTCTTGTTGGTGCCTGAATCAGTGTGATACTTATTCTAGAGAGAGGGAAATAGACATGGGTAATTTGGGAGTAGAGTTATTTGCAATCAAGAATTTAAAAAATTTAGAAGAAAAAAAAGAAAACTGGGAGAATTACCTCGAACACACATTTACACACACACACACAAATATATATATATCACGTATTATACGCGGCAACGTTGTATGAACGGAATAAACAATGTTCACATTTCGAGTAGCAACAGCAATGCTCCAGTAGAAGCTACAAAAAGGCAAGGAGATATATATATATACAGTGCCGGTACTCAGTGATGCATTGCCTAACTTTTAACTACTAATAAATTAATGAAAAGTAATAATTTTTCCCCACATTAAAAAGGTTCCGATACGCCGTACCGGTGCGTACCCGTCACAAAAAAAAGCACTGTATAGGATCTTGAAAATTACATGGAAATTAAAGAGTGTGTAATACTGAGATCCTTGCGCGAACAGATATTCCCAGCATCTTTACAGCCCTCAGCCAACGCCGCTTGCGCTGGATTGGACATGTTCGCCGGATGGAGGACAATCGCATACCGAATGTCATCCTCTACGGACAACTCGCCACTGGCTCAAGAAAAACTGGTCGCCCCCCGCCTCCGTTACATAGATGTAATAAAACGGGACTTCAAATCACTGAATATCAATACTGACAATTGGGAAGACATAGCTCTAGACCGCGACAGATGGAGAGAGACAGTGACCAAGAAAGCTATGGACAGCGAAAAATTATGGGCCTCAGCTCTGGAAGAAAAACGTACAATGCGAAAGATGGCCAGCTCCTCTGCCACTGAAGCGAAAGCCACCTTAATCTGCGATATTTGTGCACGGGAGTGTCCCTCCAAAATAAGGCTCCACAGCCACATGAAAAAGGGTGTGAGATGAACCATAGTCGTTCTACGACTGAAGGAGGCCAACATTTATATATATATATTTTTTATTATTATATATAAATAATCATAATAATATTAACATCGTTTTTTTTCAGGTTTGTTAACAAATGATAGATACTAAAGTACATGATTGCACAATCCCACCCTTAGTTAACAAAAAAGTCCCCACCTTCCTACATGGAAGATCTGACTCTTTGTCTGATCAAGAGACAGCTAAGAGAGTCTTTATGCAATAATAATGACGATTCAATAAAGAGAAAACACAAAGCAGAAAGACAAACTTTAACTTCCTTTCTGTAAAGTCCTTCACTCTTTTCTCCTGTCTGGCTAGTAAGAAGATCTCTTGTAAAATATCTGCATTGTGGAATCTGCTGAAGATTTTTTCTGGAAAATGTAAAAGTTAGTTCGAAAAAACAAATCTAGTCAATGAACGGGAAAAAACAAATCCAGTCAATGAACGGGAAAGAAACAAAATCCAGTCAATGAACGGGAAAGAAACAAAATCCAGTCAATGAACGGGAAAGAAACAAAATCCAGTCAATGAACGGGAAAGAAACAAAATCCAGTCAATGAACGGGAAAGAAACAAAATCCAGTCAATGAACGGGAAAGAAACAAAATCTAGTCAATGAACGGGAAAATCTGATGGTTTTGACAATTTTTGATCTAATATGATTTAATATGTGATTTATATGTGTTTTGATTTAGAGATAATGAATATATTATTTTATTTTTAAAAATAACTTAGATCTAGTAATCGATGTTTTTTTCTGATGTAATTTTTTATGCGCATCCAAAACAGTCCGATTTTCACCTGGTTTCTATGTGACGTCAGGCTTGTTGATAACGCACCATAGTAGACTAGGCTTGACTTACTTGTGTATGTATACCTGACAAACATTTAGCCACGTGGTTCTCTCTCTCTTCTATGCAAAATACACACAGGCTGTCACGTGACAGTTTTTTTTCTCCATTGTTTTATCAATATTATCACGTGGCTAAATGTTGTTTGTTTACGATTGTTGAATGGAATCCATTGTTTTTATTTAGCGCGATTTCATGCTTTTAGCTTTCTCAATACGCTATGATCTTATCTCTTGTCTGGACATGTTTCTCATTACGCTATGATCTTATCTCTTGTCTGGACATGTTTCTCATTACGCTATGATCTTATCTCTTGTCTGGACATGTTTCTCAATACGCTATGATCTTATCTCTTGTCTGGACACGTTTCTCATTACGCTATGATCTTATCTCTTGTCTGGACATGTTTCTCAATACGCTATGATCTTATCTCTTGTCTGGACATGTTTCTCAATACGCTATGATCTTATCTCTTGTCTGGACACGTTTCTCATTACGCTATGATCTTATCTCTTGTCTGGACATGTTTCTCAATACGCTATGATCTTATCTCTTGTCTGGACATGTTTCTCAATACGCTATGATCTTATCTCTTGTCTGGACATGTTTCTCAATACGCTATGATCTTATCTCTTGTCTGGACATGTTTCTCAATACGCTATGATCTTATCTCTTGTCTGGACATGTTTCTCATTACGCTATGATCTTATCTCTTGTCTGGACATGTTTCTCATTACGCTATGATCTTATCTCTTGTCTGGACATGTTTCTCAATACGCTATGATCTTATCTCTTGTCTGGACACGTTTCTCATTACGCTATGATCTTATCTCTTGTCTGGACATGTTTCTCAATACGCTATGATCTTATCTCTTGTCTGGACATGTTTCTCATTACGCTATGATCTTATCTCTTGTCTGGACATGTTTCTCATTACGCTATGATCTTATCTCTTGTCTGGACATGTTTCTCAATACGCTATGATCTTATCTCTTGTCTGGACACGTTTCTCATTACGCTATGATCTTATCTCTTGTCTGGACATGTTTCTCAATACGCTATGATCTTATCTCTTGTCTGGACATGTTTCTCAATACGCTATGATCTTATCTCTTGTCTGGACACGTTTCTCAATACGCTATGATCTTATCTCTTGTCTGGACATGTTTCTCAATACGCTATGATCTTATCTCTTGTCTGGACACGTTTCTCAATACGCTATGATCTTATCTCTTGTCTGGACATGTTTCTCAATACGCTATGATCTTATCTCTTGTCTGGACACGTTTCTCAATACGCTATGATCTTATCTCTTGTCTGGACACGTTTCTCATTACGCTATGATCTTATCTCTTGTCTGGACACGTTTCTCACTACGCTATGATCTTATCTCTTGTCTGGACACGTTTCTCACTACGCTATGATCTTATCTCTTGTCTGGACACGTTTCTCACTACGCTATGATCTTATCTCTTGTCTGGACACATTTCTCACTACGCTATGATCTTATCTCTTGTCTGGACACGTTTCTCACTACGCTATGATCTTATCTCTTGTCTGGACACGTTTCTCACTACGCTATGATCTTATCTCTTGTCTGGACACGTTTCTCAATACGCTATGATCTTATCTCTTGTCTGGACACGTTTCTCACTACACTATGATCTTATCTCTTGTCTGGACACGTTTCTCACTACGCTATGATCTTATCTCTTGTCTGGACACGTTGGGAAAAGGGAAGGGGAGATGGGGTTATCTGTGAATGTTACCGTGATCGCTTTTTAGATGCATAAAAAGTGGTCACTTTTCTCTAGGGGACTAATTCAACGTCTAAAAAATAATGAATTACCAACAGTTAATCAGCTCATTGTTTTTTTTTAAATTATTATTATTATTGATTCTTGTGTTGTCAGGTAAAAGAAATAATTGTTCGAAATTTCAACTTGATCCGAGATTGAGTGTGGCAGAATTAACGTGTACAAACTTTTTACCAGACAGACAGACAGAGTAAGTTGATATAAACTTTGTAAAAGATACATAGAAATTGAACTTTAGAATCTCTGTTAGGTAGTCAAGCATTTCTGCCTCTCAGTCTCAATAGCCACTGTCACCAAAATTATTTACCAAGCTTTCAACCTAAAAGACACAAAAATAAAGGCACATTCCTCGTCCCATATGCTAGGACAAATTTGTACAAATACTCCTTCTTCCCTAGTGCTATTAGAGCATGGAATGGGTTGCCAGAGCTAGCCAGGAAAACCAGTGACTTGGTTGAGTTTAAATCTTTGGTCAATATGCATGACTGAATGCATGACGCGTAGGACGTAATCGTCTTCTTTTCTTTTAAGTAACGGCTGTATTATATAAGATAAGATAAGATAAGAAGAATCGGACGATTACATGCAATTTCTGCATATTGTTTAAGAACAGTCAACAGTCAACGTTAGCTCGTAATAGAAAACGTTAGCATCGTTCTAGATGTGTCACAAATGACCTAATGCATCTTTCTCTTTTCTCCCATAGGGTCTTCTCTGGTCAGCGCTGGACTTTACGTGCCGTCACGGAATTACGTTTTCTTCGTTCCAAAAAGCCTGGTCCCAGGTGACACGGTCGGGGTCATTCACACGCTGGACAGCTACGCCATCCCTTGCCTCTCTGGTCATTCCCAGCTCCGGCTGAAGGAAAAGATACGCAGCAACGTAACAGCACAGTGGGACGGTCAGAACATTGTCCTGAGAGTGATGTCCAACGTAAACTCTTGGACATTGACTGGTACGTTGAATCTATACTTAGTGAACTCATATGTAGGCCTAGCTCTTACAAATCGTATACTTTTGTCATTGTCTAATCATCAGTTTAAATCTATACAGTAAAACTAAAAGTTAATCACAGTAGTCTCTCTGATATTTGCTTACACTTTGACCTTTCAAATTCGTTTACGTTGTTTAAGCAAAAGAGAGAGAAAAAAAAAGAAGAGAAAGTAATATAAAGAAATGTGGTAGCGTTGTAATGGAACCTATAGAAAATGTAGGAAAATGAATAGAGGAAGACATAGAAGACTGTGCTCAAACCGTTCCTGAACAATAATTTATTAAACTCTTGAATGAATAAGGCCTACATGCGGACATTCCCGAAGTCTGTTCACGATAAATATTTTCTACTTCCCTAGCCGAATTTAAATGAGTTTATTTCATACTTTGAAAAATTTTATAGGTCAAACTAGACTTCTCCCACTGTGGACAACGAAGTAATAATTCTTTTCAAACGATATACATCAACTGTCCAATGTCGTGGACAATCGTTAGAGACTTTTTCGAGATTCCTGTCTAGGTTCCGCCAGAAGGCTAGAGGTTTTGCCCACTACTAATAGACAACATAAGTTATAGCTGAGGGCCCCCACTTGCCTGGGGGTCCCCCAAATATCGTTTTGAAAAAAGAGTAAAGAAATAAATGACCTTATGTTGATTAAAAAAGGGGGCACCATATCTTAAAAAAAAACTAGGCTGCTTTCAAGTCTAAATTCGGCCCTTTCCAAAACTTTCCATTGGCTCTCCTTTACCCTCTTAGCCGCCCGCCGCCGTTCATGTTAGCTTAGGTCACAGGAAATGACGTAACTCCTCTCACTTGTAATCGAAATTACCCAGCGAAAGAGAACGCATGGCTTTTGAAAGAGATACAAAGAAAAAAGATCTTTGACTAAGGTATGGCGCTGAGATATTCACGTAAGACTGGAGCCAAGCTGAGCCAGATCAATTCTCTTATTGTGCCCAGTGTCCAGTGAATGGGTGAAGTGTCTTTTTATGTTTGTAATGTCCATCTGATAGGTCAGTTTGTAACAGCGTCTTATTACCACAGTGAAGGTTCTGAAATTATCGTGATTTGATCATAGACTGTTCACAAATAATTCCTGTGAGCTATGCATCTGAAGTCAAGTTTCTCATAACAAAATAGTACATTAGGCCTAAACAGTAAAAAATTCTTATATTTTTCTGCAGTGTTTCCCAAAGTGGGGTGCGCGTACCCCCAAGGGTACGGGAAGACTTTGGAGGGTGAATGCGTTACACCTGATTAACTATGCTGGTTTTTTTTAAATACCCATTTATAAAGTTCAGTTAATTAATAAAATATAAATCATTAATAAGTTTTAATTCACATTCTTTAATATTATTTTATTTTAGATTTATACAAACTCATAATCGGTGTTATTATACATTTAAAAAAAAAATTTCACAAAGATCGGGTGATGAACAAGGATGTTTTACAAGGTCAAAAAGATTACATTTTATTTTATATATGTAGGTATGTAACAGTTATGCATACATCAATCCCACCAATTGAATACTTAATTGTAAAAGATTTATAGTTTTTGATGTACCAAATGGTAATTCTATGTAATCCAAAATACATCTTGTCTTTTCCAACTTCATATTTATGAGAAGTTGCTTTTTCAGCCTTTGTAAACATTAAGTCGAAAACAAGAAAGGAACAGACAATTAGACGTGGAACAGCAACTTAGATTATAATTAACAACCAGGGAACCAAATTCTATGATCTGTCATCTTAGCACGTAGATGCAATTACATGGGGGGCGGGGGGACGAGGGGTTCTCAGCGTTACAGAAATGATAATAGTGGTACACATTTAGGTAACAAGTTTTTTTTTTTGAACCACTGATCTACTGGGTGCTTACATAAATGCTGAGCAATATGATAGATGATAGTGGATGGGGCGTTATGGAAGAAGCTTTTAAAATTCGCTACCCTAAGTGTTTATTGCTACACAACTTGATCTCTCAGTGTTGCTTCCTTTCAGAGGCGGACTTAGCAGTGCGCGGGGCCCTGGGCGAATGTCATGTGCGGGGCCTTGTACAGTAGTTTCGCTGAGCTTGTCAATTGTAGTCAAACTGAATTTCCATTAGATTGGATCAATAAAAATTATCTTATCTTATCTTATCTTAAGCCGTATGGGAAAACTATATAAATCATACCACGTCACGCTAACGGAATCGCTGGCCTCTAAATGCTGTCTGCCTTATTTTTATTAGAAGTCAGTACTATACTATTTCAGAGCTATATCGAAGGTACTGGTCATGAGCCTTGGCGTTCTTAATTCACCGAATATGTTCTTTCTACATGGATGAGGTTGAATTTTTCTCATGCAAGCCTAAAAAACTGACCGCTGTTTGGCGCATAAAGTTTCTCTGTTCTCACACAAAACGCGCGTAAAACATTTTCAAGCTAAATAAAATTACGACAATATATGCAAATTATCTTATACTATACTAAAGAAAATCTAACTACCCTTCAAAAGACAAAAAAAAAAAAGAAGAAAAGAATAATACAGTGTATTAGGGAACACAGAAGGAGGGGAATCTGTGGCATTTTACGTCTCGAGAGACGATCTTTTCCCTTTGCAACTTCTTGTGTGACTAAAGAGGCCAATCCTTGATACACAGCTGCGATCGCAGGTTGGGCATATATAATCACCAGGCGACGTTGCATTTTCACCCTTCTTTCTGCTTCTGTTGTGTATGGCATCTGCAATCTTTGACCCTTCCTTTATGCTCTCTCTCCATGAGGATCTGTCCAGTGCCACCTCTTCCCAGTTGCCAGTGTCGATTTTGAAGAGCTTCATGTCGCGTTTGCATACATCCGTATAACGTAAAAGTGGGCGACCAGCGGCTCTCCTGCCTTCTATTAGATCGCCATACAGGATGTCCTGTGGAAGTCGACCTTCTGGCATTCTACGAACGTGGCCAAGCCAGCCAAGGCGTCTGCTGCTGATAACAGAGCGGATGTCCTGGCACCCTGCTCTTTGTAGCACTTCCTCATTGGTTATCTTATCTTGCCACCTTATTTTAAAGATCCGCCTTAGGCATCGGAGGTGGAAAACATTCAGCTTTTTTTCCTGCCATGAGTAGGTTGACCATGTTTCACTTCCGTACAGCAAGGTGCTCAACACACAGGTCCGGTAGACTAGGGCTTTAGTACTGCTAGTCAGCAATATGTTGTCCCAGACTCTTTTCTGCAGCCGTGACATGGTGGCCATTGCCTTGGCTATCCTGTTGTTTATGTCTTTATCCAGTAGAGTGTTGTTGGATATGATGGAGCCAAGGTAACAAAAGTGATCAACAATTTCTAGTGGTTGGCCATTAATGCTTACTTGAGGTGCAGTGTTTGTGTTTTGGACAAATATCTTAGTCTTGCTTTGACTGATGTTTAAGCCGAACTTCTGGCAAGCAGCAGATAATTTGTCAACCAGGCACTGTAGCTGAATATCAGAATCAGCCACAATAGCTGCATCATCAGCATACAGGAGTTCCCTGACGAGTAGCTTCCTAACCTTGGTTTTTGCCCGCAGCCTTGATACATTAAATAGTTTTCCAGAGGATCTTGTATGGAGAAACACACCTTCGTTTATGTCGTTGTACGCATAATGCAGTAGACAGGAGAAGAATATGCAAACAGAGTAGGTGCGAGCACACATCCCTGCTTGACACCACTGCAAACCTCAAAAGGTGCTGATTGGGCTCCATTGAATTTGACAGTGCATTTAGTTTCCTCGTGAAAACATTAAATGAACTGCAGTAGTTTGGGAGGGCAACCTATTTTCCTCAGGAGTTTGAAAAGGCCACTTTTGCTGACCATGTCAAAAGCTTTAGTCAGATCAACAAAAACGATGTAAAGGGGTCTGTCTCTCTCTCTGAATTTCTCCTGCAGTAGTCGTAGAGAAGATATCATGTCTACAGTGGATCTACCACTCCTGAATCCACACTGAGACTCTGGGTAGACTCTAGAAGCTATCACTTGCAGCCTGGATAGTGCCACTTTAGCAAAGATCTTGCCCACTATACTGAGGAGAGAGATACCCCTGTAATTGTTGCAGTCACTCCGATCCCCTTTGTTCTTGTATATTGTGACTATAGTTGCGTCACGCATGTCCTGTGGGACATGACCTGTTTCCCAAAAGCGGCAGAGGAGAATATAGAGTTCAGGGAGCAGGAGTGATTCGTTGACTTTCACTACTTCCACTGGGATACCATCACTCCCAGGAGATTTTCTATTTTTTATGCAGTTAATTGCTTTTTTAAGGTCACTAAGGCTCGGAAGATCATCTAGGCATTCCAGTACTGGAAGATCTGGTAGAGAAGCCAGGGCGACATCGTCTACTGTGTTCTGTGTGGCATAGACTTCGAGGTAGTGTTCTGTCCAACGTTCTAGCTGCTTGGTTTGATCTGTAATTTTTTCTCCTGATTTGGATAGAAGGGGGGCAGGCTTAGACACTGTTGGACCCAGGGCCGCTTTAATGACATCAAATAGAGCTTTGCTATTTCCTGAGTAGAGGCTGTCTTGGATTCTGTTGCAGGTATCCCTCCAAAAGTTGTTAGCACATTTTCTAGCCATTTGTTTCGCCTCTTTATTAGCACTTTTGAAGGCCTCCAAAGATCTTGGACTTGGCTTTGTCTTGAGAGCGAGGTGTGCAGATCGCTTTTTCTCGATGTAAGGTTCCATTTGTGCTAGATTCGCCTCAAACCAGTCTACATTTTTGTGTTTTTGAGGCCCAAAGGCGGTGATTGCCGAACTGTAGATTACATCTCTTAATTTCTCCCATCTGATAGAGATGTCTTCTTCATCGCTTAACGAGGGGATTGAACTGTTCAATAGCTCGCCAAAGAGTGCACACTTCTCTGGTTCACCTACATGGTTGACGTTAATTCGCCTAGTTCTGGGTTGAGTGGAAGTATAAGCCTTCTTGAGAAGTAGTTTGATTTTTCTTAGCACTAGTGAATGGTCTGAGTTGCAGTCCGCACTATGGTATGAACGGGTGTGGATGACACTTTTCAGATCCATCCTTCGGGTGATGCAGAGGTCAAGCTGGTGCCACCTTTTTGAGCGTGGGTGCTGCCAAGAGACTTTATGGCGTTCCTTGCCAGAGAAGAATGTATTTGTTACACACAGTTCATGAGAGCTACAGAACTCGAGTAGCCTTTGGCCATTGTCATTGATTTTGCCAACACCATGAGGTCCCAAGCATTGTGGCCATGCATCATTTCCATCACCAACACGGGCATTAAAGTCTCCATTTATATAGAGGTGCTCGGATTTTGGAATACTTTTAATTACGTCCTCTAGAGCTTGATAGAATCTGTCTTTGTCCTCTTCCGGTGCAGCAAGGGTTGGTGAGTAAGCACAGATTATATTAACTTTGCCTTGCGGTGATGCAAATTTCATGTGAGCTACTCTTTCATTGCCAATGGGAAACATCGCGATGCAGGGGATGAGACTGTTTCTTACTGCAAAGCCGACGCCATGTATTCTAGGGCTTTGTTCTGGTTTTCCTTGCCAGTAGAATGTATAGTTGCTTTCTGTAAGAGATCCGCTGTCTGCCAGTCTGGTTTCTTGCAGGCAGGCCACATCAATGTTTAGTCTGCTGAGTTCACTGTCGATGATAGCTGTTTGACGCATGTCGGTGACGAGTTCAGGGTCAGTATTGAAGCCAGGACACATTGTCCGTATGTCCCAGCTTGCTAAACGCATTAATGTTGAGGGTTTTCTTTTGATTGTATTTGCAGGTGCGGGTGAGCAGCTTGCTTTTTGCTTTTGTCTTAGCACCAAGCACCCAGTGGTGCGGCAAGCTGTGGCTGGATAGCACTTTACTGTCCGAGGGCTGCTCGGCTTAAGGCAGGCAGTAGTTATCCAGTGAGGCTAAAAAGCCCCTCCTACCGTCAAGAGTGGTCCCTGGCGTTCCAGCTTACGCCAATCAGCTAGGAACTTATCACCGGTAACTACCACTCCCCGTGTTTTTCCAAAGACATTACTGTCAGAGATGGAGTGACCTCTCCATTGCTGGGGGAAAGCCTGGGCGGTAAATTTGCGAGTGCTGGGCTGCCCACACGTCAGCACACGCCTCTCTTCCATACTGACCGGGTCCAAAGGGATGGCGAGCCATCACAATTTGGGGACAGGTGGCTGCAGGAGTTTGCCAGAGAGCAGTAGTCTTACTACTGTCCCCCCGCCTACGGGGCTCCAAGACCGGATTTTCTGTTAGGGTTTACTCCCTTAGCCTTAGACCTTACAGGGACACACACACAAGGCAGTGCGGCTATCGACCTATAGCTAGGAGGGGAATACAATGTTCTAAATTCTAAACGATCGCAATAATTCTTGCTAAGACTTGCGCGCCAATGCCGTTTTTCTTTTCTCATTTATTCTAGCATCAAGTTATCCGTTGCGCTACCATTGGACATTCTCTGAACTAAATCCAATCACGCTGACACGTACTTATAAGTGTGGATGGCTGCATGGCCTTGCGGTATGCGCGCTGGGCTTTTGCTCTGTCGTCTCGATGGTCCCGGGTTCATACCCTTCCCGCTGCCATTCCCGTTGTCTTGCGGGAGATTAGGACTAGGATGTAGATTGTCTTCAAATGTAAAGGAACACCCAAAAACATTTAAAACATTTGACAAACATTTTAACGTGATTTACAGATACCTCGTGCTGCTGAATTTTATCAATATAACATAACAGTACTGTAAGACTATTTATTTATGAAATAAACGATTTTCATTGGTTGTTTTTTTATGCCAAAGTGAACTGTTGATTAAACATTGAGAGGCGATTAGAATGTACAGGTCATAAGATGCTGCCTTTACTCAAACAGAACGGTATTTCGAAACCAAAAATGTCTTGTTTATGAGAACTGGTCTGGTTTTCAAATGTGACTTTGACAAGGGAATCTCCTCAGGCGAGGGCCTGGGGTGGCAGCCCCACTTTCCACCCCCTAAGGCCGCTACTGCTCCCTTTCACTTTTTGGCTACTCTGTATAGTTCCTAACCCTCCCATTTGTTGCTACCTGTGTACTCCTCATGTACTGCTATTACCTTATTGATTTTATCATCTTTCATTCATAGACAAAATCAAATTGTCGTTGAGCCTCCAGTGTGAATGGGGGACGGATCCCTTGCAGGATTACTACAAGCCTCTGACCACAACAGAACTGACCTTCGAGGTTGACCACTACCAGGCCTCGAAGTCCACCAAAGTCAAAAAAGGCCTCTCGGTGATGAATAAAAACCCATGCCCGACAAACAGCTTAGTGTACGAAATTATAGAGAACTCGGGAACTGGGGTGTTGGACAACTGGGGAGTATTTCGAATGCCTCCTGTACCCCATGGCCAGGTACTTGTACTCAAATGTGGTGAGTTTTATTTTCTTTCTACTAGATTAACATATAGAAAATACGATAAACATGCATATATGTAACCCTGCTGGACCAAGTGTTATGAGAACTGGTCTGGTTTTCGAACCTGACTGTGACAAGGGAATATCCTATCGCGGGCAAGGTATAAAACCGGGACAATCTAGACGACAGAACAAAAGCCCAGCGCGCAAACCGCAAGGCCATGTAACCAAGGTCACATATATCCATGTTTATCGTATTTTCTATACAGTAGTTCCCCCCTGCAGCAGTATATCTTTGTAGATTAGCGAAGCAAGATACCATGCAACACTTTTTTTTTTATAATTGCATGCTGGACAAAGAATAGTTTTCTTCAACAGAGTTCTCGGACTTACCCCATTATCTTGTTCCTCTCAGTGGCTATCTGACATACTTCCTGCACATGCGTAACACGTACAATACCATAGAAGCGAGCCTTTATTATGTTACGGCCATTTGTGTGTATCAAAGCGGCCCGTATAAAGTTTCAATTGAACAAAGCGGCATTTTTTGGTTAGCTTTCTGAAATAAAATTTTTATGTAGGATTTAAATTTGAACGTAAAATTAAATTATAATTTGCGGTTCTGGGTTTATATAATAGACACATATTCGTGTCAATGTTTGATTGATTGAAACATGTTTAGCCACACTGCGAGAAGAAAATTAGACCCCTCAACCAGTGGCGTCACTAGGGCCGATCTTGCCCGGAGCGGGCCGCACCCACTGCACCTACTAATGACGCCACTACTATCTACATATATTAACAAATAACAAGTCACATTTTCACCCTTCATTCTTTAAAAAATGAGACAACAGTTGCTGCCAACTTGCGTTACTTCAAAGTCAGAAGCAAATTTAGAGAAGGTCGAGTAACCTAAATGGATTATTCCCTTAAATGAAATAAATAGGAAACGCTATCTAAACGTATTGCCTTGTAGTATTATTATTGAAGACTTTTTTAAAACACAATTTTTTTATACAAATCAAATAAAAGAACAAAAAAAAAAAAAGATTACAAAGAGAGTTTGTGTTACACAAACTCAGAGGCGGCCCCCGTTGAAGTCGGATCCCTGTCGGATCTACCTATTCGCAAAGAATATTCAAGAGGTTATTTAATTTTGATGGTCAAAAGTAATTATGTTTCAAAGATCCATTTGCCGTTGTAAAAAATGTTGTTTTTTTGTTTTACATGTTTCGGGTGTTTCTTCTAAGTTTAAAATAATTAACTTCGCGCTGGACGATGGCAACAAGCAGGTTATGAACCCTGCCTGGTCGTTTAGTTTGCGTGCTGGACTGTCGTTCGGATTTATCGATGGTCCCTGGTTCAAACCCTGCATGCTCCCATCCCCCGTCGTCCTACTGGAGGTTTGTAATTTAAAAAAAAAAAAAGAACATATTTCGTGCTTTTACTTCGATGTCTCAGCACAGTTAGGCATATCAACAGAGATATCGGCATTTTTATTTAAATGGAACTAGAATGAGGATGTAGATCTACCTAAATAAAACTTCTGATTTAGCACTCTTAAGATCTATAACTACTAGATCTAGATCTAAAATATGAACTTGGAATAATGTAGCTGTAATTAAGATAAGATTTGTGTACAAAAAAATATCCTAGATAATCTATCAATAGACTGAATGCAACATTAAATTAAAAAAAAATATAGTATATTAGTTTTAGTATAGGCCCTATTATAACATTGCAATATTATCAAAACGTTTGGAAATCAAAATCTACCCTTTAAGTCTCGAAATTGAAATTCTACATCTTAATCTAGTCTATATTAGTCTAAACTAGATCTAGAAATTCTAGATCTAGACTCTAAAATGATTTTAATAAATCCAGATCTAGATATACTGTAATAAAAAATCTAGATCTAGTTTAAACTTACGGGGGCCGCAAAAAATCTAGATTAGATCTAAATCAAGATATCATTCCTTTTTTTTAATGCGAGTCACATAACGAGGCTTAATAAACATTACTATACCGAGTTCTATTAGCATTTCATTTGAAGAATTAATTCCATATAACGTCAACGGGAAAAAAAAAACACTACGTCACACGGCCTAGACTAAAAAAACATCTTCATCAATATACATTGGTGTACCGAGTGCGTTCTTTAAGCATTTCATTTGAAGAATTAGTTCCATATGACGTCAAAGGAAAAAAAAACACTACGTCACACGGCCTAGCTAGACTAAAAATCGGCTTCATCAATACGAGCCATTTATCGAGTGTTCATAGACATTGGTGCACCGAGTGCGTTATTTTAGCATTTAATTTAAAGAATTCATTCCATTTGACGTCAAAGGAAAAAAAACACTACGTCACACGGCGTAGCGAGATTAAAAATCGTTTTCATCAATACGAGCCATTTATCGAGTGTTCATAGACATTGGTGCACCGAGTGCGTTCTGTTAGCATTTCATTTAAAGAGCTCATTCCATGTGACGTCAAAGGAAAAAAACACAAAGTCACACGGCTTAGTTAGACTAAAATATGTTTTCATCAATACGAGCCATTTTTCGAGTGTTCATAGACATTGGTGCACCGAGTGCGTTCTTTTAGCATTTCATTTAAAGAATTCATTGCATATGACGTCAAAAGAAAAAAAAATGCCATGACCTCACAATAGGCTAGTACCGGTACCATAAAAAATGTCTTTATTTACACGAGATATTTAACGAGGGATCATAGACATTGGTGCACTGAGTTCTAATAGAATTTATTTAAAAAGGATCAAAGACGCATTGTTTTTGCGTTTTGTCTGTCAGTCGGTCTGTCCGTCATCTTAATATTAAAAAACCAAAACAACTAAAAGCTATTAAAAATTGATTAACCTTTATTATACGTTTCAAAACATTGCAATAATTTTAGGCATGAACACAATTGATTTAAGTTTATATAATAGATTTTTCCGGATGTTTGTATAAATAGTGAAAGAAAAAGAGAATTCCAGATAAATTTTATACCGTTAATTAAATTTGTTGGATGGTCTGGTATAAAAATTAAAAGAACTACAGCCTTGTGGAGAGATATTCATACCTTACTTTGGTGTTTGGATGTTGTTTTCCTTAAAAATCGGAACATAATATTAACGATAATTAGATTTTTTATGGTTTAGGTAGAAAATTAATTGTACTGTAAGAGAGAAGTGAGTTAAAATATTTGACGATTTGTAAGAAAATGTAAGTAATGTAAGTCGATTTCTTTTCAAAACAAAATCCGGAACATTTTTTATCGATTACTAAACTTTTATGTTATGTTTCAGCAAGAAAATGAAATGTCTAAAAAGTGATTTTCAGTAATCAATTCTAGTAAATTACTCTTTTTTTAAAGCCCTGAACAACCTATTGTCGATATTTTTAAAATTTGTTTAAAGATGAAAATACGGAACAATTTTATATCGATAATCAAATTATAGTGACGCATTGTTCAATGATATACGTGTAATATTAGTCAATTATGCGATTTCAAACAATCATTAGGCATAATTAATTTTTTATAAAACAATATCCGGAACATTTTTACACTTAATGAAATATAAGTCAGTATAGAGATTTTTATTTAACATTAATATGCTATTTACATAAAAAACGAAACAACATATTATTGATAATGTATTTTTGGAACGTTTAAACATGGAAATTAAATGTTATATAAGTTAGAAGAGCAAACACACATTTGTTGTCGTTGATTAGTATTGCAAAAAAAATAAAAATCCGGAACAATCAATTTTAGATACTTAAAACTATTGAGATGTTACGGGATGAACATTAAAGGGTAGATCAGATTTTCAATAGCTTTCAGAGTTATTGTTTTCTATCTAATCGTGACGAACAGACCTACCGACAGACAAAACGCACAAAAATAAACCTTTTTTATTCTGATGAGGGCACTAAACAAAAAATAAATAAAATCTGATTTTTTAAAAAAGTTTAAGAAATTAGTTTAGCACTATGTCAAGGCCGGGCTTTACGCTACTACACGAAAGTCGCTGCATAAAAAGTCCATTTAAAAAAATGTGCGTGATATTTACATACAAAGTGCATTTTTAGCCTTTGTAAACAGACATAAATGTTTTCTTTTAATTATAGCAGATAGTTGACCAGAAATAACACCTTTAATTAATATTTATATTTGTTGTAAACATTTCTAGTACATTTTATAAAAATATTTGACTTGGTGTTATTGAAAGTACGCATAAATTATCCATCCTTGTGAGCATATTGTAACATTGCCTCCCTTACATTTACGTTATTGTTTTAGAATTGGTGTATTTTTATGAAAAATTCGCTTGCATAATTAATTTTATAAATTAAACGGTTTGCTTTTAGAAAACTAAAAGTAGCCGTTGCACCTAAACTTTTCAAGCCGCATTTAATGGTGAAATAATATTTTTCATATCTCTTCTAGTTTTCGAGATCTGAGTGTGACAGACGGACATTTTGCACAAACCTAATAGCGGCTTTTTCCCCTTACAGGGGCCGCTAACCAGCAAGAGTTGCATATAATACAACAAATAGTTCTATGTACAAAAAAAGTAACATCTTTTGACATAAGAATTTGTTGGAAAATGCCTACCAATACAAACTGGCAAACAGTGAATGTGATTCAAGTACTTTGACTTGAAATCTGGCCAGGTCTAAATAAAATATATTGGTATTTTTACCAGTACAACGACAATTTTTCTCTGTACTTTTACAGTTAGAAGTCACTTCTTAGGTTGTCACTAGATCGACATCTAGATCTTTTTGATTTCCGTGTGACAGGTTGGCGAAAGTGACGTGTGTTTGGCGCGTTTAATGTCTAGGGGATGATTATTTTTGAAACTATCACACACCAACCTATCAGCATATAAATCGGGAGCAGGCACGCAACGAGACAAGCAATGAAAGAGAGATACAAATAAGTTGAAGAATATTTATCTACATAAATATTTACATAGAAGAATAAAAAGGGGGAGGGTTTGCATCTATCTCTAATTAATGCTATATTTAATCATCACTCTTGCACTTAATAAGAGAGTATGTCACTTTGTCTTCTGAACTTAGCTGGTTGTCCTGTTGATGTCGCAGCTGGCTGTGTCCTAGCTTGAGGTTCTGCAGCTGGAGGTGGCGCTCTAGCGGGTAGAGGAACGCCGGTGATTCAGTTCTTGTGGAGTCTCAATCCAAAGTTCTGATATCTGTAGTTGGCACAGTAGGGCGGGTGGCCGGCTACCGTCGGCACAAGGCAACAGCGGGCAGAGCGGATCTGCCGTGGGCAGCGTAGTTAACAGGATTAGTCCAGTGAGTTACGAAGTTCAGGCGGAGCTATGACGTCTCGCACAGATCTGGGTCTATATGGACGTCATACTTAATAAGTTGACACGTGAACTGTCAAATAGGCAGGCAAATAGAGCCGATAGCACCAAGTAAATCGATGAGTAGATACAAGTAGGCAATAGATGATACTCAATAACAAGTAGATAATAGTTCAGTGCTGAATAGCACTAAGTACGAAGGCAATAGGCATTTGATCCGATAAATAGTTGAGTAGTGTCGAGTAGACACTGAGCAGCAAATAGGCAGACACCTGAGGGAGGCACCAGGTATTCCTTCTAGGAGTAAAAGTGAATGAAATAGTCCAGACTCGACTGTTCAACGAGAATGAGGAATAAGAGAGTCTTGCTTGATTTAATCTACCTTATATAGGCCTGGAAAATGTGAGCGGAAACAGGAAATGTCCTAGGCTAAGAATTATCTTACACGTGGGTGAATTTGACAAGAGTCGCACCTTGGAGTGTCACGAGGCGTGTTGACCCGAGTCATCTCTTTAGATCAAAGAGAGACGTGGGAGAGAGGGGGGAGGGAAGAAAGATTGGTTTGCATTCCATCCAAGGTGGTGTCAACTGCGGCCGTCAGATATCCGGCGGTAAGATCAAAGAGACTGTGTGTTTATCTTTACCCCGGTCAAGAGAAGATAAGTGAAAAGCCGCCAAGGTGGTGGACTCAGTCTAGTGAGACGAGGAAAAGGTGGGGTAGGGTGAAGAAATTGGGGATAGGACGGGGAAATAAGTAAAATAAAATAAATAAATAATGATAAAATCTAATTAATGCTGTGATAAGTTTGAGTGACTCTGACAGCAAGCATTTGACTTGTCACATTCAGTATGTCCTGGATCATGTTTTATGAAATAATCGGATGAAAAATATGTTTATCTCGTGTCTAGTGTACTGCATTTCCGATTTGCTAAGTTTAGAAGTAATTTAAGAAACAGACGTCTGTAGAGTGTGTAGTGTTTGTGGTGCTGTCTTTCGTATCTATTGCATCGAGTAGATCTATAGAGTTCGTCTATCGTGGTTTGATAATGGCCTGCTTCGCCATCCAGGGGCTTAGGGCTTTGCACTGCGGTTTTGTGCTGGTGAGACTTATCTGAGCACGGAATGTTCGGCTGCGTACTGGGCAGGTTATTTCCAGCTGGAGCTAGTGTCCTTGACCTTGCTTTTTTTTTTCCCTGGCGCTTATATTCTGCAGCGCTGTTCTCTTGTCCTATGCAGTTTGAACGCCAGTTTTCACAGCGCGGCATCATGATGCATCTTTCATCTTCCAGGTAGTAAGGCCAATCTTGAAGGCTTTCAGAGTAGCTTTGAGGGTTTCCCTGAATCGATTTCTTTGTTCACCTTGTACTCGCCATAAAGAAACTCTTTAGGGATGCGGAAGTTTTCCATTTTGGCAGAATTAACAAGTTAGACTGCACCTGGATCGTCTGGATGCTTTACAGGCCCGCTCTTCGAAGGATTGCAGTCTCAGATATTTTGTCTTGTTATTTGACATATTTTTCTGATACAGATCATGTGAAAGTGATTAAGTTTATTTGCGTTTTTTTTTCAATATACTGTCTACGTTTTTGAAGCATAGAGCAATGTGGGGAGGATGACCGCTCGATAGACTCCTAGTCAGGGGCGGACTGGGTATCAAAATCGGCCCGGGCATTACCATATAAACCGGCCTACAAATAGTATGTCATATATTTTCGTTATGGGGGGATTTTTCTCCACTCCGCAATATATATATATATATTAGTGTGTGTATATATATGCAATTAATCTTCACTACATTCAGATCTTTCATTCTTTCAAACGTTTTTTTCTACCCTAGAATACTCTCTTCCTATAATTAGTGGAAAGACAGTACACACCGCCAAGGGACAGCTAGGGAGTCTGGGGGAGCGCTGTGAGCTCCCCCAGTAGGGTCTGGGCAAAGCATAATTTCCGTTATTTTAGGCTTTAAAAAAAATGCATATTCTGAGGTATATACAGTTCCATTAGCCGGCTACTCTTCCGCTAAAAAAATCAAAAACTAAATTTGCTATTTACTGGAGTTCAGCGACTAGTAAAAAATGTTAAAATGCTTTAGTTTTTGTATTGGAGATGGAGGGTAACCACAAAACCCCTTTTGGCTACGCTCATGAAATTTGGTGACTGTAGTTTGCTTAACTTGGCTGTACTGGGGGCTGTAAGTAAAGTTTCCCTTTCAGACAATTAGGTCTGAGGCATGTGATGGTTTAAACCCCTCCCATCCGACTACGCCCATGTGTTATATTATAGGTGTAAGCCTAATGCTCTACAAAATATATAAAGTTTGATAACGTATCAAAAACTGAATGGATGCATTTGTAGGATTACATAATGTATTCTATTTATACATGTAGGCCTATGTAGTCTGGAAGCTATAAACAATACAATAGCAGACTAATGAGTTTGAAGCTTTTTGGTATTACTTATAGATTACAGACGTTTCTTAAAAAAATAAGATAGTTACGTCCTATGCATTTCATATGTCAATCTAGTCATGCATGTTGATCTGTGACTTAAAATATACTAAATCATTTGTTTCCTGGCTGAATCAGGCAACCCATTCCATTTAAAGATAAGAGAAAACAGAGCGGTTTCAGATGTACTTACTTAATGTGAAAAGCTCTTGCTTCGTCCTAGTACATTCTCAAAAACGCGATTTGTATATATATGAATATACCACGACCCATTATTTAAAATATAAATGAAATCTCATTTCATTAAATATCGAATGTGACGGGGCTATATAAATTATTGTAATTATTGTAAAGAATTTTCATCATTAATGACTTCATACTAAGCATAAGTTTGCCATTAATTATAATAGTATAAAAATTTATTTAGATCTAGATTTATTTTTTTATTAAATATTTTTTTTTGTAAGCCTAAAGTGTAGTATTTTTAGATCTATGTTATTAAAAATAAACAAAAAGAAACTTACTTTTTCTTTTCAAATCGCTGAAAGTAGAACTTTATACCCATATTGAGCTGTGAATAAGTTGGACGGTTTGCAATTTCGCGGCTGTGTGTATGTGTTCAAGTTAATTTCTATTAAGTATTGTTAAGTAGCTAATTGTAGCGCCTATTTTTATTTTTTTCCGCGTTAAATCAATGTTTTCTAACTTAACCTCTCTCATCCCTCTTTTTTTTTCTTTAACTGACAATGGAACCATCAGAACACTGGCGGATCCAGGGGCGGGGGCGGTAGGGGCGATCGCCCCCCCCCCCAGTCGGCCGAATTTTAGTATATAATTCACACAATTTGTATACGAATTTATTACTTATGTTAATAATATATACTAATTATTTATATTTCAAACTATTTTTAGATTATTTCGCCCCCCCCCTTTCTAGTATGTTGGTTGATATGGTGGGGTCGGGAGGGGGCGATGTAATCAATTCCGCCCCCCCCCCCCCATAAACTTTCGAGTGGGGGGTGCGGTCCAATTTATATGTAGAAATCACAGCTTGCTAACAGAATCAATTGAATATCTATATGATTAAAACTTGTTTTTGGTATTTTAACCGGTCTTTATATTTTGTCGTTCCCCTGTTGGCCGATGGGGGGGGGGGGGAGCGAATACATCTACTGCCCTTCCCACCTAAAACCTTTGAGTGGGGGGGGGGCGGTCCTACTTTTCGGAGAAATCATAGTTTGTGAACAAAATTAGTTAAATTAATATATACATTTTATATTATGTCGCTCTCCTTCAGGTATTTTTGCCGATTCGGTGGGGTAGGGGGGGCGATGCATGTACTGCCCTCCCCACTCTAGCCCTCTGAGTGGGGGGGGCGGTCCTATTTTTATGGAGAAATCATTCTATGTGAACAAAATTAGTTGAATATGTATATAATATAAACTACGTGAACCCATTGTATATTAATTCGCACCACACTCTAATCTCAAATTTTATCATTAGTAAATATAAAATGAAAAAGGGTTGTACCAGGTGGGACTTCCCCCCATGGGACAAACCAATACTTTTCCTTTTTGTATTCTAGTCAAGAAATTAGAAAATAAATAAAATATGTCACTAATATAATTTATACATGCTATAAAATTAAATTCTTTTATCGAGTCGCCCCAACCCTATTCTTTAATGCCTAATGCAATCATTAGCAGAAATTATAAAAAGGAGTGAGGATTAATAATTTTCACTCTATCGCCCCTGACCTTTCCAGATAGAGTTTATGTAATTGATGTGCTCTAAACCCAGATAATCTTTTCCTAGTCGCCTTTTCCCTACCTGTACTCAATCAGATATTTTTCTAGTTAAATAAGTTTTGGACTATAACTTACAATTTATGCTTGAACTTTATGGAATATTATTTATGGAAAAAAAATTTTCGGCGGCGATCCTCGAAGACTTAATCTAAAGATGTGTGTGTGTGTGTGGGGGGGTATCTTATCTTTTCAAGGGACAAATCGGTTTTTATTTGCAATGTATTGAGGGCCTAAAAATTTTATATTAGAATATTTTTCAACATTATTCAAAAGGTCCTTTATAATAGGATGAATAATGAGCTTTAGGTCAGGACATTGCGTTTCTTCAGTGAAGAATGCAAGAAAACGCTTTTCTTGATTGGGCTTCGACCCGAACCCCACTGATGAATAATGAGCTATAAATGTCAGGAGAATGCGTTTCTTCAGTGAAGAATGCAAGAAAACGCTTTTCTTGATTTGGCTTCGACCCGAACCCCACTGATGAATAATGAGTTATAAATGTCAGGACATTGCGTTTCTTCAGTGAAGAATGCAAGAAAACGCTTTTCTTGATTGGGCTTCGACCCGAACCCCACTGATGAATAATGAGCTATAAATGTCAGAAGAATGCGTTTCTTCAGTGAAGAATGCAAGAAATCGCTTTTTTTGCGTCAGGTCTTCGCCCCGAACCCCACTGATAAATAATGAGCTATAAATGTCAGGAGAATGCGTTTCTTCAGTGAAGAATGCAAGAAATCGCTTTTTTTGCGTCAGGTCTTCGCCCCGAACCCCACTGATAAATAATGAGCTATAAATGTCAGGAGAATGCGTTTCTTCAGTGAAAAATGCAAGAAATCGCTTTTGGCGTCGGGGCTTCGCCCCGAACCACACTGGGGAATCTTACAGCGCTCCCCCAGACATCCAAGCTTGCAAAAGAAAGGCCTCAACATGACTTTTTTTTTCGCCGAAGGTTGAGAAACACTGCTCTCTTTTATTCTCATATATATATATATATATATATATATATATATATATATATATATATATGCTTTACGCACGTTTATGCATAGGGTTAGTGTTTACTCAGCGTTAGGGTTAGGGTTTGGAAAAAAATCGCCCCCCCCCCACTTCAAAGTTTTGGATCCGCTAGTGCATCAGAAGACGGGGGAGGGAAGGAGCAAAAAGAAATGGGAGCGCCATCAAAGGTCCATGCCGACCAGCAAAATCATTAAGCCAAAAAAAGCCTTGAAGACATCAAAGCAGTCTATGCCGCTCGTGCATAGCAGAAAGTACAGTCTAACGTTTAGCAAATGATAATGAGTGTATAGTGTATTTTTCTTGATATTCTTGTTCAATTTGAAACAAAATTAATTGTAATAATAATTAAAAAAACAACAACAACAACAACAAAAAAACAACAAGAAGAAAACGTGTTCGAGCCTTTGTGTCTTGCTGATGTCACTTTTTTGTACTTGTGGTAATACCTCGTCTGTTCTAGACATTTCTAAACAGCATACCATAGGATGCACTGGTATTGGCCATTCGGCTAGTCGATTTCATTATTGATGCCTATGTTTCGTAAGTGTACTGCCAAGGTTAGGTAAATCTGTCCACTGCATTTATTTCCATTCCATTTATGTTGATGCTTGAAACTGGAGCTGGCACATTTAAGACATGAAGAAATGCGTAGGACGTAATCTCTTTTGAAGTAACGTCTGTAACTTATAAGATAAGATAAGCAGACTTTCGTCATTTTTTGTATTGATAGTAAGGCCGATGTCTGTGCACGCTCTGCAGATCAGTTTTAGAGCTCATGTAGGGCACAGTCATCAGCATAAAAGAAAAACAGGTCCCTGAATGTTAGTCATGCAGCGTTTTTCTTAAATGTATGTTAAAGGGAAACTTAGTTTTGACAATTTTTGATATAATGTGTGTTTTGATGTTAGATAATGAATTTTTTTTTTTTTTTATTTGCAATAATAACTTAGTAATTGATGTTTTTCTGACGTGATTTTCCTGCGCATCCAAAACAGTCAGACATTCACCGAGTTTCTATGTGACGTCACACTAGCTTACTAATTTAATATATTGACTTATTGTATAACGGGAGACCATATAGCAAACTTAACATTCTAGTTAAAGAAATATATTTTCGTCTATGCAGTTAGATCTAGAATCTTGTATGCAAAGAAAAAAAATGCGTATTAAAAGGAGATTTACAAGCTTGACTAACCACGGCAGTGTGTATTTTCTCGCCAGACCACTCAACACACAACAAACACTATCGCTTGGTTGTCTTGTCTTGTCATGACTGACTACACGTAGTCTCGACTAGCCTTACACTCACCAGTTTGTTCGAATCAGTCTGACACACGATCTATTTACTTCTTGGGAAAAGGAGGGGCTTAGATGAAAATGTTACTTTTTTTCTCGAGTTGGTTGTCCTAATGCTTTTAGATCTACCTATACATGTATACATAACTGTACCATAGCTCTGGAATAGGCCGTCACTAAAGCCCAAGAGCCTGTAAGAATGAAGCGATACGATTGGTTAAATCTTGTTTCCCTTTCAGTATTGTTGATGGAAGTGACGTATGCCTAACCTAAAAACAAAATCTCAAAGCACCCCGTTTTTTTTTGAGATGTCAAGAATTTACTGTCTAATTTATAAAATATAAATGTTTTTAAACATTTAAATAAAAAATGGTAAAATATTTACTATTACAACTTTTTACGCAGAATTTAAATTTGTCAATATCTCAAATTTGAAAAACCATCGGAGTTTCTCTTTAAGAGGTGAACAGACTTTCAACAAACATAAGTATCCACTTTTTTAATAAGGTCTTTTAGAACGGAACTAATTATTTTTCAAGCTGTGTGTATTGATTAAAAAACAACAACATAATTATAAAAATGTTTTTCACGTTTACAGATGTCCTGGCTTGAGAATATTTGTAAGGGTACATCTGTTGTATTATGTCTCATATAGGTTGCTTCTTAAACCAAAAGTCTGCCAGAGATATTTCATTGACAAAATGCCATTGTAGTCTTCTGTCTGGTGTCAAGACTTCCCATAGCTCACTCGCACTAATGTATTCAAATGTCTGCCCACGTGACCTGCAGGGAAAATGACGAGTCGGAGTGATTTGTCTCGCATTTCATACGAGACTTCAGACGATCTCAACAGGAAGTAGGCGCTGGGATGAGCATTGTGGGAAAAAACAACCTTTCTTCCCCACCGCCTTCTACCCCCCCCCCCCATGTCCTCTTTCGCCTGAGATATCAAGCTTTGCTTTGGCACCAAGCGTAGCTACAAAATAAATTGACATGATTCGTTTTCAAAAGGACAATTTGGTGTTGGTTCATGAAACTTTATCAAAGATTTGTTCAATTTATGTTCAGCATTCAAACATGAATTACTGTCAGGTTAAATAAGATTCAGTTCTAACTAGAGCGTCATTTCTCGGAGACATGTTATCTCACTGGCTTATTAACAAAAGTAAAGTTGAGATTCTAAAAACAAATATTTTTATGTTGCCATTTTTTGGGTTGAGTAATTTTCTTTTCTAGTTATTATTGCCTATGGAGTCTGCATCAAAAATATATTTGAATATTTCCCCTGCTATCAGCTGACAATCATCTATTGTGCGGAAATAAAATTGTATAGCAATTAGCTGATTAGCTTGAATACTTATTAGTCTCGTGTTTTGGGACCAACCGGAAAATCCGGTGATGTAACTTTTGTATACCACATCTTTCAAGCCAGTTCGCTGTGGTCCAATCTCTTTTGTGGACCAGTGGCGCAATTGGTCGTCTGGAGAAGGTTTAGGCACTTGTGTTAAGGAGTGTGTGTGTGTTTGTGTGTTTCTTTGGTGACGGTGGGAAGAGGTTAGCGATTGGTTGTGAATGATGCAAAAAGGTGGCATTGTCGTCAGCGGTCCTAGTTAGGACAGACGACTCCAGAACGGTGCGACTGAAATGAAGTGTTATTGTAGTGAGTTAGATTTTGTTAAAAAAAAAAAGCAGTATTACTAAAGTCGAGTACATTTACTTTAATTCCATATTATCTTATTCAAGTTATAATTAGCATGGGCGTAATCAGGGGTGGTAACCCTGCGGTGGAAGGGGGTCGGAATTTGGTGACTGATTTTTTGCTTTGATTTTGTTTATTTTAGGTGAGATTTAAATACTAAACCATCACTCACCCCATCACAGCCTAGGGATTTTAAGTTTAAAACCCCTACCAAAGGGTTTTGAGTTTAAAACCCCTACCAGGGGGTTTTGAGTTTCAAACCCCTACCAGGGGGTTTTGAGCGTAAAACCCCATACCAGGGGTTTTAGCGGTTAAATCCCCCTCTTCTATAAAACAAAACAAAAAAAAAAAATTGCGAACGACAATCCCCAAATTCCAAGAGCACAGTTAAGGAAGATTTTGATTTTAAAACCCTCTCCAAAATTTACAATAAACCCCCTCTTCAATATAAAAAAAAGCAAATTACACACTCAAAATTTTGAAGGGGTTGTGAGTTTACCCCCCCCCCCCTCTTCAGTAGTGTTTGAAGCTAAAAAATACATCATCAATATAAAAAAAGCTTATTTCGCACTCAAAATGCTATGAATTTTGCCAAAAGGGGTTTTGAGTTTAAACCCCCCTTCAGAGGGGTTTGATGCTAAAAAATATCTCTTCAATATAGAAAAAGCAAATTACACACTAAAATTATTTGAGCGTAGCCAAGCCAATTGGGGTTTTGAGTTTAAACCCATCTACTTCTGATGGTTTTGAGTTTAAAATCCCCTTACAGAGCGTTTTGAGGTGGAAAACCTCTATCTTCAATATTATTCTTAAGCAAACTAGAGTTACCAAATTCGATGACCGTAGCTAAATGGGGTTTTGAATTAAAAAATAAACAAACTCGAGAGATTTTTTAGTTTAAAACCCCCAACAGATGATTTTGACGATAAAACTTCCCTTTTCGATATAAAATCTAAAGCAAACAACTGTCACTTCCAAGAGCGTATTCAAGAAAGATTACATATTTCTACCAGTGGCGGGGCTCCATAGCCTCCATTGACAAAGTGCAGTGAATAGTCATTTGCGAAATTGTAAAAACACTAAATGTGGCTCAACAAAGATGGCTAAGACAGATATTAGGAGTCAGTTATAGAGATCGTGTCTAAATCAAGGAAATCCTATGCCGAACTAGGAGTCGACCCCTTAGTAAAATTGTGACAGAGCGTCGCATGAGAATTGCTGGACATGTTCTCCGACAAAAGGAATTACGCATAATAAGAGTTGCGATGACATCCTATTAAGTGCAACTTGGCGCCACACATTCATGGAGGTCCTCAGAGCAGGTGAGAAGAAGCTTCAGACATTACCAGTGACAGATTTTTGTGGAAACAGCTTGACGGCAAATGCGCTGAACAGCGCGGGAGGGTCAAAATCACTAAGAATAGCACATTAGGTTTTTGAAATAAAACTTTTTAATAGTAGGAAAATGCACTGTAGATACCTCAGAATATACATTTTGTTGGCTTTCAATACCAGAAATAGTGCTTGGCAGCGGGGTTGACAAGGGCGGGGAATCTGCAATTTTCTCACTAACTCCAGGAAGAACCTATTCTAGGGCTCAATAAGCGTCTTCCGAAAGAATGAAGGGTCAGAATGTTATAAAAATTATGTACACACACACACATACATACATATAAATATATTTTTTGCGGGGGAATGGGAGAAAAAAAATCCCTCCAACCCCCCCCCCCCCTCCTGGGAATAGACCCTGCCTACGCCCATGGTATTTAGTATTCTCAACAGAGACGTTATTCAATTTTTATTAGGTAAAATATATTACGCATGCAGAAGTTTAGTTGTCTACCAGTAGTTTGGTAACAACACTGAGCAAACACAATTCAACACAAATAGAGTTTTGAACTCGAGCTCCCCTGATAGGTAGCGAAGCAGATTGAACCTCTACCACACATTTTAATATTTTTTGTTTAAAATTTACTCGCTGCAAAGTTACTTTGTGGAAGAAGAAAATCTTTTCTCTCATATGCTTACCTCCCCCTTCTTTTGTCTTCAGAAGTTGAATTTGATCTCTGCACCATTAGGATGACACTGTCAAGCGCATGCAATCCATAAGAGTGTTGTTGTTGTTGTTTTGTTTTTTTTCTATGGTATTTTTCATCTTTTTAATAATTGTAATTCAGTTTGAGAATTTAGTTCCTACCAAATATAAGCTGAAAAGTAAAAACAGTAATGACGTCCCTTGGCTCTTCTCTGAAAGCACATGATACGTACCAGCAGTCACATGGAGAATTATGTAACATCCGTTTGAAGGATTATTGACAAAATTAAAATATGATATTTAGTATTTGAGTGCTGGTTTTTTTTTTTTACATGAGTTCTTTCTGGCATAATTGATTGATATGCTAAAAATAACTATGAACTACAGACCTACTGCTATCGCTAATGCACTAGCATGTTTTGAAGAATATAACTATATCTTTCCATGTCATATCATAATATCATATCAAAGCAATTTTTGTATTTTGGTTTGTTGAGTAGATCATCTGTTGTGTTTTGATTGGTTGTGTAGATCTTCTGTTGTGTTTTCATTGGTTGAGTAGATCATCATTTCTGTTTTGATTGGTTGAGTAGATCATCTGTACCGGATTTGAACATTAACAGCCGCCATCCCCCGCCGTCCTGTAATTTTTGTTTATTCTGAAGGAACATCCGAAACATGTAAAACAAAAAGCTATATCCACTAAAGCAAAGTTAAATTTTCTTAGGGCATCAATCAAACTCACTCCGGCACTGAAACCGCCACTGACTAAAAGTAACATTAAATGTCATTGATTAGAACTTTGCTTAGGGTTGTCAATCTGATCACATTTAATAAACCAAAACCTAAAATATCTTGAAAGTAGAAAAAAGAAAAAAAAAACAAAGTCGATATATTTAGTCTCTTTATACTGGTAGCATTGCACAGATCTAGGACAAAAGTCGTCTGGTGATGTCTAAGTCCTTCCTACGCGCCCACGGGCCTGTGTTTGTCCACATTCGTAATTGGCTCCAAATGAAATTTGTTTCCTTCATAAATCACGGAATAAAACCCAGAAGAAGAGTTGAAAAGAACTTAATTAATTTTGTAATGACAAAGACTTCCGCCCCCTCCTCCCCCCGCTCTATGGATGAAGCGGCCCAAAAGAAGTTCTATGCCCTTTGTGAAGGCATGCGGTTCAGTGGATGGACAACCTTTTGAGTCGGTTTCATTTCTGCCTCCAACTATACTGCCCTTTCTCAGCGTTCTCTCTGGATGTCTATCACCCCGTCAATCTCGCGGTACAATAAGAGTAATGAGTTAGCGCCCGTTAGTCACTTGCTTGCTTATGAAATACTCAGAGAGAGGCTGGTGACGTATGTAATACTGCTGATGCATGTAGGGAATGCTTGCGCGCACGTCTGAGCGTGCATGGATGCTTTAGAGAGTATGTGTTCGGCAGATTTGTGATACTGGTTAGCCTATTTTTATTAAACACGCTGTGTGTGTGTGTTTGTGTGTGTGTTGTATCCACAACTGTCATTATTTATTGAAACGCTTATATTAAGTCACTCTTGTATGTTTCTTGTATGTTTCTTGTATGTTTCTTGTATGTTTCTTGTATGTTTCTGAATGCTACGCTGTTTGACTCGCATCATAGTAAGTAGTAAGACACCCTTGCGATATATAGGGCATTCGAACCAGGGATCTCTCGGTTTGGAAGCCAAACGCTATAAAACTCTGCCACCAGGCCCCCCCCCCCCTCAATGCACTAAAATATTGGACCTCGCATCACGTGATGAAAATGTTTCACAATCTCGTCTGCTTTTCTGATTCTTATTGAAGGCGAGGTAAGAGTTAGAGAGCGTGACACACAGAGAAAGATAGTGAGGGGGGAAAGACAGAAAGAGAGGAGAAAGACAGAGAGTGAGAAAGGCAGAAAGAGAATGACAAAGAGAGAGGGAGAAAGAGAGAGACAAAGAGAGAGAGGAAGAACAAGAGAGACAAAGAGAGAGAAAGGAAGAAAGAGAGAGACAAAGAGAGAGAAAGAGCAAAAAAGAGAGAGAGGAAGAAAGAGAGAGACAAAGAGAGAGAGGAAGAAAGAGAGAGACAAAGAGAGAGAGAGAGAGGAAGAAAGAGAGAGAGGAAGAAAGAGAGAGACAAAGAGAGAGAGAGAGGAAGAAAGAGAGAGACAAAGAGAGAGAGGAAGAAAGAGAGAGACAAAGAGAGAGAGAGGAAGAAAGAGAGAGACAAAGAGAGAGGAAGAAAGAGAGAGACAAAGAGAGAGGAAGAAAGAGAGAGAGGAAGAAAGAGAGAGAAAGAGACACTCTAGGATAGACAAGCTGAACTTGATAGAAGATTGGGTTTGTAAAAGTATTTCTGTAGAAGACTATTATCGTAGCCTTTATGTGTAGTGGTGGCGCGATGGCTGAGTAGTAAGGTGCTTGGCTTTCGAACCGAAGGTCCCAGACTCGATTCCTGGTGAAGACTGGGATTTTTTATTTCGGCATCTCTAGGGCCTAATTGAGGTTATCGAGCTCTAATGGGTTGATACTTAGTTGATAACAAGTAAAGACAGTTGGTCTTGTGCTCTCCACATGACACTTTCGTTAACCGTGGTCCACAGAAACAGATCATCTGTTGCAAGGTCTGAAAGGGAAACTTACTTACATGTGTAGTATTTGCAGTTTTTAAAGGGTACATCAGTTCACGCTTGATACTTCATTTGTTAAGTTCTAGCTAAATAAACATATTTATGCAAATAAAATGCATCAATGGCAATATATAGTGCTCTTTGTTATTGATACTATAGATAGATCCAGTGAACTGCTTCTATATCAATGAGAACATCATACATTTTTAATGATTTCTAGCAAGTCATAATTTTTTTTTTTAATGCCGACAATGAAATGACTATAATAAAAATTGAAAACAAACTTCTGAAAAAAAAGTTAAACGGTCATTGAACATTTAGAATAGCTGCTTGAATAGCGATCGTATCGAAACCATAATTAAAAATTATGAAACAGAAATTACTGCCCCTGGCCATGGAAAAGTATTAATAGCATATTCAGAACAATGTGGAAGAAATTTATTAGCCATTGACATTTGGACTCCTGGAGCTAGAGAGCGACTATGCAACAGAAGCTCATTAATCTTTCGAGTTCTAGTCGGATGAAAGTTTGGCCACTTGTGCGATAAGGTTTCTGCTAACTCGTGTATCGAGGAATGACTTAATGATGCAAACGAGGCAGCTAGCCTGAGATTAATTGTTCATTACAATATTACAGACCTTAAGCTTGCCAGCGCCTGGGATTTTATGATTTTGGAAACCTAGTGAGCTTAATTAATATTCTTTTTCTAATTTTTCTTTCTTATTACTATGTTGATGGTTGGATGGATGGATGGACGGATGAAGTGGGTGAATAGGCTTGACTGCACAGTGAGTCCAGCAATCTAGTTAAGTAGGTTACGTTCTAAATGTCCAGCGAAGCTTGGGCCGAGACCTTGACCAGTTGTGTAAACAAATCCACTGGCCAGCTAAACAAATTCCAAAAAATATTTTAAAGAAAGAGTCAAGAATCATTGTACTTTCTAGAAAGCTCTTTAAAACAGACTAAAAGATAGATATAGAACATCGGAGTTCTTATTGGTTCACTGTTCATTGTTCAGAAGTAAAACAGTCAAGTCCACCTTTTCAAGCATAATGACCTATGGAGACAGGTGAGGTCAAGCTTATCTGTTTCTATAACGACAATTCACGAGGTTTTCATATGGCTAACACGACGACCACAAAATAGAGCAGTGAGATTCATAACAAACGAATATTCACATTTGACTAGAGTAACACCATTAGTAAAATCACTAAATTTAGAAAGCCTTCAGGACAGAAGACTCAAAAGTAAAGTAGCAACTATACATAAAAAACTGAACCATAATCTTCAAATACAATAACGAAATTTAATAAAATACTCCGAAAGACACACAAATAAAGGCACATTCCTCGTCCCATATGCTAGGACAAATTTGTACAAATACTCCTTCTTCCCTAGTGCTATTAGAGCATAGAATGGGTTGCCTGAGCTAGACAGGAAAACCAGTGACTTGGCAGAATTTAAGTCATTGGTTAATATGCATGACTAAATGCATGACGCGTAGGACGTAATCATCTTCTTTTTTGAATTAACGTCTGTATTATATAAGACCAACAGGCTTTTCCTTCTTCAATGGGAAAGATGGCTACCTGGTCGTGCGGTATGCGCGCTGGTCTGTCTTTCAGTCGTTTCGATGGTCCCGGGTTCATACCCTACCCTCTGCCATCCCCACCTCTCTTTGCGGGCGGTTCGGACCTGGATGTGGAATATATTCAAGTCTAAAGAAACATCAAAAAATTGTATAAACAACAATGTCATAAATCTGGTTGGAATCGGGGGCGTCCTAAAACAAATTCCCAAAGTTAATAATCCCAGGCTTCACCTGGACTGGAACTAAAGACCCTTCGGTGTGGAAGCCCAGCGATCTACTACTTGGACACCATGCCCCTTTTATACTGCATAGTACTACATAGTAGTGTCATAGTACTACATAGTAGTGTCATAGTGTCATAGTACTACATAGTAGTGTCATAGTACTACATAGTAGTGTCATAGTACTACATAGTAGTGTCATAGTGTCATAGTACTACATAGTAGTGTCATAGTACTACATAGTAGTGTCATAGTACTACATAGTAGTGTCATAGTACTACATAGTAGTGTCATAGTACTACATAGTAGTGTCATAGTACTACATAGTAGTGTCATAGTACTACATAGTAGTGTCATAGTACTACATAGTAGTGTCATAGTACTACATAGTAGTGTCATAGTACTACATAGTAGTGTCATAGTACTACATAGTAGTGTCATAGTACTACATAGTAGTGTCATAGTACTACATAGTAGTGTCATAGTGTCATAGTACTACATAGTAGTATCATAGTACTACATAGTAGTGTCATAGTACTACATAGTAGTGTCATAGTGTCAGTGAAGAATGTAATACTCATAGAAAGAAAGAGAGTGAGAGAGAGAGAAAGAGAGAGAGAAAGAAAGAGATTGAAAGAGGGAGAGAAGGAGAGAAAGAGGGAGAGAAAGAGAGAGAGAAAGAGAGAGAGAGAAAGAGAGAGAGAGAAAGAGAGAGAGAGAGAAAAAGCGACAAGTTGGTAGATACAGCTTTTTTTCCCCTGGTCCTTTACTTGTTTTCCAAAAGTGTAATCATGTTAGCGAGAGAAAGTAAATTGGTCACAAAGAAACGAAACGAGGAGAGAAATAACTTGGCCAGTGGTCAGTGGTCATTTCTCTGCCCTCAAGTTTCAGTGCCATTGTTTCCTGTAGACGCTGCCAGATGTCTCTCCGTTACCTTTGACTTTGGTGGTAAAACACGATTGTATAATGCGTTTTATTTCCAGACATCTCGCTCAAACAGTTTGGTCTCGTCTCGTCGTGCTATTTTGAGAGTTTGTTTTGGAGGGGAAAACGTCAGTCCTTTCTGGCGCTAATGTGATTCAAAAGAACAATTCAAATATCTCATTAACTGTCATTCTTCAATGTTCGCCTGGACAGTACAATCCGACTGATGAGTTGTTTTTTTCCAGAAGCAATGTCTCAGTCGGCCTTTAAAAACGTTGCCACATTTTTGATCTGGCAGACGACATATGAATGTAGCAGACGTTGTTTTTTTTTTGTGTGTTTTTTTTTTGTTGAAAATTTACAATATTTGTTTCGCTATTTTTTTTTTTTAATTTTTACTTCAATTGATAGTTGATAAAATAGTTCATTGATAAAAAGTTTAAAAAAGAATTGATTAATTTTTGTTACAAGGAGATAATTGTATACTTCCTGGTCAAATCTGTGGAACGTATAGATGTGTAACACTATCCGAATGATTTCCTAACCCTAGCTGCTTGAGCTAGAGCATTGCACATAACAGGTATTTTTAAGTTTCCAACAAAACTGCTTGGATTTAGCAATTCTATGTTCCATATCTTTTGAGCCTCTCATTTCAAAATTCTATGTTTCATATATTTAAACTCTTTCATTTCAAGATTCTATGTTTCATATATTAAAAAGTCTCTCAGTAATTCTAATTGACTTAAGAGTCTGGATTTGTGTCTGTATGCGTGTTTTTTTTTTGTGTATGAATGGCTGCATGGTCGCGTGGTGTACCCTCTGGACTGTCGTCTCAATGGTCCATGGTTCGAAACCTGCATGCCGACGTGTCAAGTACTCCTGCGGGAGGTTTGGGCTATGGTGTAATAATCTTTAAATATTGCGTGCGTAGTATAAAGTAAATTACACCTTTCAAACCTTGCGATCTAAAGTGTATATGATATAATGGTCATGGCCCACAGTTTAGGGAGGGTGTCATATGGCTAGCACAACGAGCAACCGCCTTTACTATCCACCAACAAATGTCAGGTATCCAGTTGAGTTGGCTAGACTCAGAGCGACATAAAGATCCCGAAATTCAAAACCCCAGTCTTCACCTAGATTCGAACCCGAGACCCCCTTGCTTCGGAATCCAAGCGCTTAATCACACGGCCACCAAGTCCCTAGTATACGTGTGTATATGCTTCTTAAAATGTTCCTCTGTGTGTGTGCGTGTTTTTATTATGTTTATATATGTGTATCAAAAGATTTGTGCGGTTGTGGTTATTAATTTTTAGTCAGTTGGACCCCTAGGGACACGAGACTTGAATGTAATTTATAATTTTTCTGTTACAGATGAAAATGCGGTATATAAATGGAATATATATAAAATTTTCTATAGAAATCTATCGGTTTCAACGTCATCGAATTAATTACGTAACATAATGAGACCTAGTTTGTAAGAACATGTCTTACAGATAATGAAAAATTTCGATCTAAAGGTTTTTACAATGATTTATTCTTTGTTTACAAATTAGATTTTTAATAAGATTCTAGAACGCAGACAAAATATTACATGGTTTTAAAAATGTATAGTTTATCAATGTTTACTCATTCTGTACACCGGATACATCAGAAAGTTTCTTATCTATATATATATATATATAGATTGGCCTCGATTTAAAAACGAAAATCTCCAATGCAATTGAATGAGCTGTTTAGAATGTTCACGAGAAAGTAAACAATGTCAAGGACACTACATGAAACTACAATCTCAAATAAAACGGAGCAACCAACGGAAGATGTTATCAAATTTATTGATGCAGTTCTACAACAAAAAAAAAATACCCTACAAATTATCTACCTTATCAACACTTCTTTTGTTCTGTTTCTTTCTGTACACCGGATACACCAACAAATCTAGCTTTTTATATTTTTTTTTTCTGTCATAGATGAAAATCACTAATAAAGTTTTAGGGCAGAGGCGGTTTGGAAATCGTAAGTTAAGGCTAAATATAGTTTGCTGACTCCCTAGTCCATGTAAATTCGAAACTAAAAGACGGAATTATTCATTGGCCTCCGTGAGTCAAAAAAACGACTATCGTTCGTCGCGTAGGGCATTATTTTGTGTGACTGATGAGCCCTATTCTGGAGACAGATCCCCCCGCCACATACAGCACAGGTGAAAGTGGAATTTGGTTTGGTGGTAGAGGAACCAGTCATTCTTCATCTGGTTCTCGTTTATTCCAGAGAGTTATGTCTCTTTCACTCTGCATAGCTGTCTTTGTCAGTCTATCTCTCTCTCTCTCTCTATATATATATATAGTGTGGTCCATGGCTTACCAATAATTACTACTGTATTTTAAAGACTGGCTTACCAATAATTACTACTGTATTTTAAAGACTGGCTTACCAATAATTACTACTGTATTTTTAAGACTAACTTATAGAGGTGTCTGAAAGCGAGACACGAGAGCCACAGACATCAACGAAAGTATGTGGGAAGAAATAGCCAAAGACCGGAGTGCATGGAGACAGACTGTGCGTGCTGGGACGATCCTCGCTGAGAGCAAAAGAAACGAAGCTGCCTTAATCAAGAGGAAAAAAAAAAGAAAGCTGCCCTGTCAGCTAGACCTGAATCTGATACATACATATGCACGAGTTGTGGCGAAGTCTGCTGCTCTAGAATTGGCTTGATTAGCCACACCAGATTCTACCTCGTCTCAAGACAGATGCCTAGAAAATGTTTTCAAAATACTGTGCAGCAGATCCTGGTTTACGAATATTTTTTGTTTTCAAAATACTGTGCAGCAGATCCTGGTTTACGAATACTGTTTTCAAAATACTTTTCAGCAAACCCTGGTCTACGAAAACAAAAATGTTTTTCAAAATACTGTGCAGCGAACCCTGGTTTACGAAGAAAGGTTTTAAAATACTGTGCAGAGAATCCTCGTTTACGAAAAAAAATGTTTTCATAATACTGTGCAGCAAACCCTGGTTTACGAAAAATGTTCCAACGAAATTCATCATTCCGTGGTTTGGCATAAACTAACAGATTGATATGGTACATTAAAATTAAATGCTGGTTAACCAATAAACTGAATATGCGTCAAGACAATATTGTTGTAACCCTGCCTTGCACCAGTGCTTGAGGTGCGCACTAGCGCACTGGTGAACGTAAACAGGAAGACACTAGGAGAGAGATAAGAACAGTGCATCAAGGATTGTGACGAGTCTGAATGTTTGGGAAACTTAGAAGCCAACTTTTGTGCTGCCTGAAGGTTGTATATGGGACCTGGAGCGAAGCGGGGAAGGCTGTCGTCGGTCCACATTCGGGTTGCTGTCTAGAGGACTGGTCAATTAGTAGCAAGACTCTCAGGAAGCTGAAGGATGTTATGTGTTTGTCCTAGTGAATAAACACAACTATTTATTTCCTGTTAAACTGTGTTGAGTTGCTGTCTTACGTTGAGTGCCTACCCTAGAGTTACAACAATATAAAGAAACTATAACTGACTCAATATTGAGCCGCGAGATTTATGACAAACGGTTAGAATAATACCATTCGTAAAATCACTAAATTTAGATACACTCTAGGTCAGAAGAATAAAAACCAAAGTAGCAATAACACATAAAACACATATAGCTTAATTGAATACTTAGAAAGACGCTAACATAATGGCAACTTTCTTATTCCATGTGCTAGGATAATTTTGTACAAGTTCTCTTTCATCCTTCAAGCCATTAAAGCTTGGAACGGGTTTGCTAAATTAGCCAGGAAAACTAGCGACTTGATAATTGTCTAAGTCTCTATCATTCATAACTAGATTCACACACGGATACTCGTTGGAAGTGCTACAGTCCGCCCAACCTTTGACCCCAGCTGTTTATCTAGGATTGGCCTGTTTAGTCACATGAGAAGTTGCAAAGGGAAAGCATTCACAATACAAAAAAAAAAAAGCAATTATCTTCTCTTTGGAAGGAAAATATGTCATTTCTAAGAAAAAGATGAGAATGTGTGTTAGAGGTCCTGCGCGATTTTGATGGGTTGAAGGTGATAAAGAGTAGGCCTATTTCGACCCACCATCACTGTCAGGCAGAGGGAATGTGGGGGTTGCCGCGATTGCCACAATCCAAAGGCCTGCTCTGTTGAAGGCTAACTTCTGATATTGCGTGTACGGCCCAAAACACACCTTCCCAGCATACCAACATGAAATACTGTAGAAGAAATTACAAGTGTCCCTGAAGTCTCTTACAGTTCTTTGTAACCAAACATTTGATATGTATTATCACTAAGAGGTCACTGTAGCCAAAAGGTCAAGGTCGTTATATTATTATTTCCTGTTTTATTTCCTGAATATGTATATCACCATGGGCCACTCTAGGGGAAATCCGTCATACAAAAGACCATGAAACACGATCATCTTAGAGCAGTGGCGTAACTGGCACGTAATTAAAAGCGTCAGGTTCAAGGTTGTTTCAATTACATAAACAATAAACGAATGTTTACATTTCGAAACATTACAGTAAATTTCAAATAGTACTAAAGATAGCCAAGGAAGTGAAAGTAAGCAACGATATATAAATATTTATTAAGACAAAGGAGAATGATAAACCTGAATTGGTTAAGAAGTTTTAAGCTTCATGTTAAGTCTACTTCTGTAAATCTATTATTGAAATATAAAGTTATATCAGATGTCTACAGTGTAAAACTAATCTTCTTGTAATTTTCCTTAGGAGAATTAATGTTTTTTATTTGGTATGGAAGATCTCGGTTATTTCTCAACCTTAAACAAATATACCCATCGTACTTTGGACATTCAAGTTATCAGATTTAAGTCGAAGATGTCCAGACATATGGACCATTCACTCCATTGTTACAGTAATAAAGCACACACCTGCCCATGACAGGATCCATTAAATCAGGGGTTCTCAGCCTGTGGGTCGCGAACCCTTTGGGGGTCGAATAACGATTTGCCAGGGGTCGCCTAAGACCATTGAAAATTTGGATTTTAATACTGCATATGCTACATCTCGCTTTTTTTAAAAACTAGTCACATAAGTCTGCACCACAAAAATGTTGAATAAGGAATAAGTTTAAAAGTAAAGTTCCCCTTTCAGACCATGCGCTCTATAAGGCAGGCGATGTAGAGGTCATCTGTTTCTGCGGCCCACGGTTAACGAGGGTGTCATGTGGCCAGCTCAACGACCAACCATTGAATGCAATGTAATGACTCTATTACTTCTAGAATGCCATTAATGATTTTAAGATAATGACACTATTCCCTCTAGAATGTTATTACTAAATGTAATGTAATAAAACTATTTTTGAATTAAATTTCATTTCTGAATTAAATGCAACGACACTATAACTGGTTAGAAGTCATTGCTGAATTGAATATAACAACATAATTTCCTGTAAAAAGTTGTTACATCACACTATTAGGTTCTGCTTATGAAAGCTTGGACATTAAATTTACTATTTTTTATGTAAATACACATTAAGAGACTTTATTTTTTGTTGGTCACATTTAACGTTCGAGTTTCTTTTAGTCACCATCCTACTCTCGACGGGTACCTGGTTATGTCACTGCCTTAGAAGTCAAGGAACGCGTTCTTGAAGTGAAGATGTGACCTCTACACAGTTATCGTTTATTGGCGATTTGGATAAGACAGAACAGGGCAGCCTGTGATGAGCTGAAGGGGGGGGGGGGAGTGCTTTCATTCTCAAGTTTTGTGAAATATTGTAAGATAAATCTCTACACTGGCCAGACAGGAAAGACAAGGGACGTAATCATGGTCATGCTAATATGTTAATCCTGATTTTTTTTTCTCTTTAAATCTTCACTCTCGTCTTCTTCTCTCTCTCTCTCTCTCTCTCTCTCTCTCTCTCTCTCTCTCTCTCTCTCTCTCTCTCTCAGTTTCTCCTATCAATTTTCCTTTTAACATTATTTACATTTTTTCTCCTCTGCCTTTTTCCTCTTTTCTCTCTCTTTCTCTATTTCCTCTCTCTATTTTCTCTTTCTCTCTCTCTTTCTCTATTTCCTCTTTCTCTCTCTCTTTCTCTATTTCCTCTCTCTATTTTCTCTTTCTCTCTCTCTTTCTCTATTTCCTCTCTCTATTTTCTCCTTCTCTCTCTCTTTCTCTATTTCCTCTCTCTATTTTCTCTTTCTCTCTCTCTTTCTCTATTTCCTCTCTCTATTTTCTCTTTCTCTCTCTCTTTCTCTATTTCCTCTCTCTATTTTCTCTTTCTCTCTCTCTTTCTCTATTTCCTCTCTCAATTTTCTCTTTCTCTCTCTCTTTCTCTATTTCCTCTCTCTATTTTCTCTTTCTCTCTCTCTTTCTCTATTTCCTCTCTCTATTTTCTCTTTCTCTCTCTCTTTCTCTATTTCCTCTTTCTCTCTCTCTTTCTCTATTTCCTCTCTCTATTTTCTCTTTCTCTCTCTCTTTCTCTATTTCCTCTCTCTATTTTCTCCTTCTCTCTCTCTTTCTCTATTTCCTCTCTCTATTTTCTCCTTCTCTCTCTCTTTCTCTATTTCCTCTCTCTATTTTCTCTTTCTCTCTCTCTTTCTCTATTTCCTCTCTCTATTTTCTCTTTCTCTCTCTCTTTCTCTATTTCCTCTCTCTATTTTCTCTTTCTCTCTCTCTTTCTCTATTTCCTCTCTCTATTTTCTCTTTCTCTCTCTCTTTCTCTATTTTCTCTTTCTCTCTCTCTTTCTCTATTTCCTCTCTCTATTTTCTCTCTCTCTCTTTCTCTATTTCCTCTCTCTATTTTCTCTTACTCTCTCTCTTTCTCTATTTCCTCTCTCTATTTTCTCTTTCTCTCTCTCTTTCTCTATTTCCTCTCTCTATTTTCTCTTTCTCTCTCTCTTTCTCTATTTCCTCTCTCTATTTTCTCTTTCTCTCTCTCTTTCTCTATTTCCTCTCTCTATTTTCTCTTTCTCTCTCTCTTTCTCTATTTCCTCTCTCTATTTTCTCTTTCTCTCTCTCTTTCTCTATTTCCTCTCTCTATTTTCTCTTTCTCTCTCTCTTTCTCTATTTCCTCTCTCTATTTTCTCTTTCTCTCTCTTTCTCTTTCTCCTCTCTCTATTTTCTCTTTCTCTCTCTCTTTCTCTATTTCCTCTCTCTATTTTCTCTTTCTCTCTCTCTTTCTCTATTTCCTCTCTCTATTTTCTCTTTCTCTCTCTTTCTCTATTTCCTCTCTCTATTTTCTCTTTCTCTCTCTCTTTCTCTATTTCCTCTCTCTATTTTCTCTTTCATTCTCTCTTTCTCTATTTTCTCTCTCTCTCCCCCTTCTCCATCTATGATATATTGGTCTACACGTTTCAAAGGCGGAGCCATCGTGTGGTTGAAATGGAACCTTCAAAAGACAATATTGTTCTCAGCATGTCCCGGGGGCTATATATACCAAAGGTGGGGGCGACAGCTTGGCGTGGGAGGCGTAGGGAGTCTAGGTCTTTTTTTTTATATTTCCTCCTCAGCATTACTATCTCGTAGTGTTGACAGGGCGCCTCTTGTCACGTGGGTTTTCGAAGTGGGTATTGATTATTTTACAGTGTGCTTCTTTGTAGATTAAAAAGTGGACCTATTTCTGTTGTTTGGGAGTGTCCTAAATCTAACATTAATTTTAGCGCCCTAAACCTAACATTTTGTTTTTAGTTAGAATCTGAAGGTAACATTCTGTGTTTAGTTAGTGTCCTAAACCTAACATTAATTTTAGTGTCCTAAACCTAACATTAATTTTAGCTTCCTATATCTAACATTCTGTTTTTAGTTAGTGTCCGAAAGTACTATTCTGTATTTAGTTAATGTCCTAACCCTAACATTAATTTTAGCGTCCTAAACCTAACATTCTGTGTTTAATTAGTGTCCAAAAGCTAATATTCTATGTTTAGTTAGTGTCCAAAAGCGAACATTCTATGTTTAATTAGTGTCCTAAACCAAACATTCTGTGTTGAGTTAATGTCCTGAAACAAACCTCTCGGTTATTCGTGTTCAAAACCCCCTCCCCCCCCCCCCCAAAATGTCTTTCATAAAACATGCAGACAACAATAAATGCAATAATGCCCACTAAAATAAGAGTACTTCCAAGATCAAATATGTAAACAAAATATAAAAAGATCTTTTCAAATTGTTCTCAAAATAACCGATGCTTAAAACAATGCACTCACAAATAATAAACAAAAAACAAAATCATGCACAAAATGTAACATTGTAACAATTTAACGTACAAACTCTGTGTAAAAAAGAAAAGATTTCACTCTCTTAGCAAAATTACAACTGGCGTAGTTATACAATTCATTTTGTTTTGTTTCTGTTAGTTTATGAATAAGAAAAGTGTACTCAATGGCTGGAAAAAAAAAAACTGACATAAAAAAAGTACACCCATTGGCTGGAGGAAACACGTGACCTAGAGTGCACCCTGGTAGTCAGCCAGAAATTCGTTGGGCAATCCATCTGTCACATCTTCATTTGTGAAAGCCGTTTCGAGTTCGCCTGATCTGGCGGTGTGCTGTCATCTTACCGACTTAGTAGAGCTAAACAAAAGAACTCATCAAAAGAACAAAGAAACATTTCAAAGTCTTGAGCTCATCCTATCAGAAACATTCTTTGAAGTATTGAGAAACAAATTTCTTGACTTCAAGGTTTTTCTAATTGGCTTTTATTTTCTTCTTATTTCTTTTCCCCCCCCTGGTTAATAACATTTCGGATAATAAGTTTTAAATTTCAATTTGTCAAAGAATTTGACTATTGCTGAGACGAAGTCGATAAAGCAACGAATAAAATAGATCGACAGTGTTCTACAAACAAGCGGGTGTCACGTGACAGTGTTCTACAAACAGGAGGATGTCAGGTGACAGTGATCTACAAAGGAGGATGTCACGTAACAGTAGTCTACAAAAAAGAGGATGTCACATGACAGTGTTCTGCAAATGAGGATGTCACGTGACGGTGTTCTACAAAGAAGGATGTCAAGTGACAGTGCTCTACATAGGAGGATGTCACGTGATTGTGTTCTATAAAGGAGGGTGTCACGTGACGGTGTGCTTCAAAGGAGGGTGTCAAGTGACAGTGTGCTACAAAGGAGGGTGTCAAGTGACAGTGTTCTACAAAGGAGAGGTGTCACGTAACTGTGTTCTACAAAGGAGGGTGTCACGTGACTGTGTGCTACAAATGAGGGTGTCACGTGACAGTGTTTTATAAAGGAGTGTGTCACGTGACAGTGTCCTATAAAGGAGTGTATCACGTGACAATGTTCTACAATAGAGGGTGTCACGTGACTGTGTTCTACAAAGGAGGGTGTCACGTGACAGTGCTCTACAAAGAAGGGTGTAACGTGACAGTGCTCTACAAAGAAGGGTGTAACGTGACAGTGCTCTACAAAGGAGGGTGTAACGTGACAGTGCTCTACAAAGGAGGGTGTCACGTGACAGTGTTCCACAAAGAAGGCTGTCACGTGCACAGGCAAGAAAATATCGAAAAAACAGTAGTTTAAGTGGATAAATGATACATAATGACTAGAGGTGTATTAAAGTGTTCAAAGTACATCAGGTAGAGTATCGATACTGCAAGCCAGTGTTTCCCGCACATTTTCTTTAACTAAACACTTTTGAGTTTTTGGCGAACATTTTTTTTTTCAGAGAGAGAGAGATTAGCTCACGTGCTAGCATACTATTAACTCTTTCCCTCCGTAATTATTTTTTCCCATTCAGACGGAATTCTTCATTTTCTCCTGACTATTTCACTACCATATTATGATTAAGCTTCAATAGCTTTGTTTCGTTGTGATCAGAAAATGTTTTAGTTGGTATAGAGTTAAAGGGGAATGCATGCTCCTTCTATAGAACATAAAGGGAGAGTTTTTAAAATTAAATATTAATTTAATTTACTGAGGTCAAATCAACGATGGTATCGTCGATTAGGAGAAAAAGAGTTAATTAGTGCAGCAGTTCGTGGAACACTGGCAAAACACTGATATAAGCTCTTAAGAACAGTAGTTTAAGGCGGTAGATTATTCAGTAATTACTAGAGATGTATTTCTCACAATTCAAGAATCGTAATAATCGGTGGCAACCAACCTTTTAAAATGTAAAAAAAAAATTAACTTTCAGAACTTGAGATCTATAGGGTAGACGATGTAAATGCCATGTTTTTATAGCCGACGGTTAATGGTCTGCCACATCACTGCAAAGAATGGCCTGCCACATCACTGCAAAGAATGGTCTGCCACATCACTGCAAAGAATGGCCTGCCACATCACAGCAAAGAATGGTCTGCCATATCACTACAAAGAATGGCCTGCCACATCACTGCAAAGAATGGTCTGCCCGATCACAGCAAAGAATAGCCTGCCACATCACAGCAAAGAATGGTCTGCCATATCACTACAAAGAATGGCCTGCCACATCACTGCAAAGAATGGTCTGCCACATCACTGCAAAGAATGGTCTACAACATCACTGCAAAAAATGGTCTACAACATCACTGCAAAGAATAGTCTGCCACATCACTGCAAAGAATGGCCTGCCACATCACTGCAAAGAATGGTCTGCCACATCACTGCAAAGAATTGCCTGCCACATCACTGCAAAGAATGGCCTGCCACATCACTGCAAAGAATAGTCTGCCACATCACTGCAAAGAATGGTCTGCCACATCACTGCAAAGAATGGCCTGCCACATCACTGCAAAGAATGGCCTGCCACATCACTGCAAAGAATGGTCTGCCACATCACTGCAAAGAATGGCCTGCCACATCACTGCAAAGAATGGTCTGCCACATCACTGCAAAGAATGGCCTGCCACATCACTGCAAAGAATGGCCTGCCACATCACTGCAAAGAATGGCCTGCCACATCACTGCAAAGAATGGTCTGCCACATCACTGCAAACAAAGGTCAAGACTGGTAGAGCCGAGATTTTCTTCCTTTGCTTAGCAGACGTTTGAAAAAGCCGGATAGACCCGATGTGACCCTCGTGTCGTAGTTTGGGAATCAGTTCTCTCAGCTGGTCTCTGTCTTCCAAGGTCCCAAACATTCTATCCTCATTCGATACGTTTTACAATTCTCTAGGCATCTTGGTGTCAGAAGAAAGGAATTAGACACAGTGTTTCCTAAACTGTGTTTCGTGGAATCCTAGTGTTCCAGTGGCGTAGCTAGGGTGGGGGAGGAGGGGGGGGAGAATTTGAAAATCCTCCCGGGCCCCACTTGATGGGGGGCCCCCAAATGAGTGTTTATTAAAAATTAAATATTACGTAAAATGCAGGGCCCCCCAAAGAGGTCAAGTCCCCCGGGCCCCCAAACGATGGAAAATTCCTAGCTACGTCCCTGTAGTGTTCCGCGAGGCCTGAATAGGTGTTCTACAAACTACTGGAATAATTAAACTAAACTAATAAGCCACCATCTAAAGAAACGAGAAAAGTGTTCCACTAAATGCTCAGAACGTGCGAAGTGTTCCGTTGAGGAAAACAGTTTGGGAAACACTGCAATAGAGAGTACAAAAATAAATTATGGTCTAGTATTGTTTTGGTCTACTTTACGTTTTAGTCTTCTGTCTTGGTCTAGTATTGTATTGGTCTACTTTACGTTTTAGTCTTCTGTCTTGGTCTAGTATTGTATTGGTCTACTTTACGTTTTAGTCTTCTGTCTTGGTCTAGTATTGTATTGGTCTTCTTTACGTTTTAGTCTTCTGTCTTGGTCCAGTATTGTATTGGTCTATTTTACGTTTTAGTCTTCTGTCTTGGTCTAGTATTGTATTGGTCTACTTTACGTTTTAGTCTTCTGTCTTGGTCTAGTATTGTATTGGTCTACTTTACGTTTTAGTCTTCTGTCTTGGTCTAGTATTGTATTGGTCTACTTGACGTTTTAGTCTTCTGTCTTGGTCTAGTATTGTATTGGTCTTCTTTACGTTTTAGTCTTCTGTCTTGGTCCAGTATTGTATTGGTCTACTTTACGTTTTAGTCTTCTGTCTTGGTCTAGTATTGTATTGGTCTACTTTACGTTTTAGTCTTCTGTCTTGGCCTAGTATTGTATTGGTCTACTTTACGTTTTAGTCTTCTGTCTTGGTCTAGTATTGTATTGGTCTTCTTTACGTTTTAGTCTTCTGTCTTGGTCCAGTATTGTATTGGTCTACTTTACGTTTTAGTCTTCTGTCTTGGTCTAGTATTGTATTGGTCTACTTGACGTTTTAGTCTTCTGTCTTGGTCTAGTATTGTATTGGTCTACTTTACGTTTTAGTCTTCTGTCTTGAAGCGACTATTTTTTGTGAGTTTTATAAGGTACTATACTTGTCAAATGTGAAAACTCATTTATTATAAACCTAAGGGCTCATTTCTGCGTCTGTTCTAGTTTCTTGAGGGGGTCCTAAACTAAAGATGCATATTCTAAAATTGGTCTAACCAAGGCTAAATTTCAATTTAGTTTTGTTTTTTCCTGTTTGATTTGTAATCATTTCTTTGAATACACACTTATCAAACCTTATATAATACAGACGTTACTTCAAAAAAAGAAGATGATTACGTCCTGTACTGTGCGTACTAGTTTTCCTGGCTAGCTCAGGCAACCCACTCCATGCTGTAATAGCATATGGGATGAGGAATGTGCTTTGTTTTGTTTGATTAATGAAATTAAATAATTTCGTCAATCTGGGAATCGCATTATGACTTTTTCATTTATTATAACACTTTGGTATTTTTAGTCTTATCTGGCGGGCTGCACATAGTTTTAAAATGTTTTTAAAGAGGGTTTGTATGAAATAGAAAAGTAATGTGCTTTGAACCGTACCCGCCCTCCTTAACCTTGAAATGACCTCCTTAACCTTGAAATCACTGCTTATATATTCTTCTCGTTAATTCCATACATCTTTCCCTCTATCGTTTTCATTGATTGATTATTCTGAGTAGCCAAAAGTGTGCGTGCCACGTCATTCTGCGTGTCACATGGTCTGCTGCTTCCGTCTCTTCTACTCGTTCTCATCTGTCAATTTGTACTAGCGATAGTTTCCCCTTGAACCAAGTACACTCAGGCCACCACTACATTATATAATTCCTTTTATAAAAATTAAACGACCAAATGTGTATTTTTTTATTTTTTTGGTTTTTGGTTTTTGGTCTACAGTTTTATGGAAAATATCGGACATTGTCTATAAATATACGATGGCTTTTTTACAGTTTGGATTCTCGAATATTTTGGGTATTAAAAATGTCATCTCAACCTGACATTTGATATATCGCATTATTTCGTAAATTTACTCTTAAACACACACACGCAAACACACACACACACTCACACACAACAAAGCGGTAATGGATTTGTATCTTTTTTATTGACTTTGACAATTTAGATGTATCTTATATAAATCTTGCTGACTTGAGGGAATCAAATTTTCATTTAATTGAAACAGCGTGAGAAAAATAAACATGTAGTCAACTTCTAACTAGATACTCGCAAGGCCGGACTTCTACCAGTACAAAAAGTGCAGGCGCCCATCTGGAGGCAGAGGTGCCTTCTACAATAAAAAAAATTAAATTGAAAATATGCATACTAAATAAGACAAGTTTACAAACATTGTTTTTGTAGAAACAAACAGAAAAATCGGCCCCCGAAGTGCTCCACAGATTTAAATATTTTCATCAAAAATATCAGAAACTATGAACTACAAGCTATCAATAACCACAACGTGTGTACATATCGAAAGTGCTATTAGAGCATGGAATGGGTTGCCTGAGCTAGCCAGGAAAACCAGTGACTTGGAAGAATTTAAGTCATTGGTTAATATGCATGACTAAATGAATGACGCGTAGGACGTAATCATCTTCTTTTTTTTTTTTTTCCTGGCTGATTCAGGCAACCCATTCCATGCTCTAATAACACAAGGGAAGGAGAAGCATTTGATCGTTTTGTGAAGGGCCAATCTCTCATTCAGGGCCTTAAAGAAGGAACCACACTATATTTTTAGCGTGCTTAACTCTACGTGTATCATATAAAACCCTACATATTAAATGTTGATTTAAATTACATTTGACTTATATACATACTAAATTATTTATTTCTCTTTCAAAACAAATATAAACTCTTAATTAGTAATGTAAGTAGGTTGTATAATAGTTAACACTTAATTTAGTAATACAAATATTTTTATGATATTATTTTAGAAAAAAAAAGAATAACACAAATAATTTTGGAACATACATAAAAATCCCTTCCCTTATTAATATAATGAATAGTTGTACAAATGGTGTATTTTACATTTAAAAAATAATCTCTTGCACATCTAGGTTAAAACTTAAAAGCTTAGCTTTCAGAAAAGAAATAAGTTTCCTTTGCACCAGAACTATACGATCTAAAAGGGATGGACGGACAGACAGACGGACGGACGGAAGGACAGACCACAGAATACTAATAGTGGCTTTTCCCCATTTAGGGGGCAGCTAAAAAAAATTAACAAGTATTATCATTGAAGTCTTTAAAAAAAAAGCCCTGTTATCTTCTTTTCTTATCTTATATAATACAGACGTTATTTCAAAAAAGAAGATGATTACGCCCTACGCGTCATGCATTTAGTCATGCATATTAACCAATGACTTAAATTCTGCCAAGTCACTGGTTTTCCTGGCTAGGTCAGGCAACCCATTCCATGCTCTAATAGCACTAGGGAAGAAGTATTTGTACAAATTTGTCCTAGCATATGGGACGAGGAATGCGCCTTTATCTTTGTGTCTTTCAGAGTATTTTATTAAATTTTGTTTTTGTATTTGAAGATTATGGTTCAATGTTTTAAGTATAATTGCTACTTTACTTTTGAGTCTTCTGTCCTGAAGGCTTTCTAAATTTAGTGATTTTACTATAGATGTTACTCTAGTCAAATGTGAATATTCATTTGTTATGAATCTCACTGCTCTATTTTGTGTCTGTTCCAGTTTCTTAATGTTTTCTTGAGTTGAGGGGTCCCAAACGGAGGATGCATATTCTATTATTGACCTAACCAAGGTTAAATAACATTTTAGTTTTATGTTCTTATTTGATTTATAGAAATTTCTTTTAATAAATTCTAATACTTTAGTTTTTTTGTTACTCTTAACAACTGACATTTTTCTGGGTGGAAAGACATGCTCCAATTTGATTCCCATTTCTGTAATTCATCTAATTCTCTTTGTAAAATATCTGTGTCTTGTGTTGTTTTTATTGTTGTATATATTATGCAATCGTCTGCAAATAATCTGACTTTTGTTCCTGAAGTAATGCAATTTGGTAAATCATTTTTGTAAATTAAAAATAGTAGTGGACCCAAGACTGTTCCTTGAGGTACACCTGAGTTTACTGTTATCGGTGTTGATTTAGAGTCATTTATTATTACAGTTTGTTCTCTCCCTATCAGAAAATCTTTAATCCACTTATGCAGTGGACCATTAATGCCGAAATATTTTAATTTTTTAAGCAAACTATGGTGGTGAACTTTGTCAAAAGCCTTGGAAAAATCTAGTAAGATAGCATCTATTTGTTCACTATTATCTAAACCTTTAGAAAAATCATCAATTAGTCCTATTAGTTGTGTTTCACATGATCTATATTTCCTAAAGCCATGTTGGTATGATGTGAGGACATTTTGTTTGTCAAAGTGGTTTATGATGTTGCTACATATTATGTGTTCTAGGATTTTACATGTGATGCTGGTAAGTGATACTGGTCTGTAGTTTCCTGGGTCAGATTTTTCTCCTTTTTTAAATAGGGGGGGGGGGGTAACATTAGCTTCTTTCCAGTCCTTTGGTACTCTGCCCTGGTTAAGTAAAGCCTGAAAGAGTATTTTGAACACTGGGGCTAGCTAATTGCTTAGTTCTTTGAGTAATCTAGCTGGAATACCATCAGGTCCAGACGCTTTAATTGGTTTGGTGTTGGCTAATAGTTTTTGAATTCCATTTTCTTGTACTACTATATCTTCTATGTTGTCTACTTGGTTCAAATTCAGTAATATGTCTTTGTCTCCTGGGACTGAGAATGCTGATGCAAAGTATTTGTTTAGGATGTTTGCTTTAGTTTCATTATCATTATGTATTATGTTATGTTCATCTTCTAATGACGCTATGCCTGTTGTTTCCATTTTCTTAGACTTAATGTATGACCATAGGTTTTTGTTGTTATCTTTAGATATTACATTGTTTATGTATTCACTTTGCAGCTGTCTGCTTACTTTTTGGGTTAAGTGTTTAATTTTTATATACTTTTTTAAAACTCTTTCTGCCTTAGTTTCTTTAAATTTTATTATTGTTCATTTTATTCGCATACGTAAATCCGGCACCAGATACTCCACTACTCTAGTATTCACTTCAGTATATCTTATCTTCTTCAATGTTGCTAGATCAAGTTTTTCTCAAATCTGGTCTACTTGTAAATAAATTAACTCTTGCTCTCCGTAATTATTTACCACATTCTGGTGGAATCAACGTTGGTATCGTAAGCTAGAAGAGAAAGAGTTAATATAAAAACAAAGATCCGTCTTTAGTATGTACATTAAACGTAGCGAATGTTCACTAACGTAAATCCTTTCAAACATTTTGAGAATCCCTGTAGTAAAAAACTTCTCGTTAAAAACTCTGTTTGATATACAGTATTTTATTTTATGTCTCGTAAAGAGGTGAACATGATTCTCGCATTGAAGTTTTTCCCGGTTTGACTCTTCCCGCCTTGTTAATGTAACATCAAACGATAAAGGGCATTACTGACACCTGATACTTTGTCAGCGGGAGGAAATAAAATGGGGGAACTCTCCAAAACAGAATAACAACCTGATCTCTCGTCATTTGCTCAAAATACACGACCCTGAACTGACGTCTGCCGATGGCGGAATCAATTTTGGCGTCTGCTATAGCACAAACCCAACCCGCCAGAAAGTTATTGCCTTCGCCTGGGGGGAGCAGCAGGATAGAGGTGTGTTGTTTGACACACGTTAGTGGACAGAGAGACATCATAGGAAACAGCGTAGCTAGGGCAGTGGCGTAGCTAGGGTATATTCCGCCCGGTACGGCAGCTTTTCATCGTGTCCTCCAAAAGCCAGAAAACGAAATAAACGAAATAGACATTGACCCTTCCCTTCTCTCATAGAACAAAAACTATAGATGGAGAGCTGCCAAATGTGGCCCTAGCAATTGTGGAGCCCTATGCGAAACGGATTGCGCGGGGGCCCAGTGTGGGTAGGGATAATGATAATAAGTGAAAATTAAAATTTTGTATTAGAAAAAAAATTTGTCTTTGCATTTTGATCATTCTTTACTAAGTACAAAATCACGATATAATTAACTTTACTTTAAGAGCCTTGCGTGTGGCTAAGTAATGCAGTATATTGGCCTATTCAAAATTCTGTTCCCTACAAAGATCTCGCTCAATAGCAAGAATTGCCAAATTGTTCTATCTATCTTCGTGAATTGTTGACCTCAAGTACTTCTTGGTTAGTTTGAGGCGCGAGAAACTTCATTCGGCAGATGCCTCAGTTAAAGATATTGTTAAAATATTCTGAGTAAAACAAAGTAGTTTGGAAAAGCAGTATTTTTTTTTTTATTTCTACCGGGGTTTTGGCGGTATTTTGGTAAAATAAGCCTTTAAGATTCCATTTCAGCTGCCTGGTATGTTGATGACGTCAATGCTTGCTCAAGGCTCGCTGCAAACTTTTGCATGTCATCAAGCTGAAGGCTCTTTAAGCTGACAAAAAACCCAAATAGATTAAGGTTTGATTTCATCTGTTCAAATCTCAACTGCAATGATTGAATTGCAATGTCCTCAATTCTGTTGAAGTCATTTATCCTGTAGTCATCTTCAGCATCTCATTTTCAGGTATGAAGTTTGGAAAGATTTGCAATAACGTCCATGTGTTTAACCAATTCCTCTGCTGAAACAAAAATCTAAGCAAACCCATCCACTCTGTTTCCTTAGCCAAATAAATCCAGACCGTTAGATACTTGAATGACGCTTAATACACAAAGGCCACAGTCGAGACTGTCCGTGATACGATGTGGTCACCTTGACGTCCTGAGAACAACTGGATAATATAACATCATCTAGCAAAACCCCACTATCTGTGACGTCACTAAATGTCGCGTTCAAAGTCCATTAACTATGGTGCGTCTCTATTGTAAGTGCCTAATACTAGCCATTTAGAAATAATGTCGGTATCCATTCCCTGATGTGTCAGAAAATTCAAACTTAAATTGTATGGCCACGAGGTCCTGAAGGCTCTCAAAATGCTTCCTGCAGGCAACATATCACGAGGTCCTGAAGGCTCTTTAAAAATGCTTCCTGCAGGCACCATATCACGAGGTCCTCAAGGCTCTCAAAGTGCTTCCTGCAGGCACCATAACACGAGGTCCTGAAGGCTCTCAAAATGCTTCCTGCAGGCACCATAACACGAGGTCCTGAAGGCTCTCAAAATGCTTCCTGCAGGCAACAGTGTAAAGAAGAGATAGAGGAAGCAATGGGAGAATAACATCAAAGAATATCAAAGAGATTCTAGTACAGGAGAGAGACGTAGACAAATGGAGAAAGACGGTAAAAAGATCATGTGTGGTGTCCCAACTTTCCAACCGACTAAGACAGGGGTGGGCAAATTACGACAGGCTGCCCTCCGAGGTGTTTTATGCGTCCCGCCGACACCTACAGAAATCAGTACATAGATATTAAAATGCAAATATTAAAAATATATATATATATGTATATATATATATATAAATTATTGAAACTGTCTCATTATACAAAGTTTTAAGTAAACGAAGATTATGCTTATTGGCTATACATCCAATACACTCAATTCAAGACACAATCTCTAAGTGTTGGGTAGGCTTGGAACAAGATGGCAAGTGTTACAACTGATGGAGTTCGATTTTAGTCTGAAACCATAAACTTGAAACAGGAAAGTTTGCACAAAGCTGCATTATAATTGAATCAACTAAATGCAACACTCCACTCAGTAATAAACGTATTAGATCTAGGAGAGTAAACCACGGGTAGTTCTGATTTATGAATACACAATCCAACGTATCCGCTAGCTTAGCATGGGCAAGGCAAAGGAGAAGAAAATAAAATCTCAAGGATGAAAGTGTTATGTTACTTGAAGGACATTGATTGTGACCTTGTTACCAATATTTCTAATGAAGAGTGGAAGATAAAATTTCATGTTTTACAATTTCAATTACAATTGATTGTTTACATATGAAATATAAATGACGCATGTTAAATCCATTCAAACAAGGCTTTCCCATTTCTACAAGCAAGAAAAAAAAAAATGTTTTTTTTTGTCATTTTCCGGAACTATCGTCAGTGAAAAATGATTAAAAGTACAACACTTATTAAGAGAAGCCGATTCAGCTCCAGAGGACATAACTCAAAGCAAAGAGAAGTTCCAGTCATCACTACCACGGGAGTTTTATGGCTGTCAGAAGCTGTTCTTCCACATTATAAAAAACTTGGCTGCTGTTCACACTATTTGGTTACATATATATATATATATATATATATATATATATATATTATATATATATATATATCCATCAAGAGAGGTGTAATACAAGGATGTGTTCTGGTCCCTACACTATTTGGCATCTTCTTCTCAGTTGTACTAACCAGTGCTTTTAAATCCCTGGAAGACGGAATATATATCCATAGCAGATCCGATGGAAGGCTCTGTAACCTGGCACGTCTTAAAGTCAAAACGAAATGACGTCGTATCTTGATAAGAGAGCTGCTGTTAGCCGATGATGCGGCACTCGTATCTCACTCACAAGGAGGTCTACAGAAGCTAGTGAACGCTTTAGCAGCTGCTTGTCAAGAGTTTAGTCTTACTATAAGTCTCTCCAAGACCGAAATCCTGGCACAAGACGTCGCAGAAATACCTAAAATACATATTGGGAACCACACCCTTTCAGTGGTGCAGGAATTTACCTACTTGGGTTCAACAATTGTCAGTAACCTAGACTTAGACATCGAGCTGAAAAAAAGGATAGGAAAAGCTACCACAGCATTGGCAAAACTCTGGGAAAATGGTAAATTGACCACAGCGACCAAAATCCTAGTCTACAACGCCTGTGTTGTGAGCACTCTCCTTTATGGCAGTGAAAGCTGGTCAAGATACATCTACCAAGAGCACAGATTGAATAGTTTCCACTTGCGCTGCCTGAGACGCATAATGGGCATCTCTTGGAGGGACCATGTCTCCAATCAGGAAGTTTTGAGATTGGCCAATATAAACAGCATGTATGCTCTCCTGACACAAAGAAGATTACGCTGGCTCGGACATGTCACCCACATGCCAAATGGTAAAATACCGAAAGATATCTTATATGCTGAGCTTGTGGAAGGAGTCAGACCCAAGGGCCGCCCAAGACTAACATATAGAGATGTCTGCAAGCGAGACATGAGAGCCACAGGCATCAGCGAAAGTATGTGGGAAAACATAGCCAAAGACCGGAGTGCATGGAGACAGACTGTGCGTGCTGGGACAACCCTTGCTGAGAACAAAAGAATTGAAGCGGCCTTAATCAAGAGGGAAAAAAAGAAAGCTGCCCTGTCCGCTAGCCCTGAATCAGAGGCATACACATGTACGAATTGTGGCAAAGTCTGCCGTTCTAGAATTGGTTTGATTCTGCCCCGTCTCAAGATTAAGCAAAACCAGTGACTCATTTGGGCGCATCCATTGCCTTTCGAGACAAAAGGAGCCATATACATACATATATGCGACCCGCCATTACCAAACCTTTTTTAATGCGGCCCTCGATACAAAAATGTTGCCCACCCCTGGACTAAGAGATAGGCGAGAGTGGTGGATGTTTTTTTTTTTTTTTTTTTACTTAACTAAGCGGTGGAGATCGTACTCAAGAACCATCACATTACAAATCGTACTCTCATATAAAGGCGTCCAATGTCAGACAGTATTGTTCATGGAATAGAAATCTTATCTTAGTTTATCTCCATCGCCAGAACTCTTAGATTTAGATTTCAACCTAAAGTAAACCTCATCGTGCTGCTTTCTCAAAACAAATTAAAAAAAAAAATAAAATGAAAATTCCAAATATGCAAATAAAATAAATAACAAAATAAAATGTGATTTGCTGTTTGTGGCATTGGAAAATAAATAACAAAATAAAATGATCCTTTTGTTTTTTATTTTATAATCGCCAACACAAAAACAAACAAACAAAAACTTTCTATTCCCGCCCCCCACTCTACATTTCTTTTCGGACACTTCAAAAAATTTTTAAAATGTCAATTTCAATTCACACAGAGAAAAAACAAAAAACAGAAATATTTTAAACTCGAGATTTCATTCTGGTAAAATATTTACATCCTCACAACTGTTCAGCTTGAACGTAAAGTAATTATCTATTTGAGAATCTTATTCGCTCTGCAGTTCTTTTTCATTATTATAACATTCAAGTGAAGGCAGGATTCAATCCTATCTCCCACACATACCCTCCATTCAGACCTGATTAAAAACAAATATTTAGATAAATAAAAAAAGATGATGCTGGGGTGGACAGCTTGAGACAGTGTGGACACTTAGATCTAACACAATTGGATAAAGTGTGTACACCACTTACATAAAGCAACGCAACAAAGGGGGAAAACTCTTCAAATTTCTTGATTGACTATTAATGAATATTATAATTACCTTTAACGCATTAGGTTCAAACTTAAATTTTATAAGTATTATAACAACGTAAAGTCTTTTTTTTTTTTGTATTGGTTTAAAATAAAAGAAGAAAATTTAAAATAAACTCTTTCTTCTTTAATTTTTTTATTTAATAATTCATTAGCAATTTACCAGAAAATAAGCCAAGTCACCAACTCTCGGAATCCAGTCCACAATTACACACATCATATCTTCCCCTACACATAATCACATGAACCTGTTGACTTGAGGGGGGCCCACAAATGAATGTCCTAAATTTTTGTTTACATTAAATATTACGCCACTTCCATGTATTCTTGGTATTCACGAGAAGTCAAAAATACTAGACAGCATTGATCTAGACTCTAGATGATGTTATAGATGACCTTTGCTGCACAGAAAGCACGACGTGAGGCGATAAGGATTGAAATTTGTCACGTGTGCATTATCTCGCCAATAAACAACGGTATTATTCAATAAAAGAGTCCTAATGATTATTTTTACTATTAATTTTACGTATATACTTACCAATTGGAATTTAGACAAATATTTATTAAGTACATTATCCCATATCATGATGTCAAATATCAAAATGCAGTGGCCCCTAAAAAGGTCAAGCCCCCGCGTCCCTAAATTCATAGCTATAGCACTGATTCACAGCAAGGCAGCAAAACCTATTGTTTTTACTTCTTCTTTGTAATTTTCCTACGAAATGAGTCTAAGACTCTTGTACCTTTTGGCCTATTGAAGCGTGTCCTTAAAGCTGAGTCTAAGACTCTTTTACCTCTAGGCCTATTGAAGCTTGTCCTAAAAGTTGAGTCTAAGACTCTTATACCTCTAGGCCTATTGAAGCTTGTCCTAAAAGTTGAGTCTAAGACTCTTATACCTCTAGGCCTATTGAAGCTTGTCCTAAAAGTTGAGTCTAAGACTCTTGGAACTCTAGGCCTATTGAAGCTTTTCTGAGCAAAATTCTGTCTGGGAAAGATCCAAACAGATGTAAATTATTACATCCCTATCACCGATGGCTAGTATCCAAGGTCGCTCTAATTAGAAGAGAGGCCCAATGCCGAGCAAGCCGGGCAAAACTCCCAAATATTTCTTCTCCATCAGCCATGCAGGTGTCGCCATTTTAAAACAAACGGCTCCTTGAGGAAAGATGTGTGGATAGTGACATGCTTATTGGGGCTTTCTTCCATCCCCGCTAGTGCAATGGACTCGGTCCTTGGTCATCCCAACGTGGATACTTTTGTGCTTCCCTATTGGTTTAAAGTTCTCTTCTAACAACCGTTACCACCCGAGTGCCTCGCTGAGGCTGAGAAACATTAGGAGAATTTACATATTACCCTTGTACTTCTTTTTAAGCACCATTTGTTTGTTTAAATCGAGCATTTCAAATAGTAATAAAGATTAATAAAGAATTGTCTATTTAAAGACATGTGGACATTTGTATTGTCTAAGTTGGACACAAGTCCAATCATATTTGAACTAGACAGTATCTTATCCCTGAACTAGAAACTGTCTCACTATCTTAACTATTATCCCTGAACTAGAGAGTATCTACACTATTATCCCTGAACTAGAGAGTATCTACACTATTATCCTTGAACTAGACAGTATTTACACTATTATCCCCAAACTAGAGAGTATCTACACTATTATCCCTGAACTAGACAGTATTTACACTATTATCCCCAAGCTAGAGAGTATCTACACTATTATCCCTGAACTAGAGAGTATCTACACTATTATCCCACTATACTACACACTCAAAAGTACCAAATCAATCATTGCTCTAATGCCAAAACATTTGTTACATTTAGTGAGATTTGTTTTAACTGAAATTCTTATTGTCAATTTAAAAAGTTATTGAACTTAAAACAAAATGTATTGTGCCGAATCTGGTCTCCCAAAATAGATTGCAAAATTAGATTCTGCAATTGGAGCTAGCCAAGAGACCTCACAAAATTTGATAATTTTTATTTTTATTTTCGATCTTTTAAAAAGCTTTTTTTTCCCCCACTACAATCATTTTTTTTTTAATTCGGTTTATGAAAAGGTTAAAATTGCAATGGTTTGTTTTACACTTATATTTATTTATTCAAATTTGATGAACTATTTCTAAATTCATTGCCGATGTAAAATCACGCAGACAAACGTAAGGGATGCCATTGAGAGTATATGATTTTTCTTCGGTGTGCTGAAAGGTGGTCGGCGTAAAGACCAGTGTCACATGCAAAATAGTTAACTTAATAAAATTAATTGATTGGTTCATGTGTTGTCAGTAAATGATTGTGAAAAGTTTCAACTTGATCCAAAACGGGAAGTGGGAGAAATAACGTCAACAAGACTTTCACCAGACAGACAGACGGAGTGAGTGAAAATAAGCTTGGTAAAAAGTCTAAAATGATGTTCTCAATAAAGACTATACGTGTTACGCCTGCTTAAAAGTCTTTTTGGGTATCAAGTTTTGAAACCCTCAATTTTGGTGTTGAAATCATTCTGCAGTTCCAATCGTCTGGTTAGAATGTCACGTGACGTGATCGCGTGAGACGAGGTACAAAATTCTCATTACTGAATGAAAGACCTGTTAGTGTGTTGACTCTTACCTTCTGTTAGTTAGTGTGTTGACTCTTACCTTCTGTTAGTTAGTGTGTTGACTCTTACCTTCTGTTAGTTAGTGTGTTGACTCTTACTTTCTGTTAGTTAGTGTGTTGACTCTTACCTTCTGTTAGTTAGTGTGTTGACTCTTACCTTCTGTTAGTTAGTGTGTTGACTCTTACCTTCTGTTAGTTAGTGTGTTGACTCTTACCTTCTGTTAGTTAGTGTGTTGACTCTTACCTTCTGTTAGTTAGTGTGTTGACTCTTACCTTCTGTTAGTTAGTGTGTTGACTCTTACCTTCTGTTAGTTAGTGTGTTGACTCTTACCTTCTGTTAGTTAGTGTGTTGACTCTTACCTTCTGTTAGTTAGTGTGTTGACTCTTACCTTCTGTTAGTTAGTGTGTTGACTCTTACCTTCTGTTAGTTAGTGTGTTGACTCTTACCTTCTGTTAGTTAGTGTGTTGACTCTTACCTTCTGTTAGTTAGTGTGTTGACTCTTACCTTCTGTTAGTTAGTGTGTTGACTCTTACCTTCTGTTAGTTAGTGTGTTGACTCTTACCTTTCTCTCCCCTATACTTAAAATTATTTTCTAAGTACTTTTGGACGATACGTTTGAGCCAGACGACAACGAAGTCTTGATGTTACGATGAGATTCTATTGATCAGACAATGCATTTTTTATGTTATAATTTTGTGACGCATACTTTCGGTCAGAGTGTTACAAGATTAGCTGTCGTCATCGAGAAGTTCATAGAAGTCTAATTCATAAAGCGCTGGTTATGAGTGTGTATGTGTTTCGTGTGTGAATGTTGTTCGAATTTTTCATCTATACTGTTATTGTACAGGTAGATACGCTGAGGTTGTCAATTGTAGTCAAACTGAATTTCCATTTGATTGGATCAATAATATTATATTATCTTATCTTATACACCAACGGACAAAAGCATGCATGCAAAATAAAGTAGACGCTAAAATTTGTTTCGTGATTAGATTGAATGTAAAGCATACATGTGTTAAAGCAGTAGGGTAGTTGGGTCGGGCTGAGGAGGATGGTGGTAGAATTTGAAAATCCCCCCCGGGCCCCCAATTGAATGGCCCCCAAATGAGTGTTTCATAAATTAAAAATTAAATATTACTAAAAAAAAATGCAGTTTCCCCCAAAGACGTCAAGCCCCGAGGGTCCCCAAAACGATGAAAAGTTCCTAGCTACGCCCCTGTGTTAAAGTTTATTTTAGAGTTAATATTTTTGTAAATCTAACATAGGAAGACGAAGGTACACACAGCCTCATGGATGTATGCCTACTAGAGAACACCATCCACATTAATGGAAGTTTTTTTTAAAGCGATTTTTCATTAACTTTCTAAAAGTTTTAAATCCTTCAAATCAATCGATGTCCATTTCTTTCATATGGGACCCAGCGTGTCTGGCCATCAACAAACAGATGAATACATTCTCAGACATCACAAAGAAAATGAATTAAGCACAAAAAAAGTTGTATAGTTTGCTGCAGTTAGTGTTCTTGGGAATTCATTATTTAGGGCCTAACGCTTTACAGGAAATTAATCAACAGCATTTATCATAGAAGGGTCGTCCTTAGGCATAGGCAAACTAGGCAGCCGCTTAGGGCCTCCAATTGGGGAAATATATCGGTTAATGACATCTGTACGAATATGTTTCAGACGCTTATAAATCGCGTTTTAACTTATGAATTCAATGAATTTAACTTATTTGTTGATTAGATACAGAAAGGTTCTTAATTTATTGCGTATTTTTCAATCTTAAGTTTTGTTTTTTCTATTGCATGCAGAGGCCATTCTTCACCTCATCTTGGGCCTCCAATTACCTTAGGCCGGCCCTGATCATAATACATTCTTACTGTTTTCCTCAACAGATATACATTCAACAAAAAATACTAATTGTAAATCAATTCCTACTTTATGAGGTGGATGTCGGTCTGTTATTTCCCATTCTATGCTTGCAACGGGTTTTCCCGCTGAACTTTTCCAACGTAAAGAATCGTATTTTTCCCTTTCCTTGTATTCGGAACATTTTCATTGATAAAGAGGTTTCCAAGGTGCCTTTAGGCGCTCAGTAAGCACAACACCGTTCTAATCAGGATTCGAACCTGTGCCTCCGTTATATGTAGGCAAGCGGTTTCTGCTACACATCTCAATAATAATTACAACTATTTGATTATTTGCACTAATCGTCAATGCCCTAAATTTTTTTTGCTATAATTATTAAAGCTATAAATAACAACTCTATAACAGCCATATAGAGACAATGGATCATTTCATTGAAATGAGATGAGTGCCTGGGCATTAGCTATGGTCGGACTACACAGTAGTTTCCCCCTGTCCGCGCAGCTGCCGATACAGTTTGGGATCTGCTGCATCGCAAGCTCTGCCACGGTGTAGCAGCGTGTGCTGCAAGCTGCCTTAGGGTCACCGGCTTCTAATTTTTCTCAGGGTTGACTCCCGAAGGCTTTCCCAAGTTTGCGTATAGCTGCAAGGCAGCAGAGGTCTGAATTCAGATTTTTTATTCTCATTGGTAGGTAGCCAGCCAAGGCTAATGAGCTTAATGCCCTCAGCATTCTGGTTTAGGCGTTAGTTACTCGCTTTCCCTCGTTCTGCTGTTAGCATAGAACGGTACTTCCGGACTCAATATCTGAGTCACACGTGAAGGCCAGGAGTTGGACTGGTTGTCAGAGGCTATTTGAGACGCAAGCCATTGGAAGCATTTTTAGCTTATTATCCATTACCACTTCCGCAAATAACAACCTTGCAGAATCAACATCATAAAAAGAAAAATAATTGAACAGGCCAATGTATCATTCTATAACAAACTCTCTAATGCTCTGTTTGAATGTTGCACTAAATCCTTTGCCAATACTAAACTTTTAACTTTATTGTTCTGAAAATTAAATGTCGAAAGTAGCTTTTGTTTTTGAGAGACAAAAGATTAAATAAAGTGCGCTTGGTGCATGAACAGTTTTTATGCCGGGCAAAGTAAGCCCGCGGGCCGTGGTTAGCCCACATCAAAACGGGACTTTGCTTGTTAATGCTCGACCAATCAGGGGAGATCAACAAACAGAACTCAGACAAAAGTGAGACGCCGCCACCCACCCAATTCTGAACCAGACCTGGAGGAGATGAAAATATCTCGCGTATAATTCTCCTTCAATCTTTTATCATCGCCCGCGAGTCAGAGCGTCCTATTGATTTAAGTCGCCCATTTGACAAGCCATTGATAGATGAGGGACTAATTGACATTATTATGTACTTCTTAGACCAACCAAGCACAAACCTTACAGAAGGACGAGCAGGGCTCTAAGCTATATATACTTGCTAAAGGACAAATATAAAAATATTAGCCATTCTTTAGATTCTTTATCTACATTGGAAGTAATGAATGTTTATAATTGGTTTATCCGGTGTACAGAATACGAAAGTATAGATAAACTATGGAATTCTTCTTCTTCTTCTAGCCAGCTTTATTGCTGCTGAGCTGTCAGCTCTTTTGCAGACTGTGCCAAGGGAAAATAGTGTGCTGTTTTCTTCAGTTGTTCAGCACTGCCGTATAGGCTGTTGGTTATGTTGGGCTGGACTATGGAATTCAAAAAGCCTATAATGATTTTTTTGTACCTCTTTTAAAGCCATCAGAATCCAAAGGTGTAAAGCTATTCCACTTTTAGAACTAGACAATAAGTGACATTTTAACATAACGTCCTTGACATTCATTAGTGTCTATTTTATATTCAAAATTTCTCCAAACCTTCATCTTTTCATTTTCAAACGTTTTATAGAGGGGTTTTTTTTGGACTTTACATCATCTTTAATTTCCTCTTATCGCTTCCCCCCTTTTTTTTCGCTTTCTCTCTCTCTGTATTTTGTTACAATACCTCCATTCAAGTCATTCCCTCATGGAACCTGGATTCTGGAACTAGGACAGCTGATGTCTAAAACACCTGTAAAGATTTTCCTAAAGCTTTAGCAGTTGATGTATATCGCTGAGATTAGAAAAACTAGCTCGTTGGCACACAGTGAAAACTTTAGTTTGACCGTTATACTTTTTCAAATAAAAAAAATATGTAAATTTGGCTTGACTAGACTAGGAAAAAACATGGCGTAGTTAGCCTTAGTGTACCGATTTTATACGACAACAAAATAAATTTAAAGTTGCTTCAATGTTATTAAAAAAAATATCTAAGCTTTACAAGGATACCAAGATAGGATTTACTAACATTTTTTATGTAAATCTAAAAAGATCTAGAAGGAGATCTGGATCTGGACTAGATCTTAAGAGTTCTAAATCAGAAGTCTAAGTCTAGTATTAGATCTAGTCATGGGCGTAGCCAGGTTTTTTTTTCGCCAAGAAAATATAATATATATATTTAAATATATGTTTGTGTGTGTGTGTACATAATTAATCTTTATTACATTCTGACCTTACATTCTCTCGGAAGAAGTTTATTGTATCCTAGAATAGGTTCTTCCTGGAGTTAGTGAAAAAATTGTAGATTCCCGCCCTAGCCAGCAAAGGGGTCTGGGGAAGCGCGAGAGCTCCCCCAGAGCGGGGCGAAGCCCCGACGCCAAGAACTATTTCCGGTATTAAAAACCAACAAAATGCATATTCTGAGGTATTTAAATTGCATTATCCTGCTATTAAAAAGCTTATTTCAAAAACCTAATATGCTATTCTTACTGACCTAAGTCCTTCCGCGCCGTTCGGCGTGTTTGCCGTCGAGCTGTTTCCACAAAAATCTGACCCTGGCAATGTCTCAAGCCTCTCCAGACATGCTCTGAGGACCTCCGTGAAAGTGTCTGCATGTCATCTCAACTCTTATTATAATGCGTTAATCATTTTGTTGTAGAACATGTCCCGCAAACTTCATGCGACGCTCTGTCACAACCTTTCTAAGGGGTCGACTCTCAGTTCGGCATAGGATTTCCTTGATTGAGACCCGATCTCTATAACCGACTCCTAAAATCCGTCTTAACCATCTTTGTTGAGCCACATTTAGACTTTTTCAATTTCTGCAGATGACTTTTCACTGCACTTTATTAATGGATTCCCAGCCACTGGTAGAAATGTTTAACCTCTCTTGGCAACGCTCCTTGAATAAGGTGACTGTAGTTTGTTTTAGATTTTATATCGATAAGGGAATTTTTATCGTCAAAATCATTTTAAACTCAAAACCATAAGGAGGGGTTTTAAACTTTTAAAAAACAAAGCCATCTGGAGGAGGGGATTTAAACTCAAAACAGGACTTGGCTTAGGTACGCTCATAGATTTTTGAATGTGTAATTGCTTTTTTATATATTGAAGAGGTATTTTTTAGCTTCAAACCCAACTGGAAAGGGAGGGAAGACGTTTAAATCAAAACCCTATTTGGCTACACTCTATTCATTTCAAATTTTAATCAAATATATGTAGGCCTATAAACAAATGGCTGCCTGGTCGTGCGGTTTGCGCGCTGAACTGTCGTTCGGATTTATCGGCGGTCGAGGGTTCAAACCCTGCCCGCTCCCATCCCCCGTCGTCCTGCGGGAGGTTTGGACTAGGAAGTAAACTATCTTTAACTCTGAAGGAACATCCGAAACAATGTAAAACATTTTACAAAAATGTTTTTATTTGAAAAAATAGATCTAAGTCCATTAGCTATTTATTCAATCATGCTATTTCTACATTCACGCATTCCCTATACTTATAAAATTATTATTTCGTTTAATTGTTTACAAAGCACTCTCAGTGGCTATATCGAAAGTGATACGCATATTAAGACCCTCGGACCGAGGGTAAATTATGTCTAGTGTATATATATATATATATTGTTGTAACCCTGTTCCTCCCTGACTAACCTTTTTTTTTTTCCACGTTCAAAGTAGGGTGATAGTTGTTTATGCTGTTGGGCGTAAATGACCTTGACTAATGTGTAAATGAAGTTAAGAAACTTGAGTTATAAGTTTGGATTTCTTGACTGAGGATTGAGGATTGTTTTTTTCTATTGTGTTATTGAATCGGGATATGTAAATTTTGATTTGGAGATTGTGACATTATTTATTTTTTATCGGGGATATTGATTGATGATGGTTGGATTGTGCTTCTGCAATCGGAGAGATACCAGTGATCTGAGAATCGGTAAGTTATTTTCTTAAGTTCAATCCCACGTCTTAGCATATATATACACACACACAAACGTAGTTCGTCCATCGTGGTTCGATGATGGCCTCTTTTGTAATCGAGGTGGCTGAGGGGCTTGCACTGGGGTTTTTTGTAATTCCTCATGTGATTGGTGAGACCTATGTGAGCCCGGAATATTCACACTGGGCAGGTTCTTCCAGCTGGAGCTAGTAGTAAATAAAGTAATTTTGCTCGACTTTAAAAACTATATTTTGTCGTTCTATTTAAAAACTAAAAGTGAAACTAACTACTAATACGAACCCAATGTTCCATCCTTCAATATTTAGAAAGCTGTCACGGCAACGGTCACTTAACATGTTTCAGAATTCCCTGGAACACTCTCTGGGGCTGTCATTAAAACATCAGCTTTCAAGAGACTGTGTTTTATTAATCATTGGTGCTGCTAGCCTGATGTATGAGCGTCTTGTGCTGACAGGGGAAAACAAGCCGGCACGGTCATTCTTCATCCACTTAGTTGGGTCACTATGGTCGGCGAGACGTTGGTACTTAAGATCGTTGTCAAGTAGACTGTAATACTTGCAGATCCGGAATTTTATAAATCCATTTGATAATAACTCTTCTATCCTATAGTTGTTTTCTATATTATTGTACTTGTGTTGTCTGTCTGTGTTTTTTCTTGCTGTACATGCATACAACAATACATCAAACTAGAATGAAAAGATATATTGGGGGAAAAGCTGGAATCTAAAATTTCAATTTAATAGCAAAGTCTGTGGAACTTGAGACATGACAATTTCGAATAAATAGCAAAGTCTGTGAAACTCGAGACATGAACATTTTCAAATAAATAGCAAAGTATGTGGAACTTGAGACATGACAATTTCGAATAAATAGCAAAGTCTGTGAAACTCGAGACATGAACATTTTCAAATAAATAGCAAAGTCTGTGGAACTTGAGACATGAACATTTTCAAATAAATAGCAAAGTCTGTGGAACTTGAGACATGAACATTTTCAAATAAATAGCAAAGTCTGTGGAACTTGAGACATGAACATTTTCAAATAAATAGCAAAGTCTGTGGAACTTGAGACATGAACATTTTCAAATAAATAGCAAAGTCTGTGGAACTTACTTGAGACATGAACATTTTCAAATAAATAGCAAAGTCTGTGGAACTTGAGACATGAACAATTTTGAATAATAATCTCAAATATATATAATAATCTCAAATATATTTAAAATATTAAGACATCAAGCCTCAATCCAGCAACTCGACTCATCGAGCGGGCATGTCTCAACACTGTCTTAAATTTGTCTCATTATTAGGCACACACTGGCACATTAACAACCCAAAAACTGTATCATAACTAACCAAACACTGATACAACACTGGCTCATAACTAACCAAACACTGATACAACACTGGCTCATAACTAACCAAACACTGATACAACACTGGCTCATAACTAACCAAACACTGATACAACACTGTCTTTTAACTAACGAAGACTGATACAACACTGGCTCATAACTAACCAAACACTGATACAACACTGTCTTTTAACTAACCAAACACTGATACAACACTGGCTCATAACTAACCAAACACTGATACAACACTGTCTTTTAACTAACGAAGACTGATACAACACTGGCTCATTACCGTCTTATCACTTACCAAACGCTGGCTCATAACTAACCAAACACTAATACAACACTGGCTCATAACTAACCAAACACTGATACAACACTGGCTCATAACTAACCAAACACTAATACAACACTGGCTCATAACTAACCAAACACTGATACAACACTGGCTCATAACTAACCAAACACTGATACAACACTGGCTCATAACTAACCAAACACTGATACAACACTGGCTCATAACTAACGAAGACTGATACAACACTGGCTCATTACCGTCTTATCACTTACCAAACACTGGCTCATAACTAAACTAACACTGATACAACACTGGCTCATAACTAACCAAACAATGATACAACACTGGCTCATTATCGTCTCATCACTTACTGAGCACTGGCTCATAACTAACCCAACTCCATGGTAAGTTTTTAATAAAACTTTTTTTTGTTTACACTACCTGTATTTAAGTCACAAATTCATGAACGAACCTGATACCTTGGTGGAAACTGGACACGGATCTAAAAAAAAAACGGCTCTAAAGATTTTGCTATAAATGTAACAGTCGATGTATATCGCTGAGAATAGAATGACTATCTCGTTGGCCACACGGAGAAAACTTTAGCTTGACCGTTATAATTTTCCAAAGTAAAAAAAAAAAGAAATTAAAATTTGGCTAAAGAGCGAGAAATTATTTATCTTGAACGAACTATACACATGGTCTCCTATGTCTAGATCTTAGGCTTATCATTGGACTATTATACTGTGTAGGAGATCTGTACATTCATTTAACCAGGATTCTTTCTCTCCCGATGAGAGAAAAAAATAATTAACACAAATACAAAACATGTTTTTTTCTTTCTTGCAAAGTGTTGTCATTAATTAGGGGAAATAATCTTGTCAAACGTGATCAACACTAGAAATTTCTAAAGGTGTACAGTTGTCCCCCCTTCAAGATCCCATTCATAAGACCCCTAGTTCTTGAAGGACTCATACAAAATTACTTTCTCCTAGGTTACCAGACAACCTGCAAGAAGTGCTATGCTAAATGCTTGTTTACATCTGTTGGGACTTAGTATTTGAGCTACTGTTTGTAACATCTTGGATACAGCGCATTGGTTAAAGAATTAGTTTTCTCCCTTTACTGACAAAGTACATTTACTACTAGGGTTATCCGCCTTGATGATTGGTGAGGGGGGGGGGGGAGAGAGACACTTGTTTTATTAACTATGATATCATGATCTTGTTTTTCTCCCAGTCACTAAACAGACATTTGGTGGAACTAAGACATTTGGTGGAACTAAGACATTTGGTGGAACTAAGACATTTGGTGGAACTAAGACATTTGGTGGAACTAAGACATTTGGTGAAACTAAGACATTTGGTGGAACTAAGACATTTGGTGGAACTAAGACATTTGGTGGAACTAAGACATTTGGTGGAACTAAGACATTTGGTGGAACTAAGACATTTGGTGGAACTAAGACATTTGGTGGAACTAAGACATTTGGTGGAACTAAGACATTTGTCATCACGAAGATTTTTCTTATTTAAATTCTTCATTGTTCTTGGGTTGTTAAAATATTTTCTTTTAAATGAAGAAGAATTCCACTTCAAAATTGTTGTTTTTTTTATCCTGTCTGCATTAAAACTAGTTTGCTTTATATTTAGAGATAATGTCTAGTAGGAGCAATGTTGTATTGGTTTTATTTGAACATAACAGTTGTTTGTTTCTTTTGAAAATATGTTTTGGTTTTGTTGTTGTTTTTGTTGTTGTTTTTGTTGTTGTTTTTGTTGTTGTTTTTGTTGTTGTTTTTGTTGTTGTTTTTGTTGTTGTTTTTGTTGTTGTTTTTGTTGTTGTTTTTGTTGTTGTTTTTGTTGTTGTTTTTGTTGTTGTTTTTGTTGTTGTTTTTGTTTTTGTTTTTGTTGTTGTTTTTGTTGTTGTTTTTGTTGTTGTTTTTGTTGTTGTTTTTGTTGTTGTTTTGTTGTTGTTTTTGTTGTTGTTTTTGTTGTTGTTTTTGTTGTTGTTTTTGTTGTTGTTTTTGTTGTTGTTTTTGTTGTTGTTTTTGTTGTTGTTTTTGTTGTTGTTTTTGTTGTTGTTTTTGTTGTTTTTTTTGTTGTTGTTTTTGTTGTTGTTTTTGTTGTTGTTTTTGTTGTTGTTTTTGTTGTTGTTTTTGTTGTTGTTTTTGTATAGGAGCGTAGAGGAAGAGAGGGGGAAAAGGGGGTGGGTGGGTGTGTGTGTGTGGAGAGAGACATACATTTCTATACAGTACGGCCCATAAATTATTACGTTTGTTGAAAGCATTGTGTAAATCAAATTAGAGTTTTTTTTTTAAATTCCCAATGATGAGGCGGGTTCAATGAGTTATTTAAGGATTTCTTATCTGAGTGTGCTAGATGTCTGCATTGTATTGAACTGTATTGAACATTGTTGCATTGATGCTTGTTGCATTGGTGTTTGTTGGGCTGTTTACAATAGACTTTAGTTAATTTTTTGGGCCCATTCGCACGTATTATGTGTCGTAGCATTTGAGTACCGGCCCACCGGGCATTTGCCCATATAGTCAGCCCGCCAGGATTTGTTTTTTTTTGGGGGGGAGGGTTGGGGGGGGATTGTCCCCGCACCCCCCCCCCCGGCTGAAAAAAATTATATATGTGTGTGTGTGTGTACATAATTAATCTTTATTACATTCTGACCCTTTCGAAAGACGTTTATTGCTTATTGTAGACTCCCCGCCCTTGCTAGCAAGGGGGTCTGGGGGATCTCGCAGCGCTCCCCCAGCGCGCCCGCCGCCGAGCACTATTTCTGGTATTGAAAGCCAACAAAATGTATATTCTGAGGTATCTACAGTGCATTATTTTGCTATTAAAAAGTTTTATTTCAAAAACCTAATGTGCTATTCTTACTGACTTAGACCGTCTCGCGCCGTTCGGCGCATTTTCCGGCAAGCGTTTCCGCAACTCTTATTTTGCGTAATTCATTTTGTCGGAGAACATGTCCCGCAAAACCTCATGCGACGCTCTGTCACAACCTTACTAAGGATTCGACTCCCAGTTCGGCATAGGATTTCTTTGATTTAGACCCGATCTCTAAGACTGACTCCTAAAATCTGTCTTAGCCATCTTTGTTGAGCCACATTTAATGTTTTTCAATTTCGGCAGAAGACTATTCACACTTTACTAAGGAAACCCAAGCCACTGGTAGAAATTTGTAACCTTTCTTGACTACGCTCTTGGAATTACATGCCTGTATTTCGCTTTAGATTTTATATCGAAAAGGAAAGTTTTTTCTTCAAATCATCTGTTGAGGGGTTTTAAACTAAAAAATCTCTGGAGTTTTTTTTGTTTTTTTTTTAAATTCAAAAATTCATTTAGCTACGATCATAGAATTTGGTGACTGTAATTTGCTTTAAAATAATATTGAAGAGAGAGGTTTTCAACTCTAAACGCTCTGTAGGGGAATTTTAAACTCAAAACCATCTGGAGGGGTTTTAAACTTTACAGAAAAAGCCATCTGGAGGAGGGGATTTAAACTCAAAACCCCTTTGACTACGCTCATAGATTTTATAGAGTGTAATTTGCTTTTTTTTTTATATTAAAGAGGTACTTTTTAGCTTCAAACCCCAACTGGAGGGGAGGGGGGTTAAACTCAAAACCCTTTTGGCTACGCTCATAGAATTTTGAATGTGTAATTTGCTTTTTTATATTGAAGAGGGGGTTTATCGTAAATTTCGGAGGGGGTTTTAAAATCAAAATCTTCTTTAACTGTGCTGTTGGAATTTGGGGATTGTTGTTTGCATTTTTGTTTGCTTTATTTTATAGAAGAGAAGGATTTAACTGCAAAAACCCCTGGTAGGGGTTTTAAACTCAAAACCCCCTGGTAGAGGGATTTGTATCTCAAAACCCCCTAATATGTTGTTTTTTTATCTCAAAACCCCCTGGTAGGGGGTTTTAAACTCAAAACCCCCTGGTAGATGTTTTTTAACTCAAAACCCCCTCGGCTGTGCTGTGGTAAGTGATGATTTAGTATTAAAATCTCACCTAAAATAAACAAAATGAAAGCAAAAATCAGTCACTTAATTCCGTTCCCCTTTCTGCGGGGGGGGATTTCATTTCGGGGGGAGGGTTTGAACCCCAAGAACCCCCCCTGGCTACGCACATGATATATATATAAAAAGAAAATTACTGGCAACAATACAACATTGGCAGGTGACATGCTAGGTCGTATTGACAGGATGACGCCATATTTTAAAAGTGCTTTCAACAGAGACCATTTTTGTTTCTACTTTTCAAACACTAAATGTGCATCCAAAACTTGTTCTTTACAACGGATTGTTTAGCACCATAGCACTTTTTCATACAATCCTTCTAGGAACAAGGCTTTTTTTTTTTTTTGTGTCATTTTTTAAGCGAATATTATGTCTTACCCTAAAATTCAGCAGTCGATTCAACCTCCCTCCGCAAAAGTTGAAATCCCCGCCCTTACCTTAATTTCTATCCCTCCCTCTGCACACCAGTCCTCTCATCGTTTTACCATTTCGGTTCTCTTAAAAGTTCTAAACGAGTTTCCTATGAGCGAATACATTATCTTCTGGCAGACGTTCAAACTGGCGGTATGACGGAGACCATGAATAAATTACGTCTAAATAATAAAAAAAAGAAAGAAAAGATGAAACAAGAAAACTAGAGATGTCGTCTGCGTGACTGATGACGTCATCAGCTAAACAATTAGTGCACCTCCTGACTGGGGTTAGTCTCTCAGGACTCGAAAGCTCAATTTTATCTTAGTGACTAAAAAAAAAAAAAAAAAACACTACCCTCCTACCTCCACAATTTCTATCTAAATTCTCCTTTCTTATATTACGTCTTTGATGGTTATAATTTGGTCTGCAAATGAGTGAATATAGACTGTTTTTAGTAACGAGTTCTAGATTTATTTACCAGAAACATAAACGACATTTGTTGTCGTAAAAAAAAAAAAGTGGGCAAAGAAGCCAATGACAATATTCCATCCCCATCGAGATCAACGCTATTCCGTCCATTGAGTTCATATCATGTTTGAAAGTTGCCCTTATCAAAATGTTAGAAACTATGCTTAGTGCCTTAATGTATTATGGAACGACCAGAGCCAATCGACTTTTGTCATCTAGAAGAAATTGGGGGGGGGGGGGGGGGTCAGATACCAGTGAACCATGCTCCCTGACGTCCGATGTAGCTTGCATTTAATTTACTTCAGGTCTCAAGCCAAAGACAACTTTACACTAGCTTCACACTAGCTGGCGTCAGTACTCCTCTGGTTTCAGCTCCACATTTGCACTTCAAAGACTTCTTTTCAGCTACAGTTGGCATTAAGTAAACAGACCACATTCAGATGTTTCAGAGGTGTATCAGTAAATATCAATACAAGTTTTTTATCTGTGGTTAATGCAAAAGTAGTGGTGTCATTAGTGAAGGTGTAGGAGTTGTGGCTCGCACCGATTGACACTGACCCTAGTGACGCCACTGACCAAAGGGAAGTATTGTCAACTCCCAACATGAAAAAAAAACAACATGAAAAGTAAAAAACAAGATTTGTATTTAACCCAATTACAAGCAACAATATAATTATCCCTACAAAAAATTAATCACACTAAATGATTATTAAAATGCATAAACACTGCCTATTCTTCATCTTCATCTATGTCTTAGTCTGTTGAGCCGTTGGGACAGCATACGAGAACCCTCTTTCTGCATTTCTCTGTCTTTTGCCCTGGACAGAATTTCTTTCAATGACATTCTTTTATGTTTGTCTGCTCCATCTTTTTCTCTTCTTTTTTCCTGGTACTGTTCCCTGGAGGAAGGTCTTTGCGAGGCCAGAGGACCTTGTGCGTTTCTTAACAGTAGTTAGCAGGTCATCGTGGGGTCTAATTGCTGTATTGATCCTGTTTCTCATCTATTCATTTGTGATGCGGTCTTTGCTTGTCCAAGTAAATCTTCATGTCCATCATGACAATAACATTGTCTCAACTGCAACTCCACACTGCTAAACATAAAGAAGCAATAGAATATAAAAACATGTATCTTAATATTACACGGTTTATCTCCATTTTTGTTATATAAAACTAAATTAATTAATTAGCACTAAATGATTAGCTAACTGGTTAATTTTTGGATTGATTCGTGTATTGTTAGACTAAGAAGCATTCTGCCAAAGTTCAAATCAATCCAAGAATGGGAAATATCAAAAACGTAACTAATGAACTAATTAAACATATATATATATATATATATATATATAAATGTGAGAAGAGGGACAATAAGGGTTGCTACATTTGTTTTTCAATAAGAGTTAGTCCCCTTTAATATTTTATTTAAGTTCCTGTTAACTGTTTACAATTGCCACTCTCTCTTGTGGAGTCCTTGAGCTGACCAGTGTAGTGTTTAAACTAAATCTCTATAATGTTTAACTAATACTTGTGTTGTTGTGCTCTAACTGTATTACTCAAGAGGAGTGTACCACTATTATGGGAAGAGTGTTGCAATAATGAGCTAAGTAGACTTTATTTATTTGTTAATAATACGTTGGTTTATGTAAATAGTATAGTCTACTTGGTCTCTTATCCTCCCATAGATATATTTTTGTAAAAGACATCTTTTGTTTTGATACGAGACTGTAGCAGTGAGTCTCATGGAGGATGTCATTTCATTGTCCTGACATGTATTCTATTTGTGTAAATAGTAAAGTCTACTTAGTCTCTTATCCTCCCCTAGATATTTTTGTTGTAAAAGACATCTTTTGTTTTGATACGAGACTATATCAGTGTGTCTCATGGAGGATGTCATTTCATTGTCCTGACATGTATTCTATTTGTGTAAATAGTATAGTCTACTTGGTCTCTTATCCTCCCCTAGATATTTGTTGTAAAAGACATCTTTTGTTTTGATACGAGACTGTAGCAGTGTGTCTCATGGAGGATGTCATTTCAATGTCATGACATGTATTCTATTTGTGTAAATAGTATAGTCTACTTGGTCTCTTATCCTCCCATAGATATATTTTGTTGTAAAAGACATCTTTTGTTTTGATACGAAACTGTAGCAGTGTGTCTCATGGAGGATGTCATTTTATTGTCCTGACATGTATTCTATTTGTGTAAATAGTATAGTCTACTTAGTCTCTTATCCTCCCCTAGATATTTTTGTTGTAAAAGACATCTTTTGTTTTGATACGAGACTGTAGCAGTGTGTCTCATGGAGGATGTCATTTCATTGTCCTGACATGTATTCTATTTGTGTAAATAGTATAGTCTACTTGGTCTCTTATCCTCCCCTAGATATTTTTGTTGTAAAAGACATCTTTTGTTTTGATACGAGACTGTAGCAGTGTGTCTCATGGAGGATGTCATTTCATTGTCCTGACATGTATTGTATTTGTGTAAATAGTATAGTCTACTTGGTCTCTTATCCTCCCCTAGATATTTTTGTTGTAAAAGACATCTTTGTTTTGATACGAGACTGTAGCAGTGTGTCTCATGGAGGATGTCATTTCATTGTCCTGACATGTATTCTATTTGTGTAAATAGTATAGTCTACTTGGTATTTTATTCTCCCCTAGTTATATTTTTATAAAAGACATCTTTTGTTTTGATACGAGACTGTAGCAGTGTGTCTCATAGAGGATGTCATTTCATTGTCATGACATGTATTCTATTTGTGTAAATAGTATAGTCTACTTGGTCTCTTATCCTCCCCTAGATATTTGTTGTAAAAGACATCTTTTGTTTTGATACGAGACTGTAGCAGTGTGTCTCATGGAGGATGTCATTTCATTGTCCTGACATGTATTCTATTTGTGTAAATAGTATAGTCTACTTAGTCTCTTATCCTCCCCTAGATATTTGTTGTAAAAGACATCTTTTGTTTTGATACGAGACTGTAGTAGTGTGTCTCATGGAAGATGTCATTTCATTGTCCTGACATGTATTCTATTTGTGTAAATAGTATAGTCTACTTGGTCTCTTATCCTCCCCTAGATATTTTTGTTGTAAAAGACATCTTTTGTTTTGATACGAGACTGTAGCAGTGTGTCTCATGGAGGATGTCATTTCATTGTCCTGACATGTATTCTATTTGTGTAAATAGTATAGTCTACTTGGTCTCTTATCCTCCCCTAGATATTTTTGTTGTAAAAGAAATCTTTTGTTTTGATACGAAACTGTAGTGTATCTCATGGAAGATGTCATTTCATTGTCCTGACATGTATTCTATTTGTGTAAATAGTATAGTCTACTTGGTCTCTTATCCTCCCCTAGATATTTGTTGTAAAAGACATCTTTTGTTTTGATACGAGACTGTAGTAGTGTGTCTCATGGAAGATGTCATTTCATTGTCCTGACATGTATTCTATTTGTGTAAATAGTATATTCTACTAGGTCTCTTATCCTCCCCTAGATATTTTTGTTGTAAAAGACATCTTTTGTTTTGATACGAGACTGTAGCAGTGTGTCTCATGGAAGATGTCATTTCATTGTCCTGACATGTATTCTATTTGTGTAAATAGTATAGTCTACTTGGTCTCTTATCCTCCCCTAGATATTTTTGTTGTAAAAGACATCTTTTGTTTTGATACGAGACTGTAGCAGTGTGTCTCATGGAAGATGTCATTTCATTGTCCTGACATGTATTCTATTTGTGTAAATAGTATAGTCTACTTAGTCTCTTATCCTCCCCTAGATATTTTTGTTGTAAAAGACATCTTTTGTTTTGATACGAGACTGTAGCAGTGTGTCTCATGGAGGATGTCATTTCATTGTCCTGACATGTATTCTATTTGTGTAAATAGTATAGTCTACTTAGTCTCTTATCCTCCCCTAGATATTTGTTGTAAAAGACATCTTTTGTTTTGATACGAGACTGTAGCAGTGTGTCTCATGGAGGATGCCATTTCATTGTCCTGACATGTATTCTATTTGTGTAAATAGTATAGTCTACTTAGTCTCTTATCCTCCCCTAGATATTTGTTGTAAAAGACATCTTTTGTTTTGATACGAGACTGTAGCAGTGTGTCTCATGGAGGATGTCATTTCATTGTCATGACATGTATTCTATTTGTGTAAATAGTATAGTCTACTTGGTCTCTTATCCTCCCCTAGATATTTTTGTTGTAAAAGACATCTTTTGTTTTGATACGAGACTGTAGCAGTGTGTCTCATGGAGGATGTCATTTCATTGTCCTGACATGTATTCTATTTGTGTAAATAGTATAGTCTACTTGGTCTCTTATCCTCCCCTAGATATTTTTGTTGTAAAAGACATCTTTTGTTTTGATACGAGACTGTAGCAGTGTGTCTCATGGAGGATGTCATTTCATTGTCCTGACATGTATTGTATTTGTGTAAATAGTATAGTCTACTTGGTCTCTTATCCTCCCCTAGATATTTTTGTTGTAAAAGACATCTTTGTTTTGATACGAGACTGTAGCAGTGTGTCTCATGGAGGATGTCATTTCATTGTCCTGACATGTATTCTATTTGTGTAAATAGTATAGTCTACTTGGTATTTTATTCTCCCCTAGTTATATTTTTATAAAAGACATCTTTTGTTTTGATACGAGACTGTAGCAGTGTGTCTCATAGAGGATGTCATTTCATTGTCATGACATGTATTCTATTTGTGTAAATAGTATAGTCTACTTGGTCTCTTATCCTCCATTAGATATTTGTTGTAAAAGACATCTTTTGTTTTGATACGAGACTGTAGCAGTGTGTCTCATGGAGGATGTCATTTCATTGTCCTGACATGTATTCTATTTGTGTAAATAGTATAGTCTACTTAGTCTCTTATCCTCCCCTAGATATTTGTTGTAAAAGACATCTTTTGTTTTGATACGAGACTGTAGCAGTGTGTCTCATGGAGGATGTCATTTCATTGTCATGACATGTATTCTATTTGTGTAAATAGTATAGTCTACTTGGTCTCTTATCCTCCCCTAGATATTTTTGTTGTAAAAGACATCTTTTGTTTTGATACGAGACTGTAGCAGTGTGTCTCATGGAGGATGTCATTTCATTGTCCTGACATGTATTCTATTTGTGTAAATAGTATAGTCTACTTGGTCTCTTATCCTCCCCTAGATATTTTTGTTGTAAAAGACATCTTTTGTTTTGATACGAGACTGTAGCAGTGTGTCTCATGGAGGATGTCATTTCATTGTCCTGACATGTATTGTATTTGTGTAAATAGTATAGTCTACTTGGTCTCTTATCCTCCCCTAGATATTTTTGTTGTAAAAGACATCTTTGTTTTGATACGAGACTGTAGCAGTGTGTCTCATGGAGGATGTCATTTCATTGTCCTGACATGTATTCTATTTGTGTAAATAGTATAGTCTACTTGGTATTTTATTCTCCCCTAGTTATATTTTTATAAAAGACATCTTTTGTTTTGATACGAGACTGTAGCAGTGTGTCTCATAGAGGATGTCATTTCATTGTCATGACATGTATTCTATTTGTGTAAATAGTATAGTCTACTTGGTCTCTTATCCTCCATTAGATATTTGTTGTAAAAGACATCTTTTGTTTTGATACGAGACTGTAGCAGTGTGTCTCATGGAGGATGTCATTTCATTGTCCTGACATGTATTCTATTTGTGTAAATAGTATAGTCTACTTAGTCTCTTATCCTCCCCTAGATATTTGTTGTAAAAGACATCTTTTGTTTTGATACGAGACTGTAGTAGTGTGTCTCATGGAGGATGTCATTTCATTGTCCTGACATGTATTCTATTTGTGTAAATAGTATAGTCTACTTGGTCTCTTATCCTCCCCTAGATATTTTTGTTGTAAAAGACATCTTTTGTTTTGATACGAGACTGTAGCAGTGTGTCTCATGGAGGATGTCATTTCATTGTCCTGACATGTATTGTATTTGTGTAAATAGTATAGTCTACTTGGTCTCTTATCCTCCCCTAGATATTTTTGTTGTAAAAGACATCTTTGTTTTGATACGAGACTGTAGCAGTGTGTCTCATGGAGGATGTCATTTCATTGTCCTGACATGTATTCTATTTGTGTAAATAGTATAGTCTACTTGGTATTTTATTCTCCCCTAGTTATATTTTTATAAAAGACATCTTTTGTTTTGATACGAGACTGTAGCAGTGTGTCTCATAGAGGATGTCATTTCATTGTCATGACATGTATTCTATTTGTGTAAATAGTATAGTCTACTTGGTCTCTTATCCTCCATTAGATATTTGTTGTAAAAGACATCTTTTGTTTTGATACGAGACTGTAGCAGTGTGTCTCATGGAGGATGTCATTTCATTGTCCTGACATGTATTCTATTTGTGTAAATAGTATAGTCTACTTAGTCTCTTATCCTCCCCTAGATATTTGTTGTAAAAGACATCTTTTGTTTTGATACGAGACTGTAGTAGTGTGTCTCATGGAAGATGTCATTTCATTGTCCTGACATGTATTCTATTTGTGTAAATAGTATAGTCTACTTGGTCTCTTATCCTCCCCTAGATATTTTTGTTGTAAAAGACATCTTTTGTTTTGATACGAGACTGTAGCAGTGTGTCTCATGGAGGATGTCATTTCATTGTCCTGACATGTATTCTATTTGTGTAAATAGTATAGTCTACTTGGTCTCTTATCCTCCCCTAGATATTTTTGTTGTAAAAGAAATCTTTTGTTTTGATACGAAACTGTAGTGTATCTCATGGAAGATGTCATTTCATTGTCCTGACATGTATTCTATTTGTGTAAATAGTATAGTCTACTTGGTCTCTTATCCTCCCCTAGATATTTGTTGTAAAAGACATCTTTTGTTTTGATACGAGACTGTAGTAGTGTGTCTCATGGAAGATGTCATTTCATTGTCCTGACATGTATTCTATTTGTGTAAATAGTATATTCTACTAGGTCTCTTATCCTCCCCTAGATATTTTTGTTGTAAAAGACATCTTTTGTTTTGATACGAGACTGTAGCAGTGTGTCTCATGGAAGATGTCATTTCATTGTCCTGACATGTATTCTATTTGTGTAAATAGTATAGTCTACTTGGTCTCTTATCCTCCCCTAGATATTTTTGTTGTAAAAGACATCTTTTGTTTTGATACGAGACTGTAGCAGTGTGTCTCATGGAAGATGTCATTTCATTGTCCTGACATGTATTCTATTTGTGTAAATAGTATAGTCTACTTGGTCTCTTATCCTCCCCTAGATATTTGTTGTAAAAGACATCTTTTGTTTTGATACGAGACTGTAGTAGTGTATCTCATGGAAGATGTCATTTCATTGTCCTGACATGTATTCTATTTGTGTAAATAGTATAGTCTACTTGGTCTCTTATCCTCCCCTAGATATTTGTTGTAAAAGACATCTTTTGTTTTGATACGAGACTGTAGTAGTGTGTCTCATGGAAGATGTCATTTCATTGTCCTGACATGTATTCTATTTGTGTAAATAGTATATTCTACTAGGTCTCTTATCCTCCCCTAGATATTTTTGTTGTAAAAGACATCTTTTGTTTTGATACGAGACTGTAGCAGTGTGTCTCATGGAAGATGTCATTTCATTGTCCTGACATGTATTCTATTTGTGTAAATAGTATAGTCTACTTGGTCTCTTATCCTCCCCTAGATATTTTTGTTGTAAAAGACATCTTTTGTTTTGATACGAGACTGTAGCAGTGTGTCTCATGGAAGATGTCATTTCATTGTCCTGACATGTATTCTATTTGTGTAAATAGTATAGTCTACTTGGTCTCTTATCCTCCCCTAGATATTTGTTGTAAAAGACATCTTTTGTTTTGATACGAGACTGTAGTAGTGTGTCTCATGGAAGATGTCATTTCATTGTCCTGACATGTATTCTATTTGTGTAAATAGTATAGTCTACTTAGTCTCTTATCCTCCCCTAGATATTTTTGTTGTAAAAGACATCTTTTGTTTTGATACGAGACTGTAGCAGTGTGTCTCATGGAGGATGCCATTTCATTGTCCTGACATGTATTCTATTTGTGTATATAGTATAGTCTACTTAGTCTCTTATCCTCCCCTAGATATTTGTTGTAAAAGACATCTTTTGTTTTGATACGAGACTGTAGCAGTGTGTCTCATGGAGGATGTCATTTCATTGTCATGACATGTATTCTATTTGTGTAAATAGTATAGTCTACTTGGTCTCTTATCCTCCCCTAGATATTTTTGTTGTAAAAGACATCTTTTGTTTTGATACGAGACTGTAGCAGTGTGTCTCATGGAGGATGTCATTTCATTGTCCTGACATGTATTCTATTTGTGTAAACCATCGTTTTGGTGTTTGAGATGAGACACTATTGTGCCCCTGTGATGCTGGTTCTTTGATTATATTGAAATGAACCTTTCCTACTATTTTGATTTGTTTCATTATTTCAGTTTCTTTTGATAGCCTTTATTTCCGTTTTTAGTTTACACGATCTATTTCTTTTTGGTTTTTAAATAAACTCTTTGTTGTTTTTTTTCAACTGAAATCTCAGTATTATTACTTGTCTGTCTTAGTAATGTTGTATAAATGTGTAAAAACCACCTCCTACCAACCCAATCACATAAAAATCAACAGAAAATTGCATCTCTATAATTTTTTCCTCGTAAACCAATTATATAGCCAATAAACTCATCCCATAAAGTATTTATAACACAGAGTGAATCTCAGTAGCCCACTGTGGCAGCAGCATCTGTAAATTGCAGTCTTTAGTCAGATTATTTAAGACCATTTTTATACATGACAAATTGGGGTAGTTCTTCTCAGTCACATGGGTGTGTTGTTTACATTAATGACCTCATTGATTTCATTGTAATTTAAACATGAAAATAGTCTAGATCTAGACATCTGTAAGTAATACAAAGTATGTTACAATAGTTCACTAATAGTTATGATTATTTAGTAGGTCTACTAGATCAAAGCTACCACTAAATCTAGATCTACATCTTATCATAGGAAGATATCGCCATTATTGTCATGTATAAGACCACAGTCACGTGACTTTTTATAAAGTAGGTCAGAGATTCGGAACTACCTCATTGGGATATAATGACATGTCTCAGAAACTTATAACATGTGAAAAGATGAAGCGTAATTTTCCAACCTTTGAACTGAATTTACATTAACAAATTGTTTCAGAGTCTTGTGCTAACCACCTCAGCATCAACGAAACCTCCAATGACATTTATTTAGTCTCGCCACCTGACCGCGAACTGCAGCAGACGTTTGAAGTGAAGGGTTCTTGCTCCGTTAGACACGACGGTCAGACCCTGGAAGTGAGGACCTTCAGTATTGTAGTCCAAGTGTATGATGTGGATGACTCGCACCCCTACACCAGCAATGACAGTCGCCAGCAGCTGGAAGAGATAGTTTCCCCTATCAAGATTGGCAAGGTAAGCTAGTTAACTCTTTCTCTCCGTTATTATTTGTCCACGCTTCGAAGTTCTTCTTTTAGCTCATTACTATTTCACTCCCCCTGTTATGATTAAGCTTCAATAACTTTGTAGTTTGTTATCAGAAAATGTTGTATTTTGGTATAGAATGAAAGGGGAATGCATGCTCTTTTTATAAAACACAAAGTCAAGTTTATAAAATTTTAATTTAATTTAATGAGATCAAATCAACGATGGGATCGTCGATTAGGAGAGAAAGAGTAAAAAAGAGTCTCAGTGGCTCGGATGGTGTAGAGAGAGAGAGATAATACATGAGAGTCGATAATAGTGAAGTAAAGTTCCTCCTTCAGACCTTGTGATCTATAGGGCAGATGATGTAAATGTCATGTGTTTCTGTGGCCTAAGGTTGATAAGGTTGTTATGTGGCCAGCACAACGACCGCCTTTACTTTTCCCCAACTAATGTCAGGTACCCTCTAGAGCTGGATGGACTCTAAGGCGCCCAAAGATCCCGAAATTAAAAATCTCAGGATTAGAATCCTGGACCCCCGGTTCGGAAGCCAAGCGATCTACCGCTCAGCCACCGCGCCTCCAGAGTCGACACTAAGAAATTGCATAAAGTAGACGATTGATTTTGTATAGGGAAGTGGGAACCCTTTATTTCTTGTTTAAAAATATTCTATTAAGTCAATTCATTTTGACTAATTTAAGGGTCTATCGCGTTTTCAAAACGTCTTCATGGTTAATAAATCAGTGATCAATGAATCGATCAGAGATTGATGAATCAGTGGTTTATGAATGAGTGATCAATGAATCAGTGGTTGGAGAATCGATGTGTGATAAATCATACTTATATCTTGTATGAATCATTGATGGAGAAAGGAGTGGAGTGATCGATAAATCATAGGTGGATAAATCAATGGGTTTGTATGTTGTTGTTGTTTTTGTATCCAGAGATCGACGAATCAATGCTTGCTTTCAATCATCCTTTGATATATCAGGATTAGTTAGATCTCTTTCAGTTCAGTGATTCACTGGCAAAAGACTTAGACTAAGTAGACTAATTTAAAGAAGCATCGTATATCACTTGAACACATATACCATCTCTTTAAGAGCTTTTTCAAGAAAGAGGCCTTTTCAAAACACACACGATACTTAAAAATAACCTGCAACCATTAAACCACTGTTACATCAGATCTGAAGTGGTCGTCTCCTTTTCATTAGGACTAAAACAGAAAGATTTAAAATTCCTTCATCCCACTTTCGGTCAGAGTGTTACAAGTTCATCTGTCGTCATCGAGAAGTACTTAGACTTGTCTAATTCACAAAGCGCTGGTTGTGAGTGTGTATGTTTTTCGTGTGTGAATGTTGTTCGTATTTGCATCTATATTGTTATTGTACAGTAGTTACACTGAGGTGGACAATTGTAGTCAAACTGAATTTTCATTGGATTGGATCAATAATAATTATTCTATCTTATCTTATCTTAAAAATGTTGGTAATAATTATATTATAAGTAGGCAACTCCTTAAATGTACATGTGGTTTTGAAAGTCCCCAAACGAAACATCTGTCTATGTGGCGCAGCAAACCCTGTGTCAATGTGGCGCAACGAACCCTCTGTCAATGTGACGTAACAAACCCTCTGACGGTGTGACGCAACGAACCCTCTGGCAGTGTGACGTAACGAACCCTCTGACAGTGTGACGCAACGAGCCCTATGTCAATGTGACGTAATGAACCCTATGTCAATATGGCGCAACGTTCCCGGCGTCTGACAAGATTTGGTACACCATTCTGGGTGGAGAACTGGGACAAGGGATAAATTAGCCAGACAAGCATGTCAAACTGATAAACGGCGCCCTCGTGGGGTCAGCAAACACAGACTTTGATTTACCCTCCCCCCACGCGTACTCCTGGCTTACCCAGAAAAAAAACTCTTACACAGAAAGTTGCAGAAGTTGCTAGAGTAAAACATTAAGATCGCTAAAAATGGTTAAAGTTATCTCCAAACATTAGTACGCATGTGTACTTTCATTAAACATTCATTGTACTCATTACACAGTCATTGTTATCATTACACTGTCATTGTACTCATCACAAAGGCATTTTACTCTTTACAAAGGCATTGTACTCATTACACAGTCACTGTACTCATTACAAAGGCATTGTACTCATTACAAAGGCATTTTACTCATTACAGAGGCATTGTACTCATTACAGAGGCATTATACTCATTACAGAGGCATTGTACTCATTACAGAGGCATTGTACTCATTACAAAAAGTCATTATACTCATTACACTGTCATTGTACTCATTACACAATCATTGTTACCATTACAATGTCATTGTACTCATTACACTGTTATTGTACTCATTGCACTGTCATTTTTATCATTACACTATCATTGTACTCATTACAAAGACATAGTATGGACTCATTATGCATTCGTATACAGTCTGTATCCAGTCATAGAACCTGCATTTCGTGTGTACGTTCCCGATCCAAACACAATAAGAAGGAAATGGTAACTAATAAGTTTGTCCACGCTTTTAGCACAATCACTTTTCATAGTGCTTATGAATCTCGCGCGGTGGCTGAACGGTAAAACGCTTGACTTCCGAACCGGGGTCCGGGGTTCGAATCCTGGTGAAGACTAGGATTTTTAATTTCGGGATCTTCGGGCGCCTCTGAGTAACTAATAAGTTTGTCCACGCTTTAAGCACAATCCCTTTTCATAGTGCTTATGAATCTCGCGCGGTTGCTGAGCGGTGAAGCGCTTGACTTCCGAACCGGGGTCCGGGGTTCGAATCCTGGTGAAGACTAGGATTTTTAATTTCGGGATCTTCGGGCGCCTCTGAGTAACTAATAAGTTTGTCCACGCTTTTAGCACAATCCCTTTTCATAGTGCTTATGAATCTCGCGCGGTTGCTGAGCGGTGAAGCGCTTGACTTCCGAACCGGGGTCCGGGGTTCGAATCCTGGTGAAGACTAGGATTTTTAATTTCGGGATCTTCGGGCGCCTCTGAGTTCACCCAGCTCTAATGGGTACCTGACATTAGTTGGGGAAAAGTAAAGGCGGTTGGTCGTTGTGCTGGCTACATGACACCCTCGTTAACCGTAGGCCACAGAATCAGATGACCTTTACATCATCCGCCCTATCTGCCAAGGTCTGAAAGGGGAACTTTATTTTACTTTTATGAATCTCATCAAGAAACAAGAAAATATAAAGAAATACTTTAAATTAAAAAAAAAAAAAGAAAAACAAATTTTGTTAAACTTACTTGTATCAATTAGTTTGGATCAGTAAATTTCTAGGGATTCTAGACTACCAATATAATATTATAATCAATTATAATCAATCTGTGCGATTAAAAATATCATTTTGTTTGTTTTCGTTTATGGCAATTTCATGCGTTTAGATTCTCAATTGACTCGGACCCATTCACTTGCCTGGACCAGTTGGATACAAAAGGGAGGGGGAGAAAGAAGGGGACATCTGGATGAATGTTACAGTGATCACTTTGAAAATGTATTTATATACAAATAAAAATGTTGTACGGCATCTTCAAGCCAACACAATAACCACTGTGCCAGTGAATCACTTATGAACATAGAGGGTTTTATAGTTATCTCTTGTTAGCTTCAAACTTTAAAGAGGCGACCTACATAGTGTAAAGGGGGCTATTTCTACTTATACTACCACATCATTCAAGCGCAATTTCTTTCCCTTGTTTGATTTTAAACAAAATTATTAATTACCCATAGTTAGTTAACTAATTGTTTTTTTTAATTGATTGTTGTGTTGTCTGGCAAAAGAAATAATTATGCAAAGTTTCAGCTTGATCCGAGATAGGGTGTGAGAGAAATAACAAGTACAAAGTTTTTACCAGACAGAGTGACTTAATGTAAGCTTTGTCAAAAGCTACTTTTCCCGCTGGTGGTCAACCAATTAACTAACTGCATAGCAGAAGATTCTGTATCCTGGCAGTGCCCGAGAACATTTTCTTCAACATTCTCGTCACTTTTCAAAGTGCTGCCCTTTCGCGAACTTGCCATCAGAGGGCACTATTACGAGGACTAGAATGACTTTTTCTCATTTAGGAATCTCTGTTTCTCTCAGTCTGTCTGTCTGTCTGTCTTGAAGTTTAAGGAAAAGAGCAGTGTTTCACACAGCTACTCAGACCCAACTGAGTGCATGTTAGATTGTACTTCCGCAAACCTGACACCAAAGGGCACTCTTACGAGGACTAGAATGACTTTTTCTCATTTAGGAATCTCTGTTTCTCTCAGTCTGTCTGTCTGTCTGTCTATCACTAAGTTTAAGGAAAAGAGCAGTGTTTTACACAGCTAAGCAGACCCAACTGAGTGCATGTTAGATCTAGAGAAAGAGAAAGAGGGAGAGAGTGGAAGAGGAGGATAGGAGGAAGGAGAAAAGGACATGGAGAAAGACGAAGAGGAGGAACGGAAGAGGTTGCAGAAAGGTTAGAGAGAGAGAGGGGGGGGGGGAGATTGCATTGTAAAATATAATGTTGAAAAAAAAAGAAAGGATTTTTCAAGGTGACAGTGCTTAACTAGCGCCAAAGTTTGTTAACCCTCTGTCCTTGTAAAGCGCGAGCTAATTTTGGGTTTCAGTTCAAACCAAAAACATAAAAACAATGACCGAGAAAAACATCGAGACGAAAAACTGTATGTGGGTGGGGAGGGGGGGTATTTACGATATTTCTTACAGAAAAAATGCAAACATAAGTCTTGAGCTCAAGACATTTTGTTTGGTTCATTAGAGACTTTGTCGATGCGTTAACTGTCCAGGGGACGCCATTCGATATTATATGACATACGTGATATATCTGTCTTTCCATCCAGAAAAATGTCAGTTGTTAAGAGTAACAAAAAAACTAAAACAAATTAATTCCACTTATCTTATTCATGGCTAACCAGTAACACAGACTAAAAACGCAAAATACCTAGGTGTTATAATAAATGAAAAACTGTCATGGAATCCACATATTGATGAAACTATAAAAAAAAATCAAACCAAGCATTAGGATTTATTAAAAGAAATTTCTATAAATCAAATGAGAACATACAACTAAAATGTTATTTAACCTTGGTTAGGCCAATAATAGAATATGCATCCTCCATTTGGGACCCCTCAACTCAAGAAAACATTAAGAAACTTGAACAGACACAAAATAGAGCAGTGAGATTCATAACAGATGAATATTCACATTTGACTAGAGTTACACCTATAGTAAAATCACTAAATTTAGAAAGCGTTCAGGACAGAAGACTCAAAAGTAAAGTAGCAATTATACATAAAACACTGAACCATAATCTTCAAATACAAAAACAAAATTTAATAAAATACTCTGAAAGACACAAAGATAAAGGCACATTCCTCATCCCATATGCTAGGACAAATTTGTACAAATACTCCTTCTTCCCTAGTGCTATTAGAGCATGGAATGGGTTACCTGAGCTAGCCAGGAAAACCAGTGACTTGGCAGAATTTAAGTCAGTTGGTTAATATGCATGACTAAATGCATGACGCGTAGGACGTAATCATCCTTTTTTGAAGTAACGTCTGTATTATATAAGATAAGATAAGATAGTCATCTAATTAAATAAAAAATATACTAGATCCAGCTTTTAAATAGAAAATCTAGAGTCTAGAGCTTCTGCTATTTGAAACAAAATTTCTGATGTAAAGTTTGCGTTAATAAAGCGATTAATGTGCAACTTATAGCACTGTTCATGAGACTCCAAGAAATGTATTATTATGACTAGTAGTAGAAGAATTTGGGGGCGAAGTGGCTTACTATAGGTAGGAATGGATAGCGAACAAATGACTGAGATATACAAGATCAACACATAGATGTAACAAAAAAATAAGCTTTTTTATAGCACTACTTTTATGCTTATAGCATGCTCAGAGCGTTATGGTCCAATCTCATTTGTGGACCAGTGGGGGGATGTCTGGGAGAAGGTTTCCGTGCTGCCGTTAGGCGCTCAGTAAACACAACAATGCTGGAGTCGGGTGTCGAACCTCGAGCCCCCTTCATAGTTATCCAAGCCAAACCAAGTTTAATCGTACTTGGCCTCTCGACCACATCCACATACTGATATACAGCGTCAACATCGGGGGAAATTGTTTTGTGGTAAACATTGAAGAAGTCGTAGATGTTAGCGTGGACGCTTTTCGTTTTAAGTCTTTGGTTGAATTTTTCAATTTCTTTAATATAAGAATGCATTTTGCTGTTTTAATTACTATTTTTAGTTTTCAGCATTGAATGAAACGTCTTGAAACTGCAAGAAGACAGTCATTTAAATAAAAATAGATTTCTATATAATCCGTAAAAGCAAGTAGCAAAGTTTCCCTTTCAGACCCTGTAGTCTAGAAGGCAGATGATATAATCCGTACACCAGTTATAAAACACTTTTGCGAAATAACTTTATATGCAATAAAACAAATGTTTGCTATTTGTTATCTACCTCAAAGCCACTAAATAAGTTTAAAAGCACATTTTGTATTCTAATTTCATTTTCTTAGCGCCAGATTTGGTTAAAAAAATTTTTTTTTCTATTTCGGTCTCAAGATTTATTCCTCATTCCTCCCCCCTCCCCATTAGTTATCCAAAAAAATTATAAGCTGCCCTAAATAGGAATGTTACAGCCGCCACTGGCCCCTTATCTTTGCACGGCTCTGGGAGTCCCGGCTTAACAGAAACATCCATTTCCGGTTAACAGAGCTGCCGCAGCCTGGGCCAGGGGTAAGCAGAGAGTATGGGAGATGGAGAGACAAATGAGAAGAGATATAGATGGTAACGAAGAGAGATGGTCTAGAGAGGGAGAAAGAAAATATCTGGTGGCCAGCAGTGTGGTGGCTGTTACATTTTTGTTTGTCTCTTTGTCCTCGAAATTTAATCAGTACAGCAGAGCAATACAATGTTTAGTTCACAAAGATGACATCACAAGCGTTTTGATGTATGAGCAGTCAGGGCGGCTCTTCTTATTAACATTAATCTGCATGATCTTATATAGCTTTGTGTTTGGGGAAGAAGGTTGCTCTGAAGTTGCTCTGGACTAAGGCTTTTAGTGCCACAGTCAGACACCACCCGCAGTACTGTCTTCTTCATCTCCGCTGTTCTTCTTTAGCAGCATTATTTAGCCATATATACAAAGATTTAATGAGACACTGATCACCCTACAGTTCAAGGCACAGTTTAGCTTTATTTTCCTAAATAATTTAGCACTTCATCAGAAACAAATTTCTGTAAACAATTTACAGCCAGCATTTAAAACCAAGAGGTGATGAAACACGTGTGCCGGGATGTCTCGGGTTCGAACATCAGAAAAGACTGGGATATTTAAGTCTGAAATTTTGGGATTCCGCGTGCCTCTAATTAGTAATTAATCTTTTTTTTTTTTTGGGGGGGGGGGGGAAGGGGGGGGGTCGAAATAGGATAATCTTTGTACTGGCCACATGATACATTAGTTAACCGTCAGCTGCGAAATACAAGTATTTATTTTCAAAAAGTCACTTTATTTATAAACTAAATTATTAGATAATAAAAGAAAAAAAATATCTTTCATGAAAAACATTTTTGACATTTTTGTTCCCTTGATTACGCATCATTATTTGTTCCGTTGTAGGTTTTCATTTTTTTTGGGGGGGGAATCACGTGACTTGATAGTTGATTACGATTGGACACAAGGATTAATGATCTCTGTGACCTGATGTTCCTTAGAGAATAAAATATTTTTTTTTTCCTTTTTCTAAACTGAATGGGGTTGGAACAACGCTGGAGTTTAAAAAGGCTGCTAACATGAGTGACCTCAACAGACGTTCCGAGTTCTTAAATGCCATTGGCTAGGGTTCCTGGTACAAGTGCAATATCTAGGTCACAAACTTGTAACTTAAGCAACTGTTCCAGGACTCATTAAGTCAATATTTTTTTTTCTTTAGAGCGAAAAATTCTAGTGTTTGTTTATTTCCTATTTTTCTACTTGAATAAAAAAAAATTTAAACAGTTTTTGTCTATAAACTTTTGTTTTATAAGTTTATTACAAAGTTTATATCAATTCATTCTGTCACTCTGTCTGTCTGGGTCAAAATGTTGTACACGTGATTTCTTCTACACCCAAGCTGAAATTGTGCACAATTATTTCTTTTACCTGACAACACATCAAGCAATATAAAAAATTAACCAATTAGTTGATTAACTATTGGTAATATTTTTTTTTTGATATCTCCAACAAGGGAAAGAAATTGTAATTGACTGAAGTGGTGGTTTAGGCTGAGTTAGTCCCCTTTATAGGTCCTCGTCTGAATCTTAGTGAACACAAACCTGAAAAAAAAAATAGGACGAGACTAAAGAAACAATAGATAACTATACAATCTACCATGTTCATAAGCTCTCCACTAGCAAAGTGGTTAACGTGTTGGCTTGAGAAGCCTGAGAAGGCTTGAGCCATGAGTTCCAATTCAGGTCGTTCCCCCTTTTTTTTATATTAAATGCTTTTTATTGTTAGTCTAGATCTATTACAGATTTAATTGGATGACTGATCGAAATTAATTGATATCACTACACTTAATAAAAGCTTTGTTTTTTAAAAAGTATTTGAAAATATTTTCTTGTTATAGTTATTGCTTCGTTCCTTCAGCAATGAAAGTCATTACGTCCTAGTCCAAACCTGATGGAGGGCGGCATGGATAGAGACCGACAGGTTTCAAACTAGGACCCATCGGGATTACAGCCCGAAGCGCATACCGCAGCCATCAAGGCTGACCAATGCTAGTCTTCTAGCGTAAGTCCAGTAGATCGGTAAATTATGTATTTCTTTTGTTAGACAGCTTTGAATTCATAAGAGAAAAAATGTCTTAAATCATAGAAATTACAACGAAAATGAAAATTTTTGCTTAAAAGTACTTAAGCAGAAATGCATTTCATCACTAGTGGTCTATAGGGCAGATGATGCAAAAAGGTCATCTGTTTCTGTGGCCTACGGTTAACGGCGGTGTCGTGTGACCAGCACAACGACCAAACGCCTTTACTTTTCCACGGCTTATGTTAGGTACCAATTAGAGCTGGGTGGACTTAGGGTCGACCAAAGATCCCGAAATTAAATCTACCCTTCTTCACCAGGATTCGAACTCGTAACCCCATGTTTGGCACCCAAGCGCTTTTCCACTCAGCCACCGCGCCTCCCACATTTCATCCCTACCAGATGTTATTTGTTTTATTTATTTTTTATTTGTTATCATTTTTATTATATTATGATTTCCTCGACCCTGTTAACACAATTTTTGTTTCATATCTTTCTAGATCTTCATTTTTTAAAGTCTTTTTTTTTTAATACTCTTTTATTACGCTCATACAACTTTTGTAAATCCCGGCTGGAGGTCCCTTGCGAGACGTAGATATAACTGACCTATTTCTTTGGCGTACACATTTAGATAGGTCAATGACCTCATTGGGTCCATTCAATTGTTTTTCCAATAAATGACCTTTGAGGTAAAGAATATAAGGATAATTCGTGTTGATCTCAATAATCCTTCAAGTAAAGCTCGAGATATCGGAGATTTTCATACATGGCGGAAAACCTAAAAAAGATATCAAGCTTTTTGGTGTATCCGGTGTACAAAATAAAGGATGTGCAGATAAGCTGTGTTATTAACGAGATACAAGACAATTAGTGAGTACATTTTAGCACTACAGATACGAAGTTGTTAAGCTCTTCTGCTTGTGAATTTTATTTAGTTGGCATTTCTGGCCTTTTGCGTCCCTGACATTGATTAGTTTATCGTGAAAATCTCCAATGATTAACTAAAAAAATGAAGAGCATACGGTTAAATAAAAGTTTAGTTGCTGGTACATTGATCGGGCGTCTCTGAAATGTGATGTTACTATATGAAGCGCGTCAAAGTGTTGGGAAATAGTCAATAAGGGCGACTTTATACTGTTACAAACCTGCCTTGCACACCGCCATCCAATCTAGTGCAGAAGGTGCCTTCTAGCTCGTGCACTGATAGAGACTAGACTTGAATGTTGACATTGACAACGGAGTTCAGCCCAAGTCTATGGAGTTATGAATAAGCTGTGCTAAACGCAGATCTTGTTATATGTTTGTGATGTCCTGTAAATAAACATCTGTCCCATATAATATAATAATAATACTATTACAATATCTTTGAAATGGGGCACTAAAGATTCCCTCAAGCTTTGAGAAGTAGGTTAAGCAAGTACATCTGAACGTTCAATAGCCTCCATAGGTTTTATGCTGGACATCGAGAGGCAAAAGAGAATCAAAAGATAATGAAAAAGTGGCTAAAAAGAGTGTTCTGTGGCATTTTACGTCTCAAGAGATTGGTCTTTTCCCTTTGCAACTTCTTGCTTCTTGTGTGACTGAAGAGGCCAATCCTTGATACACAGCTGCGGTCACAAGGTTAGGTAGCTGTAATCACCAGGCGCCGTTGAATTTTCACCTTTCTTTCTACTACTGTTTTTTTTTTTGGGGGGGGGGGGATCTGCAAAAGAATCAAAAGAGGCAAAGAATACTAAAAAGAGAAAAGAAAGAGACTACAAAATAAATAAAAAAGCAAAAGAGACAAATTAGAGACAAAAGAGAATCAAAGAGAGGCAAAAGAGAGGCAGACGATGTCGAGTACTTTAAGACTGACACACACACACACACACAGATATGTTTTATAGAAACTTGCCAGGCCTGGAACCACGGACCCAAACGTTTTTGTGTAAGAAGTTAGATAAACTCTGGCACTGGTTCACTAGTAGCTTACTTCGAAGGGGGAAATACAGATGTTTGTGAGTGTGAGACAGAGCAAATATGTGTGTGTTTGTGTTTAGGCAAGAGCTAGAGAAGAACTCCGATCTACTTGCTGACTTTCTGTTTTCTTGTAGCGCAAGTGTATGTGTGTGTGTGTTTCATTTGTTGGAAGCACAAAAACCGAATTGATATTCACGGGTGATAAGCATGTCCGACTTGACCCCATGAGATCACTCGTCGGCACCCCAAGGGAAGAGAATAGAAATATTACCTCCCTTTTTTTCTTTCCCCCCATTTCTTTCTTCCTCGATTCCTCCGAAGGATGGACAAATATTTACAGAACGTGACCAGAGATTCGGACCGTCTGTGCCACGGGGCGCCGCTGCTCCCCCACATTCTTCCCGCCTCTGTCCACAATCACGTCGCGACGCCCGATCATCTCCATTAGAGCTAATCGATGGAATAGGCGGATTATAATTAGCAGGCCGCCCTCCGCCGCAGCGATCAGCAGGTTAACATCCGACGCCATCTGGTGGAGCGAATGTTCACTGCTGTCACCTCCAGCCCCCCCCCCCTGCCCCCTCTCTTTAATACAAATGTACTAGATAAAATTGCTAGCAAAGGCGAAACACTGTTCACTTTTGGTGTTGTTGTTAATCTAGCGATTTTAGTTACAACCATAGACTTATATAGTATACTAGACTGGAAACCGGAAATAAATTCTTATCCGCGACTGATCAATTCACAGACCTATATATATATAGAGAGAGATTTTTATGTACGTAAACTCTTTTTCAAGCTCTAAGGGAAGTCGCCCCAATCAACCTTTTCTGTCTTAGAAAAGTAATAATCTTTAATTTTTTTAAAGTTTAGATATAATGCAAAATCATTTCTTGGTTATTCACGCAAATATATGAAACAAAGCCATTTCCTGTTTGTTTCCATTGAGATAATATTTCAAAAATCATAGAAAGAAATAATTCATGTTGATTTTAATCATCTTATGTACATTTAAATAGATTGATTACCTAGATCTTTCTAGATTATGTATCTAAAAATTGCAAAAGAATAACTATGAGACGAGAGTACTCTTATTTTTGATGTTCAATTACTAGATCTGGATCTTACAATTAAATTATATGTTACATGGGTTGGAGTTTAAAAATAAACAACTTCACTTCTTTGAACTACTTTACAAAACAACGAATAATCCAACTTTCTAAAACATTTTCACGACATTTTTTGTAGTTTTAAAAAGTCTCCATGTCCAGTCTAGAGTAGTATATAAAAGTCTATGGTTACAACATGTTGCACCACCCTTACATGTATAAAATCACAACTTTAGCGATATTGGCCTCCTTCAGTCGTAGAACTTCAATTGATCTATCCCGCCCTTATTATTTCCCCTGGTAACCTAATTCTCAGATACGGTCACTGACACTTTTTTTTTAAATTATAAAAACCAAAATAACGCGTGTAAAAAAAATAAAAAAATAAAAGAAACCGCTAGATTTAGATCTAGCTTCTTACAAGAATCTAAAACTTGCAACTAAAATTAGGGAACAAAAGATGTCTCGAACGGAAAGGGTTTCATGTGAACAAAAATAATTGGACGAAATACAAAAAAAGTGCACAAGTCTGGAGAAACGTCTGCCCTAAGGGAAAGAAGAAGACGGTACGTTCTTTCTTGATAAGAGTTGTTGTTGTTGTTGTCTTTTGTTGTTGTTTTTGTGTTGTTGTTGTTGTTTTTTTTTGTTGTTTTTTTGTATGTAATGATAAATGTCTATAGAAAGTATTTTAAGACAAATCTCTCGTTAGAAACTTCAACACATTTTGTGAAATTGGTTCGTTGAAGTTTCTACATCTGACGGAAGAGCTGCAATGAGACCATCAGTTGGACAGCCCGTAACACGGACACGACCAGGACCAGGCATAATCACAACTATTTCAGTTCAGCACGTCAGTTATGGTGTCGTACTTTTTGGCATTAACTTCATTAGGCGAAGATGATAAGAACATAGGATGCCAGATGTGGAGCTTCACTTGAACTAATACAAGTTGATAAGAACATAGGTTTCCAGATGTGGAGCTTCCCTTGAAATAATACAAGTTGATAAGAACATAGGTTGCCAGATGTGGAGCTTCACTTGAACTAATACAAGTTGATAAGAACATAGGTTGCCAGATGTGGAGCTTCACTTGAACTAATACAAGTTGATAAGAACATAGGTTGCCAGATGTGGAGCTTCACTTGAACTAATACAAGTTGATAAGAAAATAGGATGCCAGATGTGGAGCTTCCCTTGATATAATACAAGTTGATAAGAAAATAGGATGCCCTAACCCTAACCCCTAACCCTAACCCCACACAACATCTCGATTT